>OY979450.1:10088053-10715004 GCA_963855545.1 Ethmia dodecea | reverse complement strand
ACAAAATTTGCCTCTTGACAAATTTAAAATAATAGTTAAGCAAAAATTACACAAAAAAGGCTACTATAAAATTACAGACTACTTAGTAGACCAACATGCATGGGATTAACCGACTCGACGCTATGTAAGGCTATTAATTATAATTATTATTGTAAACGATATTTGTTAGTAAGACATGAGATTAAAAAGAGCTGCCCTTGAGTTTCTTGCTGGCTCTTCTCGGGGTACTGCATTCGGAACCAGCAGCTCGTCGGTGGAGATGGGCTGCTGTTTGCATTTAGCCAATCTTCATGGACGAGTTTAGAGTGCCTTGTTATTATAAAATATTGACGTTTCTAAGTGTATATTTTAATACCAATAGAAAATAAACGATTTTTGAATTTGAATTTACCACCATCAAGTTTGCCACACCATAGCTAGTTTTTAAATTTCATAAGACAAACGTTCGTATTGTGGGGGTTCAGTGGTGCTATGTGTAACCTGTTTGTAATATAACATACAGTCGATTTTTTTATACTCTTTAGAGTTCTAAAGAGTAAAAAAAAACCGACTTCAATCTTCAACTTATAAATATGGTTTTCTCATGGATGCCGTTGTTAGAGCAAACTCAAACTCAAAATTCTTTTATTTTCAGTAGGTATAAAAATACACTTTGAAATATCAATATAAACAAGGCACACTAAACTCGTCCATGAGGATTGGCTAGAGCTGGACAAAATTACGCCAATCTTGAAGCTCTAGCTTTCAAATTAAAAAAGAATCATCCAAATCGTTTCACCCAGTCAAAAGTTCTGAGGTAACAATAATAAAAAAAAAACAGACGTATTGCTAACCCTCCTCCTTTTTGAAGTATGTTATAAAGACCTAAAAAAAGATTTAAGAAAAAGGTATTTTGTTTAATTTTTTTTTAAATAATTTAGGAATATTGTTTGATTCTTTCTGTTTATCTAGAGCGCATGATTTAAAATACACGCATACAACTAGTGGCACAAAACTAATATACACATCAGAATTATCCGTCCCGCAGCTTTTGTGCGTAATGGCCTGTCAATATTGTGAAAATATGGAAAACACCTCGTAATGCCCTTATATCCCTCGCAGAGGTTGTATAAACGTTTTAATGGCTATTAAATACACTCCACATGTCAGGTCCCCTTGAAAATAAACGCAGCATATTTAATAACATAGAACTCTGAAAAGTAAAAAACCGACTTATACTGAAAAAATACAGTCGAATTGAGAACCTCTTCTTTTTTTGTAGTCGGTTAACAAAAGAATCATCGAAATTGGTTGGCGTTATATTGAGTATAATTAAAGAAATGATGAAAGGCGTCTAACGAGACAAATATAAAAGGGGATTGTGAGTGGCCGAGTCGGCAGAGGGCGACCTAGGCGTACTTACAACGATCAGATCGGCGATGTATTGAAAAAAAGGCAGATAAAGAGTACCCGAAACCGACGAGCGTGTATGAACCGATTGATGGATGTGGATGAGGCGCGTGAGGTTTGCCAGGATCGTAGCAGGTGGCGGGCTGTTGTCTCTGCCTAACCCCTTCGAGGAAAAGGCGTGAGCATATGTATGTATGTATGAGTATAATTAATATTTGGTGCTATTCGTTGAAGTCGTTCGTATTTTTGTTTTAATTTTTTTTAATATACTGCTTCATGCCATATTTGGCGTCTCACCAGTATTACAAACATTAAGCTGCATAGAGGACACTGATAATGGCGCTGGAGTGCAGTCCCCAAACAAAGCTCCATCAAAGCCAGGCTTACTACGATTAGCTTCACACAGCTTACATAGCCATAACAGTGCCGGAACTAGGGTCTGAATCACGGGCCCAAACAAAAACCTAAAAATGTATTTTATATTTGGTTGCCTAATGCTTGAAAATATACTTTTGAGTAATGTTCTCCGAACCTCTAAAAATATATTTTGATTTTTTATTTTACTATACTAAGAGAAAACTAAGGTTTTTCAGTACATTTTATTTATCAAGCAAATAATAAAATCTACTATAGTGTACCTAAAGATAAATCGAATTATAAGGTATTGCAAAAACCGACAAATACATTAGGTAGGTGTACCTTTAGTAGTTAATTTGGCTAGACAGTCCTAGTCATTAAGCGATTCGCACAAAATCTCGTTCAAATTACGGGTTAGTATGTACACTAAGCCGGAATTCGGAAAGTGCCCATTTATAATTTATACCTCAACCATAAACTTTTGGAACAGGGCTTATTTTAAAGATAATAACCACTCTAAAGAGTAAAAAAACCGACTTCAATCTTCAACTTATATGGTTTTCTCATGAATGCCGTTGTCGGAACTGGCCGAAATTAAAATGGGACCAATCTGGAAGCACCAGCTTTCAAATAAAAAAAGAATCATCCAAATCGGTTCACCCAGTCGAAAGTTCTGAGGTAACAAACATAAAAAAATAATAAAAAAAAAATACAGACGAATTGATAACCTCCTCCTTTTTGAAGTCGGTTAAAAAGGACTTAAACTTTAACTTCTTAATTTTCTAAGCATAAGTTATACAATCTGCATTTGTTATGACACTTATGACTTATGACCTAAGTACTTCCTTCTATATACATGAATGACGTTTTTAGGAATTCTTACTAGTTTAAGGTCGATTGTTATACTATATCTAATTTTTCGTAAGTATTTTCAGACATAGGAAAACAGTAAATATTAAGCACATTCTTAAAATATAAAACAAACTCCAAAATGAATTAATCATAGTTTGCCTTTATAACATAGCAACTGCAGTCTAGTTGATTATTTTTAATTAACTTATAGTTGAGGTGATGTTTTAGGACCCATCTAGATTCGCACCTGATAGTTCAACTAAGCCGACCAATATACATTGGTCTGTCAAAATATTTGAATTTACCTCCAAAAGTTTTACTAGTGGGCAGTGAGGGAGATCAAAGTATGCTAGCCGATGATGGCTATATCCTATGGCGTAGGCCTATTTGCATGTTAAAGGACCTATACACTGTGTTCACTTGCGCCGTCGTCAGTAACAAATATTTATCTTGCGCTGTGAAAATGTTTTGTTAAGACACATTTTGTTTATACTCCACTTTTCCGCAGTTTTTGGTATTTTTAAAACAAAATATAACTAGGTACGAGTATTATCGTCAGGTTGTCATATAGAATAGTACAGTGGGAGTATTAAAAGTGGAATTTAAACTACAACTATCTCATTTATGATATAGGTACAGTGCAGCCTTATTTTATCTACTACTCGCCAAACTAACCACCTACCTCTGGAGGTAATTCTATCGTTATCCATTTAAAACTAACACTTTTGACTATGCCGTGATACGACTAAAATAAAGCTGCTCGCTGCTATCTCAATTGTATTTCAAGTTATATATTGAGCAAACTATAAAAGTATTTCATAAAGGGCAGTTGGGCGAAGTGCCAAAGTAATCCTAGGATAAAGCGCTCGAACACGCTGCGAACAAGGCACCAATGAGAGGAAAATTCCTCAATATCTGGGTTAAACTATTGTTAGCATAGGTAAAAAGAAAAACTCCGTAGCGGAGCGAAGTTGAAAATATTGTGCACATTCTCTCTCACATTTAGTTTTAGAGCGCTAGAATGCTAACGGCTGATTACCTATAAACAAACTATAATTAAGCGTTTAACTTTTGTGTATTATTTAAATTTTATGTACACAATATGAATTAATAAATTATATGACACAAATTTAAGAAGATATGTACTTATATACTAAAGGTTTTATTTCCGAAGAAGTAGGCAGAATAAATCAAACCAAGACCCAATTTTCACCAGTATATTTTATATTTATTATGTTTTATATATGCCTCCGAATTAATTCTGGGACCTATGGGTTTTATTACTATTTATTACAAAGAGGTTGGAAGAAAAAAGTTCAGAGAGGAACACTTTTTCTTCAAACGTCTTTGATTAGTACTTATCCTAAAGTAAACAGAGCCTGTATAACTGTTAAACAGTTATAAATACATATAAACTACCAGATGTGAAACCTACAAACATATTCAGGTACATTTAACACTGTATTTTACATGTTATTGAAATTTTTTCTTACTTTTAATATTGACGAAGCTTGTTGTCTGGGCTATTTCTAATAAATTTTCTTTATTTATTAAATACATCAAATACAGTGAATTGCTAAAGAAAATATATAAAACTCAGCAAGAATATAAAAAAAGCAGCAGATCTCAAACCCAAATCAAGATTATAACCTCACAACTTGAGAGGCAATACATCACCCGGCGACGTGGAAATGGGTAGTCCACTAGCGATCTCTATTGATACTGCCATTAATCATACCTTGTCCAGGCACCATCTGGAAATCGACGATAATTTTATTATGTATCGATACCATTTTATTATTTTTATTTTTTAGATTTTTTTTACCTTATTTCCTATTGGAGTAGGTAGCGACAATGAACTGCCACTTGCTACGAACCTGGCAGATCTCTCGTGCTTTCTCCACATCCATCAAACGACTCATACATGGTCGTCGGTTTCGGGAACTCTTTATCTGGCTTTTCTTTAGCATCGGGCGTATTCACGGAGGTTCGATACTCGATATTCGACTCGGAATCGGAAAATCTATCGAAAGGTTTCGAGATGGGCTATACACAGATGTCATATTTGACATAAGGATTCGACAGATTTTCCGATATTGAGTATCGAATCTCCGTGAATACGCCCCCTGTAGGTTTGCCTAGGTCGTCCTCTACCAACTCGCCCATTCACAACACCCTTGTGTTGTATGTGACGACTTTCATTCATCCGCTCAATGTGACCAAACAACTTCAGAATCCTTTTTCAATTCTAGTTACTTAATTTTACTAATACTCGAATTTTATTTTGTACCTTTAATTAAGTAATTAACTACTATTATAATTCGAAAAGACAAAAAAGTTTTTAAATAATAACTTCTAACCTCATCAAAGGGGATTAGTACAGTATACAAATGGCAGAAAGCCTGCCAATTAACATTTCTGCAAGATGATGAGCTTGTGTATTTGTAAGATAAAAAAAAACCGGCCAAGTGCGAGTCGGACTCGCGCACCGAGGGTTCCGTACAACCTTGCAAATTTATGGTTTTCGTAATTTTTCCTTTATCTATGCTATAAGACGTTGCTTCGTACCAAATTTCAAGATTCTGAGTTCACGGGAAGCACCCTGTAGGTTTTGATTCCCTTGCAAGTGTCGAAAATTTGCGGCATAAACGGCTGTATCTTTTGATTGCGTTGGCTTAGAAGTTTGATTTTTTCACAGCTTCAAGGGACAGTAGACCTGAGTAATTGATATAAATTTCAGCTTCATACCTCCACGCGTTCCTGAGAAAAAGGGTCTTGACAGACGGACGGACGGACGGACAGACGGACAACAAAGTGATCCTATAAGGGTTCCGTTTTTTCCTTTTGAGGTACGGAACCCTAAAAACTATACAAGGCTACTTTTCATCCCTAAAACACAGTTTCCAGGGGATCCGATAAGCTACAGTTAACGCGGGCGGAGTCGCTGGCAACTGCTAACTTAGTAGGTACCTACTCAATAATTAAATAATCTGTTTAGCAGCAGACTCTAGACACAACATATTTGTGTTTCCTTAACCCACATTTAATTTACTGATATTAACAGGTACAAGCAATTTTCAGTATTCAGTTACATATTACTTAGTGACAATGTTCTCGTATTTTTTCATTATATTCTCAGAGAAAGTAGTGATAGCCTTAAGTTAAGTCCGCTTCTTATTCGTGAGGCTCGGGTTTGAATCCTGGCATGTACTAATGAGTTATTCAAAAACTTACGTAGCTACTTATTAATCTCGACGGTGAAGGAAAACATCGTGAGGAAACCCGTGAGTCCCAGAATTAATTCTGAGGCATGTTAATTCTGAGACAGACCCGGTCCGGCGATGGGGTCACCACCTATCACGTTAAGTGGTCCAAAGATTATACCTTCGTGGTAAAATGTGGGTATTTCCTGATATGGAATACTTCTTCCCCGGGGATAAAAGGCCTGAAATTATTTATTTATTTTTTATTCTCAGAGAAAATTTCTTTCTTGTTTTCAAGATACAGAGAAAACTCCTAAGCAAAAATTACTACCTATCGTCTATTCTAGTACTCGTATCGCCGTAAATTCGTACAAGGGACAACCAAGCGAGGGTTTCGTGACATTTTTAACAGATACGCTTAGGGTTGTTTCAACACACTATTCTTTTTTGTAACCATATTATACCAAAATGTTAGTTGTCGGTTTTTAAACACTTTGAAAATAGAAGTGTTATACCCTACGAATAATTCCTTATTCGTAGGTTATACCCGACTAATAAATGAAAACAAGATATCAGAAATACGAGTATCAAATAAAACGATGCATATTGCATAACAAACATTGAAAACTGTAGCATAACTCAACAAAAAAACAGTGTTACTTTTATAAAGATTCTTTAATGATGATGATTTTATTAAACAGATTAACCGTCTTCGCTCCGGGGCTTACCTGCTGCAAAGGTTGTCCATTGCCATACGACGCGGCAACGCGATGTGTCTCATGGGCTCCTTTGCTGCGGCTACGTTTCGGGGGGGAATTTTTGATATCACTTTTGTACCTATTGTTATTGACATGTATTTTTTATTATGAATAATTAAATAAATGTTGTATTTAAATACATGATTTAAAGTAAAGATAATACATGACGTTGCATATAGGAAAATTGGGGCCACTGTTCTTCGACTTACGATAATTCGGCCATTACTTTGGCCCAGTCGGTGTCAAAAAGTGACAACGCCGTAGTGATTAGTGACACCACCGCATTGAAAAGTGATACCGCTGTAGTATAGCTGGTTATGAAATTCGTAAATCGGAGAACCGCTTATTAAAGGTTCCTTGACTTTTAAATATTTTTTAAGCCAAAAAAAATCTAGAATTTATATTTTGAAATGGAAACCCTAGAATGCTCAAGGAGCGGCGGGAAATAGCTCATTTAAAATACAGCAGACTACAGCTAAGCACGGAAGCGCACTGTACGGTGGAATCCTTGCACGCCTTTTGGGTCACATTGAAATATAATAATTTTGCAATTACCAAGTTTTGAATAATCTCAATGAAACCACCACTCCAATGTCTGAACCATTGAGAATTGTGCAGAGATAATTCAAGTTAAATATTTTATCCATTTTATATATTAAAAATAAAAAAATAATGAGTAAAACATTAACGGGTTGGGGTTATTATAAATCATGTTTTAAAGTTAGACATTGTTGCTTTTACTTTCTTGACAATCGTGTTACCTTGAAAGTTGACACTTTCGCATCTATTAATAATAATTTGTTAAATAGTCTGACTTTATACTCCGTTTAAAGAGGATTCAAAAGAGGATTCAAAAACTTCTTACACGTTGATCAGTAGCTCAAAGGTGAAGTATAACATCGTGAGGAAACCCCCAGAATCGACTCCAATCCGATCCGAAAAATACACTAGTTGAAACTATCTTTATTATTATTGACATTTATTGTAATAAAATGAATATACTAGTTGAAATATATCTACCCATTACTTCGGGAATAAAGCGTGACCCTATGTATGTTTTATTTTACGCCATTCTGTAAGGTCCAACAATAATTTACTTTAAATTCTGTTTTTAACAAAAATGAATAACCTAATAAAAGGACAGTGCACCAGACTCAGTCACTACTAGAAGACCGAGTTTATTTCTACAAGACACCAGCTCATTTGAAATACAGGAAGGTATCGTGAAACCTGGCTGGCTAGTTAGACCGAGCGTTTCTTCCAAGCTTCCTGTCGGAGAATGGATGTGGCCGAATTCAGCTTTGAGTTGGTTGATTTTCAAGTGCTTGGCTTGCATTCGTACTTGGATGCATATTTACTGACTGAGAAATTTTCCTACAGTTATATTTAAGGTCATTTTAAATCAAGTGCAAATATTTTAAGGTAGGTACAAATATGTATAAATCGAATGAAATAGAAAGAGAAAAAAAAGGTTACTTTTTTCTTTTAGGTTCCTAACCAAAAATATATTTTGTAAAGATCTTTGGCCCTGTAAACCCTTATTACCGCTCTAAAACGCCACCTTTGTTGTTTTTTTTAATATATTTCTTTAATTTAATATTTTCGAAAAAAAAAGATTGTGTTGTGTGCATGATTGTTCAATAGCATGTCAGTTTGTTTTTAAAATTATTATAATAATCAATTTTCTCTAGTAAAGTAGCATATGAAAAATAAAAATCAATGCCGAAAATAGTTTCTTATTATTTTTTTGATCTACCCTTCATCTATGTATTTGCACTTAATACAAAATGACCATGTATAGATTGGAAGTTGGTAAACGCAGTTTGAGTTGTTTAGTAATTAGATTTCCCGACCTAAGGCTTGATCTTTTTTCTACTTAGGCTTACGATACCCCTAAGTAAAGGATTAGGTGTATGAAAATCCAATTGTTTTCTCTGTAATATTTTTATACAATGTACAATATTTAATGTTTTGCTTAACTTAACGAGAACTACAACTATTAGCTTTTTAAAAATTTACCGTTGATACATTGTTGCTGAAGTTATATTTAAAACACCGTAAACACGAATTTACATTCGTCTGCATATATTTAAATAGCAGATTTAATTTTATGCAGACCAAAGATATTGTAATATATATGACATAGAGCAGCCAAAGCAAACTAAATCGTAATCCACAACTTGTTACCTAGAGTACGTAGTACTATTACTTATTATGTGCCTAGAAGTAATAAGTGTGATACGTCAGCACAGAATAATAAATAGTGACTTTAGAATGAGAGCTCGCGTTCTTACTAAGTGAACTGACGCTTGACATCAAAGTCTTTGAATGAAAATATTCCCAACTGACTCTCTATACTCTAGTATATTTAAATATCTTTGATACAGACACTAGAATTTTGGTGGAAGATAATTGAAAGTCTGTCGTGTCTGGAATTCTATCCTTTATAATTTGGACCACTGCAGATAAAACGTGAAGTTTTACCGGATATGTATTAGCTATCATATACCTACTACTGTATCCTGAAAACTACACGAGCTAGTAATACCCACTAAGGGTGGCTCGTTTCGTAACGATCGCTCGTTAGCTTCACGTCGTTACGTTGCACTTTTGTAAGTGCTAGGGTTACTCTTGACTTTCAGGAATTTCGACCGCTATTCGTAGTTTAGTCAAACTACCCTGTGTAACTTCTAGTGGCCGTGTTTGTGGTGAGTCCGAAGATTATTTGTAAGACAAACTCATGTCTTGAGTAACCTTGTTTTTTGAAAATATTTATCTGTTCATACAATGGATAACTTATAAAAAAATCAATGAATGTGCATCTTAACTAATAATAATATAATCTCACGCCTTTTATCGCCGAGGGGGTAGGCAGAGGTATTCTGTTACTGGATATACCCCCGTTTAACGAGAAAATTCCCCTAAACATGATAATTAGTGAGCCCATCTCAGAATTAATTCTGGTACCTGCGGGTTTCCTCAATGTTTTCCTTTACCGTTGAGCTAGTGATAAATATGTACATAAGTTTTGAAAAACTCATTAGTACATGCCAGGATTCGATTCCGTTCAGTTTCAGGACTGTAGTTAGTAGTATTACAGGTAGAGGCAGTTACATTCACGTGGTATATTTTCATTGCCCCCTAATACACCATGACAAACGGTAGTCCTGTTGGTATTAGTAGTATAAATAAAGAAGGAATACCATTGACTGACTGATTTACTACACCTAGAAATTTAACTTATATATCATAAAACCTCAAGGGAATGGGAGAAAAGGTGCTCTGCGATTTGCCAACACTGCTGTTGGGTTATCATCCGCTAGTAAATGCTATTAGTAAAATAAACTACATACCTCTAGAAGTATATGGATAAATGAATGAATGTGTGTCTTATAGGTAAAACTAAGGGAAACGAGAGAGATCTTGACCAAAGACATTCTTGTTTCAAAGTTTAAGAGATTTAAATAAGATTTTGTGCAATTCTCGAACCACTGCTACTTCTGACTACATACGAATAGCTGGTTTGCCTGGTACGGCTTTCTCGTGTCGATTTCCTTGAAAATCCTTTGATATCAAAGACAACGGACTTGTTTCCCTTAAAGCTACAAATTTACACTCAGCATTAATTAAGTTCTCTCGTGCGATTAACAATTGCTCGAGTTTTATCAGAACACAGACAAACTTAATTAAACAGCTATTGTGGTATCTAAGGATATAGGTATATGCAGAATATGTAAAATGTGTCTTATCGTAATATAAGGTCCTACTTTGAAATTGCTGGCTTTTGAAAGAAGCTTCTGCGCTGTAAGTTTGTTATACCCCTCTAAGGGCTTAAGTAGTCGGGCCAGGCATATTAGATAAAATAAAAAATAAAAACTTACGCCTACTATTCCCTATGGGGTAGGCAGAGGTATTCCATTTCTGCAAATATCCACTTTTCACTAGAATATTCGACCCTTAAACGTGCCGTTACACATGTTTCCTTTTTTGGGTTTCCTCACGATGTTTTCCTTCACAGGCAAATTAGATCTCAGAGTGTTTTCCTCAAAGCCAAAATGGTAATCTATCTAGTATGTTAATTCCAAATCGTGAATTCCAAAAACCACTCAGTGCTATAAGTTTTTAGAAAGAAAAGAAGAATTATTTAAAAATCACCTTACCACTCATTAAAATGGAAGAGGTTTGCGGGCAAATTCATTAAAATCGGGAAGAACCTTTTAAACCACTACTATAAAATATCACTCTTGTGATAACTATTAAAACTCACTGTGAACTCGCATTATACTTGAAAGCCAATAATTATTATCGAAATAATTTTGATTGAATGACGAATCACTTATAGGATAATTTCGTTGTCCGTCTGTCTGTCTGTCAAGACAATTCTTTTCAGGAAGTCGTAGAAGTATCAAGTTGAAATTAATATCAAATACTCAAGTCTGCAATCTCTTGGAGCTGTGAAAAAAATCGGTTGTCTGTAAAGTCGGTTTACTGACGATAGATAAGAGTAACAACGTCATACTTTTATTGTGCCTCTTTGGCGCTCGTTGCGCGCTCTCGCTTGCACTGTAACGCCGCATACGTCATACTTTTTCGTGCATGCAGCCGGCTCCATCGAATTATAAGACTTTGTCACGTCAAAATCAAACTTCTAAGTCAACGCAATCAATTAAAGATACGGACGTTTATGTCGTATATTTTGAAACTCGCGAGGGTATCAAAATCTATCCTGTTTACATAGAAAAAGCGATGTGACCAGTTTTTCTTGATATAAAATTTGTAAGAAGCGTTTGAAGATGAACTATATAATATGCGCTGGCGAAAAGAATGTACAAATTCGACAACAGACTGAATTATTGTTGTTTGCACTTTTCTTCGATAACTAGTAAGGTTAGAAAGCAAAGAGTAAAAGTCATGTCCTAATTTCCATTTACACAGACAAATGAACCTAGAATATATTTTTTTTAACCTACGACACAGAATCTTTTTCTACTAGATCTTAGTGAAATTTTATGATAGTGACTTTTCTGCTCCACATAAAAGCCGGTACTGCAACTGACGGTGAGAGGGTTAAAAATGCAAAAGCTCTTTACTTGAGTAAACAGTTCTTTTGTGCGGTCTGAGATGCGACTCCGCGCTAGTGAGCTCTGATGTACGGTGAAAAATTTATGTGAGACTGACTGTATCTGCTTAAGCTGTTGGCTTATCTTATGCTATTCTCCACTTTAGTTGTTTCCTTGAATCTTGTCTTCATTCTTTATTATGTTCTACAACAATAAACTTGTTATATTTGTCTCTATACATTTCTTTATCTTCTTACACTTGTAATAGGTCTACTCTTTTGTTGTACTTTTAGGTTAGTTTTATTTATTCTTTATTATCTATTGTACTGGATTGCCCTTGACGGTAATGCTTGATTGCTTCAATCATTTTGTTTTATATCAGTTTTCTTCAGAACCTGTTTTTATTTCCGTTCTTATTATCAGTTTCACTAGATTGTTTTTACGTAGTATTGGTAAAAAACTATTCTAAACGTATACAGTTTCGATCAAGTGCTATATTCCTGTGGATCGTTATTGGAACATTACCACTGGATTGAATCACTGGATGAATTTAAATCAATCTCTTGATTATATTACTGCGATCGCTTCTCGTTCGTTCGTTCCGTTCGTTCCAAATTGTGAAAAACTAGCTTTATTTTTTGCTCATATTTTGTGATTGCAAAAATCTTATGGTTTACATACACTAGCTCTAACAGTGAAAATCATCGCTAAACATTTAATTCCTTGTATTTATATCACCTTAAAAATTATATAACTAACTCAATTATATTATTATTTTGTAAGAATAAATCACAATTAATTATGATATACCTGCTTACATATTTGTTTTGAATATTTAAACTTTTTTTCCTTTTAACTAAAAACCTTCCTTCATAAGTCCACCTCTTGGTGCATTTCCTAAAAGTCTAACAGCAGCCCTTCTCAAAATTTCCCTTCTTGTATTTTTGTTATTGTCAGTAACACACACACAGAGAGCAAATACACAGGATACTAAACATGATTCATCACACGACGTCAGTTATTACGATATTTTACTGCATAAAGGTAATAAATCGGTTCAACCTAAATTTGTTTTACAATTAAATCTAAAGGATGCCATGGATTGAAATTAATTGGCTTAAAGTTTTATTTAATTTGCTCAAGTTCGGGAACCTTAAGCCGCTGGATTCAAGACTAACTTCCGTTTTCACTCAATGACGTTCATTAAGCTCTATTTATGGTTAATTAATTTCGTCTGCTGCTTCTAGTACCTCACAAACTTTCTTAAACTGCACTAGACTTTTGGTAACTATCTATATAACTCGAGAACAGCTGGTCCGATTTTTATGATCTTTATTTTGTTGCGTTTAACGCCGCTGGGCACTCGCTTTTCTTGTCTCACAAAATCTCGAAAAGTGATGGACCGATTTTTTTTGGGTCGGTTTCTGTGGGTCCCTGGATGGTTTAGATTCACAATTGGATCCGTTAGGTGGCGCTGTTATCTGTGACAGGACAACGTCTACAAATAACAATAGTTAAGAAACGTTAAGAAATTATTGGATTATAAGAGGTACAGCATCATCAGAGGTACCAACCCACTTTTCACCATTGTATTACATATATATTTTTTACCCCTAAACGATGCAGGTAGTAAGCTCTTTGCTTACATTTATTTTGTCGTAGAACAAATTCTGATGACATTACATCGCTACATAGTATAAAACAAAGTCGCTTTCTCTGTCCCCATGTCCCTTTGTATGCTTAAATCTTTAAAACTACGCAACGGATTTTGATGCGTTTTTTTAATAGATAGAGTGTTTCAAGAGGAAGGTTTTAGTGTTAGCATTGCACCCGTGCGAAGCCGGGGCGGGTCACTAGTTTCCTCATAATGTTTCCTTCACAGTAAAAATTGTGATTTTTTAAAATCTAGGATCTAAGCCAGGCTTTATGCATACGAGGTGGACTCACTTCCAAAGAATTGTTCTTAATTTTACTTTGATCGCTGATTTCATTAATCTACGGAACTATAAATTGTAGTAAGTTTTAGTCTTATATTGTTGCTGCAATTTCTAACAGAAAATCCACTTTAAAAATTTCATCAGCTTACACCAACACAAAGGAGGTGCCTTTACACCAAGAAACACGAGTTATCTCATAACTCGAAGATTTCATCTAATAACAACATTCGATTTTCCGAAGCGGGGTGCAGTCCCGGAATCCAATTTGTTGGCATTGGACTCGGGCTTTGTCTCCCGTCTCGGGAGCGGGCCAAAGCAGAATTTCACTTCATAAATTTCATCTGGGAGCGACGTAATTATAGAACAGAATTCTCAAGGATGGATTTTGTATGAAATTCTTTGTACAGTTTATTTCTTGGGTTCCTTCATTTGACCACAAAGCCATAACTTTGCTACTGTAATCGTACTACTAATATTATAAATAGGAATTTAACTATGTCTGTTTTCGACGGGCCTGTTGGCTCAGTCGGTAGTGACCCTGCCTACTGAGTCGGAGGTCGCGGGTTCGATCCCCGCTCGGGGCCAACATTTGTGTGCATGAACATGTCTGTTGGCTTCGTGTCTGGTCGTTGAATATTTATTTAAGTATGTTTATCAGTTGTTTAGTACCCATAGCACAGGCTCTGCCTAGTTTGGGACTAAATAACCGTGTGTGAATTGTGTCCCACAATTTATTATTATTTTATTTTTATTTTTTTTCACGTGTAAACCAGTGAACCTCTCTTGATGAAACTGAACGATAGTTTATACATCCGGATAATAATAACACTCAGGAGGAGCAGTGGGTAACAGATATTCTGTCGTATAATTTCGGAATTATTTTTATCTGATACGGTCACGATATTATTATTTTTGGAATTGGTGCCAATTTGAAATAGTTATAGCGGAATCTCAGAAAACTTAATATACTTAGTTATACAAGTAGAAATTACTTGTATACCTAATGATGTAGGTATCCTTGTTTTTGCAGAACCTTAGTCTGATAAGACCGTCTCTTACGCACTTGTTCGATATTTTTTAAATTTAAATGCTTAGCATGCCATTGTAATTCTTAAAATAAAGAATTCGACACATCTGAAAATCAAATATTAAGAACGTTATTTTGTTATGAGACCGATTTTACCAACTGAAGTTAAGTAAATATTTTTTCTATTTCACAATTTCATTTTTAGGTAGGGTTAACTTGATTTGGGTTGATTATGCTGCGTTTATTGTAAATTACGTCTTAGGACTGGTAATGAACTGAAATTTCATGGACAGGTAATACATTTCATAACGAACAATTTTTCTTGTTTCTGCATCTATATAAAAAACTATTGTAATAGTTTTTTTATGATATAAAGTAGGTACAAAGAGATTTAGAGACCAGTAATATTCCAATAAAATCTGCATCTTGTTAAGAGATAAATCATTGACACTAATACCTAAGTATAAGTAGATCAGTTATAATTTTAATTTCTTTAATTTTATTTTAGAAATGTCATATGACATTGCCGACGCCGAGTCTGAGTAATAGGGTGCGGAACCCTAAAAAAGATCACTAGGTTTTACACGGGTGCAACATGTAGTAGAAAAAATCTGTACACCTGTAACTGATCACTATCAGTTTTCACTAAAACCGTATCAAAAATCTATTTTTTATCACGTATCACGCGGGTATTGTTTTATACCAATTGCTTCAATTAATTGTATACCTTAAGGTGGTTTCATACCTGAACAAATACTGTTAGTAGTTCCAGCACAATATTTAGTTGTAGACAAATAGCAAATAAACGGCCACAGTCTCGCTGCCATAACAGTTGGATTTGAATTTCTCGGAGTCCGAAAACCAATTATTGTTGAGAACAGTGGTCGTAACCTTTTGTGAGTCCGTCGCCTCGCCAACCAAGAAGTTTAATAATTCTCCAACTTGACGTGTAATGGATTTGTGGAAACAATTGGATTTTGGCTCTGCGTTTTCGTTTCGCTCATGTAGTTTGTGAAATTTTAGATACAATCTTCTATACAGATGTTTTGAATAGTATGTATTGTAAGGTGGTGTCAGACTAGTTTCCACCTAAAAGCCAACATTTTTCAAGCAGCCTATGGGTTATGCGTGGTTTAGGAACTTCCATCCTACATAAACACAACGAAAATCAGGGCATTTGTTTAACATTCCTTCCGAAACACGATGAGATACCGTAAAGTATCTTCCTCACGTTTGTTTTTTATAGAAGCTTGTTACGATGACGAGCAAGTCGTTTCATTATCCAATTTGCAGCTTGACGCCGTGAAATATGAAACAAGGTCTTCTGTAATATGATTTTGTTAAAGACATTTTGAAAAATCCATGTTTCTTTTACAAATATTCTTCTGATCTTTGTTCAAAAGACGTCAGGAAAATTTAAAGGCACGTATTAAAATATATTATTATGTTAACTGATTGTTGCATTAACCATCACGTTGTGTTTATCTATACCTACATAAAAAAAACTCTATAACGGGGCCGTGTCTGTACATATAATATTTTTTTGAAAATTTTTAATATAGTGTTTCTAGTAATCGGTGTAGATACCAAAAATCATTTTTTGGAATTTTTGTCTGTCTGTCTGACCGTCCGTCCGTCTGTTCGTCCGTCAATTAATGTTATAATGTTATAATATTATTGTAAATCCGAAATGGATACACTGTTGGGTCGAATAGTACATGGTGAACAATAAAGATTTATTATTATTATCTTAAAAAAACTGTTACTCATACATGAGGAAACAGCCATAACTCACTAGTGGTCTTAAATTGATCATGTCTGAATTCACAACACAAAAGCAGTGAAAAACATTTTAGAAAAACTGACAAGAGGATAATGTGATCTGACATACGAGTAATGGCAAAATACACAAAAATAAATAAGCAATTCGTTACACTAAAACGGCTTTTCCGGAGTTTATTACTCCAAAACGAAATTAAAGGATGCTTGGCCTACCATTACTCACGCTAATGTTAAGCTTTTTACATGAATTTTTTTTATTTAACTTTTTGTGGGTGGATTCAACTTTTTTAGGTTTCCGTACCCAAAGGATGGGACCCTATCAGTAAGCCTACACCGTCAGTCTATTTGCCTGTCCATCCATATATCCTACCTTTAAAGATCATCTTTTTAAGCAATTTGTTTGCTCGGTGAAATTTTGACAAAATATTTATCCAAATTTATGACAAAACTAGAGATCTACATTTTGTTAATATAGGACTATAAAAGGCGTGAGATTATTTATTCTTTTCTTTTCTAAAAATCTCATACACTAATTATTGAAGACACATATCATCTTGGCAGCGTTAGTTTTCGCATGCATAGTCTAAAGACCCCTCTTCGGGGCTTGCATTAGCGGGTAATCCCGGGATCAGCTCGAGTGTGACGCTGAATATTAAACGGGGTTTTGGTAGGTCACCCCGGATTAGATGATCGCGAAACTTTGCCAAGAACCGACCAACTTTAATGATCGTTTAATCACGATAGTTCAAATTTGCCGATGTGTTTCAAGAGTTTAATATTGGGCGCTTTGCTATTGCCAGTACTAAGGTGACACATTAATGGGAGCTGTGGCAGGTTCAGGTTACATTCAGGGTATTTACCAGGGTTACAAGAGAGGAGCAGTGATAGCCCGGACGGTTAAAGAGCTGGCTAAAAAACAGTGAGGCTCGGGTTCGAATCCTGGCATGTACCAATGAGTTTTTCAAAAACTTACGTACATATTTATCACTAGCTCTACGGTGAAGGAAAACATCGTGAGGAAACCCGCAGGACTCAGAATTAATTCTGAGACATGTGTTAACAGACCCGGTCCGGCGATGGGCTCACCACCTATCACGTTTAGGGGTCCAATATATCTCGTGAAATGTGGGTATATCCAGTAATGGAATACCTCTGCCTACCCCCTCTGGGGTTAAAAGGCGTGAGATTATATTATTATTATTATATTATATTATTATATTATTACAAGAGACTGGATCCCACAACACAGGGTATCCTAGTGTGGGTTTCAGTGTTTAACGACAAAGTTACCTATCGAAGAAAACACATTTTTTTTATATATATATAATATGTGTACGGTCAAATAAAGTAACCTCCTTCTTTTTTGAAGTCGGTTTAAAAAAACAATTTTCTTTTACAGAATGCATAGGTCTTCACATTCTGCCACAATCTCATCTCCACTCACATTGTGTAGTTTAGTTTGTAGGAAGTAATTTCCTGAAGGAAAGCTCTCTTCCTGAAACTTATTTCAGTGCCATTGTTGCGAACAATAGTGCGGTTGATTCACGTCAGAGCTCCTTATGGGGTAAACTTATAACTAAGGTAAAAAATGAAAAGAATTTTGGGATCCTGAATTTTTGTAATTTAAAAACTCTCGAAGGCTTATTACGGTAATATTTAGGGTTCCGTACCCAAAGCCTCCATTTTCCGTCGGTCTGTCTGTCAGTGGCTTTATTTTACCTACCTTTATATCTAGACAGTTGAAATTTTCACAAAATGTCTATTTCTATAGCTGCCTATGACAATCAAAGAGATTAAAATATAATAGGGCAAAGAGGGAACAAAATGAGGAAAATTTGAAGCCAAAAGTTATTCCAAGTGGAATAACTTTTGTACAATTTCGACCGAATGACAGCTCGCGTTCATACTAACTGACATGACATTTGAGCTTCAAACATGCTTCAAAGTTTTGTATGAAAATATTCCCAATGCCCCCCTATATGTCCTATTATATTTTAATCTCTTTGATGACAACAAATAAATAAATTGATAATTAAAGAGGGCATACATGCAACGCCTCTTTTTGGCATTTTAGTTTACATATAGCACTGAACCCTTCGTTCTCAAAGCCAAGTCGCACTTGGCCGGTTTTTTTGAATACTCAATACAGGCATTTAGTCCAGGCAATGAAGCGGATTTTCGTATGAAGACCCCAACATTAATTCCTCAGTCGATGAAACTTTGCAGGATTGTAGTATAGTATGAGACAATACTTGCATAAAAAAATCCAAAAAAAAACCTAACCAAAGTTAGGTATTTTTACTGAAATACTTGTTTATTTGATATCTTTGTTGGGAAAAATGCTCAGTCAAAATTTTCTTCGCCAGCAATATTCATGTGTGTTAAGAAAGCTATATGCGAAATATCCAAAAAAATCTCCTGGTAGAAACAACAAAACTCAAACGTATATGTACCTTGCACGGGAAAATTGTTAAGTCCATTTTTTTAACTGGAATGTCATTTAATAGTCGCTATGGACTTACAATAGGAAAATCCAAAATAAAAACCGTCTCGCTACATTATTTTCAGAAATTATCAAATTACTCGTATCAATCACAAAAAAAAATTTTTTTAGTATAAAAACTTAAGTTTGGTAAGGTTTTTTTTTTGGATTTTTTTATGCAAGTATTGTCTCATACTATACTACAATCGTGCAAAAGTTTCATCGACTGAGGAATGAATGATGGGGTCCACTACCTTTATTGCCTAGACTAATTCTATTTGTTTGATTTGGTGATTGTACGTACAATGCACTTACAAAAAATATCGCAGCCAAAGCTAATCGAAACTACAAACAATGAGAATGCATGAAATGCTTGAAACATATTATTGGAGAAAAAAACTATTTCTGATAAAATAGTACTCGTATTGAATAGTTTCGGATATTTTCAAACGTCGAACTAGACATGGAATGTTGCTTTTCAATTACCAACTTTGATGCAAGCAATTTAACGAGACCGTTAAAGTGTTTCCTGCTGAAACACATCTTAGCCCACTCAATTTCAATAGCGAAGCTACGGTAGTTATTTTTGTGGGCGTACAGATTGAGGTGAAATTATTTTATTAAAATTAAGTTGTGGAATCTGAATCTTCTAAAAACAATCTAGGTGTATGTTGAAGTTATTTATTTGACTACCGACCGCCTACGACTCAACCCACACCTATTGTCTTGTTCCCAGTTTTTTTTCGAGTAGTATAAATAAATTATGGTTTACAGTTATCTATCTTGATATTTATGTTTATTTAAATAATGCGGGATTGATAATTTCTTATAAAAAACAAATAACTGTTTCACTGGTGAAAGTGGGTACTTCCATTCCTAGATAAGGTAGATACCTATTATGATAGATCTAAACTTACATAGGGACAGACAGACAGAAAGCGGGAAGCGACTTTGTTTTATACTATGTAGTGATTTACATTCATGCTCTAGAACAACTTAAGAAGAGCATAGGTACCTATTAAATTTTACCTACCATACATTCCCAAAATTCAGGACAGATATTTTTTTTTAATCTAGAACATACATACACAGAGGAATAAACATCCATACATCTATACATCCATACATACAAACTTTCGCGTTTATAATATTAATAGGAAGTAAGGATTGAATAAATAATTTGATTAATATGAAAATGTAGTTTGTAGAGTAGCAAAGACTGTACCGCATCGGAGCTAGGAAGCGACAGCACTGTTTTGTATGATTAATGAGGCGGTCGTTAGCCACGAGACTGCAAATGGCAACCGAGTGACGTCTTTATTTGTGGGAACTGCGATCATCAGTCTCCGCGGTGCTTCGTCAAATTTCAGCTTGGTTTGCTGCCAGATTGTATGAATGTATGGAACATGGGGTGTGAAAAGGTGCTTTAAACGCAGCAGCTTTCGTTTATCTGTAAGGCTGTGTCTCTTTATCTTTGGGTACGGTGAAAAATTACAGGTAAAAGAAAAGTTCAGATTTTCGTACTTCTAATATAGGTGGATGTTGAACCAGCGAAGGAGTTATTTCATCTATATAGCATAAGTGTTTTAATAGTAAGGAAGGTAATTTTTTTAGATATATACTTACTATTTCTAAACGAAGATGATAGAACAATAGTGTATTTTAGAGGTATTTGGTTCTTTAATGATTCCTACATTTGTATAGTACAACGGTCAGTAGGTACTATTGAAATCAAACACTGCGATAATGAGATGTGATTCAGCATATTTTATTTATAAGCTCATATTTGTAAAAAAAAAACATTTAAATTTGCGGTTACCTAGAAAATTTTCTTTAGTTATGGCATCAGTCTTCCGCAATAATATTGTTTCCATACACTTAAATTTACAATCATATTAAACACGGCGAGGGAGATACATGTGTGTTCGTTGGGACAGAGCCTATGGCGCAATCGATGTAAGTTAAAGTAATAATAATAAATTTTTTAAACGAAAGGTCTAAGGTTAAGTCGAAAACTGCTGTTCCACTGCACTTCAACGGAAACTTTTAATTTTACTTTCAATTAAGGAGCGTTAATTAGAAAAACTACGGAAACCCACAATGGTGATCATTAGGTGCCTGTAAAAGTTCTGTGGAATTCCAACCAATTCTACTTTTGATCCTTTATGTGACTTTCTAATTTATTGTGCAAAGTTTGAAATCTATCTGCTTAATTAATCTAAAGCTAATTATAAAAATCTTTTTAATGCCCGTTTTTAAATTAAATTTGACCCTAAATGTTTTAACATAATATGTCTTACCTCTCGTACCTCTACATATATGTACATTTTCTTGATATTTTTAAACATACAAATTCATGTCCAATGAAAACTATGACAATTAGGCTAATAATAAGTACAAAAATAATATCTACAACAGGTTTCGTCAAATAATAAAATTAATGTTCGTATACGTCTTCTGTGCTCTTCACATAATCTGTATTACGATGGAACTTGGGTGGGTTGTTGAGTAGTGACAGACGGCCATGAAAGTAAATGAAAATTCCCAAGGGAACGGGAAAAAACGCGATCTTTACGGAAAACGCTGGCGTGTTTACTAGTTTGACAATATTATTTATTTGGGATTATTTTTGATACTATGAAAATTTTATAAAAAAATATATTAGGAAATTATGTTTTATCTTAAAAATTGCATGAAACTTAAATTAAAATCTGAATAGGAAGTCACGCGAAAATTCCAGCTTGGTAAAAAGTTGAGTCTACAGTAGTTGAAAGGTACTTCAGGGTAGTACGACTCTTATAAAACAAATCAACTGAAGGATTTTCAGCGAGAATTCATTGAGTTTTTGCTCTACTGAGTTTTGGCGATAATTTATTCTGTTAGTTCGTCTGATTTTTGAGTTGTTCATCTTTAACTACAGATAATTTTGGTTTACATAAGCAAATAATGAGTTTAATTTATGTTGCCTAGTTTTTATATATATATTTTTATAATGTTTGCTTTTGTAGTGTTAAAGGTTAGGTTCATTTAACTGTGCTTAGGTATTCCTTGCCAACGTCAACTTACTTCAAGGTTTTAAGATTAGTATGTGTTTCGTTTTGATATAGAAATAAAAAAAGAGACCTAGGAATAAGTCGATATCTAGTTTCCGTATTAATTCTGCAGATCTGTCCATGCCACATTGAAGCCTCCTCAAACAAACACCGCTGACACGCAAATTGATGGAAAGATCGAAGACGAGGGAACATAATATAATTACCCAGTTTGGGCACATATAAGTACCATGGTTTTTCTTTGGAGGTTACTTTTTGTCAGTAAATTCTATTTTTTTCTATGTAGCTTTCTCTATAAACATCGGTAGGTAAAATGGGTTCAAGCCAACGAGCGGGAACGACATCTAGGAATCGAGAAAAAAACATTTACGTTTCACAAACGCGGCCCAAAGAAAATACAAAATACCTTGTCTTAATTAAATGTGGCTGCCCAAACCCTACCCTTTGGCCTTTTGGAAAAACCTTCATTAGACTCATTACTGTTTTAAAATATTGCCGTCAAACTTTGCAGAGACACACGATTTTCTACCTTAGTATCTTCATTTTAAGGACTACGGATTTTAGGTTCCGTACTTTTGAACAGGAAATTGAAGTTTGCGCTAAGAACTATAGTCGACAACAAAAAAGAATGTCCTCTTTAGATTTACTTTACAAGAGCATCGTTACCCCAAATTGAGGATAAGGTGGGCAAACACTAAAGTTAACGAGGTAAGCAAAAAAATATTTCGCCTGAGGAGAGCAAGTAAACTGATTGCACTAATAAATCACTACCTTACCGCCTGCTGTGCTTTTGTGGGCTCTTTTTGTAGACAAAGCTGGGTCTAGGCTACTATGTATCTCGAAAGAAAACGACATGAAGGTATAAACGAGAAAATTTGAGATAAATGGTGAAAGGCAAAATTTATTTGGCGCTATTACATATTAAAAGTATTATTAGTATTGTGATTGTAAAAACTTTTAATTGAACGAATTGAGAGAACTCGCATAAACAAATGTATTATTGGAAGTCCATACAATCGCTATCCCGAAATAGAGTGAAATTCTCACTTGACATTTTGCCTGAAATCTGTAGGTAAATTTCTCTGAATAGCAATGACAATCAGTCGTTAGTTCAAGTAAATATTTACGATTGCGTATTTATACAGCGTTGTGGGAACAGGAAACTTCGTAGTAAGCGTAGTATTACACCTATTGACAAACAGATTTTACGAAGTGGTTATTTTTCAGTTAGAGTGAGCCACCAAAAACTATATCCTCCTGAGACCCAGGACCCAAAATAGTATAGTTAACAATAATTTATAATTTATCTAATACTTACAAACAATGTAATGCTTATATTTATGATACTTTTAAATAGAGTTTTTATACCAAAAAAACACATTTTATAAATATAAATAAAAAAAAAAGTACCTAAGTTATAACTTTTATTATCTATAATGTTAAATGGTACTACAAAATTGTATCGAAATATTTTTCATAACACATTTGCTCGTAAAAGGTGTCTTATTTCACCAATTTTAATATCGTATTGTATCTCATTACGCCCAAGTGCGGTAAGTGTAAAGTAAAACGCAAGGTTTATCAAGATGTTCCGTCTTAAAACGAACGGTACTTTTTAAAATCTCAGCAAAGAGTTTTTATGTCAAAAAATTTGTCAACATTTTATGATTTAAACTAACTTTGGGAGATAAAATATAATAAAGAAATATTTATGTACATAATTATTTAATTTAATTAATTTTGACAGTAAATTACATCCAATTAATCTGTAACAAAAACACAAAAATAATAATTTACTTTATTAGTAATACTGGCTGTTTTTTTTGTAAAAAAAAAATGCTGATGCGCGCCGCGCGCTGTTTCATAACGCTGTATTGTTTTTATTCGTTTACCATAGTCGGAGTTTTATTTTATTTCCTCGCAAATGTGTTATAAAACGTCGTATGACATACGTGCGCTTTGATAATTACAGCCTCTGCTTACTTGTAACCCTCGCCTACGGCTCGGGCTAGCAATATCGCCTCGGCTGTAATTTTCAACCTACCGCACTTATATCATAATCTACTATTGTGATTCAGAAAAAATAATAATAAAAAATAATACATACAAAGAAAAACTGTTTTTTAAGTCACTTGTTCATTTACCAATATGCATTTACACTCCCCTGTATATCTCCCATCTGTACTATAGTCTGTGCTTCCGATATACATCTGAGAATGTAAGAACCATCACTTTTGAGACAATGCCGCGAAAGAAGAGTCAGTATGATTCCAAACACCGAAGAAAAAAGTAGTGAATTAAGTTTTAAAAAATGTACCAAAGGTCAATAAAAATATTAGCATCGTTAGTTGTAATGTGGATTGTTTCACTGTTAACTATCGTAACAGAATTCCATCAGGACACAATACCAATTGTGACGGATTCCAAACTGTACGAACAGGCTTTGCTGAGGTTTAGAAAAAAATATAAAATCAATGATTCAATAGAGTCTAGTTTTAAGGGTACGTATAAATTATTTATTAATTTATAACATTAAATTAAAATTAATAATCTCACGCCTTATATCCCCGAGGGGTAGGCAGAGGTATTTCATTTCTGGATAAACCTACTTTTCACCAGATATTCTTTGGACCCCGAAACGTGATAGGTGGTGAGCGCATCGCCGGACCGGGTCTGTTACACATGTCTCAGAATTAAATTCAATTAATTTATATTATTAAATTATTGACATTTAAAATATAATATAGTTAAAAACATATCCTTGCGAAGCTTGAAATATTCTCAAATAGGTGTTACTAACTGACAACATCTCCTAATCCGGGGTTATGGGAAGATTACAGCCCTACTTCCTGATGAGAGCACATTTACCTACCTATACCTCAGCAGTGGGCTTTTATGAAAATCTATTTATTTTTACATGAAATTTTTTGTTTGACTCCGTAGTGTGGCATGAAATGATGGAAGCCGATAGAAATATTTCAATGAAAGATAAACTAGCAGCAGTCAAAGGTTATGACTATCCACCAGGTATTTTTTCTATTCGCATTTTTACCGCGTATACTACATGACACATTGGTTTTATGGAAATAATATACCTTAATATACCTACAACTGACTATTATAGCTAGCTATATAATATATATAATAATAGCTAGGCACAATTCTAATCCCTTACTTTTATCCATTCCAACTTTATGTGGAAGAGTTCGCTAAAATCTGTCATTGTATTTTATTTTATTTATGTAGGTATCTCTTTTGTGTTGTTGTTGTCGTAAATAAAAAGTTATTGTATTGTATAAAGCCGCATTTTTACGTCACTAATCGGACGCAACTTGTTTCTTGTAAACGCCTAAGGATCAAACGGAGCTCTATTGACTTATAATGGCCTATGATACGATACGATCTCATGAACTCTGCTTGGGCAAAGTTAGAAAGGGACAGCTTTATGCGACTCATATAGCGGCATCTCTTTCTAACGGTCCTCGAGCGGAGTTCCATGATTGACCCCCAAACTTTGGGTAATGTTTGTAACTTTATTAATATTACAAAACTTTGTAGTATTTTAAATAACATGTTATGTTAACTCTTAACTTTTTTTAGGCAACGATGGAAGACCTGTATTTTTATCTATCGGCAATAATCGTGTATCTAATGCCCTCAAAGCAATGGTGAGGAAAGGGTGGCAAGATCACGCTTTTAACCAGTTTGTTAGTGACATGATACCCTTAAACCGTACGCTATTGGATCACCGCCATAAAAGGTAGGTATTGGTGTGAGTGTCCGAACGATGTTTTTACTCTGTGCGCACACAAACCACGAAAGGAACTATGGTAGAAGTGGCGAAGACAAGTCCCATGACCATGTACATTTCTTAAGAAATCAGATGTCGTTCAATTCTTCTCCATCTAAGAAATGTCATGAACTCAATTATTTTCCGATACCAGAAAAAGGGTGATAATATTTTAAAACTCTTCTGCCCCTTTCAAATACTCGTACAATGTTTAACTAAGGTGTTTAATTAAATTTACTTATGTATTCGATTCTTATAGCTGCGCAAAGTCGAAGTTAGCAGAACCACTGCCAAAAGCATCAGTAGTGATATGCTTCCACAATGAAGCGTGGTCGACCCTCATGAGGACAGTTTATTCTGTCATCCTCAGATCACCACATCATCTTTTAAAACAAATTATCTTAGTCGATGATGCCAGTACTATGGGTAAGAAATTATATGTAATATAGTTTTAATATTGTTTTAAAATTATTTATGAAAAATCCAAAAATACTTTAATAAAATTGGTTTTTATAACGTTACAAAAGTGATGACGATATATGAATATGTAGCGTTATCTCGTCTACCTCTAGATTTTAATATAATATATTTTTTGGTTCTTCTATGCAAGAATACAACAGTATAGCTGGTAGGTGACCTTAATATGCTCTCATAATTTTAATCTGTATCTTCTTTTTAGATCATCTTGGTAAACGGCTGGAAGACTACGTAAGAAATTTACCTACGGTGGTGTTAGTGCGTGTGCGACGCCGATCAGGCCTTATCAGGACAAGAATGATCGGTGTAAAGTACGTTCAAGCACCAGTCGTCGTGTTCTTAGACAGTCATTGTGAATGCAATGCTGGTATGTTATTTGTCTACTTAATAAAATTCTAAAGACACACACATATCTATTTATTTATTTATTTAGTTAGTAACAGTTGGTGACGTAACAGTTCAAATTAGATGTAAAATTAAAAGATGTAGTCGCTAAACCAAAACATGTGCATACACAACATTACAAAAAACATAAGCAGCTCAAAACATACAAATTGAAAAGGGAAATAAGCAAGGGGTAATGTACAAATACATTATCAAATTACCGAATGCTAACCCAGTGAAAATAACAAAAGGTAACTAACATTAAATTAATTGGGTAAACTATAATTATTAACTTTCTAAATTAATATCAAGTCGGAAACGGATCGTCATTTCCTCGTCTATCTTGGTCGAGGTTCCGAGGCGATGCCGTTACAATGTTGATAACTTGTGTTGTAACAGGGAATTTCATAAAAAGAATGCGAAACGGTTCAATTTGAGGCGATGCTGATAACTTTCAGAGTCTGTACTGTCTGGACAGACAACCCACAGCCCAAAGCGGTGGGTATAGAAACATGAAATTTTGATCAATTCAATTCTTGAGGGTTGAATAGGGGGTGAAAAGGAAGTTCGTCATCATTCTACTTAGTTTAACATTTTGAAAAACAAACATTTTAATATAAAAGTAGGAATGGCTAAAACCTATCTGTAATCTGCATAGTTTATATTTTTTATCTAATTAATTTATATAGCGTTTATGCTGTCGCTTTTGTGGTAGTCAGATACAATAGACTCTACGTACCTAGGACACATCTCACGTGTAGCTCTCACCTAACTATAATCTTCATACATAGATACAGCTCACGTCTTCTTCCCACAGGGGTACGCCGAGACGATGGATCGCCACTTTGCTCGATCTCTGCATACGTCTTTTGCTTCATTCACATCGAAGCCTTTTCATTCTTCGCACTTCGGACGCCAGCTTTTTGAAGGAAGTCACTAATTTGATCCGTGAATGTCTTTCTGGGGCGTCCTCTTTCCTTGCATCTTTCAACATTTTCACTATAAATATCTAATAATAACTATAATCTAATATTATGCTAATTTAACAAACACTTTATTTTCTAAGGATGGTTGGAGCCCCTGCTAGACCGGATTGCGCGAGACTCCACACGGGTAGTCAGTCCTGTAATAGACAACATTCACGAAAATACTTTCGAATACTTGCCACAGGATATGACCGACCTTCGCATAGGCGGCTTCAATTGGGACCTCCGTTTCATCTGGAGATCAATGCCACGTGAAATGTTAATGAAGCGTGAACATATAACTGCACCCATACCAACACCCACTATATCTGGAGGGCTATTCGCGGTAAATAAAGAATTTTTCAAGATATTGGGACAGTATGACGAAGGGTTTGAAATATGGGGAGCCGAGAATCTCGAGTTGTCCTTCAAAACTTGGATGTGTGGTGGCTCTATGGAAATCGTGCCTTGCTCTCGAGTGGGGCACGTGTTTCGCCAAAGATTTCCCTATGTAGGCCATAAATGGAGCGCAAAGAAGAATTCTATGCGTTTAGCCGAGGTAAGAACTTTATGAATCATCGCATTTTTTAAAATCGGCTCATTTCGGTTAGCGATATTATTCCTGTATAAAACAAATCAAAGATTTAACCGCTGAAATTCGGAATGTATGAAGAATTTAAGGCTTAGTCTATATCTATATATTTGTAACAAAGTCGGGTTAGTCACACCATATATAACTCGAAATTGGTGAGTACTTTAGAGTAGAGAGTAGTAGAGAGTAGCACTAAATATCAGGAATGGTAACGAAAATATATGCATTTGTTTTTTAAAAGCCACTGAACCGAAATTTACTCGTAAGCTACTGAAATTAAAATGAACAAACTCCAACGCATAAAAAGTCAGTTAATATCTATCTACTAAATGAAAATTTTCTAGGTCTGGCTTGATGACTACAAAAAATACTTTTACGAAAGAATTGGAAATCAGAAAATTAATTATGGAAACGTAAGCACAAGGATCTCATTACGCAAGAAATTAAATTGCAAGTCATTTGAGTGGTATTTGAAAAACGTGTATGGTGACATGGAGATACCAGACAACTACGCAGCCAGTGGTCAAGTGAGTTAGCTTAAATATGACAAAAATAAATTTAAAAACATTTTTATAAATACATAAATACATTCAAAAACTTTCTTCACAATAATTATCATTCATACCTACTTCAGCAAAAAAATAGCGTACTTTTACGGATATTGGCCAAATCATACGCTATCACTATTATGAGTCAAACCTGAAATGGCTTTTGAGTTATGGTGTCGTAACCCCTTTTATATTAAAATATATACCAAACCAATGTCTCCAAAATACTTACCTTACTTACCCGGAACTGCCAGAATGTTTGTTTCAAGTATCTTTAGTTAAATGTTTTTTTTTTTTTCAGATATATAGTACAGGCAGCGGCCTATGCTTAGATTCAGCACTCAAAATGCAAATGCATAATATTCAAGATAGCATAAAGTTAATGCCATGTCATAACCAAGGTGGTAATCAGGTAAATATTTTTACCTGCTCTTGGCATTAATAAACTTTGCGAATATTTATTTTTCTATGAGAAGTTGTAGGCGGTTGTATGGTTGTTTAGTATTAAGGAATTTTTCACTGAATTTCTAATAGACCCACATAAACAAGTTCGTCAACATTTGCTATAACAATAATATTATTATCTATTACTAATTTAAATTGTTTAGGTTTTGCTAGTTAGTTGCTAGTTTGCCGCAGGTCTAGAATTGATTCTGAGGCATGTGTAACAGAGCCGTAGTTCGGCGAAGGACTTACAAGTATTGTACATAACGTTTTCATTATTAACCAGTATAATACACCGGTGATAAGTAGGTACTTCCATCAATGTTACTCTGGTCATAATATTGGGGATAAAGCGTGATTAAATGATAAAAGAAATAATAATCTCACGCCTTTCTGGTCATAATATTGGGGATAAAGCGGAAATAAATAATAAATAAATTATAATCTCACGCCTTTTATACCAGAGGGGGTAGACAAAGGTATTCCATTTCTGGAAATACCCACTTTTCACGAGAATATTCGACCCCTATACGTGATAGATGGTAAGCCCATCGAAGGACCGGGTCTGTCACACATGCCTCAGAATTAATTCTGGGACCTGCGGGTTGCCTCACGGTGTTTCCTTCACCGTCGAGCTAATGATGAATATATATAATATAATATGTACGTAAGTTTTGAAAAACTCATTGGTACGTGCCAGGATTTGAACCTGATCCTCACTGATTATCATCATGAGAAGCGGGTTCTTTAACCGTAAGTCTATCACTGCTCCGTGTGTATATAATTTTAATAAGGCAAGATTTAATGGGTCAAGAGCAAGCCCACAATTAATAAAAAAAATACTACAATTTTTCAGTATTGGACGTATACGAAAGACGGTGAAATTAAACGCGACTACATGTGTTTCGACAACGTTATGGGCAATCTAATTATGTACATTTGCCGTGGTCGCGCACTATCCCAAGTTTGGCTTTATGATGAAAAGGTAGGTCTTTTTAAATTTTTACGATAGAGTCAAATTCAAAATATTTTATTCAAAGTAAAAGTACAATAAAAGTAAAGTAACATAAGTCCAATTATTGAAAGTCATTTCAACTCCACCGCTTCAGCATGCATGGTTTATGAGAAGAAGCGGGCAAGAATAATACACTCTCAGATGAGTCTAGTTATCCAAAGAGGGAAGGCGACCAGTCTTCTAGGCATTATTCTACATGGTTTTTGACGTCAGTTTTATCTTTTTAATTATAAAAAAAATATTCTTTTCAGCAAAAAAAAAGTGTTAGGTACGAGTACATAAACGAACTTCAAATTTTAAATTCAAATAATTTGATTGATTTTGATATTATGATCGGTTGGGATATAAATGTAAAGCTTAATAGCTATTTTTTTATTATTTAACTATTACAGACACAGCGTTTAAGAAACATGGAATCGCAGAAATGTCTACAAGTTGTTAGACGACCCACAGAATGGGGTCTAATACTCACTAATTGTTTAGATTTGACCTCCCAAAAATGGATAATAGAGCATTTCAATATCAATAAATTGGCGCCCCAGTTACAAATATTTGCTAAGAGGAACATGTTATTAAGGCTGAATGCCACTTTATATCACTAATATTAATTAAATTAAGAAATGTGTGCGTGACTGTATTTGTCATCTGTATTCATATTTTGTGATTCTGAATTATTGTAAGTAGTACTCGTAAAACTGTTTTTTACTATGTAATAAGAATCATAAATTTTTTTTTAAAGCATTGTTGGTTTAAAAAACTTTATTTATGTACTGTGATACTTTTATTTACTCTCTAAAAGTTTAGTTATATGAAAAATGCAAGTTCATTCAATAATTTCAGTTTTTATCGTTTTATATTATAAATAGATACAACATTATTTTAAAGTTAACTAGGTACATTCTTACTCCCATACTTTTATCGAATATGTTTTCTTAAATAAAATATATTAAAAAAAATTAAGTGTCATTCGTTCTGCTAAATTTCATCAAGAAGTCATGAAAAGGTACCAAACGAGCAGATATAGTTACGTTCGTATTTATAATAGTAGTAGCTATGAAGAAGGATTTATTCCTTCTTATTCCTTATTCGTAGAGTATAGTAAAGCAGAGATTAACGTGGTTATGACTTTATAGGAAAACCAACTGTTAATTGTTAGAAATATATTTAACTGTGTACAAATCCATGTCTTCATGTTTTAATTTGTAAATTACAGAAGTTTTATACACTACCAAAACGTATTTTATTACTGACCCTTTGCCCTTTCACGTGGACCCTTGACCACAGAAAGGGTGAGGCACGGGCTCTAAGAACATTATTGTGGTTTCGAGAAAAAGCACATGTTGACTAAAGTTATAACTTCGTAGGAATTTGTCCCCGAAGTGCTTTAAAGTTACAATTGGAAGGGAAAGGAAGGATTAATTCAAAATTAAATGCTATAAATAGTTTAAGCACTGAAAATAGAATGCCGTCTTAAAGATTATAGTTAGGGAGGCGAATAGGGGAATTTTCGGTAATACTCGAGCGTGGCAGTTTAAGATATGAGTAATTTTTTTTTTTTGCATTTTTGACTACTTTTTATGCCTACCCCCACCACGCAAACCGGCAGATTAGTATACCGTTGTTATCAGAGGCACTTGGGGCATATGTAGTATGAATATCTGACGCGCTCGAGAATGCCCAAGTAACTGTTCTTTTTTACATTTTTGAAAAACCGTACACGCCAAACCCACCGCTAAAATGGTTTTTACCATATTAGCTTTTCTTTTCGAAATTATTTTATCTTTCGATTTTGATAGGTCTCGACGGCGCCGTTGAATTACGCCATTTAGCTACCTCGCCTCCCTAACTATTAGGTAGACTATTTTGAGCAACCAACTAATTTAAATATTAATTTATTTTTCCAGGAATACTTAACCATTTATATTTTTTTCTTAAATTTTCCACTCATAAGATAAGTTGAAGAGTTCAATGTCTTTGCCGTGTATAGAAAAAAGGACAGTTGACGTCTATTAACTGACCCGACCTAGCCTAGGACCCGACAATGTCAATGACATTGAATGCTTGCAACCTAATTTAGAGGTCAAATGAAACTCAACTGTTTATTGGTATTTTTGTTTTAATAAACATCATTAAAATAACGAAATGATTTCAATGTCAACCATTGTTTTTTTTTCTTTTCTAACGAAATTAATTAATGCTTAAAAAATATGTTTAGCAATTCATAGGATTTAAATATGTATAATTTCTAAAATTCAGAAGTATTTGTACTCAATAATTAATGATAAAAAAACCGGTCAAGTGCGAGTTTCAACATGATCTATAAAAACGTAAAAAAAATCACGTTTGTTGTTAAATTTTTATTTTATTACATTTTTGAGTATTTCTGCCGCTGCCGCTATAATAAGAGCGGCCACAGAAATACATCATCTGTGAAAATTACAACTGTGTAACTATCACGGTTCATGAGATACAGCCTGGTGAGAGACGGACAGATAGACAGACAGACAGACAGCGGAGTCTTAGTAATAGGGTAACGTTTTAGCCTTTGGGTACGGAACCCTAAAAGTACTTCGTTAGAAACGGCATACATAATGCCAAAAAAGAACAAAATAAATGCCTACGTACAAAGCTATAGGTACCTAAGCACAGCCACAACGCGTTTCTGTTTGAAAAATGAGGGTCATTTATTTACTTTTCCCTTCTCAGCTTGTACTTGCATAATTAAGTCACTTTATTGAGATGAATAAAGTTTTATAAGAGGGAGGAAGTTGTGGTAATGCTATCAAATTACTGGGAGAGGCCATTATTAAAAATTGATAGGATCTTCTATAAATTGTGGCTGTAAGTGTTTTCTTTATAACGGACTTATGAGTCAGTGTGCATAAGGCATGAGTTAGATTCCAGGTTAGGAAATGTACCTAGCAATGAGTTTTCAATAGGGTAGTGTTCTGCCTAGTCAAACCAGTTACTTCTTATTATTTGTCAAAACTAAATTTTACTATGGAAAATGTACTGAAATAGCAAGGTGTGACGTCATAGTTTCTAGTAGGTACTCAATTGCAACACTTTTTATGATTGTTTTATTATTTTTAAACTTGTTATAATTGTAAAGTGAAAACCAAAATACATGTATAAAGGTATTTTGGGATAATCTTTTTAATGAATGACTTCTCCCAATTTATTTTCGATGCTGTCAACTACCCCATTACATACACACTTATCATAAGCTCAAACATCGTGAGGAAACTCACGGGCTCCAAAATTGGTTCTGAGGTAGCTAATGACAAGCAACAGAAATCGAGACGTAGGTAAAATAATATCTAAGAGAGCATGTGAATGCTATATTGATGAATATGATTAAATATAGTTGGAAAATATTAGTAGCTAAGACTTCTGTAAATCGGAACAGAAAAGATGCTCGTATATGTGTAGCAGTAAACGAGTTAACAGAGCGCCGAGACAAAATTTTGCATACTTTTTGTCTCACTCTTTCTCGTACGAAGACAAATGCGTCGACAAAATTCTGCCACGGCGCGGGCGCTTATATTAATAGTCTGATAATATGAGGCTCACTACCTGTCATATTTATGGGTTCAAAAATACAAAACTTGTGACAAATGTGTTACTCCCAGAAATTAAATACATCTGCCTAAGTAAGACGTGAGTAGAAATATAAAATAAATAAATAAATAAAAATAATATAATAATAATAATATAATCTCACGCCTTTTTTTATCCCCGAGGGGGTAGGCAGAGGTATTCCATTACTGGATATACCCACATTTCACGAGAAATATTGGACCCCTAAACGTGATGGGTTCCCTACTTGATTTCGAAACCCTATTAACCGAATGTTGATTTGTCGATGACGTTCTGTAGAAAGTACTATAATTCGAATCCTCGGTGCATCGAATGATCGTTAGAACGATACCCGTTATACCGATAGTACGTTTTGTCGAAAGTTGATAACACGATAGTCTAATTTATCGAAAGGTTCTTATGTCGATGATCATTTTAACGAACGGTAAAATACAAGCAATTTTTAGGGTCGGCGCACATGTGAAATTTGTTGAAAATTTGGTTTCAAAACGTGGAAAAGTGATTCTTGTTATCATATTAAAGATTTTTGTTTTATTTATATGTTTTCCTTGGTTGATTAATCATGCCCACTTCATTTTTTCAAACTTCATTATGTATTTTACCACTAGTCAAAAATGCCCCCCCGAGACGTACCAGCAGTAAAGGAGCCCCTGAGACACATTGCGTTGCCGCGTTGTATGGCAATGGATAACCTTTGCAGCAGGTAAGCCCCGGAGCGAGGGTCACATGCCCTCTCACGAAGCCGACGATTTACTTAGATCTCTCTTTTCTGTCTTGATCTCTTATTCATCATCATCCCTGTCTGTTTGTGTACAGTCAAGAGCAAGTCAAGCTTGACACTACCAGTTTAAGCTGAGCTCTGATTTGTACTGCGCGCCATAGAATACAGGGCCGCCGGGTCAAAGTCCAAAGTGTCAAGCTTAGCGTGCTCTTGACTGTACATTGTCCATAGATTGAACCTTTTATTATTTTATTATTATCCAACTAAGTAGTCTATCTCCATTTCCACAAATTAATAAATTTTATTCTACTTATTTATCTCTATCCGACAATTTAAACTAAATTATTTAAACCAATCCATTCCTCTTTTCAATTTTACAAGCATTGTCAACTTATATAAGAAACATTTATGCCGATGAATAATAATTTTCTGCATAAAAATAAGTTCCAGATAAATAATTATATGATTAAATAAGTTGTCGACTAAAAGTAATTACTAGCGAATGAAATATCGAACAATCAATCTATCGCTTAAAAATTTTTCGACAAAACGAGTCATCGCAGTATAGATAGTCTATTAAATGAACTTTCGCTTTAAAGAACTGTAGACAAAATGTCATCGACAAATCAACATTCGGTTAATAGGGTTTCGAAATCAAGTAGGGAACCCAAACGTGATAGGTGGTGAGCCCATTGCCGGACCGGGCCTGTTACACATGCCTCAAAATAATTCTGAGACATGCGGGTTTCCTCACAATGTCTTCCTTCACTGTGAGTAGAAATATAAAATGTTTTCAGTCGTACTCGTAATAAGTAAGAATAACATTAAAATACTTCAAGATAATCCACGACATTTACATAAAATTTTACGATATTAGGCATTTCTAAAAGGTTCCAGACACAAACAATAAATCAAACGTTCGTTGCTTGTTTGATAAAAATGTCTGTAGTTCCAAGATGCTTAGGTTGACCATTGAAGAAATAATGGCTACTTTAATTTATTTTGTGTAAATAAATCCCTCTTTGAAAATATTTAGAAATATAAGGAGTGAAGGAGCTTACTAGAAAACTGACGTTATTTTAGTAAACCATTAGTCTTAAAGTCACTTAAGCATTTGTGATGTAAATGTGTCACAATGAATTTAATAGGTGGGTACTATTGATAGGTAGTGGCCTCTTGACAAATTTAAAGCAATATTTAAGCAAAAATTACAAAAAAGGCTACTATGAAATTATAGACTACTTACTTGGTAGGCCAACATGCATGGGATTAGCAGACTCGACGCTATTTAAGGCTATTAATTATGATTAGTATTCTAAACCATATTTACTAGTAAGTCCAGAAATTAAAAAGAGCTGCCCTAGAGTTTCTTGCTGGTTCTTCTCGGGGTACTGCATTTGGAACTAGAAACTCGTCGGGGAAGATGAGCTGCTGTTTACATTTAGCCAATCTTCATGGACGATCTTAGAGTGCCTCGTTATTAGACTATTGACTTTTCTAAGCGTAGTTTAGAATTACCTACAGAAAATATAAACTTTTTTTATTTATTTTTTATTTTTTATTATTATTATAAACATTCATCTCAACTGTTCTGACCGAAAATACTAAGAATTTTGAGATAAGATAAGGTTGAACATAATCGAGGCAATTTATTAAAGGGAAAAGCTTTTTATTAGCGGCTTACGCTAATTGTGACCATAAAAATATAACGTTGGAACAATTTTTATAAAGATTTTCTCATTTTATCTTCGTTGGAGATTAGCAAGGACGTAATATTGGATTTATGTTGCTTGAATACCTACAGCAAATTTTATTATAAAATTGCTTAAAGTATCCATTAATAGATACGTATATTTTACTTTAGTTTTTGGTTATTTATTTGTTTATTTTTTATTAATACATATTATCGATACAAATAAAGATATTTTTGCAGAAACCCCTGGAACTAGAACAATGGATTTTGCCATGTTAGTAGCTTTTAGGATCAAATAGTAAAAAAAAATTACGGAAACTTGAAAAACGGGTTCTACACGCGCAACACCTGGAAGCGTCTACTAGTACAAAGTTGATTTGTACGGCTTTGCCACATAATCGTCATTTCAGCTGATTGCTGTCCACTGCAGCCATTTCTGGATATAGCTGCTTTTCACGAGATATGCTTTGGACCCCTAAACGTGATCGGCGGTGAGCCCATCGCCGGACCAGCAGGCGTATTCAGGGAGACTAAGACTAAACTAATGTCACATATGACAGTTGGTGTCACATATGACATTAGTTTTCGATACCAACATCAGCCCATCTTAATAGATTCGTTTCCGATGTCGATAGATTCGACTCGAATCGAACGGAAACGGTATCGAGTCTCCGTGAATACGCCTGCGGGTCTGTAACACATGCCTCAGAATTAATTCTGATACCTGCGGGTTTCCTCACGATGTTTTCCTTCACCATCGTAGTAGTGTACGTAAGTTTTTTTATAATTACCTACATTGAAACCGTATCTTACTATCAGTACACTTTATTAAACAAACTTGAACCTTTCCTAAAAGTCGTGGCATGTATAATACGGATTTAATCTTCCTTGTGGTCAGAGTCTCGCTTAGATTCTAACCAAGGATTAATTTACTAAGCGGGGTCCCTATTCACTTAAATATAGGTAGACTCACAATACGAAGGACAAAGGATAATGGAACTAACATTGACCCGAATTAAATGTTGACTAATACTATTTAATCTATGGTAAAGCATAATAATTCTTTGAAAATATCCTACTGATATTATAAATAAAAGTTTTTATGTATGGATGTTTGTACCTCTTTCACGCAAAAACTACAAAATGGATTGTGATGAAACTTTACAATTAGGTACATAGCTTGTATGAACATCAGAATAACACATAGGCTATATTTTATCCCCGTATTCCCACAGGAACGGGAACTACGTAGGTGAAACCGCGGGGCACTGCTAGTTAATAATATTTTTATTTTTTTATAAAATTGAGACGATTGATCAAAGTTAGTGCAATTATAATTTCACGGTTTTTCAATAACCCTACGACAGAAGTACAATACAATACAACAACTTTTTATTGTACACCAAAAACAACACAATATGGATACATACCAACTTAACTAAAGTACAATTGGCGGCCTAATCGCTTTTAGCGATCTCATCCAGACAACCTTAGGATGGATGAAACTAAGAGATTAGAACTAAGGGTAGAAGATGCACTAAAGTACTTAATATAATATTTTATTGAACATACTCTGAACTGAAAAATGAAGTACTGAATCACCTTAGAACTTTGCTCGATATTGAAAAATAAATAAATTATCTATCTAAAATCTGAATTGAGATCTGTCCATTCTCATCTACGTTACTTCGGACCGCACTAATTTCCATAATGGGCCTCGCTGAAGATCGATGGTGAAATTCACCGTTCTCGCAACATATTGGAGGAGGGATGAAGAAAAATTGCCGAGCATGGCGCCTTGAAACGGGCGCCTTCATTTACATTGATGTGCCATAACTCTTATTGTGAAGCGCTAGAGGCGATAATCGAACGTCACGCGTATCGATTTGTTTTTTTTTAGACGTTAGAGATAATGTAGATATGGCATTAGCAATAATAAACATCGTGACTAAAAGCGGTTTCTCGTTTTGTATAGAAAATGTGAGAATTAAAAATAAGCTGTCTACTTTTTTAATCTACTGAGCAAAATATATGTAGTGGCTTTATCTGTTTTTAAAAGTTTTTATAACACATTTGCTCGTAAAAGGTGTCTTATTTCACCAATTTCAATATCGTATTGTATCTCATTACGCCCAAGTTCGGTAAGTGTAAAGTAAAACGCACGGTTTATCAAGATGCTCCGTCTTAAAACTAACGGTATTTTTTAAAATCTCAGCAAAGAGTTTTTATGTCAAAAAAGTTGTCAATATTTTATTATTAAAATTAACTTTGAGAGATAAAATATAATAAAGAAATATTTATGTACATAATTATTTTATTTTATTAATTTTGACAGTAAATTACAACCAATTAATCTGTAACAAAAACACAAAAATATTAATTTACTTTATTATATAGTAATACAGGCTGTTTTTTGTGCCTTTGTCTAAAAAAAAATGATGATGCGCGCCGCGCGCTTTTTCTTAACGCTGTATTGTTTTTATTCGTTTACCATAGTCGGAGTTTTATTTTATTTCCTCGCAAATGTGTTATAAAACGTCGTATGACATACGTGCGCTTTGATAATTACAGCTTCTGCTTACTTGTAGCCCTCGCCTACGGCTCGGGCTAGCAATATCGCCTCGGCTGTAATTTTCAACCTACCGCACTTATATGTACTATTATTTGTATATTTGTTGGGGTGGAATATTGCAACTCCATTTTAAAACAGATATCTCCAATCGATTGAGCTGAAATTTTGAATACACGTTTTGTTTGGATTATGCATGATTAGCTATGTGTCGTTATTCTAAATACAACATGGTTGACACCCAAGACGGCGGACTAGTTATGTTTAATGCACTCCTACAATATGAGCAACAAATGAAATGGCTCGCTAAATATAACTTGAAAAAATAACTTGTTTATAAAAATATATTTTTTTTTAATTTACATTTTTCTAAATACTTATGACTAGAATCAGACCGAGTGGGTTGATGCAATATCGCCCGCACAAAAACCAAGTGAGAGCTTAGGTCATCCTTCTTAATAGCTTGCGCAGACGAGACACTTTTGTCCGCGGACTTTTTTGACCGTAAGTTGTATATCTAACTGTAACGAGGTACTCCTTATCGGACCTCCTTTTATAAACTTTTTGCCCTTTTAACTTCTTTATCTGACCATACATTCAAAATTTTATTTTTGAAATTAGAATTACAGCTCTCTTTTACTTTTCTTCTACCAGAAAATCAGTAGATACCAGTGGAGTTTCAGTCAATAGAAGTCTCTTTTGTAGTAGAAAAGATGGCACCACCATGCTTCGCAATGGCGCTAGCATCGCGATTCGTTCGCAATACAAATCGAAATCAAACAATTATAATGTCAGTCTGTCAATTCATTTCGAATTCCGTTGTATTTTGTAAATGTGCTCTTTCTGTGATTTTCTGTGTTTTACTTTGACCAAGTACATTATATAAAATTGATTATAATTCATCTTAATCAGTTAAGCACCGTGCGGTTGCAATGCGCGATAGAACAATGAAAAATCTATTTTGTCTCATTTTCTTGGCCTAAGAGGTTTAAATAAACTGTCTTTTGCACCATGCCCTCTCTACCATTTCTGTAATCTATGAAAGGGAAGTAGCAAGCGTAAATTGAAGGAGGGTTAACAAATATGTTACGGGTGCGCGGAATATATGATCGGACGAGCGTTTTTCAACGTAAGCTACGCTTTGAGACATTTGGGCTTCGAGTACGCACTCTTAAAAATTATTTGTACACAATTTTGTGTCTACTGTACCTTATTCTTTTGGTTACGTATATACTAAGACTAGCAGGTGCCCAGAGTCGTTGCTCGATACCGTTTATTCCCGTTCCCATAGGAATTTCGCAAAGTGCTTTCGCTCGCATTCGCTGATACTTATACGTAGGTACTTATGACAATTTACCTGCCCAATTACACGTTTGTAGATTTAGAGATAAATTTGTGCTTGAATAAGCGATAGACTTTTCTCAGTTCCCATGGGAATTTCTCAAAATCCTTTTTTGTTGGCATACCTCTCTACTCTCTGAAAGAAAATTAGTTAGTAGTATTTACCTATATACTTTCTAAAATTTTAATCAGTGAGTAAGATAAAGAGGAAAATTTAGTTTTTTTGTATGTTTGAAACGAGTAAACTACCGATTTATAAAATTCTTCACCAATGGGAAGCTACATTATCTATATATATAAAGAGAGAAGTCCTTACTCACTGACTCATAAACGCCAGCCTAAACCCTTAGACCTAGAAAGCTGTTTTTTTTTACAGCTATTGTTTTTAAGACGTAGGCTCGCACTAAGAAAGGATTTTTCGAAATTAAACCCTTAAGGGGGTGAAAAGTATACATATAATAAAACTCTAACGGGGCCGTGTCTGTACATTACATATTTTTTGAAAATTTTAACGGTAGTGTATATAGTTATCGATATAGATACCGAAACAAATTTTTGGAATTTTTGTCTGTCTGTCTGTCTGTCTGTCTGGTTGTGCACGCATCACTCAAAAACTACTGGACGGATTTTGATGAAATTTGGTATGGAGATAACTGAGTACCCGGGTCAACATCTAGGGTACTTTTTATTCCAGGAAAATATCTCATTCCCACGGGAAAATAAAAAAACTGGTTAAAAAGAGAAATACGTACTATACTCCGAAACGATAACACCTAGAAACTTGAAAAATGGTATGAAGGTGTCTGATATGTCATAGGAAATTGGTTCGAAGGGACTTTTGGAAATTCCCACGGGAACGGGAATAAACTAAATCCAAGCGGGAAAACGCCGCTGGGCACCCGCTATTTGAAATATGGTATGTAGGTGTCTTAAGTATGTCGTAGGCAACCACTATGAAGGTATTTTCGGAATTTCCCACGGGAACGGGAATAAACTAAATCCAAGCGGGAAAACGCCGCCGGGCACCCGCTATTTGAAATATGGTATGTAGGTTGTTTGTAGGTTGGTTTGTAGGTACCTTCATTTTGGAATGTATCAATACAAAACTTTGTAAAAATACTCTATAAAACAAACGACAAGAAACATATTTCTTAATTTTTCAAAAAACACCCCATAAGGGGGTGAAAGAGGGGGATGGAGTTTGTATGGAGACGTGTTGTTTTTTACGTCTATCAACTTGAAACTTGGCACAAATACTTTTAGAAATAAATGAGTAGATACGTGTTTTTGGATTTTCCGAAAATCGTCCCCTAACGGGGTGAAAGTAGGGGTTGAGTTTGGAATGTATGGAAAACCTTCATTTTTAGGTGTATCAATTCGAATCTTTCTAGAAATACTCCTCAAAACAAACAACAATACACGTATTTCTGGGTTTTGTAAAAAACACCCCCTAGGGGGGCGAAACAGGGGGTGGGATTTTGTATGGAGACGTGTTGTTTTTTACGTCTATCAACTTGAAACTTGGCACAAATACTTTTTTGAAATAAATAAGTAGATACAAGTTTTTGGATTTTCCGAAAATCGTCCCCTAACGGGGTGAAAGTAGGGGTTGAGTTTGGAATGTATGGAAAACATTCATTTTTAGGTGTATCAATTCAAATATTTCTAGAAATACTCCTCAAAACAAACAACAAGATACGTATTTCTGGGTTTTGTAAAAAACACCCCCTAGGGGGGCGAAACAGGGGGTGGGATTTTGTATGGAGACGTTTTTGGATTTTTCGAAAACTATTCCCTAAAGGAGTGAAAGCAGGGGTTGAAGTTGGTATGAAAAAGTGTGTTTTTTTTCTACTATCAACTTGAAACTTGGCACAAATACTCTTCAAAAGTCTCTATACAAATCTTTTTTTGAGAATTCACTATGGGTTCCTTGAGGGAATTTGTTTGTTATAATGAGCACATGCATGGCCTTTGGTATCAAGAACTAATTCAAAAATCATAAACCAGAGAGTGTCCTAGGCTATACAATACGTAATCAGTATTATTTTTAGTATGTGTAAATTTTTTTCAGAAAAGCGAATTAGCATAGAACTGAATTTAGTTAGGGCTACCTGTGGAAACCGTACTGTTTATCGCTCTTTATATAATAAATTTTGTTTGACAAAACTAAAGTACGAATGCATTACCATATTTTTATATTAGTATACTAATTGTGGGAGGAATTGCGCTTATTCTGGGATGCGTTGTATATAAGGTGTTTTGAATAACAAAAATATAAATAAATAGCAATGATAGCCCACTGGCTAAAGAGCCCGCCTCTCATTCGTGAGGCTCGGGTTCGAATCCTGGCATGTACAGTCAAGTTTTAGTAAGGATCCCTAATTCTTTTTCCTCATAGATATAGCCTATGTTATTCAGAAATAATGTAGCATTCTAATGGTGAAAGAGTTTTTTTAATCGGTCCAGTAGTTTTTGAGTTTATTCGTTAATGTTAATAACGAATAAACTCAAAAACTACAAATATACAAAACTTCAATTTTTTCCTCTTTATAATATTAGTGTTGATAGATAGATAGTGTAGATTATCCTTCTTGATATATTTTTGAAACTCAAAGAAATAACAAATTCTACGCGGACGAAGTCGCGGGCATCAGCTAGTAACTTATAAGGGAGTAACATATGATATTCTTTATTCCCGTATTCCTATGGGAACGGGAAATAAGGGGGTGAAACAGGTAGTATATGCAATATAAAGATAATAAAAAAATTAAATGTGTTTAGAGTGTTATATAAAAACGTGTTAAAGGGGTTTTAGGTAATAGCTCTCTAGATATAAAAGTTTGCACAGGATTTCAATTTTAGATTGAATAATAGAGTAGGTTTACCCAAACTAAAAAAAGACCAAACAATATTTTTAAACAAAACAAACTACGCACTAAAATGTTTTACGCAGCATAGAAGATCCACTTTTGATCATAAATCCAACTTGGCTCGACCCACATCCAGTTCAGTTTTATGACTAGCTTTTTCTATAAATAACCATTTTCTTTAACCAGTGGCAAAACCTTGCGCTATAACTTAGGCCTATGTAAAGTATAAGGGATCCGAATGTGACATAAACGATGAGCTGCCTCTACACTCTCGGCAGCAGGTAGAGAATCCCTGCAAAAGTTTTAAATTTATGCTCTCTTTAAAAAAAAATCGTAGTGAACTTAAAAAAACTTTTTCTCATCAATTAAAATTTGTCTTTGTGTCACTCCACCATCTTGCACACTTTTTCCATACATGACTTTTCTCCAAGACGACTCCTTCTGGGAGAATAATTATGTCAATGGGTCAGTCACTCACTGAGTTAGTGAGTAATAATCGAGCTTTATATACTTATTATGATTAAAATATTATACTAGTTTGTATTATTTTGTGTACAATAATCTTACGATCACAGTACACACAGCAACAGCCAATCTTTATTCAAAACTTTCAATTGCGAATTCCTGAAGAAGGGAAGGGTATAATAAATTATATTATATTCCTGAAGAAGGCCGACTTTTTATTTTTGAAACATTTTTTAAGTGTTTAATTATAGCTATAATGTAAAGATGTTATTTAAAAAGTTATCACATTTACATCGTTGCAAACCGGTTGCTACGCCTGCGCATTTGGGTAGGTACGGTTTCTCCTAAGCAGTTTCTCCTACGCGGTTTTAATATACAAAAATAATGACCCATTCGTATTCTAGTTTTATCTAACGAAATTTCTTAAATAAAGAGTACGGTTTCCATAGGTAGGTAGCCCTAACTTCAGATATGCTAATTCATATTTCGGAAAAAAAATACACATATTAAAAATTGCTGATATCGATTAAGTATACAATACTAATAATAATAATATAATCTCACGCCTTTTATCCCCGAGGGGGTGGGCAGAGGTATTCCATTACTGGATATACCCCCATTTCACGAGATATATTGGACCCCTAAACGTGATAGGTGGTGAGCCCATCGCCGGACCGGGTCTGTTTACATATGTCTCAGAATACTGAACCAACTAATTTCAGGAATTACGCTTGTTCTGTTACATATTGTATATATTTATTTATGCTAATACGTATACTTAACTGCCTGGCTAGCATAACTCTTCCGTAACTCTGTAAAGTATGAATGCATTTTAAGAAACTTAGACATAAAACCAGATTAGATCAAAAGCACGGTTGCTATACTGTGTAATATTCAATGAATTCGATGTATGTATATGTATTTAACAAAAGACTAGATTTCAATATAAATGTTAATATGCTATCAAAAGGTTTGAAGAATGCAGCGGTACACAACAAAGGTTACAAAGGGATATAACGAATGTTCGCTCAATTTAGATTCTGTGCGAGTGTAGAAATAGCTTCACGAGTTTTCGCTAAGACAATAAAGTCAGCTGGTCGATATTTTGTCATAGCCGAAGCGGTTTTGGTTCAAGAGCCGAACTACTGAATAAAATGTAAATCAGCCTAAAAACTTTATGACATAAGATACGAGAAGATATTCCTAAACCCTTTTATCAATAGATAAAGCACAGCGTTTTTACGGCCATCTTTGTTTCAACGGCATCTCTTTATGTGGTTTGTTTTTTAAAACATTTATAACATAATGATGTCTAAAACCCTAAAAGAAACACTAAACAAAATAAAGTGTCCATTTAATGTATTTAATTATAGTATTAGGACTAGTTAACATAAACGTCTGGGGTATTGGTCATACCGTCATAACCGTAAAAAGTCCATAAAAATGCTCATTTTACTTTCAAAGGGGAAATGTCATCGCAATAATTTAATGGACCGCACTTGAGTTTTTACGCCACAGTTAAATGATTAGGTACTCCGTAAATAAACATCGCTTATGAAGTTTAATAAAGCCGTTTAAATTTTATACGCTCGATATTAAATTTTATTATCAGAACACCTAGAGTCAATTTAATAAAATTAGAAATGGATGGGATTGACATAAGCGTTGGATTTGTCAAGTGCACAGTATTACAGCGCGTAAGACGTATAGTGTCTGACACATAGTTACTAATAGTTAGTATTACAACCAAGCGAACGCCAGCTAAGCAATTGAAACTTTGTTTGCCCCTTGGCTAGGGAAACAAGTATAGTTAACGATTTTGTTACTTTTAATATCGAATCATAACTTGATACGCGTAGGTTTTTTTCTACAGTGGCAGAGAAAATATTGAAATTACCATATCTCTAAACTCAATTTACATCATAAAGTATAAGCCACCACCTTAAATATATTATAGAAGAAAAAAGAAAATGCTGTTTGAAAATATGCTTTATAACACACTCGTAAACCGAAATTGTCTACGAAGTAAACAAAGTTGACACACGAAAATCAAATCCATTGCATTCGAAATACGCTCGCCGACCGAAAAAGTTGTTTTCTCTCGAAATATTCAATCAAAGTTTGTTCCTACCTGTAGAAAAGTTTTGCTCGTATGTGCGTAATGCGAGAGTTGATAGAAACACGTAGTGGATCAATCAAGTTAGAATAATATTATTTGATTTTCTTGGTCCCTTTATCTTTCAATTTTATATTTAGAGTGCTCCTCTCCATGGCTCTTTGGGTGGTATATGTGAGAAATACAACTCTACAACAGACGCTTCTTTATAATAGTGATTTGTTTTGCATGCAATAATGAATATATATATATTATATTTTAAGATTTTAATTCGTGATGATCTATTTTTATTATTACAATTTAAATTTAATTTATTTTAAGTTTTCGAATTGTATTATTCAACAAAATTCTGTACTTTTTATTTCTTATGAAGGAAGAACGAAGAAGAAACGAGGCTGTTTTTTTTCCACATTATAATAATATATCAAAGAAATTCAAATATACTGGACTTTTGGCCATAAATCGACCATCAGCTATACATACAATAAAACTGTAACGAAACCGTGTCTGTACATTCAATAATTTAATAAGTTTCTTTTTAATATATACTAGCTTTTACCCGCGACTTCGCTCGCGCACGTTTATTTCACCCCTCAGGAGTTGAATTTTGCAAAATTCTTTCTTAGTGGATGCTTTTAAACTATATAATTTATGTGCAAAATCAAGTCTCTAGGCCCAGCGGTTTAGGTATCACCAATCAGTCAATCAGTTTATCATTTTATATATATAGATAAAAACGTCTCCGGTAAACGAAAAACATAAGATCCTTACACGAACTGGTGCGGTGTAATTAGCGATGTCAGTCTGTTTAGAGAAAAATCCTTCCGGTAATTTGCTGGGCCCTGTTTTATATCGAAGCGGCCGGAGGTAATTACGGACTTGAATCAGAACACGCTGTAGACAAAAATAAAAGTTAGAAGAGTTTTGCTCAATAAAATAAGCTCAGAGAGAGCAGTGCTAGCCTAGTGGTTAAAGAGCCCGCTTTTCATTCGTGAGGCTAGGGTTCGATTCCTAGCATGTACTAATGACTTTTTCAAAAAACTTTCGTACATATTTATCACTAGCTCGACGGTGAAGGAAAACATCGCGAGGAAACCCGCAGGTCCCAGATTGAATTCTAAGACATGTTTAAATAGACCCGGTCCACGTTTAGGGGTTCAAAGAATATCTGGTAAAAAGTGGGTATATCCAGAAATGGAATACCTCTGCCTACCCCCTCGGGAATGTAAGGCGTGATATTTTTTTTAATTAGGGTAATATGCCTATATCGTAAAATGAATTAATAACCCACTTAAGCTAAGACTAGTTTTCATAATAGAATCGACAATTCCACTAAGTGCTTTTGCCGATAGTTATGTCACGCAGCTGTTAGCGAAAAGCACTTATGCCACGTTCCACCACAAATATTTCTGTGATTAGCCTAAAGGAAATACGCGTTGATGTTTGCCATAACGACGACATTTAATCCATATTTACGAGAACACAGAAAATGACCGCCAATGTTGAAGAGATTTATGATAATTTCCAGTAATACGGAAAGTTTGAGGCAGTTTTCAGAGAAATGACCCTCTTGTATTGCTTTTAGCGCATCCTGTGTAACGACTGGCTCCTTTGAACTCCCTTTGGGATTTGGTAGCAGTTGACCTAAATCATATGATATAAGGCTCATAATCCTCTAAACTTTCAGGAAGTTTGTTAAACTTTGGTAACCTTTCGCAGTTTACCAGATGACTTGGTGTAGTCGAGTTCGGCTGAAATTAATTTTCGATTAAAATTATTACGTCGTAAGTAGACTCTGACAAGGAAAGTCGAGCCCTGTGAAATTGAAGTTCTCCATTATTGGAAAGTGATTTAGGTATTTTTGGTACCTACACATCATTTTCAAAATAACTCAGATACCTACGTCTTCTACAATCTAAGAGAGCAATCGACAGGTTTAAAAAATTCGAATACTTAGTATATAAATTGAGATTAATGTGTTATCTTCCCTCGAAATTGGGGATATCAATCAGGTAATTGCTGAAAATTTTTTAAGTCCCTTACGATCATATCATAGGAGATTATATTTTCATAACTTATACTCGGAAAGTAGGTCTGAAGTTGTCTGAGGAGCTGGTAAAAAGTAATTCTTTTCAGCCTTAGGGAAAATTGTTTTCAGCTGACCGCTGTAAAATTTAAAAAATAACTAGTTCTATTATCACATGTCTATTGAACCACGTTCCAACTTTCCCTAAACTATCAAGCAGCAGCCTGCCATGCCACGATCCTACAATCATTCACTATGTTCGTGATTTAAAAAAACGCCCTCGCCGTAAAAATATCGTTTTGCGCCCTTACGACACTATCTACTATTTTAGTTTAATATTTTAGTGTAATAGCACTATACAATACTAATGAATACATTGGAGTCTGTTTGTATGTTTGCTCAAAATTAGATTATTAAGTAAGCAATATAACGTGTACATTGTGAACTTTCTTTTCAGCGGACATCCTAAGAGAACAAAAACTCTGTACTATATTTTTTTTAAATCTGGCAGCAAAGCTGTCCCCGGTCATACGTCAGCGGTACGGCTCGTTTTTCACTGGTATCGGCGCTAGGGACCGATCGGTTCATTGACATGGTTAATTTATCATGTAACAACTGCGCGCACATGCCAGTTTTATTTTTTAAAAGCTTTTTAGGTGGCACCGATTTTTTCAAAGTATTTTTCGTATGCCATATATATTTGTGTTGGATTTCAAAAATTAATTACTCTTCTGATTGGAAGTTCGGCTTTTGGTTTTGGCCTTCTGAGCCAGCCGCTATGGGTTTAATTGCTATGGATCATCAATAATGTTGCTAAATTCTTTTTGGTTTCGTGTCTAGACGGCATTCAGTAATATTTATCACTCAGTTTGGCACAAAATATAACCATGTGTAAATTGTATTCTATGGTTTATTAATTTAATTAGATATAATCTAAAAATCTTTTTAATTTATTTTATAGCTACTTTTTAATCATCAACTTAATATTAAAGTAAAAACTATGAACTCCAGTTCATAGATTTTTAATCAATTTATGTCTAAGAAACTTTGCTCTGAGATTATTGTTTGAAAGTTTTTTCTTTCTTTTTATAAAAAAACTGGCTAGTTATTACAAAAGTTTACGTCGAGTGGGCTAGTATGAACCTTTTAGAGATAATCTTAGAATTAAATACCTATAATATACCTATTGAGAGAAAAAAACAGCGAAAAGAAAATACGAGCCTATTCAGAAAACAGATGACTTCGTTACTATGATTTACAATTTCTCATTTTTGCCGAAATAGGTTACATTTTGGGAACCATTTATTTTCCAGGTATTCTGCGAGAAAGGTTCTTTTTAGTTCTTTCTGAAATGAGTTGTCTAGGTTATTCTGTTTTGGAATTAAAAATCTACGTTAGACATGTTTGTGTAGTACATCATGTGAGAATTACACATTAAAACACAAAATTGTCTAAAATTTGAAGCGGCTTCGTTCGCGCACGTTTATTTCAGCCCCTTAGGGGTTGAATTTTGCAAAATCCTTTCTTAGTGTACTACTACTAAGAAAATAAAAAATAGAAAGTTATCAATGTGCTGTGAGTTGATATATCACCAACCAGTCAGTCAGTTTATCATTTTATATAAATAGTTGAAACTTGAGGTACCTACCTAATTGTTCTTAATTTTGTAAATTTTTATCGACAAAGTCATTTTTATTTTCGACATTTCGACAGGGGCTTGAAACAATGGGATGTATTTATTCCGACGAAAACGAGTTTTCTTTTTGATTCTTAAAAATAATAGAAATACAGATTACCCTCCAGTTTTGTATATTTTCATCACATCACAACCACTTGATGTGCTTCGTTACAGTTTTAGTGTGTGATTTGCCTTATACTTTCTTTATCGGTAAGAAGGTGAGGCTGTATTTTAGCCAAATTTCATTATTCACTTGCTAATAAGAAATTCACAGAGGCTCCACACGGACCCCAAAAAATACGAAATTCCGTATTCATTCCGTACAACGCGTCCAAAACGTAGGGGCTGGGTAACGAATTGTGAAGGATGTACTTACAAACCTTCTAAAAAGGTTACTTCGTATGCACAGTCTTTTATATAAACCCTAATTTTGTTGCATGCACTTTTTATTGTTGTAATTGTTAATTTATGTCATTTCAAGCTCTAGAGTAAAACTGAGATTGATGCGACTTGTGCTCTGATTGTCCTAGATTTCATTTTGGTTTAAAGATGATCTATATCGAAGTTATACGAGTTGTTTTTAAGTATTTTCTCTGTAAATTCTCTAACTACGTCCACCAAAAAACCGTGCTCATTAGGAACTGTCAAAAATATGTTTACTATATTATAATACTTAGCCCGAACACAATAAAAATAAAATAAAATTTAAAAAAATTGACGCAGTCCTTTTTTGACATTTTGAAATTCTTTTGATCAGTGTTTATTTTATTTTATTCGGAACACCTACAGCTAGATTATAAATAACTAACACATACAAATAAATCAACGAAGACATTAACATTTATTTTGCTTCAAAAGATGCTCTGTGATAAATTCATATGAGTTGTTGAAGTGTAAGTTCTTATGGGAGGACTTCTGATCCGCAACCTTTTTGTGTGATAAAAAGTGTTGGGGGTAAACCAAAGTTTTACTTTTACCATATTGTGTCTTCACGACACACCCAACTTTTTATTTTTAAGTATCTTTGTCTATTATATAAAAATAAAAAACTCACGCATTTTATCCCCGAGGGGGTAGGCAAAGGCACTTCTGGAAATATGCACTTTCCACGAGAATATTCGACCCCTAAACGTTATAGGTGGTGAGCCCGTCGCCGGACCGGGTCTGTTAAACATAATAATATATGCCTCAGAATTTGTTTCATTAAAAGAGTAGGATATATTTTTGGTATAATGCAAGTGTATTGTGTTATCACTGAAGTAGATGGTGCAAAAAAATAAAGAAAATCTACGGCGAATGTAATGACATGTTTCAGTTGGCGCGTCACGTCTCTACCGAAGTTTCGTCCAGCCATCTGTCCTCTGTCTGTGAAATAAATCATGGTTTTCCTTTTCCTTTGGCGTAATGGCATCCATCGTGTTGTTTGTGATTGAATTCGATATCGTGATCACAGCAGATGTTATTTAGAGGTTATTTATTCTTTAAGTTTAGAGAAAACTATTTATTCGGAATCAATTGATGTACCTATGTAAATGACCTGCCTGGCTTACTGGCCGGTTTAGATCATACCCATTACAAAAAATGTCACGTACTTCAATCAGAGTAAATCTTTGAGTACTAAGGTTGATTACTCAGAGGAGTACCTTTGAGTATTAAACCAACAGGAGATGTCACGCGCACTAGTGTCTTTGCAAAAAAGTCTGCCAATTTCTGTGCGGGAGACGAGGAAACGCACTAAAATAATGTTAATACAAACGCATTTTTTGACAAAACAATTAAACACTAGCTTGAACTAGATGCACAAATACATTCACCAATCCGAGCACTCCGTGAAACCAAAAATTGTATATAACAGGATGATCGTTGACCGACACTTTTTTTTAAAAGAGGGGAACGCCTGTCAGTGGCGTTTCCGGTTGGTTTAATACTCAAAGGTGACATCTGAGAAATATATCTTTTGCAACACATTGATATAATGTTGAATAGAAGTTTTCCATTCTTCAGTACTTGTCTCCTGCAGATAGCGAACCCATCCAATGGAGATTTCTTTTTAATATTAAATCTATGGAAACAACATTTTTAAACCGGTTTATGTAGGAAGTAATAACAAAAGAAAAAAAATACCTAATTGTAATATAGTCCTAACGCCCAGAGTAAAAGGACTAGGAGGTCAGACCCCAAGAGATATAGGAGGCTCAGGAAGAAGAAGTCGCAGATGTTGATCTTCGAACTGACTCTTCATAAAACCCTTATACTATTATTCTGATATTTCTTCAAGGCAAATGGACTTTCTAAATCTCGGGTATTGTGAGAACGTGGAGCTACAATTTTTTTAGATAATTTATATAATTTGGATATTGTTCATAGTATAATGACAGCATTTGATCAATCTTTTTTCTTTGTCAGAATAGTAAATACTAGTCACCTCGTAGAATGATCGACAATTGGATAAGATAAAGCTACTAAAAATAGTATTCACACTGAAGAATAACTCATTTAATATACCGGTACCTTTGTCTTGACCACGTAAAAACGAAGTTCGATAACTGAGGGAATGATTTATCTGCAGAGGCTATCCTACCACCTTGAGACATAAGGGTTTAAACGAGTGGCTTTGTGAGACATAAACGTCAGTCAAATATAATGACAAAGGCTATACCCGGGTTTCACATAAGCTTTCGACTTATATCCGTAAGCGCATTTGTAGGTAATTAAAAATTACAGATAGAAAAGTCAATAGTCTAATAACAAGGCACTCTAAACTCGTCCATGAAGATCTGCTAAATGTAAACAGGAGCCCATCTCCACCGACAAGTTGCTGGTTCCAAATGCAGTACCCCGAGAAGAACCACCAAGAAACTCAAGGGCAGCTCTTTTTAATCTCATATCTTCATGTCTTAGTTCTTCACAGTTAGTATTACAATTAACCCTTAGTCAGTGGAGGACCTGTTGCTTCTTCAGTGTTGGCGTATATGGACCCACCGGGAGCCGGTGGGCTCACAGTATAAGGTATTATGCCAACTAAACTTGGTATGAAGAATTATAGTGAATTCAAGAACATTCAAGTTGACGACCACACACGTACGTTTGGGCTTGATCCCTACTTGGTGGATATCCCATCTATAAGCACGAAGCGCTTTTCAAGATCTTTTATTACTCGTATACGGAGTAGAACTCCCTGCCGGGGTCTGTATTTTCGAGTCCATATAACTCTTCAGACTTTAAGACTCTAGTGAACAGGCCTCTTATGGGCAAGTTCATCACATCGCAGGCATTTGCCTTCGGGCTAGTCTGGGGTCAAGAAGAAGTCCTTAATTAATAAAAAAACTGGCAAGTGCGAATCGGACTCTCCTAAAGAGGGCTCCTTACTTTGTAGGTAAATCATAACATAATATTATAAATGCGAAAGTGACTTTGTTTTTAAATGTATACTTTTCAGTTTTTTCCCTGTAGTATAAGACGATAACGGGAAGAACCCTATGAAATTTGATTCCCTTACAATTATCAAACCGGCATAAATGGCTGTATCTTTTTTTTTAACTTAACGAAGTTTAATTTTTTCACAGCTTCAAGGGACTGTAGACTTGAGCATATGGTTTTAATTTCAACTCGATACCTCCACGTGTTCCCGAGATAAAGGGTCTTGACAAACAGACGGACGGACAACAAAGTGATCCTATAAGGGCTCCGTTTTTTCCTTTTTAAGTATGGAACCTAAAAATAAAAAATAAAACGATAAATAAACACTGTCGATTCAGTTTTTGTAGCTCCTGTATCATGCATGATAAACGATGAGTTCTGATCCCTCCCCACAGAACGCAACCCGTATCATTTGTTATGATATATTGTTACACCACTAGGACTCGACTCGACAAAACGATGCTCTACATAATGTTTATTTACAGATAGTGTCCCGTATTGTCACATTACGAATGGTGATGTTGGAATAAGGTGCTCATTTATGAAATTAGACATTTTTTTGTAAAAAATGTAAAGGTCTCATCTTAATCTCTAGGGGCAGAGGCGTCGGGAATGTTCACGAAGGCCCGCCATGCGAAAAGATTTTAAAATATAATAGGGCATAGAGGGGGCACTGGGAATATTTTCATACAAAACTTCAGTTAGTATGAACGCGAGCTGTCATTCGGTCGTAATTCTACTGGACTTATTCCACTTGGAATAACTTTTCGGCTTCAAATTTTTATTTTAATCTCTATTATATTTTAATCTCTTTGCTACAGGGCCTACATAGTAGTAACAACAGCATTCTGAAAATGATTGCTGCCAGACTAGACTGTCCCTTTCAGAAACACTGAATGGAGACAGTCATAGGTCTAAGAAAATGAATAAGGTAAGTAAATAAAAATTGAAATATTAACATAAATACATAAGCTCTACTGTTACTAACACACTAACAGAATTATGGACACAAGTCTGAAATAAAGTTTTATTATTTTTATTATTACTATTGAATTCCTGGAAATCACGAAATTTCACAATTGCAACTCTTTGACAACTCATGACGATAAAAAATAAATTGGACGATAACAATTAAAAATCAATAATGTTTTATTTTATTGGAATAAGCGCTGATTTCGGCCTAAATAAGTATGATTATAAACGTTATCTGTAATAATCGTCACATAAAACATCAATGTCTAACAGACACTTAACAAATAATTTTGTTACAAGTCTGCAAGAAAGATAATGAAAAATTTGAAAGACGAAACGTTATTATCCCTTATGCAAAACGTCGTTGTCCCTCAAGCAAAAACAGGAAAATTGAGAAAATTTGCGAAACACTCGTCTTTAACTGTAAAACTTTGTTACACCTTGTTAACTTATACCATCCTTTTCCAGAATTTCGGATATGAGAGACAAGTAATCAGGACATCACGAGCTAAGTTAAATGGAAAAGTTTTTGTAGGCCCCTTTAGCATGCCCTGTGGGCTATTAGTTGACCTCAGTAACTGCCTTTCGGAAGTTGTCCCTTCGGAAAAAGTTTTGTAACCGAGTCTCAATTACTCTTAAGTACCTATCTCGGGACAAAGGAGATGTAATGACAGTATTTTCAACATTGTATTACGAAGATACTACATAATTAGATATATGATAGAACTAAATAAAAATGGGGTGCGAATTAGAAATTTAAAGCTAAGTATTAGTTTTCATCTGTCGAAATCTTAAAACTTAGACCAAGAAGAAACTAAGTAGAAGAAATTTAAAGCTAAGTGCTAAGCATTCCGTAACCCGTTTAATAAAAAAGTACCTACGTTTCTTGTATGGGGATCCTTATTTTTTTTGCATTTATATTACTCTTTCTCTATACAACTATTAGGATTCACAGATTCAAAAATGAAATTTGTGTCAGACGGACGAACAGGCAGAACCTTATTAATAGAGTTCCGTTGAAACCCGAACTACCAATAAAAAGAAAATCTAAAAAATACCTGTGGTTAACACGCTGAAGTACATGTGTACCGCATTAGAATCATCTTCATATAATATGTTGCCTGAAAAATACTCAGAAATATATCTTCTACCGAAACATTAAAGAGATCCTTCGGTATTTTATATACTATACCTTTTTGGCTTATGAGACTAATAAAACAGAAACAGAATAATAAAATATTTACACCGGCACGCGAGTATTTGGCGTAATATCTGACCCTGGTATTAGGCTTGATAAAAATTTAATAAGCACTGTCGGCTGAGTAGCTGCTCTCTCAGATATAATATCTGCAGATTAAATGAAAATGTTATTCCGTTTTCTTAAAAATTGTATGCTTGTACACAGTTTTTTTTAACGCGTTTTATTCGTTTTCATAACTTATTAAAAATATTAGCAGTCACATCAACCTGTACTCTAATCGTACGTACGTAATATCCCTAAATGTGACCAGATGGTGAGCTAGGGTTTCCAGGTTTAAGATGTTTTTCTTCTTCTAATATGATAAATATTTACGTAAGTTTTTGAAAACTCATTAGTATATCAGCTTCGAGGAACGACATGTTCAGGACACGTCAACAAATGATTGATGATAGAATTCTAAATACTTGTTGCAAATATTGCGAACAATATAATTTTATTTTTTCCATAAACTAGGCATAGCACCCAAATGAAAATCCTATCAAAGCATTCGGTGAATATCGGCGGAGGATGAAAAAATATGTAGGTTATGAACGCTGGCCGAGGTAACCCTTCGATCAATCACTGGCCATTGGAGTAAGCTCATTTAGTTTCCTCTAACCCTTTTTATAAGATTTGCTAGAAATATTAGAATAAATAGATAGAGAGATAGATAATACCAGGATTTGTGCGCCAATTTTTTTCTTCAATTTTCTTTTTGCTCATGGCAGTAAGATTTCATGTCAATCTGAGAAGGGTTTTAAATAAATCGGAAGTATTTTCTCTATAATTTAAGTATGTAATTCATTGTCAAGTTAAGGTTCAAGGGTCTGCTGATTGATTGACTTGTTTTGTTACACGGAAGGGAAAAGGAACATTTCACGCAGTGATGTTCCACTGACGATGTTAATAGTTTTCAGGGTTCTATACACAAAGGGTGTGTTATAAATGAAAGGGGGCGCAAGAAATCTGTTATTTTTATTGGACGGTGGTATGGAATCCTTCGTATGCAAGTAGGACCTACACTTGGTCAGTTTTTTTATACCCCACGACTTCAAAGTACAAAAAATCACAGAACTTAATTCTTTAGACAAATTTTAGTGACGAAGAAAGAAGTTATTACTTCATGATAAAGGAAATAAATGGGATCCACGTGGCTAAATAATTCGTGATTTACAGAATACGTGATTTCACTCACGTCCGTTGCGAGACTGACCAAAATGGTTTGGTGACAGTGAAAAATTTCGTAGCTTAGCCTTACATTTTACATTCGGGGTACTTTTCCATTTTCTTTTTCTATTTACGTCTCAGATCAATCCCCGCCTACGTGAAGTTTCTGGGCCATGGGAAAGTCCATTTATCATTCAACACAGCAAGCTAATAATGCAATCTTTTGTTATTTGACTATAGAAATTTTTGTATAGGTATTTTATGTGGATCGGTTTTTGTTAAGAAAATGATAATGAGATTTTTTGTATCTACTGTTCATAAAGTGACATACTTACCTATATTTATTTACAGTTTGTTATTTTCTTGAATGCCCCTGCGCATTCTTTGTGTCAATCGATCTCACTAAACAGCGATTCACACAATACGTTAGTTAGTTATATTTCGCCATAATGTATAATATACAATTGCAAATAGGTAGGTTTCCTATGAAATAAAACGGTATTAGGTATCTATTTATAATATTTCTAACTCCTTAAAATTTGATAGAAGGATTTTGATTTGAGGAAAACTCCTAAAAATATTATTCTTTTCCATATTACATCTGGACAATTTTAATATTTGACCGAATTGGAATTCGGAGGACGCTGGTTGGAATATTCGAATTTTCAAATCCTCTCTTTAGATACCTATACCTATTTGAAATTGGAATCATCTGTTCCAGCCACACCATAACGGGAACCTGCCCGCATCGGTTTGTTTAGTTTTATTGAAAAGATCGATAAAAAACAATATTTTAGATAAGTATCTAGTACTTAGGTACTTGCTAAGATTTTGTCAAAAAAATTTTAAAATTGAATTGAGGATAATTATAATTGTAATATATTGGTAACATAAAAAAATGCTTAGGTATTTCATAAATAAACGTCTATCAATTAATATCTAGAGAAAAGACTTGATTAATCAACACTATTGTTGTCAGGTAGGCAATTATGAAAATTTAATACACGTTTTAGTTTCGCATCAGTTGGCATCCCTGTATAAAATTTTAACGGTATAATATATTGAATTATGCGAGAAAACACTATTAATTCACCAGCAATAAATTACATTGGTGGATATTAACGTAAATGAGCTTAACCGATTGACGTAAAGGATGATTTGATGCGTGGCGCGCAATCCAGGGAAACGCAAATTGGTGCACTGCGGTTGGACGCGCGCGCTTTCAGTGTAATCAGCTTGGTTACATCGTCGATTACGTCGTCCATGGAACGTTCCAGAATTTATTTCACTGCGTTTCGGTGAAATGTACGAATGTAGCTCGTCGGTTTTGCGGCCATGTATACGGACATTTCGTTTGGCTTACTGTCGCACTAATTCTAAATAGTAAATTAACCATTTAAGTTAGTTAATCTGTAATATTATGTTTTCATTTGGTAATTTAAAATAAGTTTTTTTTAAATTTTTTTAATTATTATTTAAAGATCTAAATACTGACAGAGTTTGAAACTTATACTAAGAGCTGTAAAAACCAGCGAAGGCTTGTGAACAGCTAGTGAGTCCGGAATTATAGTATTACTTATACAGTAGTAGGTACATGCACAATATCAATGCTTATTCCAGAATATAATCTAAGTTCTTATCGTTTATGTAATACTTTTTAATATTTTTGACTGCTTTAGAGCTGGCGAGGTATATTTCTTGTATGTCTTTTGGAAGGCAATTTATTATCCTAGGTAAAATATAGTTATATGTTCTTTTTCCATAGGTATTATTGTAAGTAGGTAAATTGAAAGTGTTCATGTCTTTGAGAATTCTTAAGTTTTTATTACGTTGTTTTTTATTTAAGGTTGTTATTTGATCGTATTCTTCTTTTAATATAGATAGTTTAATCATATTTTGTATAGGTAGAACTTGACAGTGTTGGAATAGGTCTGAAGTAGTAGGTACCTATATCAATTTTGTAATTATTGAGAAAGAAATTGAAAGCGACGTATGCGCCATCCTATTCTTCGGCATGTATTTGTACAACGCTCAGACCATGGATGGCGTTGGTCATTGAGTTAATGCTTTAAACTAAGAGATAGCGCTGCTACGATGAAATACCGCTAATTATCCAGAGATTAAAATATGACAGAGACTAGGAGTTATAGAGTTCTGTGGACAGAGAGGCCGAAAGGGGTTAGATGCTCTTTGGTTGGAGGCGGTTGACTTTGTCAATTGTGTTTTGTTCAAGAATATAAATTGATATCGAAATATTTGTTTGTCTCATTTTGAACCATTCTAACATTATACATATCATTTTGCGATATAAACATTTAACTAGTAAAATTTCAAGATGCAGAAAGTATATTTATCGAGCGGAAAAACACAATAGATTATCCAAATATTCATCTATAGTGTTGGTCCATGAATGTACATCTGATGCTTGATTCGTGTATTTTATATTCATAAGCATTATTTGTAAATATTATACACAAAATAAAATTTTACGGTTTAGCTTGTACGATCACCAAACAATAATGCAGAAAAAAATCGTAGATCGTTATTTCAGTCCTTGACAATTACCAATAGAATAAGTGTGTAAATGTGACGATATTATTTTAATAACCACAATTTTTATTCCCTTATCAGACAAAAAATGCTTCCTCTGTATATTTAAGTACTAAAAGCACTTCTAATTACTCGGGAACTCATACAAATTTAATGTGGGAAGCAACAGGGTGCCAAAGGACATTTGGTAACATTTCACATGTGACAAAGAGTGGTGTCAGCAAAACAAGTGTGTGATCGGGTATTCCTGTCACGAACCCGACGTGGAAACAATTTTGTGCGCGTCAGTACTGAGAGGGTGTGGGTTACAATTTAAGGAAACTTAAGCCAATATTGAAAACGTGTGGATATTCTGACTTATTCCCGTCTGGTCCCAGAAAATGGATCCAAATTTAACAGTCATTACCGTTTGGTCAAAGAAAAAGATCCCAAATAAATAAGATTGCATGATTCACACGCGAAGACACACGGTCACAGTAAAAAAGAGTGATACGAAAGTAAAAAAACGACTTGGAATTTGCTGGAATAAAATATTATTAAATTGTATATGTGGCATCCAAGTGGAATTTTAACACCAATTAAAATAAAACCAATCCCTCTTGGTATATTTAATTTATTTTTATAAAATTTTCATTAGATTAAATTCATGGGTGCAATTAAAGTAACTTTTTCGGGAGCACATGTTTTTATTTAATCATTTATTATTATTTGTCAAACAGAATGTAAAGTAAAATATTTTGCAGGACTTTTTAATAGCAGAGTCGTAAAAATTACAAATCTTCCTTGTTTAGGAACTTCATACTTCGTTCGAGGCCTGAACCATTCATGTCTCAGTACATATAACAAAAGAAGTTGTAGATAATAGTCACGTAGGTAGTGGCCATAAGGTATTTTTCCCAAAGCTGTCCTCCATAATAGTTATGCAAACATTTTCATTGACAATGTAAATAAACCACATATTATCGATCCCCCCATCCAACCCTTATTCCGCATCAAAATATTTCCACGAAATTACGTTTAGAACTCATCGGAAGTTCCCAACAAATTCGAATTTTGCCGATTGGTTTTCCCGGCTGAGGTGCGAACCGTTTCTACTTTGCAGATTTTTGTTGATAAAATAAAATTACGTACCGTAACCAGATTTGGGACGCGACCCCGTCGTGTTTGCACTTAAAAAATGTATTTGTTTTCATATCATAAGGACCGTTTGTTTCCGCTTTTCCAAAATTAAACAAAGGTTGCATAATCCTTTTCATATCATAAACGCGAAAGTTTGTATGTATCCATACATGTATGGATGTTTGTTCCTCTTTCATGCAAAAACTACTGAACGGATTTTAATGAAACTTTACAGTTATGTAGCTTACACATCAGAATAACACAGAGGCTATATTTTATCTCCATATTTACACGGGAACGGGAACTACGCAAGTGAAACCGCGGGGTGCTGCTAGTATATTTTAAATACATATTTGCTTTTAATATTACAAACTTGACAAAGAATAGCGTATCGAGAGTTTGTAGGAGCATAGAATATTCCAATAAGGGTTAAAGTTCTGTTATCTAAAAATGTTTATTTAAAAACTTATTTATTATGGTACAAACATCTTCATTATTTCTGAGGAATGTGTAATAGAACTAGGGTTCGAGCTGGGCGGAAATGGCTCACCACCAGTCACGATAAAATTAGGGTTTAAAAAGACGGTATACTTCTGGCTAAGCGATGATATCTGAGGTCAACACAAGTGTCTATATTTAAGTAGATTGGCAAGTCAATCGGGTGGTCTCCAATGAATTCGATCCATAATACTAATGTTCTTGATAACTTATTAATGAGCACATCATTTTGAGTACTAGTTACCTCAATATAATGTGCCACATAATAATTATGATAATACTTCAATTTGGATTTATTGCATTCTGCATAAAACCAATAATAAAATATCCCTACTTAATGTTTAGATGTGGAGCTACAAAACAATAGCAACTAAACCATGGCAAATCGTCATCTAATCAGCACATTTTAGCAAATACTATTTTTTATTAAATTTCTATAAAATTATGTCACTTATATCATTATATTTTTATAGTTGTTATATTTAACACTGTATTGTAAATAGTAACGTGTAAGTACATACTTTATTCAAAGTTAGCTTTTACCTGCGACTTCTACTCTGCGGGATGAGTAGTAGCTTAAATAAGATGCCAAATTTCATCAAGCAATTTAGCAGTTTAGCCGAGGAAACGTAACTGATAGCCAGAGTTTTTCAAATTTATAATATATGGATAGGATAGGATAATTTGGATCGCAAAAGTACTACCACAATTACCTACACTTGCATCCCTTTCACGATCGTTTTACTATCAAGCCATAAACTTTTACGATGATCCAAAACACGTTTTATTGTATGATTCTCTCGGCCATATAAAAACCTTTTGACCTCACCATCGCCATGTCAGATGCGATTGTGTACTTACTCTACGCACGTACAAGTTTTACTGGTATTGGTTTGAGCAAATACATTACAGGTCAACGGTTAGACACACGCATGTAATAAAAGGAAAAAACAAGGATAGCCTAGATGAACGAATTTGAATCGTATATGCATGAGGTAACGTATGGGTTGAACCCATACGAGCGTACAAGGGATATTCGAAACTTATCTCAAAATAGTAAAAAGGTAGGTATTTTATAGCCAACAAATAAGTGGACAATGACAGAAAGTCAATTACACAAAATAACAGATAAATAATGTGAATGTCGGATAAGTAAAAGAATGATAAAAATTGCTCTAAAAAGGTAGGTATTTTATAGCCAACAAATAAGTGGACAATGACAGAAAGTCAATTACACAAAATAACTGATAAATAATGTGAATGTCGGATAAGTAAAAGAATGATAAAAATTGCTCTAAAAAGGTAGTAGTTTTAAAATAATAAAAAAAAAAAACAACGGGACAATGACAGAAAATCATTTACTCAAAATGTCTGATAAACAGAATGTGGGATAAGTAAAATGTCAGATAATCAGAATGTTATAAATAAATATGTGCCTTTAAAAAGGTAGGTATTTCATAGCAATGGCTAGTTTTAAAATAAAAAAAACAAACAACGGGAGGGAGTCATTCACGCAAAATGACTGATGAATAGAATAATAATGTCGGATAAGTAAAATGTCAGATAATCGATAAAATGTGAGCAGTGATAGCCCGGACGGTTAAAGAGCCGGCCGAAAATCAGTGAGGCTCGGGTTCGAATCCTGGCATGTACCAATGAGTTTTTCAAAAACTTACGTACATATTTATCACTAGCTCGACGGTGAAGGAAAAACATCGTGAGGAAACCCGCAGGCCTCAGAATTAATTCTGAGACATGTGTAAACAGACCCGGTCCGGCGATGGGCTCACCACCTATCACGTTTAGGGGTCCAATATATCTCGTGAAATGTGGGTATATCCAGTAATGGAATACCTCTGCCTATATATTATTCAGATAATCAGAATATTGATACGAAAAATATATGACTTAATGCTTTGAGTACTAAGTGTATTTTCCATGATTAACCGTGGGATACAGCATGAATTAGACGAAGAGAGTAATTGACATGATTACAAAATCTCGTTGATATTTGGATTAAAAAGTCTTGTAGCCTTTTCGCTTCATGTTATCAAGCATTCATGAAACCCTACACCTTAACCCGAACACATGAAAGAAAAGGCTTCGGATCAGTAAAATTTAAGTATGGCCGTAATAAATAGGTACGTATCTATAGCAACATTTCGCATAATACATTTGTCACGTCCATATTATCTCCAGGCTGTCTGTCACGGGGGTGATAGGGTAATAGGAAGCGCGTCCCGGAATTTTAAGTGACCCTCTCCACGTACGTAGAAATGTAATAAAAAAAGGAACAATAAAGAGTTTCAATTTTCATAAAGGTGGCGCAGACTAAAATGTTACATCCAGTTTTTCATGTCCAAATTTAGTCACGTCCATGCCTAAGTACGTTAGGAAAATACGTGAGATAGTTTGCGAAAGCCCTTTTGTTAGAAAACTCGGTCATTTCGTACATTATGTATTCATAGGTAAGTGATACCAGCGATTATGTAGGCTCGCTTTCTTGAAGCGTAAATACTACGGGTAGCATGAGTGTTAATAACATTTAGACCAGCCCTTACCTAGGTACTTTCTTTTGCAAGGTCGAGTTTTTTTTAAACTTGGGTTTTAAGCAGGGCAGTGACGATCAATCGCATTTGAAGGTGTAATTGAAATTGCAATTAATGTAGTTTTCATTATGTTCAAATGTTCTGGCTCGGAGTTCCTTTCTATAAGCATCAAATAAGATGTTCAGTCACTAGACAAGTAAAAAGTCACCTCTTTTAACTTAGCCTCGGCGAGGCAAGGATTAGGTATATCTCTTGTCCTTTATTAACACTCATCAAACGACTCATTACGCTCATCGGTTTCGGGTACCTACCTACCTATCTACTCATTATCTGGCGTTTCTTCATCACATCGCCAATCATGTCAATATAATTACCTATGCCTTGGCATTCCTCTATCGAGTCACCCACTAACGACACCTTTTTATATTTGTCTCATTAGGTTCCTTTGAATCAAACTACTTCAGAATAACTTTTTGAATCTTAGTCACTATTATCGTTTTTGAAGCATATTACTTTAAATAATACATCAATAAATAAAAAGTTATTTAAACTAGCAACCCTTACTTAGCCCTCACTACGTTTTTATCTTAAAACTCTCTACACAAACCTTCATCGTTTATCGCACTTTCAATAATGAAAACCGCGTCAAAATGCGTTGCGTGGTTTAGGAGTTGCAGAGATACAAACAGGCAGACTGATAGTGACTTTATTTTATACTATGTAAAGAAAGAAAAAGGACAACAAGAAACTGCAGAACAATGTCTAAGAATCACTTTTAATAACGCAAACTGAAAAATCACCCTTAGCCTTAGATAAAAGCAAAAGAGGAAGATACGGTACCGGCGCCTCGCGCGTGGATCCTTTAAATTAGGTGCAAGTAGCGTAATTCGTTGTAGTCAACTCGTTCGCGCTTGTGCCCGATTACGTCTTTCTATCTCTTTTTTTATTTGCGCGTGTAGTTGTATATAGTCCAAATGTCAACGATGATTTCTATGACTATACCGTATCTTCCTCTTTTGCTTTTATCTAAGCCCTTAGCCCAAAAATTCCTACAAGTAGCAGGCATTATGCTAAAATAATTACAATTAAACTGTGTGTGGAAAGCTCCATCCATTAAGGGCGGAGGGGCGATGTTAATTTCTGCTTTAATTAAAAATAATTTCTCCTCGCAGTGGACACTATAATTAATGTTTTGCGCCAACGAAGTATCCATTTAGACGCAACTAGTGGCTTTCGTGTATACCGCATTTGAACTTGCTTGCTATGAGGAAGTGTTTTTCTAAATGACTTTTGAATAACACAGAATGTACGTAACATTAGTAGAAATAAAAACAAAAACGCAAGTTGCGACTGGAATAGGTAGACTGCATGCAAAAGGTACTAAAATGTTCTAAAAACATTACCCTTATTATTATCACTAGCTCGACGATGAAGGAAAGCATCGTGAGGAAATCCGCAAGTCCCAGAATTAATTCTGAGACATGTGTAAGAGACCCGGTCCGGCGATGGGCTCACCACCTATCACGTTTAGGGTCCAAAGAACATCTCGTGAAAAGTTGGTATATCCAGAAATGGAATACCTACCTCTGCTCTCGCATCCTCGGGGATAAAAGGCGAAAGATTACTTATATTGTTTTAAATTTTTAAAATTACCCTCTTTCGGGTGAATTTAAGTAAGAATGTAACTTATGATACCTACTTTTGAGATGAAGACGAATATGCTATGAATTACCGATTATGCTGTAGTAGGATAAAAATGTAGTTAATGTGAAAATATATTGTATTAGTAAATACGGTACATTAGCAGCTAAACTACTGTTGAAAATCAGTTCTTACTTCTATCTACCTAAAAAGGCACTCTAACTAAATATTTTGTACCAAAAAAAACTTCACTGAGCAAAACCAAGACTTCCGAACTTACGTACAAAGTTGCGGTACTTAACTGCGCTCGAGCACATATCAGTGATTTAAATAACGTACCATAACAGCGCAATTGTGCACTATAATGGGTCTCGACAGGTGCATTGTGCGACGGAATCCCGCCAAGATAATGGTTATGACTACGGAACGCTATTCAATGGAACCGAAATGGAATTCAAGTTTTTGAATAGGTACTGCAAAATTTTCCTAAGTTTTCGTTAGTACTTGTACCAAAGTTATGCGCCGTACGAGAAAGAACTTCTGATGGTGAATGTACAATGGGAGAAAGAAAACCGTTGAATTTTGATTTTTAATTTTGAATGTTATTTTTTTAATATGAAACATTTTTTTTCTTGGCAGTGATAGCCTTTACGGTTAAAGAGCCGGCCGAAAATCAGTGAGGCTCGGTATCGAATCCTGGCATGTACCAATGAGTTTTTCAAAAACTTACGTAGGTACATATTTATCACTAGCTCGACGGTGAAGGTAAACATCGTGAGGAAACCCGCAGGTCTCAGAATTAATTCTGAGACATGTGTAAATAGACCCGATCCGGCGATGGGCTCACCACCTATCACGTTTAGGGGTCCAATGTATCTCGTGAAATGTGGGTATATCCAGTAATGGAATACCTCTGCCTACCCCCTCGGGGATAAGAGGCGTGAGTTTTTTTTTCTTAAAGTCGAATACAGTTCCCTGCAAAACTGTTTAAGACAGTTTGTCTGAAGTTGACTTTTGTATTCTTAGGATTTGAATACACTTCCACCTGTGGGCGTATTCACAGAGATTCGATACTCGATATCGGAAAATCTGTCAAATCCTTATGTCAAATATGACATCTGTGTATAGGAGATGGGCTATACACAGATGTCATATTTGACATAAGGATTCGACAGATTTTCGATCTTCGATCGAGATCGGAAAATCTGTCGAATCCTATAATAGGAGATGGGCTATACACAGATGTCATATTTGACATAAGGATTCGACAGATTTTCCGATCTCGATCGAAGATCGAAAATCTGTCGAATCCTTATGTCAAATATGACATCTGTGTATAGCCCATCTCCTATACACAGATGTCATATTTGACATAAGGATTCGACAGATTTTCCGATCTCGATCGAAGATCGAAAATCTGTCGAATCCTTATGTCAAATATGACATCTGTGTATAGCCCATCTCCTATACACAGATGTCATATTTGACATAAGGATTCGACAGATTTTCCGATATCGAATATCGAAGCTCCCTGAATACCTACGCTGATCGCGAATGCCTTTTTGTCCCGCCAGGGAAACATTACAGGGGGACCACGAGTCCGGAGGGCAGTTAATCAGGTTTTTTCTTTGAGTAAGGGTTTTTCTCTATTTATATTAAAATAATATTTTACATTTACATACACAAAATAATAAATTGTAGGACGCACACACGGTTATTTAGTCTTAAATTAGGCAGAGCCTGTATAACGGGTACTAAACAGATAAATAATAAACACCTAAATATGAAGCTAATAAATATGTTCATGCACACAAATTTTAGACCCGAGCCCGAGAAATCGAACCCGCGACTTTCGACTCAGAATGCAGACTTTTCTCCAATAGCCCAAACGGATCTAGCGGGATACCTAAAAAATAATAAATACGAGTAATAACAGTAAAAATTAATTCATCTTGGGACACATCACACAATTCACAAACTTTTACAAGCTCGAAAGAGCAAAACCTCGTTGGCGTTACAACATTTTTAGTAAAACTTTGTGATAGCGAGAATTTTTTACTGAGTAGGTAGGTACTAAATGAACAGGTAACTAAAATTTTAGTACGCCATACAATTTTATTGTTTACAGAACAGTTTGGTTCTTCAGTGCATATTGTAGGTGTATTGTGGATACTTTAAACACCCAGATACGAAACCAACAATGAATTCATGTGTTGGACCTAGACGGTATTCAAACACTTTAGCATTACAAGCAGGCTCACCACCAAATAACCCAGACGGCCATCATAGATTTAATATTATGAATTTATTTTATTCATGGTAAATTTTTAGGCAATAGTCGAGGAAAGGGAAAACTCTTAGTAGAATCATTTCAGCCAAACTCTACATATATTACTAATATTATAAACGCTACAGTTTGTATGTATGGATGTTTGTTCCTCTTTAACGCAAAAACTACAGAACGGATTTTGATTAAACTTTACAGTTAATAGCATAAACATCAGAATAACACATAGGCTATATTTTATCCCCGTATTCAGACGGGAACGGGAACTACGCCGGTGAAACTGCGGGTACTGCTAGTTTTTTTTAAAAAAGATCTAGATTGACTTACATTAATGATATACCTAATTTATATTAGCCACTATAAAATAAGAACTGAGAAAATAGTAAAGTAAAAAAATTCAGCAACTTTTCCAGTGCTAATGGATTAACTACTGATCTATCTAGATTAAAATTTACGTTCGCGTCAGCTAGGAAAGTTGCTCTGCGTTCTTTACTAGAGTGGCTCGTTAGTCACATAATGTATAGTGAAAACTTATTTGGGCTACGAGTATAATCAAATATTGCAACTGTTACCTGGAATTGTACTCGACATAATTAAACAGAATTCTGTTAACCTACTTGCATCTAATAGATGAACTAGAAATGCTTTTAAAATATGGAAATGGTAATATGAAACGATAATAGTGTAATTAATGGCTAGTATTATTAATGCTCATATCGTTTTGGATACAATAAAATGCATAATATACTTCATAATAATAATGTAATTTTTATTAGTTGATGCATTTTAGACTTGTTAATAGTATACTGATAATCAACACTTCACAAAATAATATGTCGTATTTACGTTTGTATGAACTACTTCCGAAGTCCCGAACCAAACGGTTGTATTTAATGGTGCTAATCTCATGCTAATGTTTGTATGCTTATCATCTATATGCGTTCCAATAAAATTCAACTGATTACGATGAACCTTCGGTGAGATGCAAAAAAACCTTCCAAAGTTTCCTGAGTAATGGCACAAACTGCAGATGTGTCTAATATGATAAAAATCAGCTATTTTAGGTGACTTACTAAAAAATATTACAAATTTACAGCCTGATTAAACCTCGTATAGGTAACTATAATGTGTGTTATCCTACTAATATTATAAACACGAAAGTTGTGTCTGTATGTCTGGATGGATGTTTGTTCCTCTTTCACGCAAAAACTACTGAACGGATTTTGATGGGAACTACGCGGGTGAAACCGCGGGGCGCTGCTAGTACTTAATACTCCAACATCAGAAACGAATAATCATCATCAGTCCTACTCATAAGTTAATAATTAAACGAACTTTACAGAATTATAGTAATGACGTTGTACAGTCAGAAGCAATTGAAGCTTTACACTTATCAATAATAGCGCGATTTCCATAGATAGCACTAAATTCAGCTACGCTTATACATTTTTCGGAAAAAATTAACACATATTAAGAATAGTTGAAATCGATTGAGTAGTCGATACTGAACAAACTAATTTCAGGAATTGCGCTTATTCTGTTACATATTGTATATTCTGTGATGCAGCAACGGAGCGACGAATCGATATTTTTTTTTCCAATAGATATTTTATTGAATATATAAATACATATAAATTTTAATTTGAATTTTATAAATACAGCATTAGTTACTTACATTGGTAACGTGGACGAAATCTCTAGAAAATTCTGGAATTTTATATGACTTCTGAAGAAACTAAATTATCCAACTTTATTGAATACATCCTCTGCCAAGTTTCCGTTGGAGTGCGTTCGTAAATTTTAAAGGCGTTGACTTCAAGGCGAATGGCGCTCGTATATCTTTAAGAATAATTATATTTCCTTAACATACCTACTTACTCGTATATCTCGAGTGAGTCGGAACAAAACATGAAGTTGTAATGAATGCCCTCACAAACATGCAATATCGTAGTTTCACGTGGTTAGTATTCTGATGTAACAGGAAAGTCAAAGTAATTACGAAATTTTAATATAAATAAAACTCGCAAATAAAAAAATTTGTTAAAATAAAAACCGCATGTAACATTACCTGAAATATGGTAGCATTTCCTTTTCAAATTAACACACCTACATATTATATACATAGGGCCCATAGGTAGTTACATGCAGCCACAGACAACCAATTAACAAACCAAGGAAACTATACAGAAAAAAAGAAATATAAAAGGAAGGAAAATAGTTAAACCCATGGTTCAAGAAAAACAAAATGCAAAACCAGCCGGAGTCTAAGAGGGGGTTGGCTAAGATATTCTGTTCCTAAAAGTACTTACATTTCACCAGTTTATTTTAAGAACATTTAAATATGGAGACCCCATCGCCGGACCTGCTACACAATGTTCCCACACTGTTTTCCTTCACGATCCGATCAAGTGACTTCAGTTTTTTAAAATTCATAACTGTTCGGCTCGATCGCTCGACGAATGAGATATTTTCTTGCACTAAAAAGTACCTTATTGTTGACCCAGTTACTCAGTTATCTCCACACCAAATTTCATCAGAATCTATCCTGTAGTTTTTGCGTGATGCGTGCACAGACAGACAGACAAAAAATTAAAAAAACAACGTGATGATATCGAACTATAAAGCAGACATTTTCAAAAAATATTTCATGTACATACACGGCCCCGTTAGAGTTTTATTATATCACTAGCGACCCGCCCGGCTTCGCACGGGGGCAATGCTAATACTAAAACCTTCCTCTTGAATCACTCTATCTATTAAAAAACCGGCCAAGTGCGAGTCGGACTCGCGCACCGAGGGTTCCGTACAACCTTGCAAATTTATGGTTTTCGTAACTTTTCCTTTATCTATGCTATAAGACGTTGCTTCGTACCAAATTTCAAGATTCTGAGTTCACGGGAAGCACCCTGTAGGTTTTGATTCCCTTGCAAGTGTCGAAAATTTGCGGCATAAACGGCTGTATCTTTTGATTGCGTTGGCTTAGAAGTTTGATTTTTTCACAGCTTCAAGGGACAGTAGACCTGAGTAATTGATATAAATTTCAGCTTCATACCTCCACGCGTTCCTGAGAAAAAGTAGTAGTGATGTATAGATTATTATTAATAATTATTTGTGTCGATAACAAACAAATGAAGGTCACTATTAATTAAATTAAGGTATATCTTGTGTTTTATTATAATCAACTGTAAACACACCACAGTCTTACAATTTCTATTTAATTCCGAAAGAACACCGACAGCGGCGCAAACGAAGAAAATATTCGAAATGGAAATTTAAATTTTCATTCCCTTAACAAAACGTCCCTGCTACACGCCCATACATATGCGGCTAAAACAATAGCTGTTGTCGTGGTCTGAATGCAAGGCATTATCTAGCAAATAATTTCTGAGCTCCGGCTAGCGTTGTGGACTATGCTATTACAAGCCCATCTGATATCTAATTAAATCTGATTTCGTTGTTTGCTTTGAGTTCATAGAATTTAAAATATTTGTTGAACTACAAACAGCTTGGGAACGGAATTGTTCTAATTATATTAAACAACAGTTTACAGATTTTACATAACAATAATATGTACTCTGGACACTAATCTATTAAATTTAAAACACATTTAATTATTAGGTACCTCATCCCATTCGAGCAAAATAATGGAACATTTTTTCTGAATAAGATTTTTCAAAATGATAAAACAATATTTCAAAATATTTCGACTTGATATCCGACACTAAATTCTGAGTATGAAAGAAAATTATAATTAAGGAGAGTACCCACTCTCCCCTTTCATTTCTTTCCGGAGATACTGCTGCCATATCGAGATGAAAGTATTTTTGTAGAGCCCTGAATATTTTTTGTAAAAATACTGCAAAAAAGGTCGCTGTTTTGAATTAATTTGCGAACATGAGAATTGAATGTTAAAGGTATGTTGTATGACTACGGAACTAGCATGTTTTCATAAGATTCCTAATCCTTATATGAGAGAAAAATAATTTCAGTAACCTTTATTTAAATCAAGATAGTTTTAAGGCTCAGTATTCCCAAAAGGCCGCGCTTTTGTGATTTTTAAAAACATTTGACATAGAAAATAGTGTTTAAATTTTGAAAAAAAAAATTATATTACTCTTTATCTAAGATATTACTTAATGATATAAGTTACATTCAGTTACAAGATCTCATGTACTTCACTCTATAGAAAAAATCACAAAGTTACCCCTTTTTATTATGCTTTTTTATTATTACGGAAATAATGATATTTTACATTTTTTTTTGTACTAAACTAAAGATACTAAATATTACTAAACAAATTTGTAGAGTTTGACTTGATAAAAATATTTTTATAATCACTATGATGAAATACCTACAAAATGCACGAGAGCGGTGGCTTGGCTGGCGTGTTCAGTTGCGCGCTGTCGCTTAATAAATGCCTACTGCCTACTCACTAAGCAAGCAATCACTACGTTACTACTGCTGCAGGAATACTTGGCCTTAATATATACACTTGAAAGAAACATTTCATAAAACTTCTAAAAGATTCACCTCTTTACCTTTTCCCTACACATAGAAGAAGATGTAGTGAAGTGCGAAATTAGCCAAAGTACCATGGATGGCATCATAACATAATTTGTTACTGCGATAACTGTACCGGAAAATGTATCAGCGGAAGAAATATAATCGCAGATACTCGTAATATATAGGGGACACTAATATAAAACATATCGGTTATGCTAGAGATACATCATAACCGATATGACGTTTCACGTTAAAAAAAAACTTCCTGCAGGTGCCCAGCGGCGTTACCCGAGTGGATCCAATTTATTCCCGTTCCTGTGGGAATATCCTAAAGTCCCTTCGTAGTGATTGCCTACGACATATAAAACACATACATTATCATATTTCAAAATTTCAAATAGCGGGTGCCCGCGACGTTGCTCGCACTGATCCAGTTTATTCCCGTCCCCGAAGGGATTGTTGGAAATTCCTACGGGAACGGGAATAAAATGGATCCGAGCGTGCTAAGCCACTGGGCACCCGCTATTTGAAATATGACAATGTAGGTGTTTTATACGACTAAATTTCGTAAGCAACAAGTATGAAGGGATTTTCAGAAATTCCCATGGGAACGGAATCCGCACGGGGAACGCCGCTCGGAACCGCTAGAAAACAATAATGAGACAATCATCCAATCTTTTACATCCCTGGACAGGAATAGAACAATATTGTTTTAGGAGTTCATGATACGAATCTTGAAACAAAACGTTTCTGAAAGTTTTTTTAAAGATGATGATCCGAGTCGTAATTACTCAAGCCTACACGTTAAATTCCCTCCGCCCTGAATGTAGTCTAATTTAACCTCCTAGTAATGTTCCTACACTGTACTTAGAATAATGTATTTAAATACAAAGGTCAATGCCCTGGTCAGTATTTAGAGCAGTAATTAATCTCCTTTTGGGCGGCGATCCGTCTTTACTGGGTTCCGATAGGACGCATCCATTACTAGACCCTGGATTTATCTTAATGTCACGTTGTGAATTGGAGTGCTATACTCATTAGTTTATCAAAGTGACATAACATTAACTATTTTCAGGTTTTTCTATTATTAAAAAAATCTTACTTAGACGTAAGTTACAATGAAGGATGAGTTTAATGTTTAAAGAAGATCTAGGAGGAAAGTAATAACAAAATAAAAATACATAAATCGTTTGTGCGATGATTAATGTATGAACAAAGTGTAGGTATGTATTCATAAAGTCTATTTCCATTGTGCGAGATGATGAGTGATATAATTAAACTGATTATATAAAGTAAATATATTTATTTAGAAATTATAGATTATGTGAAGAGACGAAGAAAACAAAAGAAGATTAGACGAGCGCGATCAAAGACAATCTTACAAAAAGTCTGTATGCAACATTCTCGCCCCTCTAAGCAAGTGAGGAAAACAATAGTTCTTAGTATTTAAATAATAAGCCATTAACAATGAAGCATAATGAAAAACACATAAAGTAAATCAAAGAAAAACCCATTATTGGGGGTCATATCTTTCACTTCACTCACTCACTTCATTGATTCACTTCCTTCCTGCACATCGCATCCTGCACCTATCTCATCCTATAACCTTCTACATTCATATTGAGCACACGTCTTACAACATTTCTCTTACACATTATATGTCCATGTACGACAAACGATAACTTCTCAACGTCTCCGTCATGGATGCTACTTTCAGATTTCCTCTTATAATTAGTATATTCATTCCTAATTCTACACACATCAATCTATCCATGATGAGCCTGTTGGCTCAGTTGGTAGTGACCCTGCGTTCTGAGTCGGAGATCGCGAGTTCGATCCCAGCTCGTGGCCAACATTTGTGTGCATGAACATGTTTAAGTATGTTTATCAGTTGTTTAGTACCCATAGTACAGGCCCTGCCTAGTTTGGGACTAAATACCTTGTGTGAATTGTGTCGCACAATTTATTAAAATATTTATTTATCTCAGTATTCTCATCTCTGATACATGCAGTCTCCTCTCATTGTTCCTCTTAATGGTCCAATCAAAGAGTTTGGAAGAAAATCATTCTCTAGAAACTTTTTCTTTAAACGTCTTTGGGTTCAATATTCCAATCCATACCATACAGCCGTCATTATGAACTATATTATAATCGCATAACACGATAGACCACGTGGTTATGATAGGGATAAATGTAAATAAAAGAGATGACATCATACCTACTACGCTGACCCGAAATTAATGGAAAAGACAAAAATGATGAAGAAAGTTGGTCAAGTTACAATCTTAATTTCATTATGCATTTTTCAAAGAAAGTGCTGCTGTTAGTGTCGCTAACTAGCTACAATAACAATAATTTACATTACCCGATTCCCCGCGATGAAGACAACGCTTCTAGAAGTATTAAATGTTTGAAAAGAATTAGTCATAAAAAATATAAGTGAAGCACAATTGCATAAACATTGAGATAGGTGCCGGAATAGAACAGAAAAAGTATATTTAATAAATACGGGTCTCGTTTACAAGACAAACAACTCATCAGACAATCCAAACAAGGACGCTTTCCCGCTAGATATTTCTATGCAGCATTTTGAGAATTCTGAATTTTAGAAGGGTATTCTGCTTTTTTGTTGTGAGTTTCTTACTTTGAGTTAAAAACAGAGACCACTATTTTAAATTTTAAATTGTTAAACTGAAAATGTAGAGACTTGCAAAATATAATATTTGCAAACCTCTACATTTTCAGTTTAGAGATATCTTGTGTGTGTGTTTGTCTCGACCTTGTCTCGGCACCCGGCTCTGTGTCAGGCAAGTTGCATAAAATACGGTGTACCATTTCAAGTTTCATCTTCTTTCATAAGATAACTTTTCCTTTTATTGTTATTGTTCGAAATAAAGTAAGTCTTAAAAATTTAAAAAGTCAAATTCAAAAAATGTAATCTTCTCTGTATCAAACACTTCAAAATAAAGTTTCACCCACGTATTTCCCGTCCCGTTCACGATGGAATACGGGAATAAAATATAGCCTATGTTACTCAGGGATATTTTAGCTTTCCATTGGTAAAAGAATTTTTCAAATCGGTCCTGTAGTTTTGGGTTTATTCGTAACGAACATAGAAAGGTACAAATCTTTCCTCTTTATAATATTAGTATAGAAGTATAGATATAGACAAGAAATTTTCAAGAACACAGACGAAAGTCGCCCAAATCCCAAGCAATTAACCGTGAAATGGGGTCACGTCACGGTGAGACATTGAAGTATACCAGGGATGAGCCCGGACGAACGCGACAGGATTAATGTAAGTACATCAATGTTATCTTATAATGACGTGCCCAAGCTATATCCGATTTGAATTATTAAGAACACGATAAATTGTCCACAGCTGGAGAGTTATGGAAATCATATTTTTAATCTGATACATACATACATAACATACATAAAGCTCACGCCAGTGTCAAACACGGGTAGGCAGAGACGATTCGCCACTTTGCTCGATATACTTCTTTCGCTTTATTCAGATCCAAAAGCCTTTTCATACACGCTATTTTATTCTTCTTTTTCTAAAAATATTTCCGGACCCCAGCTTTTAAAAAAGACGTCAATTATTTGATCCGTGAACGTCCTTCTGGGGCGTCCTTTTTCCTAGCATCCTTCAACATTCGCCCCATAAATCTCTTTCGTTACTCTTCTTTTTCTCCTATAATCCGATAGATTAGTATTTTTATTATTAGAGATTTTTTATTTCTTTCTCTTTGACTATAATGGGGTATTTGATATCTTTATTTTATATTTCTTACTCGATTAACTAAAAGTACCTAAACTATCTATTTCAAGTTGAACCTTCAGGATTGAAAACAGAAATAAACACATTATTAAAGATTAAAATAATAATATAAGATAAGTCGTAGATAAGTACACAAGGTGGTTCATTAATTTTTAATGTTAATATTGTTATATACAAGATCGCTTTTCGCCATCAAACGTAAAGTAACCGTAGGTTTGGCGAGGTTAGAATTAAGTAACATCTCTTGTATTATATTTCATTAAATCCAATAAAAAAGAAAACAAGCAATAAAGACACTAAATCAGTTTTGTTAATAATGCTATCTTCAAAAATGTTTTTTTTTCGTATCATATTTTAATACTAGCAACGCCCCGCGGTTTCACTTGCGTCAGTACCGTTATTAAAATTAAGCTTTCCATTGGTGAAAGAATTGTTAAGACTCGTATGTGGAATGCAATTTTTAGTTTATTCCTGTTCCCGTAGGAATTTCCAAAAAAAATCCCTTCATAGCGGTTTCCTAAGACACACAAGACACCTTCGTAACATATTTCAAGATTCTTAGGTGTAATCGTTTCGGAATATTTATATTTTTAACCAGCGTTTATATTTTCCTGTGGGAATGAGATATTTTTCTGGAATTAAAAGTACCCTAGACGTTGACCCAAGTACTCAGTAATCTCCATACCCAATTTCATTAAAATCCGTCCAGTAGTTTTTGCGTGATGCGTTCACAGACAGGCAGACAAAAATTTCTAGAACTGGTGTTTTGGTTTTCTTTTCATATCTGCACTATACCTAAAATAAATAAATAAAATATTTCATGTACAGACACGGCCCCGTTAGAGTTTTATAATACTTATATAAAGATATTGTTACACACAAAATCCTACTAATAGTATAAACGCGTCAGTTTTATGGATGGATGTATGGATGTTTGTTCCATACATCCATACATCCATCTTTCACGCTAAAACTACTGAACGGATTTTGATGAAACTTTACAGTTATATAGCTTATACATCATAGTAACGCATAGGCTATATTGTATCCCCATATTCCCACAGGAACGGGAACTATGAGGGTCAAACAGTGGGGCGCTGCTAGTATATCTATAGTTGTGTTACTCTTGAAGTGGAAACGTCTGTACCAAAATCTAAATTAAGCAGAAACTCCGGTAATGTAATGACAGCATGTGTAATTGCCAGAGCAATTCATCCCACAGCCTCGAGACCTACGTCTGTGGATGTACATCAACGTCTTACCCGCCCTCGCTCCATTACACCACTAATCGTGTGAGATTCCGGGCTGATGCCTCTAATTAATAGGTTATGTTCCGTCCCTTCTAAGACATCCCTCGTGGCTAGAACGTTATTTCTCTCGTTACCTTTGCAAATAAAATTAATAAGTACCTATTTACATTATTTCTATAAGCAGGGCAGGTTGAGTGTATAATTTAACAATGTATGTACCCTTGGAATTTACGAACATTAAGTATCTAAAATAAATCATGAGTAAAGAGTGTAACTAATGGAATAAAATTTTTTCGGTGTTTTTTTATCTATACTAATGAAATGTTTCTTTGTTTGCTCTATCGCTCCTGAACTATTGTGTGTTGTGTAGAAGGTACTTAGTAGTTGTAGAGAAGTTTTAAAAAAATATAACGAAAATCCCACGGGCGCTGCAAAAACTAAAAAATGCAGCACCTGATGTTAAAAATTTTGCGCCATCTCGTGAACACAGTAGAAACTTTGTATTCCATGAGGAGTTTCAGTCTGCCTGTGGTTGAACATACAAAAGCCAATGTACAAGTATTCCTCCTATTGTGGATGTACCCTGAAATTTCAAAACAGGCACGTCAGATGTCACCAAACTATAACACCTAATCGTCCATCTATTATTTTAATATATTTTGTTACCAAAGAGACTTCAAAATATTTTTATCTCTTTGATTGCGCTCAGGCGCCAGAGGTCTACTTCTCAAATAGCCCATTTCGCATTTTGACTACTTCTCTATGTGACTACTTCCCTATCGGCCCACTTAGCAAACAGTCTATTTCGCATTCTGTCTTATTCTCGAACTACCTATTTCGCAAACTGTCTACTTTTTTTTCTAACGTCATTTTTCGGACAGTTAATATCAAAATGGATTTAAGTAAAATTATTAACTCATACAATACAAATACAATAACTGTTCTGTTTATTGTACACCAAAAACAATACAATATGGATACCAATATTAACTAAAGTACAATGGGCGGTCTTGTCGCTTTTAGCGATCTCTTCCAGACAACCTTAGGATGGATGAAACTGAGAGATAGAGAACTAGGGTAGCCCTTTGAGTATTAAATGGTTTAATACTCAAAGGGGTAGTCGGTGCACTATATATTAATAAACATACTCTTACATATGTATATTTTCTTTGTAAATAAATGTATATTTTCACTTCTCTTACATACTATTACATAATTACATATACATATAGGTATCAGTATATACATAATAATATTAAATAAATTAAGCAAGATTACAAAATACTTACACACATTCACACATACTTGAGGATAAAAATAAATAATAATAATAATACATAATTATAACATGTAGGTAGTCTATATGCGGTTGAAGTTTTAATTTTTTTTAGATTTTCAGAACAATGATTTTTGTTTAAAATAATTAGCGAAACTCTGTGGGACTAAAGAAGTATAAATGTTTGTTTAAATTAGGGATTAGACCTCTGACGACATTAAAATAGCTTATTATAAAAAATATTATTTAGATAACATTATTTATTATAATATTACCTACTTACATAATAATATACTTTCTACTAATATTATATGGATGTTTGTTGCTCTTTTACGCAAAAACTACTAAACAGATTTTGATTAAACTTTACAGTGATATAGCTTAGCAATTAGAGTAACACATTGGCTATATTATATTTTATCCCCGTATTTGTACGGGATCGGAAACTACGCGAGTGAGACCGCAAGGCGATTTTAGTTTACGTATAATCCTTAGGTACTCGGAAGGATAGATAAGATGTTATGTTTTTAAAAGATAATGAACTTTTGACTCCATCTGTACTTCAGTCGTTGTTTGACAAGTAGACAGTTTGCGAAATAGGTAGTTCGAGAATAAGACAGAATGCGAAATAGACTGTTTGCTAAGTGGGCCGATAGAGAATTAGTCACTTATGAGAAGTAGTCAAAATGCGAAATGGGCTATTTGAGAAGTAGACCTCTGGCGCCTGAGCGTTTGATTGTTACTAACTTTTAGGACCTAAGAAGTCTGAAAAATTTATTATTTGTATTTTTTTTATGTATTGAAATTACTTTATTATTGTTTTATGGTAACATTTATAGATATAGAAAATACAAAAATACAAAACTTTCCTCAATCACTATCACTACATAGTATAAAACAAAGTCGCTTTCTCTGTCCCTATATCCCTATTATTTCCCTATGTCCCTAGTCCCTTTGTATGCTTAAATCTTTAAAACTACGCAACAGATTTTGATGCGGTTTTTTTAATAGATAGAGTGATTCAAGAGGAAGGTTTTAGTATTAGCATTGCACCCGTGCGAAGCCGGGGCGGGTCGCTAGTTATAAACAAAATACATGATCGAACGCGTCTCTCGAGGTAGCATTGTGCCTAGGAGGCAGGCAGCATTACCGCGCTGAATGGCTAAACTCAGCCTTTGCGATAGGAAGCCGCCCGCTCTGCGGTCGCCAGATACCTCGACCAGACGCGTCGATAAGTCCCTAATAAGCCGCTTCGCTTCAGGGCCCCCGTCGTTTCGAACCCAACCGGCACGAACAAGTATCCGCCCTTGAGGTCCCGATACTTCCAAGCCTTTTTCATCTCGGCACCCGCAGCAGCTGAACCCGCACAACCAGCAGTCGCTCGAAGATGGCTCAGAGCCAAAGTATCCACGCAGGTCACATCCCACGCAAGAAATTTTAAGAATTAAAAAAAATGTTTAGGTACCTACTGTTTAAGTCTCAGAGTACCTACGTATATTTGTAATTATCCTCTGAATAATTCAAATGTTATTAAGTTTTTCAAGTATATTTAATTTGTAGTCAGTTCTTTACCTATAGTAGTACGGTAAAACGGTTTTTTTTCTTTATATTTTTAATTGTATTCTCATGATACAGTGTTGATTATATTCAAGACACAAAAATCATTAGTGGCGCTGCGGTAGGTATCGTTTAGAAAACCGAATTGCTAGGTACTACTCGAACACATTGAGATAATAATGAGAGTAATGCTATATTAGTTAAAAATCCAAAAAACCATTAGGGAGCATACCACCAAAGATGTTAAATAGGTATTTAACATCTTTGACCACCACCTCTTAAAACAGACTGTTTCAATATCACTTTCAAAATTCTTACCATGAGGTTCTTAAAGTAAACTTATTAAATAATGTTTTGTTAGGCAATCGCAGGCGAAAATCGTACCATGAGGTGCATATTGACAACCAGAAATATTGTTTGCATTTAATTTTGCTCGTTAAAGGTGTCTTATTTCATCAAAGAGATTTAAATATAATAGGGCATAGAGGAGGCATTGGGAATATTTTATACAAAACTTTGAAGCCTAAGCGTCAGTCCTTGTCATGTCAGTTAGTACGAACGCGAGCTGTCATTCGGTCGAAATTGTACTAGACTTAATCCACGTGGAATAACTTTTGACTTCAAATTTTCCTCGCTTTGTCCCCTCTATGCCTTATTATATTTTAATCTATGAATTTCACCAATTTCAATATCGTATTGTATCTCATTACGCCCAAGTGCTGTAAGTGTAATATAAAACGCACGGTTTATCAAGATGCTCCGTCTTAAAACGAACGGTACTTTTTAAAATCTCAGCAAAGAGTTTTTATGTCAAAAAAGTTGTCAATATTTTATGATTAAAATTAACTTTGGGAGATAAAATATAATAAAGAAATATTTATGTACATAATTATTTAGTTTTAATAATTTTGACAGTAAATTACAACCAATTAATCTGTAACAAAAACACAAAAATATTAATTTACTTTTTTAGTAATACTGGCTGTTTTTTGTGCCTTTGCCTAAAAAAAAATGGTGATGTGCGCCGCGCGCTTTTTCTTAACGCTGTATTGTTTTTATTCGTTTACCATAGTCGGAGTTTTATTTTATTTCCTCGCAAATGTGTTATAAAACGTCGTATGACATACGTGCGCTTTGATAATTACAGCCTCTGCTTACTTGTAGCAATATAGCCTCGGCTGTAATTTTCAACGTACCGCACTTATATCATAATGTACTATTTTATGCATTGCTATGGTTACCTTATGACGAAAAAGTTCCATTTCACAAAATGGTAACAGACTATTAAGAATAAATATATTAAAATAATAATAAATCATCAATAACAAAATAAACACTTACAATAGGTTTTAAAAATATTAATATGCTGACAAAACCCAATCTCGCTTAAAAATTATGCGTGTATCGGAACGACGGTGCGAAAGTGATGACGCTGTATGAAAAAGTAGCGTTATCTCGCTTACTCTTACAGCAGGGAATAAACGTTCCCAAACTATGATGGTTTTATAAAAGACGGTGGTAGTCCCCCTGGTCTCTATTAAGAAGCATAATTGAATTCCGTAGGCGGCATCGTATCACGAATAATATGAATGTTTTTTTCAAATTAAATGCTTGCTTTTACGCGTTCCATTCATGAAGTTTCACCTTCAGCCATTGAGTCACGCCGACCTTCCGACGAGACGGTGTTATATTGATGTCAAATGCGAGCATGCGCAGTGATTGCCATGCATGTGTACTTCAAATGTTCACTGTTGTGTACATACATTGTGTAGTTTCATGCAAAAAGCTTTCAAGTTTTATAAATAAGCTTAGTTTGCATAGCGGTAGCGTTTTAGATTCATATCAGGCTACGATTTAGCTAATTTTTGTTGCTGGTTTCAATTTTGCTTACGTTCTACTCATTTTATTGTTAGATGATGTGATTTTTGTGTAAAACCAACTGGACCGAATTCGTTCTTTCGTTGAGTAAATTCTTGTGAGGCTCAAGCATATTAATTAAATTAGTGTAAGTGATTTTATTGATTGAGGAGGAGACACATCAACAGGTAGGTCCTAACAACATATTTAGGGTACAACCGCTACATACATATTGTTGGACGTGGGCGTTACTCCAGACAACTGCGTGGGCGGAACACAATTTCTCGTAGACCGTGTAATACATTTGTAAATACGTTCCTTACGGTTCAGAAATGCTTGAGGATTGGTGAAATGCAATTCCATTTCGAATTCTTATTGGGTTACTGAACGGTATTTGTAATTTCACAGCTGATTGCGAATTTCCTTTGATACAAGCTTACAAGCTTGACTTGGTTAGATACCCCACCCGTGCCACGTCATAATTATCACAAAATATTTATTTTCTTCTGTTCTATATTTGTACCTAATTTCACCACAGGCTTCGTCAAATTTTAAAATTAAATGCTTTGAATCCGCAACAAGCTTCGTCGAGGTACAATAATCATTTAAATTTAATCCAAATTAAGTATACTTACAGGATGAATTTTTCAAGTAGGCATGGATAGCTAAATCAAAAACTATGAGAAATAGCGAAAACCTACTCAAACGAGCCTCAGGCCCGATTTTGATGAAAACTAAAACTGCATGTTCGGATTTTTGAAAAATCTATATTCCTAGCCCAGAATCGAAAACGTTTTTTTTTTTGCTAGCCTTTGTGTTGTCCCACTGCTAAGCAAAGGCCTCTCCTCCCTCCCTCCACTTATCCCTAACCTGTGCCTCCTCCGGCCATGTCTTCGAGAAGGCGTTCATCCCACCATCTCCTTCGGGGTCTGCCTCGGCGTCGACGGCCAGTCATTAGGACCCATTGGTGCAGGTTTTGGAAAAAAAAAACACATCCTGTTTTATTACACCATTCGATAGTGTCGCTAATAGGGATTCTGGGAAAATGTTGGATTTTGATAAACTGATTCAACGTGGCCAAACTGTAACTGAATTCGGAGAGATACGCGATTATCAATTACTTTTTTTAGACTGGAACTACAGAATAGTCCATACTTGAACTGAAACACATGGTTTCAACAAGACGGGCCCATGGCCCATAGCTCATACTGCTAATGCGTCCATGAATGCAGTGCAGCAGTCATTTTCAGAAAAAAACATCCCGAAACGTTATCATACTATGACCACCTAGGTCACGCGACTTAAGACTTTTTCTTATGGGTATACTTAAAATCGTTGTTTACAATACAAATCCGAGCACTGTAACACAACTAAAGAAAATATTCGAACCGAAGTCAGCAGGATTCCCCAGTCGCTCTGTAAAGGCGACTTTGAAAACATGCGTACTAGACTCGAAGAGTGTGCTAGACTCGAGGGCCGCCATTTGGAGAACGGGGTATTTAAATAAATGAAATCCTCATTTTTTTAATCATAATGAACATGCTTTCTATCAGAGGGGTCGTTTTTTTACAATTTTTTAAACTTTGTAATGCACCACTGGACACCCTATATATTAGGCACTCTTCGTTTATTCTTAAGGTTTATTTATGACACTTCAACAACATATATACACATCAATAATACAAAAAATAATCAAAATAAGAGACAGTGTGTTATAAAAATTTGAGGTGATTTGGCAAGGGGCACCTCGTTAACCCCTCGAGTTTGGGCTCATTTGATTTTAAGTTTTCATGAACTACATTACTTATTATTTAATACAAAAGACATTATTTGCTAATATTAAAATAGGGAAAATTCGTGAGAATGGATGGATGTTTGTACTCTCTTACGCAAAACTTATTGAACGGATTTTCAAGAAATATAGTTATACGTATAGCTTATACGTCAGAATAACACAGACTATTTCTTTTATAACGGAACACGAACGAAGCTACAAAAAAGCTAGTATCACTATACTTTTCATTTCATCGATACTGCTCATGCTATCCTGCACCATACTGAAAGTTATTAAAATATCAGTATTCGCATTTCGCACAAAATCAATATCTGCTATTGGGGATGCAAACTTTTCAGGTCGGTGCCCATGCCCTACATTCTTATAAGGCATGTTAATTAAGGGTGCTTAAAAGAGCTGTGGTTTTATCCTCTGTGGTTGAAAATTGGCTAGAACATGCTCATTAATTAAAACCTTTGTGAGTCTACAACGGCTTAATTAAATGTGTTAAATTAAATACGGGGACCTTAAAACACCTAATTACGGCCTCGCATGTTTAAAGTTAAACACTTGTTTAAAATACCGTGCCGCAGTCTATAAAAAACATGTTAATTATATGGAGGTGTGCATTTTATTTCATTTTTGGACCTTAAAAAAAGAGCTTGAGCGACTAGAAGTCGTCGATTGCCACGAAATTTCAGATCTACTTGACCCCTTGGCGTTGCGTAGAGGTGTAGCTTCACTCGGCATTCTCTATCTCATGTATCATGGGGAGTGCTCCGAGGAATTTTTCGGACTTATACCGGCCACAGCGTTTCCCCAACGATCAACACGTTCAACGTTCACACGACAAAACTATCACCCACACCACTTGGATAGTTGGCAATCTACCACTGTGAGATTCTCAATTGTCGCCTGCTGTATTTCCGAACCGATACGACGAAGGTTTGAAACCTTCAAAAAGAGAGCGTACTCCCACTTCAAAGGCCGGCAACGCTCTTGTGACTCTTGAGTTGCAGGTGTCCATCGGCGACGGTAGTCTCTTACCATCAGGTGACCAGTCTGCTCGTTTATACAAAAAAACGATAAACCAATAAAAAAACATGTTTATTGTATGGAGGGGTATTCATTTTATTTCATTTTTATTATTTAAACTAGATGTCGTGCGGTGTGCGCGCCACGCGTGTGTACAAAAATTCAAATCTTTCCTCTTCATAATATTATTAGTGTAGATGTGTAGATTGTCAGTTTAGAGTTGATTCATGATGAAATCACAGTGGGACTTTCTTGAAAAGTTAAGTAGATGTTGTAGTAAATTTTCCCAGTGAAAAAACATTTTGTTTTTATTTAAATATTTTAGAAAATTAAATTTAAACTTTCTGTTCTGATTAAAAGGGTAGATTTATGCTAATTTTAATTGTTTTCTTTGGCACATTTCAGTTCCTGGTAGGTCTCAGGGGATATAAAACTAAATAGTCACATAGGTCTAGTCAGTAGGTCTTTGGAGACACACCAGTATTCGGAGACCCACCGGTGGGTCTGCTTGGTGGGTCCTTGAAGACGCAGCGCCCTTGCAAAGCCATGGCGGGCCGCTAGTATGTACTTCTATATCTATCTATACTATTATAAATAAAGAGGAAATATTTGGATTTTTGAGTGTTTTGTCTTTGTTACAAATATACTCAAAAACTACTGGACTGATTTTAAAAAGTCTTTCACCAATTGAAGTCTAGAATATCCCTTAGTAACATAGGCTATATTTTATTCCCGTATTCTTACGGGAACGGGAGCTACGCGGTCGAAACCGCGCAGAACCGCTAGTACTAGATAAACATAAAAACGCCCCTTGAAATTACCAAGAATAAAAATTCTTTAAATTAAGCCCATGAAGTATTTTTTCTTACTTCATTTTTAATTTCAAAGCTTAGTTTGTAGGACAAACTTAAATGACGTCACAAGCTTTCTGAGTGCATCTAAGTAGTTTTTACGTGTGTTCCAAATCAAAGCATAAAAGCATCGAAAGAGGGTTGTTTAATCTAATAGAAGAACTGACTTGAGAGAAATTGAATTTCTTACATTTTGATTTCTTTTTATAGTATAATACTATACAAAAAGGTACTCGTAGGTTTGTTCAATACATGGACGAACATACTTCAAAAAAGGTCTAAATACGCATAGACGAACGAATCAATCACTTTCGATTTTTTGAGAGCCGGATGTATTCAGGGTTTGATGGAAACTTGGGGTCCGAATTATGAAAAAGTCGTGCAATTTTTAAAATATGAATCTACAGAATAACTATATAAATTATATTTAAAAATAACGATCGTGATAAAGATAAGCTTCTTTTTAAAGGTATATACGAGTAGCATATTATTTCTCAAAGAAAAAAAAAATTCCTTGAGCGTAACGTAATTAGAGCACTACTTATTACCTATATCTAAATAACACTTAAAGTTGAGAATTAAATTCAAATATATTAACTTCTATAAAGAACGAACCACCAACTATAACCAATGTTTGGTTTTCTTTCACATGTTATATTTATCATCAATACCATATACTATTATTATAAAGATGTAAAGTTTTGTGTTTGGATAGTGGGGATAATCTTTGGAACTTCTGAACCGATTTTGAAATTTTTTTCATTAGTCGGAAGATACATTATCCTTGACTAATATAGGCCATATTTTATTTGAACAACCGAAGAGAAGCAAGGGCGGATCGCTAATTCTCTATATATCTCTAGACTTCCATTTATTGTATAAATGGCATAAATGTCATTTAAAGTAATGTTCCGTAAAACACTGTCGTAAAATTTTATCTGTTACTCCTTTAACTTGGACCACAGGCCATTAATTTTCCCTATTCACGCGTCACTGCCATTTCCTCGAGTTCTGTCAGTAGTCGCCCGAACGCTGCATCGAGCGGTCGTGAAAATTGGAAAGCTATACTTAATAGAAGTTGATAATTAATATTATTGTAATCATTTAAATTGAAAATATGGATCTCACTATTACAAGGCACTTCAGTCTTGATGAAGTAAGAAAACAAAATTATTTTGAACGTTGTAATATAATTTTTTTGCTTTGTCTATTATTTTGTTCAACAGTTTTAGTATTTTTCCACAAGTGTTTGCATCATACCCTATTTACGTTTTTAGATTAATTGTTAGTTTTTTAATGTATTTTTTTCAAAACCATATGTCCCCATTTCAATTACACCCATAAATGCTTCTTTTGTCTCGTCGCTAGTGGGAAAAAGATTTCATAAATCTCCGCTAAGTCTAATGACTTTTCTATAAAACTGAATGTGTATCTAATAATTATACAGATGAGATTTTCATATTTTTTGGAAACTATTTTTGTTACGATTTCGAGATTTGCTGCTGATTGTTTAGAAAAATTATCGGATTTTATTTCAAATAAACTGATCCAAGACCTAATGGAGGGATTAGATCAGCACTTCCACTTTGTTTAACTTGGAGGCCAGGAATAAACTCAACTAAGATTTCTTGCAAAAACACCTACAACTGTATTAATTAGTGAATAGTTATACTATCGTTTTCACCATGTTATGTCGAATTATTCAAACGAGCCATTCATTCGCCTACCACATCTCTTTTAATACTACACTCGTTTTCGAGTAACATTTTTTTATTTTAAGCTGGTTGAATACTAAAAAAAAGTTAATGAATTAATTATTTATTCCTTCTTTTGTTAACGCATACAGTGTTCCAACGTAAAGGCTCTCAATATCCTTGTCTTAAAACGTTTTCATCCGTTCAAACAAGTCAGATTAATGAGATTACATTATTAGGTAATCTTGTGCTTTCGTACATTTCCTATTAAATATGGAGCAGACCCGAAGTCGTTTATAAGATAGTGAATGTACGTGTGCAATGCAAAATGTACCCTATTTCCCACTCAAGTACTTACTATTGGATCTTGAGCAAAATTAGATTTAGTTTCTTTGTAATATTATATTAACATTGAAACTTTACTAATAAATAAAATAAATAAATAATCTCACGCCTTTTTATCCCCGAGGGAGGTAGGAAGAGGTATTCCAATTCAGGATATACCCACTTTTCACGAAATGTTCTTTGGACCCCTAAACGTGGTAACCACTAGGTGGTGAGCCAATCGCCCGACCCGCTTCTGTTTCACATATCTCAGAATTAATTCTGGGACCTGCGGGTTTCCTCACGATGTTTTCCTTCACCGTCGAGCTAGTGAGAAATATGTACGTAAGTTTTCGAAAAACTCATTGATACATACCAGGATTCGAACCCGAGCCTTACTGATTTTCATCATGTGAAGCAGGCTCTTTAACCGTAAGGCTATCACTGCTCCTGTCAACTTTACTAATGACTATGTCTGCTCCAGTCGTCAATGAGAAGCGGGGTGTTAGCAGCCATGGAGGCAGAGCCTGACCTCAGCACATTTGAGAACAAGTCCGGGCTGGCTGAGGACATGAAGTTCCTCGCCTCCATGCCGGAGCTCTGTGACGTCACCTTCCTTGTTGGAGACACCAGAGAGCCAGTATGCGCAGTCAAAGCCGTATTGGCTGCACGGAGCAGGTTAGTAATTATCTAGATTCAGATTCACAGGGTAGGCAAAAGTATTCCATTTCTTGAAATGCACACTTTTCACGAGTATATTCAACCCCAAAGTAGACGTGATAGGTGGATTTGCCGGACTGGTCAGTTAGAATTAGTTCTGGGACCTGCGGGTTTCCTCGCGACGTTTTTCTTCACCGTCGAGCTAGTAATAAATATGTAGGTACGTAAGTTTTTGAAAAACTCTTTGTAAGTCCTGGCATGTACATGCCAGGATTCGAACCCGCGACTACCTGGTTATCATCACGAGAAGCGGGCTCTTTAACCGTAAGGCTCTCACTGCTCTCAATATCTACCGTCAATATCCACACTTTTATTTTTCTAAAATACTTACATTAATTCTGAATAACAAAACAAGTAAATTACTAAGTTCCTTAGAAGTTAAGAGACCGAAAAAATTACTCTCGCATATACTTACTCGTATATAATTAGTAGGGATATATAATTTTTTTACAATATTGTTATTAATATTTGGCTTACATTTTGAGATAACCAAATAAACCAGCATTCCACGAAATGTAATATTGAAACAAGAGGGTTTTCGATAACATGTATCAGAAATCCCGATAAGTATCTTCAGTCTTCTCCCTTCTTAACTCAGCGGAAAGTTCTTATCCCTTTTTCTATTGAAGGATTTCTAAAGTACTATCGAAATATTTGAAGCATTCACGATTTTCTGAGATCCTTTATTGATGTGTGTTGCTACCAAATATATGCTATATGCTACCAAACGAACAAATATTTAACAAAATGAAAAGAACCATTATCTTTTAATGCACAGATCTCTTTGGATAATGTGCTCTGTCACCCCAAAATTTCTAAAAACCAGCATATTTCTCTAGCAAAAAAGTTTTAAGAATGTCAGCTACATCTACTATATAAAAATAAGTCGGGTTTTCCTTCCTGACGATTTAACTCGAGAACGGCCGGACCGATTTCCATGGTTTTGCATTCGCTGGAAAGGTCTCGGGCTCCGCAAGGTTTATAGCAAAGAAAATTCAGCATTGCACCCGTGCGAAGCCGGGGCGGGTCGCTAGTTTGTTCATAAAAGCGGAGTAAATGCCATAACTAACGTATTTCAAGTAAAAATATTCCTTTGTTTCAACTTTACAGAAATTTGAAATTGTTGAGTTTAATAAGCTGAGAAGACATTTCTCTGTAATTTTAAATTATGGCTAGGCTACATTAGGTCCCACTTATCCTTTTTAAATAACTTCAAAGTCAAAAATCATTTATTTTCTGTAGGTAAAACACTTAGAAACGTCAATGACACTCTAAGCTCGTCCATGTTCTAAACTTATCCTTGTACTCTGATTCCTCTGACCATGTCCTTGAAAAAGCCTACAGTTTATGTCGCAGTTTGCCATATTACCATGTCCTTGAAAAAGCCTACAGTTCATGTCGCAGTTTGCCATATTATTATTCAGTCAAAGATATTTTTATCTCTTTGTATTCGGTCAACAAAAATACAATTATTGGTAACAGGGTTTTCCAAAAGTTGCTGTATCAAGCACCTAGCCCTCAAAGGAAGAAGGAACCAGCACCTCGGGAGAACAAGCTCCGTCTGTTCTTAAAGCGATCTTCTGAGCCACTCCTGAACCTTCAAAACGCTGCACAACAGGTAAAGAAATTGGTTAGAAAATATGCGTGAGAATTTGTAAGGAATGCTCAATATCCCATTATTATGAACCATGTGAATGTGATGTCATATACAAACCATGACCGCAAAATTGGCATTCCCATTCCGAAATTAGATCACCTACAGTTCCAGCTACCACAATTTGTATGTCAAACTGATGAACCACAATATTTGTAGTAAACATTAAGCTACGATTTATTTATTCTATATTTGTTAGATTAAAAAACCAATTAATTTTTTTTTTAAAACAGTCACTTTTCTCTTACAAAAAGTTCTCGTGTCACTTGTAAAAAAATATTTCATTGATTTTGTTTCAATCCTGCAGACGTATTCACAGAAACTCGATACCGTTTCCGTTCGATTCGAGTCGAATCTATCGACATCGGAAACGAATCTATCGAGATGGGCTAAGGATGTTGGTATCAAAAACTAATGTCATATGTGACACCAACTGTCATAAGTGACATTCGTTTTCGATACCAACATCAGACCATCTCGATAGATTCGTTTCCGATGACGATACATTCGACTCGAATCGAATGGAAACGGTGTCGAGTCTCTGTGAATACGTCTGCTGGCCGTATCAAAAGTGAAGCCATTAAAGGGACGGTGCGAGACGTTCCAATATACTCTTTGAGAATCCAACCAACTTTATTGCTTCTATTGTGAAAAGTTTTCAAGATCTGCTGATAACGCAATCCAGTTGCAATTCTTTTGTCAAAGGAATTTATTATTGAAAGCTTCTTTCCAATATGTCACGAACAGTTTTATGAAGGGGTAAAAGCATTTTGTTTCTCTATTGCTCTTGTATTTTGGAATAGTAATCGATATTAAAGGATTCGGGAATCAAATTAACTACCTATTCAATATTCATTCATGGGTATGTTAACAATATTATGCTGTGTTTACTGCAGAGGTCGACTTTCGCGCAGCAATTGGCACCAATACAAGAGGTAAAATCAAAATTACCGCGTCTTTATTTTGATAGGCTCTCAGTTTTTCAATGTTCATATTGTACAGTTTTCACTTTCTGATATATTTTTGTAGATAGGAGTAATTTGATTATGAACGGGAAATAAGTATCCGATCAATTTTTTTATAATTAATATATTCGAGCGTGGTCATGTTCTATGTTGCATGACTTTGGAATCATATTTCAAATATTGAATCAAATGTTGTCCTTTCAATTGTGAGTTTACTAATTACTTATTGTTTCCCGCTTTGTTTTGTTTTTTTACTGTTTGTTTTTTCTGTATCAAATTCAACAATATTTTGTAAGTATAGATAACTTTTTGCATGACTGAGTTCAAAATTCGTGTCTAACTTCATGCTGCAATTTTTTTCATTGTTCATAAGTTTAGATTTTGATATGTTTGCAGGAAAATTGAACAGTTCTTTAAATCCTGTACTATTTTCAATAACTAGTAAGTAACGACTCGATTTTCTTTTTTATGAACCAAATGTGTAATTATGGGATTCTAATCCAATTTTATAGTAATGAATCGAGACGTTATTTTGAGTCGATATACCTGTATGTATTTTCAATTGATTCCAGTTTTCATCTTTTTGTTTCAGTATTTCTATAGAAAATTTTATATAAAGAAATTTGGCCAGTATGTTTATCGTTGTAGGATTTTACAGCACATCCGCTTGATATTCACTCATTTAAAAGATATTTTACAAGTGGCTTTATAGATTATGTGTGCAGAAAAGTACCTCAGCTGTAAATACAAAGTTTCTTTCAAAATTTAAATTGTGATAGTTTAGAATATAGAATATTGCGTTCCTATGCTTTTTCATGTTAGTGTTATTCTTCTGACAGCCATCTTCTCAGCAGCACCAGACGCTGATAATTGAAGAATTTGAGCCTGATGTCTTCCGTCAGCTGATTGAATACATCCACACTGGCTGCGTCACCCTTCAACCAAGAACCTTGCTTGGTAAGTGGTTTTTGCCATATTTTGTTTTTAAGTATATTTTATCCGTAAGGTCTAATACAAAGTTTTGTTTTTAGCGATTGGCACACGTTGGTTATTTATTTGTTAGATTAATAGCTAGCAGATGCCTAGTGGCTTTGCCCGCGCTATCCAGTTTATTCTCGTTCCCGTGGGAATTTTCAAAAATCCCTTCTAGCGGTTGCCTACGATATATAAGACACCTACTTATCATATTTCAAGTTTCCAGGTGTTTTCGTTTCGGAGTATGTAGTACGTATTTCTTTTTTACCCAATTTTTAATTTTCCCGCGAGAATGAGACATTCTACTGCTGTAAAAAGTGCTTTATGTTGACCCGATTACTAGTTACTTCAACACCAAATTTCATCAAAATCCGTAAAGTGATTTTTGCGTGATGCGTACTCAACCAGACAGGCAGACAGACACTACTGCTAAAACTTTCAGAAAACATTTCATGTACAGACACGGACCCGTTAGAGTTTTATTATATGTACAGATATATTGTGTTGCTAACTCCTAATAAATATATTTTATGAGTAAAAAAATGCAGTATCGCATTAATTAAATACACAATCAGTTTATTAACAGATAGATTCGATTACTCAGTATACTCGGAATTAATTTTCAATTCCCGATAGGTAAATATCACCCAATATAGTTTAGGCATACAAATATCGTAAACAGATTGAGAGAACGTTAAAAGCTCGTGTTTCTCATCAATTTCAATGTAAATTACAGAGCATGAAAGAAATTTCTAAATATAGATTGGTTAGACGGTCTACAGTTACATAATTATAACAATGGGAAAAACATAATAAATAAATAAAAATAAGAATAAATAATGTCACGCCTTTTATCCCTGAGGCAGGCAGAGATATTCCATTAATGGATATACCCACTTTTCACGAGAATATACGACCCCTAAACGATAGGTGGTGAGCCCATCGCCGGACCGGGTCTGTTTACACATGCCTCAGAATTAATTCTGGGACCTGTGGGTTTACTATTACTACTAATATTATATTTGCTCCACCGTCGAGCTAGTGATAAATATGTACCTACGTAAGTTTTGTTAACTCATTGGTACATGCCAGGATTCGAACCCGAGCCTCACTGATCATCATGTGAAGCAGGCTCTTTAATAAGTCTATCAATGCTCTGGAAAACGTAATGTTATTCATAGTTATGCCACAGACCATTCTTATATGACTCACTGACTGACCGACCTATCATCGCATAGTTGTAAACCTAGGAAACAGACATTTAGAATGTAGGTATCTTCTTTAGGCATATAATGGGTTCAATTCTACAACACCGTCTAAACCTCTTAATTTTATTTGACAGCTGCTAAAGCATTTTGCTATTCTAGGCAGTACTGTCAAATTCAAATGACAGGACTAAAAATGAATCTGACGTTCCTAATTTATCTGGCCAATTCAATTTAGGTTTAGCGATCTTATGGCTATTCTGTGGACGCCATTTTAAGCATTTTAGAAATGTCATCACGACTAAACCTCCTAAATTTAGCGGCGATTAAAATGGTGTCGCTTAATTAGATTATAGGAAAAATCCCGACATATTTGTGTTTGTGTTATTTTTCAAGATAAGTTCCATATTTTTAGAAATAGTCAAGAGGGTTTTTGGTGGAAATACGAAAAGGGGAATCATGTTTTTTTGTAAAATTTATAGTTTGCTGTATATTTTGGGTTTTGAATAATAATATTTTGTGTGGCAGGTGTCTGTGAAGGTGTGCAGTGAATGGAAAGTTCGATAAAATGCATGGGCTCGACGTTGTTAGATTGCCGAAGTCATTGAATGAAGTCTTTAGTAAAAGTACTATTTTACTGTCGATGATCCAAAAAGGGGTGTTGATGACTCAGTATTTTTGTACATGCGACTCCAAAGCAGAGTCGTTTAACTAAGAAATTTGAAGATTGCTGGAGATGTTATTGAATTAACAAGAAAACAAAGACTGAGGACGAGGCACATATCCATTTAAAGATAAACTTAACTGAAGATGAGGCAGTACGGTCTATGACTCTAGCCTGTCCAAAGAAAAAAAATCTATTTGATAATACCTTTTCAGTGTTGCCCGAATAATAGTGACTTTAGTATTTGAAGTAAAACAAGAAAATATAAATTAAACTTATGTTAAAATGATAAAAATGGCATCGAAAGTAATCGTTGAGAACTTTATTTACATATTAATAAATATATACACATTTATAATTGTATTTTTTTTAGATTTCATTCATTCGTTCACTCAGCTCTTTTTTTATTTGTAATTGCAACACTATTCAACTTAGGCATTTTACGCTCTGGTGAAAGACTATCTAAATTTAGTAACCATGGCGTTCTAGAATTGCATTTGGCTTAGCGGCTGCGTAAAACTAAATATAATTTAAGAAATTTAGTTTTAAGCTATTTAGGCAGTGGACGCGTAGAATTGAACCCAATTACTAAGTAAGATATGAGAACGTAAAGAAACTCGATCATTCAATTAAAAATGTTCAAGGATGGTCTCAGTATTCGTTAAAAAAGTTGCCACGCTGCATTATTTCAATCGAAAATTGTTTTTTTTTTTGTCTCCGTTGACTGAGCTTTCATTTCGACGCCGAGTTCAACATCTGTTAGTGAAAATTGAATGAGTTTTCTAGAAAATTGAAAGGTTGAATTTCGTCCTTTTAATTGCCTTCGTTACTGTCTAATTTAGATGACGTAAATCATAATTTTAATAAAAAGCTGAATAAAAATTAATCTTAGACTGTTTTCAAACGTCTTTATTGGTAGCCGTGAGCCTTAATTATGTTCATGATAATTTTTCTACACATAGATACATAGATTACGTATGAGTCATTTTCTTTTGTTATCATTAGAATATAGTTCTTTTCTTCAAATTCACACTGAATTAGTAAGTACACCAATAAAAATATGCAACCAAGTGATACAATGATAAAAAAAAGTACAATGGGCAGTCGGTGTTATCGCGATTTCTTCCAGACGACCTTAATAACAATGTAACTGAGATAAACAGATGAAGGTGGGTGGTACACTAAAGTTAACAATAGATTAAGGTACTTACTCGTATATACGGTAATGAATGAATGAATTAATAAGGTACTTAAGAATTAGATTCGTATCTATAGTTCACTCGTCTTGTAACAGACTAAGTAATCGAAAGCAATTCGATAAGTCGTCCATTAGCTTATCTTTAACTTAGCTAATCTTGTGACAAAGTAAAATTCCGAAGCTTAGGAGATTTCAGCTTAGTTTAGTGAGTGCTCCGGATTTACTAACAAACTTTTATCGTGTTACTCAGTAAGCTAGGCAAAGTTGTAAGTTTATATTTCAACCTGATATTTTAAAAGACGAAACTGACTGCCTGATTGGCTGACTGACTTATCGATCAATGCACAGCCGAAACCGCTTTGTCTAGAAGCATGATATATGGTACAAAAGTTTATTAAATGACGTAAGTGAGCACTAAAAAGGGAGTTATGGAAATTCCCACGGGAACGGGAAAAAACAGGATACGTGCGGACAACGTCGCTGGGCACCCGTTAGTATTACATGAAGCCACCAGAGATAATCAGATAAAGCTTTTGATACGCATATTGCACTTTTTCTGTGTTTAATAACAATAGCCCTTATTAACTACATACACCCAATTAATATGATTCACGTGATTTAAGTACGTAGAAGTTTTTTTTTTGTTTTGGTCTACTATAAGACCTATTGGATAGATATTAAAACATAATAGTAAAAAAGAGCAGTGATAGCCTAACGGTTAAAGAACCTGCTTCACATGATGAGAATCAGTGAGGCTCGGGTTCGAATCCTGGCATGTACCTACCAATGAGTTTTTCAAAACTTACGTACATATTTATCACTAGCTCGACGGTAAAGGAAAACATCGTGAGGACTCCCGCAGGTCTCAGAATTAATTCTGAGTCGGGTGATGGGCTCACCACCTATCACGTTTAGGCCCAAAGAATATCTCGTGAAAAGTGGGCATTTCCAGAAATGGAATAGCTCTGCCTTCTCCTTCGGGGATAAAAGGTCTGAGATTGTTTATTTATTTTATTTTTCATTAGTACATTTCATTATCGTAACAATTTTCTTTCTGGGGCTGGGATTATTTGTGTTAAATTAACATTTTATTCAGTTCCCTAAAACAATTTTCTGTACATTAGGAATGCTAAAAGCTTCGCGGTCAAATTACATTTATATTGGTAAAGGTCAAAGCTGTTTTTAGCAATCGAAAAGCGTTGGCGTTGCCTTTCTGACCTAAAAACAGAATGTAGGTGTAAAAATAAATGTTTCTGTATTTGGGTTATTAAAAGTTTTCTCCCGCTATTTAAGTCTCACAGAAAACCATCGTAAAGCAATGCATTGCGTTTCGTTGAGTGAGTGAGGTAACCGGAGGCCCCAATCCCCCCTCGACATGTCCATGGGCGACGGACGTCACTTACCATCAGGTGACCCGTCTGCTCGTTTGAACCCTTTTTTACGATAAGAAAAAGTCTTTAACATATAGCCTACGCCACTCGGGATTAGTGTAGCATCCATCATTTAATTTAGTACCTGAACTTCGATCGTTCTAACACCAGTGTCGCTAACGCCATCCGCCGGTGAGTGGCCGTGCGTTGTTTACAGGCAATTGAACCGTATTTCTTAAAAGTTTTTTTTTTTGTAAAATTGCGTTTTTTACAGGCAATTGAAATTAAAATTCAAAATTATATTTGTATACACAAAGTTTTAATAAAATCGTTGGAGCCATTTCCGAGATCTAAATTGAATGTCTGTTATTTCTACCCGACTGCACAAGAATAAGTGTAATATTTTTCGGGTGTTTTGTAAGCATCTATGCAAGTATTTTAGTATTTTCCTTTATCTGTATTTCTATGGGGGAGTGATATTTGACGTCACAAATAAAAACAATATTGCAGACGCTTTCCTTTGTGATGTCCTGTAGTCTAACACTATTTGTATTTTTTTAAGTACGACTACTAGTTTCTTCCTAATCTTCATATATAGTTCATATATAGGTTAAAACAAAATGGACCTATGTAATCTTGCTACAGTGACAAGACATGACAAGGACGCTAGGATACTAGTTTTAGGCGTTACAAATACTGGTTGTTACGACTACAAAATTATTCATATTGAAATGAGGATTTCTCATTCCAGGAGTTATGAATGCGGCTGACTACTACGGTCTGGAAGAGCTGAGACGCGCATGCGCAGGGTTCGTCCAATGCTGTATCACTGTAGACACAGTATGTGCTCTACTTGCGTCCGCTGAGAGATACATCCAGTATAAATGTACTAAGTCTTTGGTGCAGAAAGTGAGTGAGGGCTATAATATTTTACTAGTGTTCTTGTAGACAAGTCTAAGTAAAACTTGGTTTAATAAAATACCTAGTTGGTGTAAACGCAGAATGCCCAATTCTCAAAATGGTGTACTTAATGTAATTCTTAACCTCTGAATCCTTAAACTTCCGCTATGTACCTACTTAATTAAGAGTCAAATGTTTTTTTTTTTTTTATTATTTGTATTCTGTCGTAAAACTTCATATTTAATTCTGATTCTCTTTTTCTCTACTTTCATGTCTTAAATAGTTTCCTTCAGATTTTATTTCATAGTTACTAAAATAACTACACTTATTTAGATACTGAATCTATTGTTTTATTTTATACAGGTATTGGAATTCGTCGATGAGCACGGAAATGAGGTTTTAAACCTAGGTTCGTTTACGCTTTTACCACAACATGTGGTCAGGCTTATACTGGCGAGGGATGAGCTAAGAGCTGATGAATTCACAAAGTTCCAGGTAAGCTATGTTTCCAAAGTAAAAACCACTGTTGGTAAATAGGTCTAAATGTTTTACCTCGTATTACTACCTACCTTTTCTGTTAAAATGTTCCTAAGATAAAAATAATGTCTACTTTTTTCACGGATTAGGCCCCACTTTTTAAAAGTATCAATTTATAAATTCCAGGCTGCTTTGATGTGGAGCAAGAAGTGCTGCGACACGAATCAAAACATGTCTCTGAAAGACGTGATTGGCAACTTTCTGGAGTACATTCAATTCCACAAGATTCCAGCAAACGTCTTGATGAGAGAAGTTCATCCGTTGGGCTTGGTACCATACTCCATCATTATGAATGCGCTCGCTTATCAGGTGCGTTATCATTTTGTGAAAGATTCGGCTACAGTAAGTTGTGTTATTTAATAAGTAGATACCTAGTTTGTCAAGGGAAAGCATTTGACAATTCGAATGCAGTCTTATTTTGTTGGTATTTATCTACGAAGGTCAAACAATAACTTGTTTGTTACTATTAATTGATATTGCCAGTGAAGACTTATGGGAGAGAAACGTGGTCCCTAACTGCTGGCCTCCTAGAGAATCTCAGAGTAACCTAACAAGCTATGAAGAGAGCTATGCTCGAAGTTTTTTTGCGCCATAGAATCCAGAACGACGAAATCCGCCAAAGAAGTAAGGCCCCATATAGCCCCCTATAGCTCCCAGAATATGCAAGTTGAAGTAGCAATGGAAAAGTCACATCGCTCAAGAACCGATAACGGATGGGAAAGAAAGGTTGTCGAGTGACGACCACGAACCGGAAGACGTAACGTTGGTAGGCCTCCCACCAGGTGGACCGACCACATCGTCAGTGTTGCGGGTAACCTGTGGATGCAAGCGGAAAGTTGCCATTCTTTGTGGCGTTCTATGGGGGAGGCCTTTGTTCAACAATGGACGTCTGCCGGCTGATAATGATGATACTACTAAATTCCATAGTGCACCGTTTACCCTACTTCCAGTTTCTAAGTTTCATTCACCCCAAGGTTATCTTAATGATATTGCTTATAGATATATTAATGCTGCCTATCATATATTTTTATCACTTTTGGTGTACTTACTATAAAGAATTATTGTACATCCAGTCTTAATCCATTTGAGTGAGCAGATAATAAAGTAAAATACCGAGTAGATTGCTGAAAACGCTGTTGTTGCAGGCAGACCCGGCCAGCGTAGATCCAGGAAAGCTGTCTCCGGCGCGAGTGCGGCGCGCCGGCCGTTCCATGTCCGTGCAGTCATCGCTCGACCCCTACGGGTCCAACACCACCCTCTCGTCGACTGGCTCGAGCGATGTTCCGTCATCGGACTCTCGGCACAACTAACGTGAGGGGAACATCCCCCATCCTACGCCCGAACCCGTCCCTGGTCCCTCTAATGCCCCTGTACCTCCCACTCCAGGCCCTTCATCTGCTCCGCCCGCACCGGACAAGCCACCGGAGAAACTCGGGCTATTCTCCTCCATCAAACGCGCTGCAAGTAAAAAGTTCGGCGACCGCCGCTCGCCTACGCCAAAAATAAGAGAACCGAGGTCGAAGTCGGACTCTATTAAACATGCAGCATTGACAAGGCAGGTATCCGAGACGGTGGCAGCATCTGGAGACCCTACTTTTGAACGCTGCAGGCCACGGAAGCGCGACAGCGAGACAGAGTTTCCAGTCCGTAAGTCCACTTCGGAAATATCAGAAAGTTTTCCATTTGTAAGACGAGCACTAGCTGAAATAGAAAACGGTTTGAACTACTTTAGAAGATCGATTACATCGGATGTAACTGAGCCAAAAGCACCATTGATCAGAGCTGAACCTGTAGTGGTTGTTGCGGCGGCTGAAGACGAACCTCCATCCTCTCCACCGCCGCCGATGGGATTAAAGGAACGTCGAGGCTCTCGTGGCTCACCATGCGCGAACCTACCCCCCCTGATGCTACCTCCAAATGTTCCTGAACCATCACTCAGTCGCTTGTCTCCAAACCGTCTATCACCGCAGGTGCCACAAAAGGAACCAGCATCAGCGCCGATAATACAAAACCCTACTCGCCGTTCTCGAACCCGATCAGAGATGCCGCCAGATCCCCCACCCCGTTCCCCCCAAACCCCTCGCCCTGCGTCTGTCTCTCCTAAGCATACATTTGCATTCAAGATAGTGTTGAAAAAGGTGGAGAGCACACCGAACACTTCCTTTGACAGACCCGACCAATGAGAGTACCTCCTCTAAGCGCGGCCGCTGTTATGCGGTGGAGTACTCGAGGTATATACGCGCTTTTCTCCGTTTTCTAGAAAAGCTAGATAGATTAGATAGTGGCGAACAGATGGTTCGCCAAAGAGTAGTTACCACAAAAATGACGCTTTGGAAATTTCTTCCTATTCTTATGAATTCAGTGGCTGGTCCTCTGATAGCCGTCGACGACGTGTATGAGTAAAATGTGTTTAAATCGTAGGTATAAAATCTGTGAATGTTAAAACCGACATGCGAATGATGTGAGACTTATATGTAAAAACAAACAAAAAATATTATACTTATAAAATGTTCATCTGTTCATACAATATGTAGGTAACAGAATAAGCGCAATTCCCAAAAATTGATTGTTTAGTATAGACTACTTAAACGATTTCAGCAATTTTTGAATATGTGTTAAAATTTTCCTAAAAATGAATTAACATAACTGAATTTAGAGCTACCTATGGAAACCGTGCTATTATTGCTCTTTATTTCAGAAATTTGGTTAGACCAAACTAAAGTACGAATGCATCATATTTTTTTTATATTAATAAACTAATGAGAGTGTATGAGGAATCGCACTTATTCTGTAACGCGTTGTATAATGAGAAGAAATGTATTTTTCTCATGAACACAATGTCTATAATCTAATAATGAATAAAATATGACTGTATTTAAAAGAAATGAGATTAAATTTCATATTGATTCGTTCTGTAAAATATTTAATCTTATCAAGATATAAAAGTTCCCAACTTTTGATGTGCCTGCCTATGTAAACATAATCATATTCCTGTGAATTGATGTCACTTTGTACCTATAACATAAACAATTATGTTTTACTTGCATAATCTGTCATATACGAGTATAAGCGCCACTAATAAAAGCTGTTTTAATGTATTTTCGATGTTATACAAATTGTCTAGCATGAAAATATTTTTGTATTGTTGTATAAAAATTAAGATTGTATGCTCCATCTTACGGTAGCAGATTATATAAACTTAAACAAACAGTGTAAACTCTATAAAATAAACATGAATAAATAATATAATACATTGTTATTTATAATTATTGTATAGAAATTTAAAGATCATTGTAATGATACAAATTATAAACTGCTACATACTTGAGATGGCATACTTTCTAAAAACCCAAGCCACAATAGCTGTTGTAATCTGTGGTGTGATAATATGTGTGATTCGAAATAAAGTATTTAAAAATATTATGTAATGTAGTAATTATTAGCAAAAATGATAAGATGGGTCCTGTTAAACGAACATAAATAGCATTTGATTCAGTTATCAAGTCATTACCAAAACAATTTATTTTCAATATAGTTATTGTATGTCCTCATGTGAGAGGAAAGACCCTTAGCCCAGCAGTGGGCCGTTACCGGTTTATAATAGTATATTTTATATCGAGGGACTAAACGAAGCCATTATATACCAGAGGTGGTTTGACTCCCGAGCTTGCGAGGGAGTCATGAAACCGAGGGTATATTAAGTTGGCGTTTAGTCTCGAGGTGCAAACTGTACTTTTCACTTTGAGTGCGAGAAAAATTGTCAATTTAGTACAAATTTATTTAAAACCCAACAAATTTACACTCGACAAAAATTCAGAAATTTTCGCGGTCAGTTTTTTCTTCTAAACCTGTCAGGCTGTCACAGATTAACAAAGAGATTTAAATCTCTTTGCAGGTAAACAATTTAAAACACATGGCGCCACCTTCTTCGCGGAAAAACCATGGAACTAAAACTCTTCATATTTTCGCAATGAAGATGGTCCACACTCTACAGATATTTACTGGCTGTTTGAAGTTGTCTTTTTCTAATTAAGGAAATTAAAAAAAAATACTTTATACTCCCTAGGGACTAAAGTGGTCACTTTAGTCCCGCTTCGTAGGGCTATATTGGCGTACTTTTAGAGCATGAGAAGTGAAAATTATATTTTTGCAAGTAGAGTCTACATTAAAATTATGGCTGGAAGTTCGTTTATTATGAGTCATGTTACTGTTTTTGTGTATTTAAACATAAATAGTTAACATTTTGATAGTTTTCTATTTATTTTTACTATACTATTCATATTTAACTAGAATATAAGGTAAACACGTTTAATGTTGTTTTATTTAAAATTTTATTATTATTTATGACTGTAAAATAACTACATACATAATTTAAAAATTACTTACTGTTTATTATGATGCAGATTCTTATTTATTGTTTTTTGAAATATGTAATTATTTAATGGGGTTTCACTTGATTACTGCAACCGACCTGTTAAGTTTACTTACCGCTAGATGGCGTTAGCATCATTTTAGAACGCGCTATCCTTTGTCTCCGCGGTGTAGTATTAGTAATGCTGAAACTTTCGCTCAACATGTTTCAAATAAGTTACATTGAGCCTCCTTCATACATCAGATCCAATTCTTCAGTTATGCTTGCTTCCAAGTTATTGGAACTCTCTTGGTCTATCCTGTAAAGTAATCGCTCAGAACGAAATCTATCACTGGTGATCTTGGGCATAGTCGTTCGCCCAGAGGTTGGAAGAAAATAATTTTCTAGGAGAGAGAAACTTTGTCTATAAACGTCTTTGCGTTCGCCATTGGGAGCGCTCAATTTAGTTCACAGTCTTACTGCGAACTAGTTCGTTCATTTAGTTCATTTTGTATTTTTTATATATGGAGATAATTCATTAAGTAAATGTTGAGAAAAACTTTAACCATAGATATACCATAATTTAATAGGCAACTCTTATAAGAGCGGCAAGAGTAAAAAAAAAGTCGGTTAGCCATGCAGCGCCACTCAATAATAGAGCGGAAACCAGAAAAATACATATTTAAAAGAACTAAGAGCGAGACTGCGGACGAACTAGTTCGCATAGTTCACCTAAAAGAGTACGAACTATGTCGTGCGCGAACTACCCAAGACTAATCACTGGGTCCGTTGCCTGCTTACATGGATACGCTTCAACCGTATGTAACGTCGTTTTTTATTACATCGGTGTCAACGTCGCTCAACGCTACTACAATGTGATTAAAAAGAACTTACCAAAACCCTGTTTGCCATTTGTTACTGGCTAAAAATGTCATTAAATATAGAGATGTGGTCAAAGAAAGGTGGTTGTTTTTTTTATAAAATTAGGATACTTTGCATGTTGCATTTTTGCAAGATTTCTGCCCAACATTTTTTACATATTCAATTTACTTAATTGAACATATAAAAAATTGTGTTGTGTTTCAATAATTTAGTGAATTGTAAAACTGAATGGAAAAAATGATATCTAGGTACTTATGGAAAAAATTCAATTCAAACTTTATGTAAAACGCTTTCGTAAATAAAGTATTTACTTACTTAGCTTATTTTATTCTAAAATTGTCTAATTTAATCTTTGAGTATTAAACCGACCGGAGACGCCACTGACAAGCGTTTCCCTCTGCCAAAAAAAAAGTGTCGGTTAACGATCATACCTGTTATATACAACTACTTTTTTTGAGTTCACGGAGTGCTCGGATTGGTGGATGTATTTGTGTGCATCTAGTTCAAGCTAGTGTTTAATTGTTTTTTCAAAAAATGCGTTTGTTTTAATATTATTTGTGTGCGATTCCTCGTCCCCCGCGCATTAGTTGGCCGACTTTTTTGCAAAGAAAGTAGTGCCCGTGACGTCTCCTGTTGGTTTAATACTCAAAGAATCTAATCCATTATCACAGTGACACTTTCACCGGGCAATTTCCGTCGACATGTCAGTCTGAGGCAGGGACAAAGCCAATATGTGAGTTTCGAGGTGTACTAACAAAACAAATTGACGCTTTGATTAAAGAAATGTCCAGAATGTTTTTAACATGAATTTTCTCCACTAATGTAAAGTTTTGTTTCCACATTGCTTTTGTTCATTCAGATATAACAATCGACCGAGTTCTCTAAGCTACGACCGGTAAAATGGGAAGTAGGTAATATAGCAGTTCCACCCTCGTAGTTTCCGTTCCCGCAGGAATACGGGGATATAAATACCCTATGTTACTCAGGGATATTGCAGCTTTTTATTGATGAAAGAATTTTCAAAATCGGTTCAGTATTTTTTAAGTTTATTCGTTACAAAAAACATAAAGAAATACAAATCTTTCCTCTTTTTAACCGACTTCAAAAAAATGAGGAGGTTATCAATTCGACTGTATGTTTTTTTTTTATATGTTTGTTACCTCAGAACTTTCGACTGGGTGAACCGATTTGGATTATTCTTTTTTTATTTGAAAGCTGGTGGTTTCCATTTTAATTTAGTCCAGTTCTGACAGTGGCATCTATGAGAAAACCATTTTCAGAGAAGATTGAAGTCGGTTTTTTTTACTCTTTAGAGTGGTTATTAATATTAGTGTAGATGAAGACTTCTATTATCAATTCATTGGTTGGCTTTGATTATAGCGAAATGGGAAACCGGTACCTACGGTTTGTCTGGTTTCATGTCATGGCAATAGTTTCGTTGTTTGGATTTGTCGTGTTGACGTAGACTCATTTGCACCTACCTATGCTACGAATAAGGAATTCCTTACAATGCATTTGTACGAACCTACCCACCAATAATAAACAGATGGATCATCAGGGAGATAGATCTTCTTTGGATCCCTAAACGTGAGATGTGGTGAGCCCATCGCCGGACCGGGTCTTTTTTAGACATATCTCAGAATTAATTCTGGGACCTGCGGGTTTCGTCACGATGTTTTACTTCATCGTCGAACTAGTCAGTGTATGAAAATGATAGACGTTGGCCGTAAGCGTCTGTCGCAGACTTCGTAAATGGCGCCATACATTTATTGAATATTGTTGCATCAGCCGTGCGCGTCAGTCGCACGCGGCTGCGATCGGCCGCGACCAAAGAGATTAAAATATAATAAGGCATAGAGGGGACAAAGCGAGGAAAATTTGAAGTCAAAATTTATTCCAAGTGGAATAAGTCTAGAACAATTTCGACCGAATGACAGCTCGCGTTTATACTAACTGACATAACAAGGACATGACGCCATAAGCCGTATACAGAAAGAAAGCTGAAAGCTTGTCGGCGCCGGTCCATTCTACAGAAAGCAAGCAGATTGAAGCAGAGCGAGCAAAATGTCGTACGATGATTGGCGGGCGGCACCAGCGCTGACCGGCGCGTGTCGGCGCTGATCGGCGCTTATCGGCGCCGATCAGCGCTTGTTCATATAAATGCCTGCGCCGGTTACCTGCGTAGACCGGCGCCGATGGGCGCCGATCGGCGCTTATCGGCGCCAATAAGTTTTCGGCTTTCTTTCTGTATATAGTCTAGGCAATAAAGGTAGTGGACCCCAACATTAATTCCTCAGTCGATGAAACTTTGCAGGATTGTAGTATAGTATGAGACAATACTTGCATAAAAAAATCCAAAGAAAAAACCTAACCGAAGTTAAGTTTTTATACTAAAAAAAAAATTTTTTTTTATTGATAATTTGATAATTTCTAAAAATAATGTAGCCAGAAGGTTTTTATTTTGGATTTTCCTATTGTAAGTCCACAGTGACCATTAAATGACATTCCAGTTAAAAAAATGGACTGAGCAATTTTCCCGAGCAAGGTACATATACGTCTGAGTTTTGTTGTTTCTACCAGGAGATTTTTTTGGATATTTCGCATATAGCTTTCTTAACACACATGAATATTGCTGGAGAAGAAAATTTTGACTGAGCATTTTTCCCAACAAAGATATCAAATAAATAAGTATTTCAGTAAAAATACCTAACTTCGGTTAGAATTTTTTTTTGGATTTTTTTATGCAAGTATTGTCTCATACTATACTACAATCCTGCAAAGTTTCATCGACTGAGGAATTAATGTTGGGGTCTTCATACAAAAATCCGCTTCATTGCCTAGACTAATACGGCTATAGGCTTCAAAGTTTTGTATGAAAATATTCCCAATGCCCCCTCTATGCCCTATTATATTTAAATCTCTTTGGCCGCGACCCACGGAATTCTACCTTAACCCCAAAAATAAATGCGTCGTCTTCAGTGATGAGTCTCATGTCAAATGATCGGTTAAGTAGGTACCGAGACAACCTTCAGCCAGAGACTCTATAAAGTAGAGTAGCTGTCATTTCACAGGCGTAACTATCTAGTGTTAAGAATATAATATTACAGATCACTGGATATTGCTGAGATCTCGTAGAATCCACGTGTTTCCATGGAAACACGTAATAAGGTAAAACATACAGAGCGATCGGTGGCATAAGCTATAGTTACAGATTAAATTTCATGTTTCTTCTTGAAAAAAAATGTACTCAATTTATAGAGCTGTGATAGTGTGGTTAGTGAGAGCGCTTTCTAGATTGTACGTGAGACTCGGGTTCATATCCTAGTACGGGCATGTAATATTCGAGTTATTCAAAAACTTACGTACATTATTTATCACTATAGTTCGACGCCGAAGGAACACATCGAGAGATTCCTGAACTGATTTTATTAAGGCATGTGTAAAAGCAACCTGCAGCCGTATTCAGGGAGCTTCGATATTCGATATCGGAAAATCTGTCGAACACTTTCGAGATGGGCTGATGTTGGTATCGAAAACTAATGTCATATGTGACACAAGGATTCGGAAAATTTTCCGTGGCTGTCGCTGACGCCTAGAATAAAGTTTCCGAAGTCGATAGATTCGACTTCGGAAAATTTTTCACTCGATCTGAATCGAACGGAAACGGTATCGAGTCTCCGTGAATACGCCTGCCGGTCCGGTTATGGGCTTTTAGGGAAAACTTATTAATTTTTATTTACGTATAGTACTTACTGCTTGAGCAGCTATTTAATTAAAAACACACATGACCCTGAATTTAAACGCACATACTAGGTATACTCAGGCATCAAGAGAAGTCCCAATCCCTACAACAAATCGTGAAGGAAAATCCCGTATTTTCCAAGATTCACAAAACATTTTCCTTTGTAGCTTTATCGTGTATTGCTATCGACCAGATAGCAAAAAGGGATTCGGAATCTGTACAAGACACAAAGAAGTTTTAGCTTTGCATTTGAGCAAGAAAATAGTTTTTGCAACGAGCAAAAGCAATGTTCACCTACTAAGCAAAAAAATTGGGCGATTTTTAAATTGTTGATTTTAAGCTACATAATATATTATGTGAAATATGATATCGTAGTACGAGTATAGGTATAGTATGAACATGTTCGATTATTGATTTTGGTAAATGTTCGATAAATCATGAAAAATATCCAATTAATATAGGTTGGAAACATACGTTGTTGTTATTCACAGCTTTTTGGCTCAGTTGGTAGTCACCCTACCTTCTAAGTCGGAGGTCGCGGGTTCGATCCTCGGTCGGGGCCAACATTTGTGTGCGTGATTATGTATATAGTCTTGGGTAGTTCGCGAACGACCTAGTTCGAAAGAGCGCTCTTTAAGGTGAACTATGCGAACTAGTTCGTCTACACTCTACAGTCTCACTCTAAGTTCTTTTATGTTCTTAATATACTTCTTAGTACTCTTAGTTGTTATATGTATTTTTCATAGATTTACAATATTTTCGCTATTTTTCTAACGTCAGCTCTATTATTGAATGGCGCTGCATGGCTAACCGACAATTTTTTGGACTCTTGCCGCTCTAACAAGAGTTTCTTATTAAATCTATAACGTTTTTCGCAATTATAATATGAAAAACATTTCCTTATTGAATTATCTCCATATATAAAAAAACTAACTAAATGAACAAACTAGTTCGCGGTGGGACTGCGAACTAAATTGAGCGCTCCCAATGGCGAACGACTATGCCCAAGACTAGTAATTTAGTACCCATACGTACAGGCTCTGCCTAGTTTGGGACTATAACCGTGTGTAAATAGTGTCCCACAATTTAATTTATTTGTATTCTGATATTCGTGATCGGGACACAAATGTATACTAAGTATTTATACTTATAAAAACAGTAGGTAGCTACTAAGACTGACTGATACACAACGCATAGTCTACCTATAGAGATATACATTTTAAAGAAAATTCTCTATGAGTACGATATAGCTGTTCTAAGTTGGAATTTAAAAAATTCTCACGGGAATGGAGAAAAACGGATTCCACGCAGGCCAGGCTACTGGACACCCGCTATTTTCATTGGAGAAATTTTTTAAATTTAAATTTTCTGTTCTAAAGAAACATATTATTCAGTCACTCACAGTCACACATAGATCGCATCATGTTTATGAGTGATGTTCAATCACTTGCATTCTATTTCACTGATAAACAGTTACTACCTCATTGTATAGGTACTTTATTATACCTAAATCTAGCGACCCGCCCCAGCTTCGCACGGGTGCAATGCTATTACCAAAACCTTCCTCTTGAATCACTCTATATTAAAAAAAAACGCATCAAAATCCGTTGCGTAGTTTTAAAGATTTAAGCGTACATACGGACATAGGGACATAGGGACAGAGAAAGCGACTTTGTTTTATACAATGTAGTGACGTCGGTACAAACTCCTAAAATATAATCAAACCTTTCTAGGTAAGTAGTTCATGAATTCCGAAAGGAAACTTCTGTTTTAAAAGACAATCTTGAGAATCATTTTGAGAATTTACCATTTTGAGATTCAACCTTTTTTAGAATTCAACATTTTAAGAGTTACGGTTTAGGTTTAACATTTTAAGAATTCAACATTATCAATTTTATTAATACAGACGGATATAGCAACAGCTTACTTATTGACGTCAAGGAATGTGGTAACATAAATACCTATGTATAAAAATAAATTACTAGAATATGTCACTAATTGTTCGAATACGTACTAATGCACCAGAAGTAAGAATAGTAATAATTTAAGAATAATAATAACCTATTCTGTATCTCATTTGAAGTGAAATGTAATGTTCTTATGAGAATAAAGTTCTTTAAACTTAAGTACTTTTTACCTACGACATAACTAACTATACATGGTATCTTAGCAAGGCACCATATTAATTATGCAAGCGTCGGGTTGTACATAAAAGATGTTTGCACTCGGCTCGTCGTGGTGGGTTTACAATTAAGCAAAAAATGCAGATACAAGTCTCATCAACATGGAGCTGGTTTGAAAAGTGCCTCGGAAAATGTAGTTACTACTCAAGTAAATCTTAGCAAACTCAAGCAATTACCAACAGCAAAATAAAGGATGGATAATAATTTGTTCTGTTTTTTTGCTTACTTAATAAAAAAAAGTACGATTTTGTAGGTATTGGTACCTTAGGTACAGTCATGGCCGGACTATGAGTTTAGGAGGCCCTGGGCTAATACTACTTAGGGGCCCACCTAATTACTCAAAGTATAGGAAAAAAATGGGATCGAATGAATGTGTATTGTCTGCAGAACATTTTTACTGTCAGTTCGAAGTAGAATCACCTGAACGTAGACTTGAATTAAATGATTTGAATGGGTTTGATTAATCGCAGGATTCGCAGGGCTGCAAAACCTTACGATCAGTTTAATTTTATAATATTATAATTTTTTTCGCATTATCGTCTATTTTTGATTTTGACTTGACTTAGCCCCTGGAATCCACAGGACCCTGGGCTGAAGCCCAAAAAGCCATATGATACATCCGGCCCTGGGTACAGCAGAAAATATAAATAAGCGAAGCGCCTTGATTCCGCTCCAGCTAATATGATATAAAGAAACCTTCGTCGCTTCTCGTTGTTTCTATTAGTGTACAGTCAAGAGCACGCTAAGCTTGACACTTTGGACTTTGAACCGGCCCTGCTTTCTATGGCGCGCCGTATAAACCAGAGCTCAGCTTAAACTGGTAGTGTAAAGCTTGACTTGCTCTTGACTGTACACCGCATCAAAATCTGCAGACGGCGGGAAGTGACTTAGTTTTATACTAGGTATGTACATTTTGAAAGAGTCGAACGGCACAAACGAGGCCTACAATCCCACATGTTTGTGCCGTTTGGTGTTGAGACCACTTTAATCATAGGATCGTGGAGAGTTTGGGTCAACGGAGGTCTGGCATTTATCTCTTTTCTGTCCAGAAATAAAATTGAGTTACTCCTCTGGGCACTGTTTTCTTATGGCACCTATTTAGAGGACATTTTTATCTGTAAATAAATATTGTAAAATATTTGAATATTGTAAAACTTTTATATTTTTTTAAGTATTAATTTATTAAGAGCCTACTTAATTTTCAAAATGAGTATTAATTAACAACCCAACAACGGCACGCATGCATTGCATGCTTGACATAGTAGAATTTTCAGTTTATTTGGCAGGTTTTAATTGTAATTGAACCTCAATTTGCAAATTTACGCTCCACTCAATATGGGTTTCAATGAGGCCATTATATGCTCGTAAAACGATCGTTCCGTGCAAAATTTATTAAATACACTCTAGAGTGTATACAACTAGTTGTATCGGTGCTTCTTCCATTAAAATTGTACCAAAGTAATAAATGAATTAGAACAAAACTTATTTTATTGCATTCTACCATTAAAAGTAAAATTAGCGCTTTAGTTCAATATAACCTCAAAGAAGGTTACATAGTACACTAAGGAGCGGAGGTGGAATGCTCCTCCATCGTGGAAAGGGAAGATCTTGCGCCAGGCGAGGTGATCGCGCTTGAGGAAAGCGGGGAAACGGTTGATGTTGGACAGTTGCATTTATACAAACTAATTAGAAAACTCCGATAGCACGGTTTAGAACTCGGCCGTCTATTGGCGCGTTCTATGTGGTGTCGCTACACCATCTTTAATGGAAGGCATATGAATTTGGGCATATTATATTATATCGACAATAATTCTGGATCCATAAAAGTGACATCATGCCACTTTAGTCTCACAAATAACGCTTTCCCAGGTTATCACGAGGGTAAATATTTGAAGGGAGATAAAACGCCCCATAAATCATCCCTATACAGTTTCCGACGCTTCAGAGAGCAGACTATATGACTAATAAAAGTCTTCGAATGGCTGCCAATCTCATTTACAATACAATACGCTTTGGTAAGATTTAAGAGTTATTGCCAGCATGCGAGTAATATTTAATTTATTGCTAGATCAATACCAACGTAAGACCGACATTTTTATGAGGGTTGATAGAAACCCATGATTGGAAAGGCTAAACTATATTAGTGATCTAACAGGCTAGTCGTTATAGAGGTGGACTGGAGTTAGGGTGAGAAAACTGGAATGATCTAAAGCGAATACTAAACTGACTCAACTCAAGTACTTCATTAGAGGACCAAATAACTATAGACAATATAGTCGCTTTCGTCCGCTTTCTAGTCGCCTTCACTAAAACTAAAGTAAAGTAAGTCATCTTAATCGAATTATTTGTGATTTATTTTGAAACGGGCTGTTATAAATAAAATGATATCATAACAACCGGAGTAGGTACAACCGATAAAAGGTTATTTCTTGAGAAAGAAATTCTGAATTGTAGTGACATGAAGAAAATACAGAAACAAAATACAATTCGCTTATTTCCAAACAAAATATAATGTCAGTGGCGTAGCTCCTGGGTTGCTTTTCATTGTAAACGAAAGTAAAATAAAAGTCGTTAAACCAATACCGAATACCTACTCGTAACCAGTTTTTTTACGAGTATTCGATTACGTTGATTGTGCAAACAGTTTATTTCAATGCGGAAACGCAATGTATCGGAATTTGGAACTCAATGTAAGTTCTCATTGATGAACCAAATCAATAATAATATAATAAGGCATTGAACACACATATTTAATATATACAAATCTAGTACTATTCTTTATTATTAAAATAGGAAGCTTGCAGACCGCTGAGAGGGTACTTACCTAATTAAAATAGCATATTGGTCTAGTTCATTTTATACGATCGTTTAAAAAATTGAATTTTTCAACGATATTTTCAAACTTAACAATGCTTACGTAGGTAACTACTCTATTTATAAACGGTGGTGTTTCAAATATTGCACATAATCTGAGTTTTAAATTAGGTATTCACAAAAATTTTTCTATCGTTCCGCAAATTTATTCATATTTTTGAATATGAAACTCATGGAGCCCGTCCTAATTTGTTGTGGTATAGCATGACATGCTGAAATATGACTTAGATTAGCATTAACCTGATTCAGGACGTCGCATCGTTACCCATTTGTAGTACGGTTTGCTGCAAATGTAGTTCATGGGTCGTTGATATCTATGATCTTTTGAAATGTTCTGTTGCATATAAGTTTCGATTGACATTATCATAATCCTAATATTATTAGGATTCATTTCCTGACTTCAATAATAGAAAGAAAGAGAGATGATATATGAGATTTAGTTAGCAAGTAGTTACATTTTTTTTACGTACAACGGAATTCGAAAAGGTGTTGTGAAAGAAGTTCAGTAAAGATATGAACATTTATTTCCTGACTGTTGTAATATCACAGACATGATGCTAAAGCATTATTATTATGCAAAAAGACCTGCCCTTTAGTTTCTAGCTGGTTCTTCTCGGGGTACTGCATTTGGAACCAGCAAATCGTCGGTGGAGATGGGCTGTTTACATTTAGCCAATCTTTATGGACAAGTTCAAAGTGCCTTATATAAGTGACTATTGACGTTTCTTGGTGTAATTAGCAATTACCTACGGAAATAAATACATTTTCACGTATAAAATAGAAGTCATCATCATCATTAGCCGGAAAAAGTCCACTGCTGAACAAAGACCTAGGAAATAGAAGTCTAATACTAAAATACGTCGATACATTTATAAGGTGTCTGACGATGCGTCGCTATTCCACTTTAGGTGTGCCTAGTAACTGATGTTTCACAAAGCATAGGTACTTTGAGCGGAGTCAGTGAAGTGTGTCGCTTGTCTGATAGCTTCTGACGTTTACTATGCCATGCTACATCAGAAAAATCTACCTCAAAGGTAGCTTTACTTAGACTGCAAATTAAGAAAAAAACTAGTTCGAATAAATAAGGATTAAATGCACATACGTATGTTATTTTTTTGAGTAGTAATTCAATTTAGTTCTAGAGTCATTGCAGTTCTGTTGGAAATGTGTATATATGCAAGTATTTAAAACATCTTCCATATATAAGAATAAGTATAAAAATACAGAAACCAAAGAAGTGCATTACGTTGTTGCTAAGAACTGGAATACTATAAATGCTTCTTCGTCTAAGCAGATTCGGTGCTACACCATTCGTCGAAAAATATTTAACTATCACATAATTAGTTAGTTTGTCGCAAGCGTTCTTCCTCATATCACAAGTTTTTTGGAGTTTCATAGTGCACTCGAAACTCGAAATGAAAAAGTTTATATAATAGCTTGTATATACCCTTTTCATCTCTCCGTGCAGAAAGTGGAAACTTTCGGCGCTAAACGAAGTTGCCGCTTTCTGCCTCGGTTGAGCTGAAAAAAATACACACCTCGGGAAGTAAATAATAATAAAGCCTCAGATCACATGTTTGTCGACCTTGCCTTCGCCTCGATCGACCATTACATGTGATATGAGACATTTCTTATTTTACTTCCCTAGATGTGTAATCACTACATACTTAGTATAAAACAAAGTCGCTTTCTCTGTCCCTATATCCCTATGTCCCTATATATAATAATATATAATCTCACGCCTTTTTTATCCCCGAGGGGGTAGGCAGAGGTATTCCATTACTGGATATACAAACATTTCACGAGATATATTGGACCCCTAAACTTGATAGGTGGTGAGCCCATCGCCGGACTGGGTCTGTTTACACATGTCTCAGAATTAATTCTGAGACCTGCGGGTTTCCTCACGATGTTTTTCCTTCACCGTCGAGCTAGTGATAAATATGTCCCTATGTATGCTTAAATCTTTAAAAGTACGCAACTGATATTGATGCGGTTTTTTTAATAGATAGAGTGATTGAAGGGGAAGGTTTTAGTATAAGGTAGGTACTATTACTTATTCTGTGGTATAAGCATTGCACCCGTGCAAAGTCGGGGCGGGTCGCTAGTATACTATAGTATTGTAAATCTGTGGGACTGAAGTGTGAAGTATAAAAGAATGTTCATCTGGGTGACCGCAGTCTCATCTCCGTTTACGATGTAGCGTCAAGAAAAATGTTCCGTCGAGGGAAAACAAGCGGGTTCTTTGTGTGGCTAAATTAAATCCTTCAAGAAAAATGGCGACGATCTTGCCATAAATTTGAACGGACACCGGACTTCGAGACGAAGTTTAATTTAAAACTTTTACACTGAGAAAACGAAGTGTCCACTTTTTCAATGTTGCAAAGCATAGCTTAATAATAATATGAAGGATAGATGATATAACCGAAAATAATAGATGATATAGAAGGATATAACCAAATTCTATAGAACTAGTTACACTACGTCTTGAAATTAATTGTTAAATGATCGCTATTGGATTTACTTATTTAAAATGATCACTACACCTGGACCTAGTTAGAGAGATGTAGAAATACTTACCTATTATAACAGATTAATTTTTTACACCTTTTTAGCTTTACTAGTGACTAACTATGTAAACTTATCTTGGAAGTCGAACATATCCTACTTTTTTAATTTAATTGTCATATGAACATGAAACTTTGCCAGTGTATGTAGTTTTGATGACAATATATAATAATTTGGTAACATCGATCGAGCTAATCTGATGATGGACCCAGGAGGTGGATAATTGAACCCATCGAATTTTGACGATTGCCTTACCTACAAAGTAAGCGTGTTTTTTTTAAATATCAATTACAAACAAACTAATTCAATCATTATGTGAAAGAACATCGGCAGCTTTGGTACCCACTGAAATAGACACCCACGGGGTATCACACTATGCTTGTTTTATTGACTCATAACAAGTATTGTACACGTATTAATACAAGTATTGATAAGTATTGTATTACCTTGTTTCAAAATCCATTATTTTATTTTGTTCTTATTTTAAGTATGTTTGCACTCTTATACACTATCTTCACGCATTATCTAACTATTTCATTGAATGAAACACTTACTACTAATACACTATTGCACATGTATCCACACATAAACACAATCACCAGTTTTTCACTTTGTCCTGATCGTGTACATTCGATGCTGCTCCTGTTACCTCTGGTCGCAGCTGAAAAACAGTGTTTTGCTCTTTGAGCAAAGCTACACACTGAGCTGCGTCCCTTTGCACCGCCACGCACACACATACATTCCATTACGTTTAGCTGGTAAGTAGGTAGTTTGTATTTATTTGTTGTTCATTTGTTTATCTTTTTTTTTAATTTCTTAGCCAAAAGTTATTCCAAGTGGAATAAGTCTAGTACAATTTCGACCGAATGACAGCTCGCGTTCATACTAACTGACATGACATGACATGACGCTTGAGCTTCAAAGTTTTGTATGAAAATATTCCCAATGCCCCCTCTATGCTATTATATTTTAATGTCTTTGATTAATACAAAAACTTTTTTGTTGTTGTGGTAAAATTGAACGTCGTGTAATCACGTCAACCATAATATATGTCATTCACTAGGGATGGCCAAGTGAAAAAATAAATTGATATTTATCGTATCGACATTTCTAAATACTATAGATAAAAATCGAGTGAAAACTATCGATATATCGTCAGTTTTTACATTATTATTTATACATATTCCCCAATTCGTAAAAAAGGACGATGAAAATAGTATTTTTTTATAAATGCTTGAGTCTAAACAAGTATCTAGTACCTAACATTAAATGAAACACAAAACCAGAATTGCGTTAAAAATATATTAAAATGGATACGAATTCGATACTGTAAAATAAATGTCGATATATCGCCATTAAAAATATCGACGATATATATAATATGCTAGTTATGTATTTGGAAAAATATCGATATTTTAATATTAGGTATCGATATTTTTTGCCCAAGCCAGCATTGACTGACACTATGTAGCATAGAGTAACTTATATGGCATGTGGTAGGCAGTGCTATTTTCTAACAAAGAGGTTGGAAGAAAATTATTTTCTTTACTAGAGAAACTTTTTCTTTACTCGTCTTTGGTACCTAAAATCTCATAATAACTTACAAAATACACTAGGTAACAAATAACTTTTAAACCTCAACTTATAAAAATGTGGTATGATTACATATTATCTTAGTCTGTCCAAGAACTATCGATTTTACACGGTTTCGTCTTCCGTGGGCAGGTGTAAGTGGGGTACCCAAAACACATGGACTTTTGCCAATGTTATTTAGAATGTCAAATATCGCTAATCATCAGAATACAATTAAATAACAAAGTCATTAATAATTGGTCACTCAGCCATTTACCCAACTTAACAATAATTTAGTACCTACATTATACATTGGTGCATTCATATCGATGGTTAAAAATTCGTATATTGAATAAAAAAACGAAAATACGAGTATTATTAACATACAAAAACAAAGTCAACATAATGTTACTAATATCTAAGCGACAGACTTCTTAAGTGACCCAATTGTAACGTTAATATCTTCGTGCCCAACTTGAAGACTCATCATAAGGTCATAAGTGAACCAATTGTGACATCTCGCAAAATTCTATCCAACTCTCGAACACGAAAACCAATTTACAAGCAACATAACATAATTATCTACACAATAGAATCTTATTGGCTTTGATATATGAAGTGTGCAAGTGTCATTGTGTTTTTTTTATTCAATGTTGAGGCTATGTAGGTCTCAAGTGAAAATAATCTAAGTTGTTTTCTTTTTTAATACACATTACATTTCGTGTATGAGACATAAACCCGACGCAGATTAAAACATAATGAAATTTTATCGCAAAAGAAAAACAGATAAACTGAAATACCGTTGTGTAATGTAAAAACGTAACAATGTTATTTTCATCAAGAGGAAAATTGAATTTATTCGCTTTTCCGAAGGGTGCTAAAATTTAATCCAGTTAACTGCCATTCGCGTCATCTGCGACTCTTTGTAATTTTAATATTATTTGCTTTTGTGATTTAGAGGATTTGCAGACGATTCTTACAAAAATTGTTAAGAAAATCACTCCATTATAATATAAGTGCGGTAGGTTGAAAATTACAGCCGAGGCGATATTGCTAGCCCGAGCCGTAGGCGAGGGCTACAAGTAAGCAGAGGCTGTAATTATCAAAGCGCACGTATGTCATACGACTTTTTATAACACATTTGCGAGGAAATAATATAAAACTCCGACTATGGTAAACGAATAAAAACAATACAGCGTTAAGAAAAAGCGCGCGGCGCGCATCATCATTTTTTTTAGGAAAAGGCACAAAAAACAGTCAGTACTTATTACTAATAAAGTAAAATAATATTTTTGTGTTTTTGTTAGAGATTGGTTGTAATTTACTGTCAAAATTTATTAAATTAAATAATTATGTACATAAATATTTCTTTAATATATTTTATCTCCCAAAGTTAATTTTAATCATAAAATGTTAACAACTTTTTTGACATAAAAACTCTTTGCTGAGATTTTAAAAAGTATCGTTCGTTTTAAGACGGAGCATCTTGATAAACCGTGCGTTTTACTTTACACTTACCGCACTTGGGCGTAATGAGATAGGTAACGATATTAAAATTGGTGAAATAAGACACCTTTTACGAGAAAATGTGTTATAAACTAGGTTTATAGTTCTGAGGCATGTATAACAGACCTGTTCTGGCGATGGACTCACTACCTATCACGTTTGGGGGTTCAAAGAATATACTAAAACGAGGGTATTTCAAGAAATGGAATACCTTTACCTACCCTTCGGGGATAAAAATGGTGAGATTATTTATAAAATTTTTCATTACTTTTTTATACAAAGAAACATAACCAAAGGGATCAGTGCAATGTTATCTTTTTAAAATGAATCTTTTTGCCCTACATTGTGTTGGCTGGTCGCCAAGAAAGGAAACGAAGGGTTATACTTCCGTGAAAGGAGCTTATTTCCAAGAAATACGCAGCGTTCCTTACGACTTAATCTAAATGCATATTTCTCTTTTGGACTGTAATAAAATGAGGGTGTATACAAAGAAAAAAATATTTGTTCACAATATTTACAGATAAAAAAAGTAATCAGAAGAGCAACTATGTTGGATAGTGCTAAGAAGAGTGACTGCATCCCTCTCTGACTATTATTGTGCTTTTTGCTTGATTTACCTAGAAGTCATTATTAAATAAATATTAGGTATAATTACCTATTAATATTTATTTAATAATGACTTCTAGGTAAATCAAGCAAAAAGCACAATAATAGTCAGAGAGGGATGCAGTCACTCTTCTTAGCACTATCCAACATAGTTGCTCTTCTGATTACTTTTTTTATCTGTAAATATTGTGAACAAATATTTTTTTCTTTGTATACACCCTCATTTTATTACAGTCCAAAAGAGAAATATGCATTTAGATTAAGTCGTAAGGAACGCTGCGTATTTCTTGGAAATAAGCTCCTTTCACGGAAGTATAACCCTTCGTTTCCTTTCTTGGCGACCAGCCAACACAATGTAGGGCAAAAAGATTCATTTTAAAAAGATAACATTGCACTGATCCCTTTGGTTATGTTTCTTTGTATAAAAAAGTAATGAAAAATTTTATAAATAATCTCACCATTTTTATCCCCGAAGGGTAGGTAAAGGTATTCCATTTCTTGAAATACCCTCGTTTTAGTATATTCTTTGAACCCCCAAACGTGATAGGTAGTGAGTCCATCGCCAGAACAGGTCTGTTATACATGCCTCAGAACTATAAACCTAGTTTATAACACATTTTCTCGTAAAAGGTGTCTTATTTCACCAATTTTAATATCGTTACCTATCTCATTACGCCCAAGTGCGGTAAGTGTAAAGTAAAACGCACGGTTTATCAAGATGCTCCGTCTTAAAACGAACGATACTTTTTAAAATCTCAGCAAAGAGTTTTTATGTCAAAAAAGTTGTTAACATTTTATGATTAAAATTAACTTTGGGAGATAAAATATATTAAAGAAATATTTATGTACATAATTATTTAATTTAATTAATTTTGACAGTAAATTACAACCAATCTCTAACAAAAACACAAAAATATTATTTTACTTTATTAGTAATAAGTACTGACTGTTTTTTGTGCCTTTTCCTAAAAAAAATGATGATGCGCGCCGCGCGCTTTTTCTTAACGCTGTATTGTTTTTATTCGTTTACCATAGTCGGAGTTTTATATTATTTCCTCGCAAATGTGTTATAAAAAGTCGTATGACATACGTGCGCTTTGATAATTACAGCCTCTGCTTACTTGTAGCCCTCGCCTACGGCTCGGGCTAGCAATATCGCCTCGGCTGTAATTTTCAACCTACCGCACTTATATTATAATGGAGTGATTTTCTTAACAATTTTTGTAAGAATCGTCTGCAAATCCTCTAAATCACAAAAGCAAATAATATTAAAATTACAAAGAGTCGCAGATGACGCGAATGGCAGTTAACTGGATTAAATTTTAGCACCCTTCGGAAAAGCGAATAAATTCAATTTTCCTCTTGATGAAAATAACATTGTTACGTTTTTACATTACACAACGGTATTTCAGTTTATCTGTTTTTCTTTTGCGATAAAATTTCATTATGTTTTAATCTGCGTCGGGTTTATGTCTCATACACGAAATGTAATGTGTATTAAAAAAGAAAACAACTTAGATTATTTTCACTTGAGACCTACATAGCCTCAACATTGAATAAAAAAAACACAATGACACTTGCACACTTCATATATCAAAGCCAATAAGATTCTATTGTGTAGATAATTATGTTATGTTGCTTGTAAATTGGTTTTCGTGTTCGAGAGTTGGATAGAATTTTGCGAGATGTCACAATTGGTTCACTTATGACCTTATGATGAGTCTTCAAGTTGGGCACGAAGATATTAACGTTACAATTGGGTCACTTAAGAAGTCTGTCGCTTAGATATTAGTAACATTATGTTGACTTTGTTTTTGTATGTTAATAATACTCGTATTTTCGTTTTTTTATTCAATATACGAATTTTTAACCATCGATATGAATGCACCAATGTATAATGTAGGTACTAAATTATTGTTAAGTTGGGTAAATGGCTGAGTGACCAATTATTAATGACTTTGTTATTTAATTGTATTCTGATGATTAGCGATATTTGACATTCTAAATAACATTGGCAAAAGTCCATGTGTTTTGGGTACCCCACTTACACCTGCCCACGGAAGACGAAACCGTGTAAAATCGATAGTTCTTGGACAGACTAAGATAATATGTAAAAAAAAACAGTCAGTACTTATTACTAATAAAGTAAAATAATATTTTTGTGTTTTTGTTAGAGATTGGTTGTAATTTACTGTCAAAATTAATTAAATTAAATAATTATGTACATAAATATTTCTTTAATATATTTTATCTCCCAAAGTTAATTTTAATCATAAAATGTTAACAACTTTTTTGACATAAAAACTCTTTGCTGAGATTTTAAAAAGTATCGTTCGTTTTAAGACGGAGCATCTTGATAAACCGTGCGTTTTACTTTACACTTACCGCACTTGGGCGTAATGAGATAGGTAACGATATTAAAATTGGTGAAATAAGACACCTTTTACGAGAAAATGTGTTATAAACTAGGTTTATAGTTCTGAGGCATGTATAACAGACCTGTTCTGGCGATGGACTCACTACCTATCACGTTTGGGGGTTCAAAGAATATACTAAAACGAGGGTATTTCAAGAAATGGAATACCTTTACCTACCCTTCGGGGATAAAAATGGTGAGATTATTTATAAAATTTTTCATTACTTTTTTATACAAAGAAACATAACCAAAGGGATCAGTGCAATGTTATCTTTTTAAAATGAATCTTTTTGCCCTACATTGTGTTGGCTGGTCGCCAAGAAAGGAAACGAAGGGTTATACTTCCGTGAAAGGAGCTTATTTCCAAGAAATACGCAGCGTTCCTTACGACTTAATCTAAATGCATATTTCTCTTTTGGACTGTAATAAAATGAGGGTGTATACAAAGAAAAAAATATTTGTTCACAATATTTACAGATAAAAAAAGTAATCAGAAGAGCAACTATGTTGGATAGTGCTAAGAAGAGTGACTGCATCCCTCTCTGACTATTATTGTGCTTTTTGCTTGATTTACCTAGAAGTCATTATTAAATAAATATTAGGTATAATTACCTATTAATATTTATTTAATAACTATCACGGGTTTTTTAAATCAAAATGAAATTGAACTCTGATTGAATCATAATAATATTCAAAAACCAAGAACTGATTGGTTATACGAAATAATTTAATCAAATTATTTCGGAAACTTCTTTCGTATAAGTTAACAATACACCCCTCGAGAAGGACAATCGTCAACAAACGTTTGTTTCTGTGTCAAGGGGCTCCGGAAACCACGCCAGCCTTCGCTGCGGACTGTACTCGGTCTAATTGGATAACAGAACTTCTCAAAAAAGATTATTAAATGCGTTTTTGTTACCATTGAATTTTAGAGCTTAAGAAAATTGTGTTTGCGAATGTACAAAGAGTGAAACGATTTTATGCTCTGTTTCAAGTAACGAGAACTGGAACTTCAATATATTTTAGTATTATTTGAATAGGTGTTTTATTTTTATTTTATTTTATTTTAAATTATGTGTTGAAATGTTAAACAATAACTTGAAGCCAATAATCACTGGTTTTAAACTTTATTTCTATAAAAAATCGTTAAATTTAATTAAAAGAGAAAAGGTCACTCCTTTTGTGTAAAAATCATGGAAATTAAATTCAACAGAAAAATAATTCCATTTTTAGCTCAAGGCCGACTTCGCCGTTTTAGATTAGTAAAATAAATTTGTTTTTACTTCTCATGCTCTAAAAGTACGCCAATATAGCCCTACGAAGCGGGACTAAAGTGACCACTTTAGTCCCTAGGGAGTATAAAGTATTTTTTTTTTTAATTTCCTTAATGAGAAAAAGACAACCTCAAACAGCCAGTAAATATCTGTAGAGTGTGGACCATCTTCATTGCGAAAATGTGAAGAGTTTTAGTTCCATGGTTTTTCCGCGAAGAAAGTGGCGCCATGTGTTTTAAATTGTTTACCTGCAAAGAGATTTAAATCTCTTTGTTAATCTGTGACAGCCTGACAGGTTTAGAAGAAAAAACTGACCGCGAAAATTTCTGAATTTTTGTCGAGTGTAAATTTGTTGGGTTTTAAATAAATTTGTACTAAATTGACAATTTCAAAGTGAAAAGTACAGTTTCCACCTCGAGACTAAACGCCAACTTAATATACCCTCGGTTTCAAACCACCTCTGGTATATAATGGCTTCGTTTAGTCCCTCGATATAAAATATACTATTTATTCTATTTTATAACTTTTACAATATAATATATTTGAAAATTTGTGAAATCTTGCAACTCAATTTTCTTCCACCGATTGACCTGAAATTTAGAATACTTAGGTATGTAAGTTCGGTGACAATGCAATATTATGGTACTACCGAGCTGATCTGATAGGTGGATGGTGGTGGATAGCCAGGAGGTGGATGGTGTAAGCTTAGTAGTAGAGTCCCTTTCAAAATGTTGAAAATAATTTATTTTAGAATAAAATCTACAAAATAATCTTTTTTTTTGTTAAACTTGATTACCTTACGTTTGTTTTACCTTAATATTGTTTTACCTTAATATCTGTGTTGATGTTTTTTTATTTATATTATAAAATATTTTCATTATGTTCCTGCTGAACTTACAAGCTGAAATAAAGGCAGTCCGCTAACGCTCTTGATAAAATATGTATGAAACAAATGCTTTTATACTCGCATAGTTTAAATGAACAAGCTATGACATGTGAGTAAATATTTGCTTAGTTGCTTGCTTACATAATTTATATTCTACAGGGCACTAGCTGAAAAGTAGGCTCTATGCCGTAGCATTATTCTGCGATTACTCAGCACAAGTATAATTTTAATTTAGTGTAGGTACCACTTAGATAAAAGTAAAAACGGAAGATACGGTACCAGCTTCTCGAGCTTGGACAGCTTAAACTAGTTCCAAGGAACCTAATTCGCTGCAGTCTCAATCAGGCCGGCATATCGACAGTAGGTACGTGATAGTCGACGAGAAGGAAACACATTGAATGGTTAAACCGCTATCAATCAAATGCAAATGAGCTTTTATGAAGTGTACGTCGTCGTGTAGGTAGGTATATGTAGTTTGAATGTCAACGACGCCTTCTTTAAATGTACCGTATATTCCTTTTTTGCTTTTATCTAAGAGGTACCATTATATTTTTACCCACCTATTGAAATGCTTCAAGTTTTAATTATTGTTGCCCATTTTCCATTGTGCTGAATCACCTATTACACCAAAAACATACATACATGTTTTCGTAGCTCGGGAACATCAGTTTACAGACATTCTAGTTAACCGATATACCTACGTGTAACCGATACTTGTTTTATAAGAATACGCAAGCATCAACAAATAATCTTATTAGTACATAATATACTTATAAAACAATAGATTCTTTCTTACAAAACAATATTTACATATTCATTTTAAATATCGTTTCCTGTCGAGCCACTCCAGTCTGTTGTCTGGGAATTTTTCTCGTCAGAAAATTGAAAACCACGCCGCAGCGTTGAAAAGAGCCCTACATGCTTCTCACTTGACTTTAATACGAGTCAAGGTTAAAACGACGAGATTGCGGAGTTTTATAACCTTCTAGTGTATATTCCTCTTTTATAGACCTGGAAAATATATTGTTCGTCCAAAAATTCCCAATTAGTGCGAAACTCATAATCGAGAGCGTAATTCGAGAGTCACTCAGATTTTTTAGTTCTTAAATACTTGAGGCATTTTTTTGAATTCTATAATAATTATAATTCGCATTCGGGAGAAAATATTTTTTTTAAGTTGGTACTTCAGACATCACTTCAAATTCTAAAATGTAAAATTGTAATTTTCATTTGCGGAACAAAATTAAATAATTAAATTCTATTAATTTACTTTAAATAAAACAGATACTTGACGGTATATTATTACAAAGCTTAAATAAATAGGTACCAGGATTTTAAGTAATTTACTTTTTTATTACGATAGCATTTAAAACTATTCAGACATATTATGTGACTACTGGTTAGCAGATAGAAGCAGTCTATATAAATATTAACATTTTATTCAGATTTGCGTTTGTATACTATGTAAAAAAATACACTAAAAAATACCCATAATACCTATTTACAAATAAAAAATGCAAATAGGAACTGTCTAGAACTGCAGGCGTATTCACAGAGACTCGATACCGTTTCCGTTCGATTCAGATCGAGTGAAAAATTTTCCGAAGTCGAATCTATCGACTTCGGAAACTTTATTCTAGGCGTTTCTGACAGCCACGGAAAATTTTCGTGGCTGTCAGAAACGCCTTCGAATCCTTATGTCACATATGACATTAGTTTTCGATACCAACATCAGCCCATATCGAAAGTTTTCAATACCAACATCAGCCCATCTCGAAAGTGTTCGACAGATTTTCCGATATCGAATATCGAAGCTCCCTGAATACGCCTGCTGTTCTCTGAAGTGAAAATTCGTGTTCTTTATAGTCGGATATCGTAGGCAATAAGGGAAATGTCACATTGAATACAGCTCTAATACAGCTCTTAGCATTTAATGAGACGTCACGCATACATTTTTATTTAATATAACTCCTACTATACTGGGACTATTCATTTATATTAGTTACTAGTAGGTGCCCAGGTTGCCCGCGCGGATTCAGTTTATTCCCGTTACCGTGGGAATTTATAAAAATCTTTTTATATCGGTTGCATACCATATATTTTCAAGTTTCTAGATGTTATCGTTTCGGAGAAGTTCGAATCAGTTTTTACATATTCCCGTGGGAATGAGATATTTATATTTTCCTAATAAAAAGTACTTACCATAGTTATTGACCCAGTTACTCAGTGATCTCCATATCAAATTTCATATAAATCCGTCAAGATAGCGTTAACGGAATGAGTGCTCAAACAGACAGACAGAAAGAAAAAAAAAGAAAAAAGAAATAAAAATAATGTTTTAATACCCATATAGATCGATAACTCTACACTACCACAAAAATTTTCAAAAATATTTCATGTACAGACACGGTCCCGTTACAGTTTTATTATACAAAAATGTAACAGAATAAACGCAATTCCTGAAATTAGTTTGTTCAGTATCGATCACTTATTCGATTTCAGCTATTTTAAATATGTGTTAATTTTTTCCCAAACATGAATTAGCATAGCTAAATTTAGTGCTTCCTATGGAAATCGTGCTATTATTAATCGATATTTTAAGAACATTGGTTAGACACAACTAAAGTTCGATTACATCATATTTTTTTTATATTTTTTATATATATAAATATAAAGCTGGACTACCACTCACTGACTCACTGACTCACTGACTCACTGACTAATTGACATAATTGTTCTCCCAGAAGGAGTCGTTTTGGAGACAAGTCATAAATGAGAAAAGTGTACAAGATGGCGGAGTGACCCCGGGAAAATTCCGACTTTTCAAAAAAACAAAATGGCGGCCAAGCTTGCTTATCTTATCTCTTTTGTTTTCCGACCGATCCGGTTGAAATTTTTGGAATCGGTTTAACTTTTAGGATAATTTACGAATATTATTTAAAAAGTTGAAAAAACAAAATGGCGGCCGCGTAGTAGTGTTGCAAAGTTGGAGTGGTTTTAGACCCCACTTGACCCGAATTGATCTCCCAGATGCCAATATGCTAAAGAGATGTGTTTGACGTCATCACATAGGTGTTATCCTGTAGTTTACTAGAAAATCCCGAAAAACTGAAAAACCAATATGGCCGACCGGTGATTTGCTCCCAAAGAAAAGTATTAATTTTACCACATTTTGATTGTCGATTTTCGGCAAGATGGCATCACCTGAGCGAGTTGGTCTGTATAGCGGGGCTGGAGGTCTTGCTACACAGTATTGCCGTGTTTAAGAATATTCCCGGAATTTGGCGTATTTTTTTACCTTTAACGCAAAATGTCAAAACTCTAAATTTTAGCATTTTGCAAAAACAAGTGACAGTCAGTGAAATAGTTTATCTCTCTTTATAACCTTTTGTAGGTTTTTTGATTTTCGCCTGGCAACACTGAAAGTTATGGTTGATTTAATTTTTAGGGTAGACCTCAAAAGACCCGAATTGATCTCCCAGATGCCGATATGCTACAGGGATGTGTTTGGTGTCATCGCATAGGGTATATCCTGTAGTTTACTAGAAAATCCCGAAAAATAGAAAAAACAAGATGGCCGCCCCGTAATTTTTGTTTTACTGAAAAATTTCAATTTTCTTAATCTGAATCGGCATTTTTTAGCCAGTTGGCAACACTTTGGAAAGTTGGGTTGTATGGAGCAATTGTGGGTCTCAGTAAACAGTGTTGCCATGAAAAGTAATATTTAGCAAAATTTTATTATTTTTCGACTAAAATGGCTAAAACAAGTTGGGTGCCCAAAATTAGACTCCATTTTTCTGTCAAAATAAGACTCCACAGAGACACGCGTGGCTGCTTGCGGTCTCGCGCACCGCGCGACATCTAGTTTTTTTTATATAAATATACTTATTGGGGTGTATGAGGAATTGTGTTTTTTCTGTTACGCGTTGTATATAAATATAAAGATAGATAAATACTATATAAGTTACTGCTAGCATAATATGCAGGTGACATAAATGTTGGCCCCGAGCTGGGATCGAACCCGCGACCTCCGAATCAGAAGGCAGGGTCACTACTCACTACCAACTGAGACAACATAGATAAAACGAAAACCGGTAGGTACTAACGGTTCCACGTGCCTATCCCGATTCACTGACTGACCACACCCAAATTTGCTTAACCAGTAACATCGTTACACACAGCAGGGCTTTGTGCCCCTCTATCTATTTATTAACAAACAATACAATGTGTAATTTCACGCTCTCTCAATCAATGTACCATTCTAGAGATTGGGAACAAGGAAGTTCTAGTAATACGTTATGGATGGAATCAATTACCATTGTATCTTTGGCTTAAGGAGAGGGATTTGTAATAAGGAGGTTTCACACTAGAATTAATCAACTCACAATAAGCATTGTGTGTTTGTGGTATGACATTATAAGTTATATCAGCTAGGTACTGTACATATAATGTGAAGTTTGTTATTTACTATACATATTTAATATAGTTATAAGTGGTACTATACAATTGTCGTGTGTAGTAATAGAAGTAGTAATTACCTATTGTACCTTGTATTGTCGTCAAAAAAAACTAAACCTAGAGGTTCCTTGATTAATTTAGCAAAATTACCTACTATAAGTAGATTCACTGTAACCGATAATATTAAAATAATACCTTGGTATATCACTACATAGTTTTTTCTACGTAGCTTTCTCTGTCCCTATATCCCTATGTCCATATGTCTCTATGTGTGCTTAAATCTTTAAAACTACGCAACGGATTTTGATGCGGTTTTTTTAATAGGTAGAGTGATTCAAGAGGTTTTAGTGTTAGCATTGCACCCGTGCGAAGCCGGGACGGGTCGCTAATTATACAATAATTTAGTGTAGCGACACACCTGCGGAACAACATACATTGACGTTTCACTTTAAAGATAAATGGATCTGCCTCCCGCGTCAACCGTAATGTATGTTGCTCACCGAAAGTTCCGCGGCGTAATTTCCGCAAGTGTGTCGCGACCCTTATAGTAAAGTCATACTACTTTAGCGCTAACACACTGACTGACAACGATATCTATGATGACGTTGACTTATAACTTATTATGTTTATAAAATGCCTATAACTGAGGGAGTTGGCAGATAAAATACATAACTGCAAGCACCCACTTTAACCGCAAACCTTATCAAAATCCGTTGCATGGTTTACGAGCAGTTTGCGGATATGCCGACAGACAGGCATATGTCTGTCGGCATATTCGCATACATACACACATTTTTATACATAGTATAAAAAAGTCACTTTCCGCATGGAACGTGACTTTTTTATACTATGTAATAAGATTTAATAAAGATATAGATTAAATGGTACCCATCATTAATTTCTTAATTGACTCAGTTTCACATGAAACGTAGCTTTAATTCTCCGAATAACACGTGTGTGCATATAAAAAATGCACGATAACTCATCGACAGCCTGGTACCCGTGATTAAGCCTTCATCTATATCTTATAATAAAAGAATTTAAAGGAAATAGATCACAAACGCAATAAAAATACTTTTGATGTTGAAAATTCTCATGAAGGTATATTTTTAATACTTTTGCATGAAATTTATCGATACTACTATTCTAGAGTACCTACATGTGAGTGGAGTGAGGAATTCTACTTACGTACTCAACAAGCAAGGTTATCAAAACTTTGTAACCATGAACATACAAATGTCATGTTGTGTCATGAAAGTTATAACAGCAAAGTAAGTATAGTTATGTAAGTACCTACATTCTAACACACAAAACATCGTAGTTTACAGTGAAGCAACAATGAAAGAAAGAAAGAAAGAAAAATATTAAAGAACTCCTTTACATAGGAGATAAAAAACTTAAAGATAAAAAACACAGAACATATTTGAGTGTCCTAACGGGACCCCACTCAGCACAAGCTGCGGCGGTTTGTGAAACGCCACAACGGTGGTATTATTGTGGGGCCCCCACTTTTTTGCATATATAGTGCAAGAAAACTATGCATAACGGGTGTATGCTCTCATAGACTATGTTAAAGCTGAAGACGACAAAAACCTAAGCATTAATAGATCAGCCGCATTAGTGTAGAAATCATCTACAAAACTGACCATTCAGTTGATAATGAAACCAAATTGGTGGAGTGCTTCATCAATTCCTCTTCACTAAAGGAAATATTATCATCATCTTCAACCTGTAACAGCCCACTGCTAAGCTAAGGGCCTTTCATCACACGAGGAAGTATGTGCTTTATTCTCCCACGCATAAAGGATAATATAATGAATGCAAACGTTTAACATGTTAGTAAAACTATCAAAATCAATAGGTACTCTCAGCAAACGCTAAGCCTGATACATTTGGAAGAATTGTCGCTTGTAAGCTCCAATTTTATTACCCCGACCCTAATTAGAGTCACACAATGAGAAGCCAGTAAAACCGTAATTTTTTTTCTATTTCGATCCATTCTTTGACACTAAATGGTCATAAACTTGAAAGAAACACTTTTTTTTTTATTGTCCTTCTTACTATAAAAGAGGGCTTTCTCGCCACGGGGTGGGAATCGCTAAAATGACACTTAGGTGTATCAGGCAGAACTTTTTTCGATAGTACCTATATTATGTATGCCTCCATAAATTCAGGGAATTCCCTCAATTCCTTATGGATCCCATCGTCAGAACTGGTATCAAAATCTAGACTGAACGTATATCCACTTTCAAATCACAAAATATTTTTTCACTCATTCTTACTTACATTGTCTAGGTAATAGGCAGGTTTTCCCGATGTACAGCCCCAGTTAAAATAACTCTGTTTAAAGCATACTGCACATCACTGTACTCGGGGGCCCTGTGGTTCAGCTATACTCAAAGGTCATGCAACGCTCTGCGTGTCCAATTTAATAACGGCTTCAGGGCTTTGTTGCGGCTCCCACGCTTCTGCAGCGCTTCCACCATGTTCGCGGAGGCGCGCACCGATGGTTTCGACGCCATCTGGCGTAAAAAATCGGCGTCGCTATTAAGCAGACTGCGCGGGAGCCCCAACACAATCCTGCGGGCGCTGGCCGACAGATTTGACAGTCCATTCCTATGGACTCTAATCTGTCGGACCAAATCTCCATTAGTTATAAGTTACTAACATAGGTTAAGGATATTTTGTTTACTAACATAGGTTAAGATAGATGTGTAATGTTTTATGTAACTAACATAGTCTATAAGATACTTTGTTACTAACCTGTATGGACCTAAGAAGTCCGCTAAATAAATAATAATAATAATAATAATAATAATATAGAATTGTATAATTTTATACATAGTATTGTATAATAAATAAAAATATATATATCATAAATATGGAGGACACAAAAGGTCCTACCGATTGCTGTGTTCGATGGAACACTGTCTCCTAAAATACAGGAACACCTAGTTTAGGAGACAGGGCTTAGGAGTTTTAGCCAACCTTTTGATGAAGTCATGAAAAGTATTTTTATTTACGTAGTGTTTAATTACTAATTTTTATCCATTGTGAAATTGTTAAACTCTGTAACTAGCTGTAATAAAAAGGTTTTTATAAATAAGTTATTTTTATTTATTATTATTTTCCCAATCGGTATACATAGACATAAAAAAAATATTACCTAATGGGGAACCTCCTGCGTTTTAAATCAGTTAGAGAAAGCGAATGCTTATTAAATCCTCAAGCAAATTATAAAAGAAACCTAGAGCCCTCTAATTGGCATAATCCGGGCATCCACCCCACCTGTCAAGCAAGACGCCGTGTTAGCCCAATTAAAACTTGGCTCGCAAAAACTTTTGTAGCACCTACTCAAGGTCAATGCTCACGTTTCGCTATTTAACCATGATTTATCTTGCTAATGCACTTCTAATCAAGTTATAGCTACTTTCGCTACATTTCATATTTTCGTACGTGTTTTATAAACACCTGAAGATGTAAAATATTATTACATTCTCAAGACATGCTACTAATTAGGATTTATTTGGAAAGATAATTATTAGAGTAATTTTTAATTAGAACCATAAATCCAAGTAGCTAGGAAACTGACTTCCATAGCAACTTGGGCGTACGGTCCTGGTATATACTCCCTCTCCCCTCCCCTCCCCTCCCCCTCCCCCTACTCCCACCTCAAAGGTCGGCAACGCAGATATGACTCTTGAGCTGCAGGTGTCCATGGGCGACGGACGTCACTTACCATCAGGTGACCCGTCTGCTTGTTTGCCCCCTTTTTTATCATAAAAAAAGGTATCATACTTCTAAACTACTTGATGTATTTTATGAGGTTATTACCAGTAGGTAAGCCACAAAACCGCAATACAATAAGATTATCAGGTCCTTCTCTATGAGGATGCCTGACTAGAGAATTCCTTGACAAAGCTTTTGTTTATATGTAAAAATGGGATAAGGTCAAGATGACTATAGAGAAATAGCGTCGTTATAGAATCACGTTTCAAGCTGTTTTTGGGGCGATTCTTAGTAATATAGGTTCATTAGTATAACAGTCCGTTTAATAGAGACAAATATATATAGATATCTGTCAATTTTATTCGTACTGCCGATACCTTTATTAGGTATCCTTCTTCTTTCCAATATAGTGCTAGGAGCATAATAGTAGGTACAGTCAAGAGCAAGTCAAGCTTTACACTACCAGTTTAAGCTGAGCTCTGATTTATACTGCGCGCCATAGAACACAGGGCCGGTTCAAAGTTCAAAGTGTCAATCTCAGCGTGCTCTTGCCTGTACATGAATTCCCAAGGCACAGGTTGTTGCCTTGGGAATTCCTTAAAATTCTTTCTTAGCGAATACCTACATCGTATAAGGAACCTATCTTCGCAATTTCCAGTTTCTGGGTGATAATAGTTACTGGACTCGGGCTCATTTGGTACTTTGGTAGTGACCCTTCCTTCTTAGCCGGAGTTGCCGGGTTCGATTCCCGCTTAGGATTGACATTTGTGTACATGAACTGTCTGTTGAATTTGTGTCTGGGTGTTAAAATTTGTTTAAGCATCTCTATCAGTCTTATCAGTTGTTTAGTACAGGGTCTATCTAGATTGGGACAAAATATAACGTGTGTGAATTGATCCTACAATATGAATAAAAAATATAAAAAAAAATACCCGAATTAAGAATGACAAAACTATGAAATGACTTTTGAAATAATTCTATGGGCACAGCTGCAGCATACTAACAGCTGGTAACTGCTTTACCTATAGCTCCATTTAGACTCATCAGCAACTTAAAAGCACTGATTATGTACTAGTACAGGCTAATACGAAAAGCTATATTACAAATGACAATGTCGCCACGTATCAGCTAGAATAACTTACCGCGTGCACGTTCTATCTAGTCCGGTTCCGTGTCATGTGTCTATAATGAGGATTTGGCGTGTTAAACAGTCTTAACGTAGAAACATTCTTTTAGTTAACTCTACGAAAGCATGTTATAGTAAAATCATCTGACGTAACGTAACGTTATAAATAAATAAATAAACGGGAACGTAATATAAAGGGCTCAAATTAAGTACAAATATTTAAAGGGTAGTAGTAGAAAGTTAAATATTGAACAAGAAACAATTTTTTGCAAATTTTTTTTGTTTCATACACTATACTTTACTAGATAACATCGATTATTAAAAAAATAAAAGGACAAAAAACTAAACAGCTGTACATAAATAATACACACACACTACCAAACCTAAGTACCTACTGGGCCCGCCAAAAAGCATATCAACAACGACGAGGCGGGCTGTTATTGGTGTATTATGAATGTCGTGTGAGTGCGGAGTTTTGAGTGCGGTAGTATGGGTTTTTGCGTAGCATGTTCACAAAATAATATGTAAGAAAGAACAAGAAAAAATACTAACGTATAATACTAACGAAAGAACAAGAAAAAATACTAATAATAGATTATACAACAAGGGAATAAAGCACTGTTTTATGTCACGGGCGCGACATTGAATCCTGAACGTATGCGCTCGGGAGTTATGATTTAATTCCCGAGCGAAGCGAGGGAATTAAGACTGAGTCCTGAGTTTAGTGAGGGATTTAAGCGCCCAAGACAAAAACAGTTTTATTCCCGAGTTATATACTCTACTTTTCTCACCTTTTGCGAGACAATATAAAATGCAATTGCATGGTAGATATTGACAATGCCTATGGTATCTAGTTTAATTCTTATTCGTAGAGTTTAATAGACTCTGGAGTCAAAGTACTTTCATCACTTGACATTTTCGATATTCTTTTTGAAATATTAAAGCTATAAAATGGACACAGCAACTTGTTTCTGTCGGCGTGACCTACTTAATTTAACAAATGAAGATCGTGCGAATCTAGTTGGTCGCGGCTTCGGATTTCGAAAATCGAGTTGGCCACGACCGTGGCCGCAGGCGGGTGCACCACATCTTGCTTAACGAAATTAGAATGCTTTATCGTCATAGCAATAAGGATTATGAAAAGTGAAAATTACATTATTGACCTAGGGTTATAATGAAATTCCATACAACATTATAACCCGGCTAAAGCCAAGGGATATAATGTCTTGCTTTCGGTGACGTTTACATGATGTATAATCCGGCTTTGTCGAGCATGTGGTGTGAAAAAAATATTAACGTAATAACGTAAAAATAATAACGTAATTTATTTATGTGCTAATTTTACTTCTCTTATTTGTACCTACCCTTCAACTATTTTCACTTGATTTAAAAAGACCTTATTTCAGTGAGTACGTTATGAGAATAGTAATCATATTTTATTTATTTTCTACACTGGATCATTCTAAGATCCGTGACTCACAAATAGTGACCCAGAGTAAATTGCGGTCGAATAAAGTCCACGTCAAGAGAAGGTATTATTTAGTAAACAATGAACTTCTACTGAGTTACTATAATGACAGTTAAGAGTTAACCAAATCAAATTGAATTCATATATAGATTATTTTAACGATATAAATTGCTGTCAACCAACCAATGCGGTACAAGGACGCGGGATTGTAAACATTCTGTCGGACATTTCTATGTAGACGCGTTATACTCAAATAAAAACTATTACGACAATAGTAATTAATATTTAATCCAAATGTATCGAAACACTGAATGTTAACATAACTTATACCTTCTCGTGACGGGGACTTTATTAGAATGACAAATCTCATACGATTTTCATACAAGCGTCATAATGCGCGGCATTATTGCGCGACCAAGTGAAATTGACAGAACATTCTAAAGAAGTAATCACTGACATGTAGCTAGATGTCAGTGCTACATGTCAGTGATTACTTCTTATAAAAAAAATCATCCAGTATAATATATGTATATTATACATATTCTAGGTATGTATGCTGCATGATTTTTATACCTTCTGGAAAAAATATGAAGTATAAGGAGATAAGGTATCTAGAGAAAATTTATAGACCAGAGTAATTGTTAAATATAGTCATATTTAATGCAATTTACAAAATCTAGAAAACTGCGCACACTACTATGTAGCAGATGGCGGATGTAGGTAGATTGCGCATGAATGGAAGTTACTAGCCTGTTTCTTTTTAAAATAATATTTCAAATATTTCAGTGTGTAATATTGACTACAATTGGGTAATGTGTATTAGTTTATGCAAGAAAAAAATTATTTGTAAAAAAGATTTTTTTTTTTGAATTAACAATGTCAAATGAATCTATTACACTTATCTATTATAACATATTTTTTTCCTGACGGTAAAAAATCAGGCGGTATATTTCGTCTGAATGACAAACAATATAAAAAAACATTACAGTTAGGAACTGTGAACTAACTCCAATAACATCCTTAGTTATTAAAAAATATGGTGCCGCCAGTGACCCAATTAAATTATCAATGGACGCCCTTAGTAGTTTGTAACTGTATTAGTTTCAAAGAGCTTCATAATTTTATTTAGTACGGGATTAAAGTGAGTATTAAATTATTGCGATCTAATTTCTTGAAGCTCTGGACAAAGATAATTATACAAAATCTATCCAATAAAATACATTTTATTTTCTGATCACGTTTTCTGTTAATATGTATGCTCGTAATTACATCACTTACCTAATTGTTTGGAGCTAAAGTGCTTTTACTAATTAGATCCTTCGATTATTACACAGTTAAAAAGCCAGTAGGTAATGTTATTAATGAATAAGTTTAATTACACACTCCAGTTCTATATTTGAAAAACTAGTTCTTTCCCCCATGCCCCAGCCCCATTCCCGTGGGAAAATTATAGCCCATGTTACTCCCAGTTTTTTAAAATCGGTCCAGCGTGGTAGGTATTCACGGAGACTCGATACCGTTTCCGTTCGATTCAGATCGAGTAAAATTTTTCCGATGTCGAATCTATCGACTTCGGAAACTTTATTCTAGGCGTTTCTGACAGCCACGGAAAATTTTCCGAATCCTTATGTCACATATGACATTAGTCTTCAATACCAACATCAGCCCATCTCGAAAGTTTTCGATACCAACCAGCCCATCTCGAAAGTGTTCGACAGATTTTCCGATATCGAATATCGAAGCTCCCTGAATACGCCTGCAGAGCCCTCTCAATGGAAGGTTTTCTCCAATCAAGTTTTACCTTCCGTTCCTGTGGTAATACGGGGATAAAATATAGTATATTTTAATAATAATAATAATATAATCTCACGCCTTTTATCCCCGAGGGGGTAGGCAGAGGTATTCCATTACTGGATATACCCACATTTCACGACATATATTGGACCCCTAAATGTGATAGGTGGTGAGCCCATCGCCGGACCGGGTCTGTTTACACAAGTCTCAGAATTAATTCTGAGACCTGCGGGTTTCCTCACGATGTTTTCCTTCACCGTCGAGCTAGTGATAAATATGTACGTAAGTTTTTGAAAAACTCATTGGTACATGCCAGGATACGAACCCGAGCCTCACTGATTTTTGGCCGGCTCTTTAACCGTTCGGGCTATCACTGCTCTATGTTACTCAGGAATATTGCAGCTTTTTATTGGTGAAAGAATTTCTAAAATCGGTCCAGTAGTTTTTGGATATCACACAATAGGATCATGATCTAATGTCGAACTCCCGCACTGCCTACAAAAAATCAATACTTACTCATAAACTATTAATGCACTGATAAAACATAGAAAAGGTGGTATACGTCGGAAAAACATCAGTCCTCTTTAAATTACTCAAGCAAATAACGGAAAGGCTACCGATCAATGTTTTATTCGGAATGGGAAACCACATAACACTTCCTATTCGGTAATGGACGTACCTAAATGTCAGCGAAGTCACTCACCCTTTCGTTAATGAAGGAAAAATAAAAGTCAGACACATCATTACTGTGGGATAGGTAGGTCCCTATAATAAAAATTACCTAGTGGCATTTTATTATGATACTAGCGGGTGCCCAGCGGCGTTGCACGCACGGATTCAGTTTGTTTCCGTTCCCGTGGGAATTTCCAAAAATCCTTTCATAGCGGTTGCCTACGACACCGATTTACATACCATATTTCAAGTTTCTAGGTGTTATCGTTTAAGAATAGTACGTATTTCTCTTTTTACCCAGTTTTTTAATTTTCCCGTGGGAATGAGGCATTCTCCCGCTGTAAAAAGTAGTCTAGATGTTTATATATGTTGACCCAGTTAAGGCTGATTCACGTTACACCGTGCAGGGTCCGGGCCGGGTGCCGTCCAGGCCAGAAATTAGCCTTTACTCTGTTACTTTCCCCACACCAAACATCCTCAAAATTCGTTCAGTAGTTCTCGCGTGATGCGTGAACATTGGAGTAACAGACTGTGTGAAGGATAGCTGACTTTGGTACGTGGAGTGGATTCCTCCTGTTTGCATGACATTGCTGTATATGTATTATGTTTCAAGCTATGTAATTTCAGTTTAAATGCGATTTTCTCAAAATATTTGATATCAATTAATTTTGTATTGAATAGATATCAAAAACGCCACCAAGACATTGTCAAAGAAAAAGAAAATAGCAGTAAAGCAGAAAAGAGTATGGATATAACAATTAGCACACCCAATTTATTCGGTTCCCAATGATCCCGTTATTCCCGTTTTTCCCGTTCCCGAATTTCCAAAAATCCCTTCATACCGGTTTCCTACGACATATAAGACACCTTCATACCATTTTTCAAGTTTCTAGGTGTTATCGTTTCGGAGTAGTACGTATTTCTCTTTTTAACCAGTTTTAATATTTTCCCGCGTGAATGAGATATTTTCCTGGAATAAAAAGTACCCTAGATGTTGACCCAGGTACTAAGTTATCTCCATACCAAGTTTCATCAAAATCCGTCCAGTAGTTTTTGAGTGATGCGTGCACAACCAGACAGACAGACAGACAGACAGACAGAAAGACAGACAGACAGACAGACAAAAATTCCAAAAATTGGTGTTTCGGTATCTATATCGATAACCATATACACTACCGTTAAAATTTTCAAAAAATCTTTCATGTACAGACACGACCCCGTTAGAGTTTTATTATATGTATAGATTCTGAAAAGAAATGTAAGAAATGTATTCCATTTCTCACGTTTCACCAGTATGTACCTATACTCGTTGTACACAACGCTTCACAGAATAAGCGCTAAAAAATATAAATATTATAATTTTAATAAAAATAAATATGTACAATATTATGTAACAGAATAAGCTCAATTCCTGAAATTAGTTTGTTCAGTATTGACTACTTAATCAATTTCAGCTATTTTTAATATTTTCCGATAAATTAATTAGTATAGCTGAATTTGGTGTTATATATATGGAAATCATACTAATATTGCTGTTTATTTGAGAAAATTGTGTAGACATAACTAAAGTACGAAGGCATCATATTTTTTATATTAATAAACTAATTCTGGTGTATGAGGAATTGCGCTTATTCTGTTATTCGTTGTATATGTACGTGTCTTTGAAAAACTCATTCGTACATGCCAGGATTCGATCCCGAGCCTCACGCATGAGAAGTGAGCTCTTTAGCCACTTAAAAAATTTCTGTTAAAACATTTTTGTTTGTTAATTACAGTTTTAATACAGTCATCATCACTATTTCAGGCACACGACTTCCACAGTTGAACAGTAGGCCTCCCACATGGTTTTACCGCGACCTTTGGTAGGTCACCTTGTGGGTGGACGTCCTACGCTATGTTGCCTTTTCCTGGTTTCCACTTCCAGTTCAATAATGGTTAGGAAAACTTACCAGCCTTGAAAGACTAAACAATAAATATTTTAAATTTTAGATATTATCTATATCTATATTTTGAAATAAAAAAAAATCATTTTTTATGGATATTTATAATGGTTAAAAAATTAGTTTATCCTAATGTTGTTTCTATATATTCTGAATTTAAAAAAACCCGTCAAATGCGCGCGACCTAAGAAATGTTCACGGTTCTGCAAATGGAAATGTAAATGTAAAATATAAAAAATATAATTATTAGTAAGTGATTTAACTAAGTATAAATTATCAATTTTGCGGATCTTTCGCTTTAATACTTGAGCTGTGAGACCTTGCTTCTTACCAAATTTCATGGAACGAGAAGTACCTAACTAATTTATTAGGTTGATAGCGAATATCAAAATATGGCTCATGAATTCCATATTTTTGATTGCATAAACAACCTTTATTTGATCCTAATTTCAACTTCATACCGCATTCTTTAGAAAAAGTTTTTGACACATAGACAAACGGACAACGAAAATAACAAATGAAAATAATAATAATAAATTGTAGAACAATTTACACACGGTTGTTTAGTTCCAAACTCGGGAGAGCCTGTACTATGGGTACTAAACAACTAAAAGACATACCTACTTAAATAAATATTAAACACCCAGATACGAAGCCAACAGAGATGTTCATGCACACAAATGTTGGCCCCGAGCGGGGATCGAACCCGCGACCTCCGACTCAGAAGGCAGGGTCACTACCAACTGAGCCAACAGGCCTGTCAATGAAAATGTATTGCATAATTTTATTGTGAAACTGTTATAAAGAAATCCCAAAACTTGATTCATACAAGACGTGAAACACAACTCAATACCCTGTCTACTGTAATTACAGAAACTTAACTGATCTATAAAGTCATACTGAATAAAGTAGAGTTCAACTATATTTGTTTGAAAGTTACTGACGGTATTACTCTATTATTTATCAAATGAACGAACATATATACAAAGTGTACATAAAAACATTAACAATCTTTAATTATCTATAGAGTATTTTTAAGTGAAAAAAAAAACACCTTTTTAACTTTATATTTTATTTCACTGTGATAGTAAATAGACGTAAGGATGTAAATAATTGTACAGTAATTAATAGACTTTATATAATTTACATTAAAATTATGAGCATTACATTATTTTGTATAGATATGTACACCTTTTAGTATACTACAATACGCAAGTACTAATCATGTAAAAGCTACTTTATCAATAATATGATTAATTTCCTTTTTGTTGGTAAAGTTGCTAAAGAAATATATTATAAATCTACTTTTCCCATCATTTTGATTTTGTTTCCGATGACTGTAAAAATATAAATAATATTTTTTATTTATAACCCACTAAAAAGTATAATTTGAAAGAAATAATTGTTTTCTCGGCATACTAAAAAAACCTTAGAAATCTTTCATCCATAATATTGTTTTTGTTTTTGGCTAAAACTAAGATAATTCTAATAAAATGAATATTTATGCTTATAAACCCCAGTTTGCTTTGTAATTTACTTTACAAAAAATATAAATTTATAAATGATGGGAAAATTAAAAATATATTATCATATTTTTTCTAATCATTTATTTTTATCAGTGTCTTAGATATCTACAAGATTATCTTCCGAATACAACTTATCAAATATGGAATTGATAGACAATGGAATTAGACACTGTTATTGGACATTTTAACATTTGGACATGAATTGGAAAGGGTAACAAATATTGACTATGACTGACAGTTACGTAATTAATTTTACAACTTGCAATATTGAGTAAACACGAGCAATGTAATTTTGTTTCTTCAATGTTTTTGTTTTTTTAAACTTCGCTTGAGAAATAGACTATTAATTTTGATATTATTGCATCGCGAGGCATATACTACACAAATTGTTTTAAAAACCAAATACATACAATCAGAGGTAATTGGCACAGAACCACTTTGAAACGTACCTAAGTATAAGAAGACTAGAGTATTTCCTACAAAACTTGTTATAAAGTATAGCAATTTTAATATAACTATACAGAATAATTAAATAACTACGTAGAATTAGTATTGTTCTAAAAATTTAAGAACTTTACTGTATAGTTTGTTTTCAATAATTTTTGAAGTACAGCGTCTATGCACTTGTTCTAATGAAGATGAATATCAATTAATTATTTTCAATAATCGGAACCAAATACAATCCTATGTAAGTACTTACCTTAAAATTTTTACTTCACATGGACATAATATTGACAAAACTTTATAGGTATTATTATTTTACTGCATTCATCAATCAGCATATTCAAAGAAATAGTGTTTTTAATCCAGTATGCATTAATAGAATTGAATGTCTGTCATTGTATTAAAAAATATGTACCTAGACCATGTACATTTTGACGGGCTTAGACCCGTTATATTAAAATTGTTTTGTTGATATTACAATATTTATACTTAGCTTCATTGATTACACTATGCATAAATATAGATTATTTTTTATATATATTTTTGGGAACTACAAGATTAACTACCTAAGGTAGGTATGTGCAACACTCAACTATCTTAAGTCCATTATTTGGAGAATAAATCTAGAAGTACTGGAGGGAATAACAATAATCTTAGCTTTTAGATTTCTATTTCAGAAATATTTAAATTTGGGATGTGAGGATCCCAGGGATTTGGGTTTAAGGCCTAAATTGACATGTTCTATCCATCTGGTCCCAAAGCACCAGTACAGTTCCAGTTTATAAACAAAATGAACATCGAAAGACAGGGTAAGACAAAACCTACTTGGAATTTACTTAGGGGTGAATGTACTCTTGAAACTTCTCAACTTTTATTATGCGATCAAATAAAAAATCGCGAGAACTATAACCGGCTGTAAGAGCAGTTCATACATTGAAAATCTACAGCCGAGTTTTTCTCGCGTTTTTGTATTTGGTCACATAGAGAAAAGCAATAAATTTCCCCTCTATATTTCCAGAGTGTAATTATCACCCTGTATTTATATACAATTTATTACTTATGTTGCTACAAATTTAAAGTGCCATAATAGCTGTCAAAACTACTAAATTTAAACCAAAGTAGCATTACATGTAAAAGTAATTGACCATTCAAAAAGTTTCCGCAAATATTCGGACTTTCGTTAAATTTTAGTAGGACTTCACCAAAAGATTTTATACTTTTTCGATGAAATTTTTGAACCAGTCTAGCATTAGCATTTTAAGGGCGTTCAAGGACAACATCCCCCCTAGCCAAGTGGCATTGCACAATCCAATCGAATTATCTTTTAGATTGACGTGTATGGGATTGACATTAGCGTTAGCGCTCGTTAGCAAGTGCTTATGTCAATCCCATACATGTCAATCTAAAAGATCATTTGATTAGATTGTACAATGCCAGTTGGCTAGGGGGCCAGGTAATCCTATTGTGTCTGCATTCCATTACTGGACGGGGAACGATTCTTGATATCTTAAAAGATCTTGCCCAAGCTTTTAGAAGTGCGAACGTTCGGATATTTGGTGAGTGTTAAACGTTATAGAGCGCCTAATTAAGTAACAAATGAGTAACTAGTCTGTAAAAATTTGTAACAATGGAAAATGTTTCTAGATCGAAAACAAAACAAAATGGGCGGATTTTAAATAGAGATACATTAGAAAACACTACAAGACATTTTATAATTTTATACATCAAAATCTTTTTTAATATGTTACTTTCGATTAATTCACTCTTTATGTCTTTGCAAATTCGCTTAGTTTCTAAACACCTGTGCAGGTAATACTCATACATTTCATTGGACCAAAGTTCAACCTTCAAATCTTGTTATAAAACTATACTATAATTACTGCAAAACACTAAATGCGGTCATACCTAATGACGATAAGTATAAAAGTTCTGAAATTTATGATTACACACTCAATATTCACACTACACTAGGAAACAAAGAATACAGATGGAATTTCTAAGACATCTAAGATGATACATTACCTAAATGTAAATAAATAACTATACCAAATTGCTTATAAGAACACCATGCACATTTCTCATACGCTTAATAAAGTTAAAAGTGGCACTGTTAATTAAAATATTATTGATATAATTTATTGTGCAGTCCTTACCTAATGTTAAAGTGAATTCTAACCACAGACATTATCATTTACAATACACACTCAATAGAGACACAAGTTAGTATAGATACAAAAATATTAACGTTATAGAGAAACGAAACACACCATTCTAAAGGCTATGGTCCCTCAACAAGACACACTTTAAAGTAACAGTAGATTAGAATTTCAGCTAAAAGTCTTCGTTGTTAGCGTCGAAAGTCCAGTTTCGAAACACTTTTTCATCAAAACCGCTTAAAAACGCAGACACTACGCTTATCACAAAACTTAGCTCGTAGAAGAAGTTCAGTGCAAGAGTTCAATCCACAGTATTAATTGGGACTTTGTGCGGGGCTAGGCCAAGGCGGCCTCATCTTTTCCAGCACATATTTCAGCTGGAAACTGGTGTGGAAATGCTACAGATACTCATCTATTTGATCGTAGTCCTCGTCTGGGGGAGAGGGGCCTGATACTGAGAGAATTGGCAGGCCGAAATGTTTCACTGTTTCGACACTGCCACTGTCGTCTGATTTGCTTGCTTCTTCGTTAATTGTCTCCTCTCTGGGAGCTTTGGCTGTGCAAAGACGCTCCGATGAATCACTCATTGTAGTTAAAGGTATGTTGTCGGCAGATCTGTAGGTAAAGAATTTGTAAAATAGTATCCACCATTTTTATGCAAAGACCTTAAGCTTTGCATCAATATGTATAGTCTACCCAATGTGAGCGGATCTCGATGATCCCCACCAACAGGTTTTTCAGATTACCTAAAGCCGATAAACGCGTTCCACGCGTATTATGAACTTCTATTCCACATAAAAACTCAAAGCCAGTTGTATCTAGTGAAACGTTCGTAATGCTTATAACGGGATTTGGGGCGAAGCTTTCACATCGAATTTTTCAGTGACCATGAACTTTGATGTTCAAATATATACCTATAAAGAAGCCTGGAGGGCTCACATAAAGATCTGACTCAATTGACGAATTGGTTTTAAATGCTCAAATATTTCTTTAATGCGTCTTGCCTTGCTTCCGGGTAAAGATACAACAGAGCCATAGCCTATTCCGTTCCCTGCAGTCTGCAAATTGGATATTGTGTATCGTCCAATTGGGTTCGAATTCTTGATTGATAACCTATTTGTCTGTTACTGAAGGTCAAAACAAATATTTGTCTATGTGTATGCTGCTAGCTTCTACATAGAGCAGAATCGAAGTGATACTAAATTGATGCTTACCTAGCTTTACGACATAGCTTAGACTGTGAACCGTGACGTCTCAGAAACTCGCTAGCGTCAAAGCCAGCGAAGCCTGCTGGCTCAGCTGAGACAAAGATGGCGGAGTTGACGCGGGGCCTATTGCACCGAGCCAGCAGTCGTTCCTCACACTCCAGACTCTGTGTATGAGCGTGAGACCATCGCATATGCTGAAACAGAAGAATTTGAGTTTAGAACAATATAATTGCTTCAGAGTTACGAGCGTGAGACCATCGCATATGCTGAAACAGAAGAATTTGAGTTTAGAACAACATAATTGTTCGAGAGTTACTTTTTTGCCCGATCCAGCTGTCTAAATGAATGTCAATTCGTGAGATTACATCCATGTCAAACTTAGAGCAAACATAAGTTTCTAACAATCCTTTCCCAAAGATGTTATGAAAGAAATATTTAAAACCTAGCACTCACAGAAAGAGTAGAAATCTCCGTAGGTTAAGTTTATTAATCCGCAATATATTATGCCTTCTGCGAAATATGAAATGTATTTACTCTACAATTCAAAGTGTAATAAAATTAGGCGTAGCTTTGGAATAATATTACCGTGCCGAGTAACTTTTAGGCGAGGAGCCAAGGAGGGAAGTGAAGTTTCAAGTCATGCCCGCATACGGTTGGCTCAATTAAAACTCGCAATCTGAATTTGCATTTGACATATAACCTTGGGTGAGAGTTGGTTGAAATTGTTGTGAATCAACAAGTTGGAAGACTACTTGATTGAAGCAATAGTGATAATCGCAAGATATGATAAATACTTCAATATAATAAGTATAAACAAAGTGAATATAAAACCAAAAACCAAAGCTCCAACAATTATTTGTGATGTATGTAAATAACAACAATACTGTTATATAATATTCTGAAAATCGTTGTCTAAAAACATAGCATAGTATGATGTAAGTGCGTGTTGTGAAAAACATCGTGATGAGCTAGCAATAAGTTGTAACATCCATCCAATTCTAGCTTATGACAAACGTTCTACACATTTATTTTTTATTTTTATTTATTTATTTAACTTTATGTATAAAGTGCCTAAAGGCATTAACTATACCCGTCAACAACAACGACAGTGAATCCTTTTTTATTTAATTTCAGCCATACCTACACGTTACTTTCGTTTATGGTGAGAGTTTATTTTTGTTTTTGTCATCATTCAAAATAAAATATTTCGAAAATAATATGGTATTTTTACCACATGTAGCTTTTATTGTTTGTATTTTTTATTTTAGAAATACATAATACTATAATGCAATTACCTACCAATGAAATATTTAGAAATAAATATAAATAACTTAAATAACCTGTTAGCCGAAAGTACCTACTGATATTACTACAATAAATAGCTAAAGAACATTGGATAGGATTGTCATTCAACACACGCGATTCTCATGTTTAGGAAGACAGAAAACTTTGGCCTTGTTTGGTGGTTCACCTATAAATGTGTGTTTAAAGAAAATAAGATGTAGTATATCCTGAGACTTCTCTTGTTCTTTTTACTAGGTATTAACAGTTGTCAAATATAAAATTATTTTGACAGAAACAAAGTAATGTAGTAGGTATGTAATTCAAATACGAATGGTAAAAATCACATTACCTACTTGCTGCCCAGAAAAAAGTCTTGTTCCCGTAGATATTGATATCATAATATCTGACCAAACCCCGTCTAGTTTCTAGCTTATGAGCTCATGTGTCATGTTATTAAAGAACAACAGTGAACGACCTCTAGCTGACACTTGAGAGGTAAGTACAATGTTTTGGGCTTAATACACGTATGAATCGTACTTTATTATATATTCATGTCTCATCGCGTGATAAAAGCCTCTACAATCTACAATCTTTAAATCCGCCACCCACAGTAAAATAACATCCTTGAAATGTTTGAAATATACAACTTTTCAAACAACTACCGCACTGTCCTACTCTGACACGCTGTGTATCACATAAGCTCTTTTCATTCAAAACTGTGGCGTTAAAACTTTTATCATTTGCTTACACACCTCGCGTGTATTACCCTCTTGAAATGTAGAACAAGGCTCAGTGTTCATTATTCAAAAAGCGTTTTACTTACCATTGTTAACTCGAGTAACTCGAGGGCCAAGGATGGACCTACCTTTTTTGTCTGTGTTTATTTTGTCAAGTTTCATAGCAATTTGGATAATTGAAGTTTAGTTTTTGTTAATTTGAGTGACGTGTGTGTTGTTTTAATAGAGCAGCTCTATATATTACCTACTACCGTTTACATCCGTTCGTGTAAATCAACCAAGCCAAGTTATCAAAAAGGTCACAGTCAAAAAGTCAGTCATTTGCCATCCCATCTTCATCTACCATCTTTTCAATAATTTTCTTTCTTTTTTGAAGTGACCCAATAATAAATAATTGGGTATAAGATCGAATATAATCAAATATAATGAATGTTACACAATAACTGCTACTGCCTTGCATATGGAGAAAACTTTGGCTGTCGTTTGCTAATCAGAAACAGATTTCTTAGAACATCTACTCCTATTTTAATCGACTTCGAAAAAGAAGAGGTTCTCAATTCGTCTCGTATGGTTTTTTTTGTTATGTTAATTTACATTTCCGTCATAGAAATGATTTCATTTTTTTTGCTTTAAGCTGGATATACCTCAAAGGTGATCCCATATTGTAAAAATCTGATGAAGAACTTCAGGTGGAGAACGGAACTCCTCAACGGACATAGCAAATCACTCGCTATCAGCGTAATAGGTTTAGTAACAGTAGGTAATGTATATCTTGAATCAACAAATAATAGTCTTTTTAATTATATTTGTTGAAGTCAGTTTGCATTTTTGTTTACATTTTTAATTATGTTTATTACAGTGACATCTGTTGCCCTCAACACAAGTGTTTTATAATTGTCTATAATTTACTTAGTAATTTGATGTGTGTGACTGTTCATTTATCCCTGTCTTTCCTTGTGTATTTTAATTTTCGGTTATACGTAAAGTAAAACTCCGGACTCTTTTCTAGACACTAAAAATTGTTTAACAAATTGCCCAAACTCATAAAAAAAGGCCAAGTCACACATAAAATTTTCCGTACCAACCGACAAAAAAAACGAGCAAATAACGCCAACAACACGTCTTTTGCTCATTTACTTATAACTTTATTTTAAGATTATTATTATTTGATAACTATAGTGCCAATAGCTATCCCAGTGACAGAGAGACAGATGGACGGACGGACAATGAAGGAAATCCTACAACACCAACCCCAACTTTTAACAAAACTATTGAATGATAAGTTAAAAGTATAACACTGTTACAAAATGATTTGCCTGACAAGGTACATGTATATAGATTCTAATACGTACAGATTTCAATATAATTTCTCATTTACAATCTACTAAGTCAAGATCACAACATCTAAAATAGGTTTGCTTCTAAATCCCCATTTTGAATTCTGCTACGTGAGAGTCCTCGTGAATCTTCAAATAATTAATTACAATTCACATGTGTGACCTTCAAAGCACCTTTGTGTTCAAATTGAACACAAATTTTCTGTTAGACACAACAAAGATAATGTTAATGACTAAGCTTTACGTCCATTAACGAGCAAGTCAATGAGGCTTTTCCTCATAATCCTAATGAGTGTAGAGTGGTGTTCTGTGAATAAGAGTAAATAGTCTTTTGTAAGATTCATTGTTGCTTACCATTTTAAATAGGAATATTACTTAAAATATATTAAAAGTAAAACAGATTTTTTTTAATTGGAAAGTCAATGACTGACAGAGATCATGAAGCATCATTGTTTTGACCAGTTATTTTTTTTAAAGGCTGTCGTAAGACAATCGGTTACTAAAACAATATAATTTAAATATTAAAAGTAAAACATAAAATTTAAAATTGATAAGAGTGTAAAAATTCTAATAAATTATTGTACTTAAACAGCTGTACTAATTAAATACGTCTTCAAGTGTAATAGAACAAAGCAAATGTTAACAAATATTATGTTAACATTTGCTGTAGGTATTTGATCCAATGTAACAATTTAACGTTTAACCTTTGTCAATGGAATAAAGTTTGAGAAAGAACAAGTGGCTAATAGTTATTAGAATGCAACCGATAACGATTGTGAAGCTAAGTAATTACTCTAAGTGGTAGGTATGAATAATTTATTGGTACGTGAGACGTACCTATAAATTTACATAATACTACTAAATGACGAAGATAATGATGTATTGGAATAATTCTTAGAAACTGTTATGACAGATATAAATATGAAAAGAAATTCATTCCAAAAGATTAGGATAATACAGTTTCTGCGCGGTAATTTAATAAGGTAGTCTGTATTAGATTAGATTGTATGGAAATTGCGAGCAGTCATTTATTAAAAAGATTATCCCAAAACACCTCTTAAAAATACATTTTATTTATCATTTTACAATTTAAAAAAATCCTTAATTACATTTTCATAGAAAATTTTCGTTACTTACCATTGCTAGTTTAATTGATTTACAAAAAAAAAACTGATTGTGTTTTTTTATATGCATATTAACTTTTTTTTATATACTGGTTTATGATATAAACGTGATTTAAGTATGTAGTTAACTAACGTAGTTAACTATTAAATTTTTAATAAGCTTTTAAAACAAGAAAAGTTAGTCATTTTGTTCTGAGTTCGAATTTAAATAAATAATGTTCTTTATTTAAAGCGTATTACAACGAAATTAATAAAATTTGAGAATTAAATTGAACTATGCTTCTATAAAGCTGGGGTCCCACGGTCCGTAAAATCGCGGATGCACGCAGACCAGCTCGCACGACGCACCGTGGGACCGGCCTCGTCCGTGATAGCACGGACACGTCTGTGGCGGTGCGCCGTATCCATCGTGAGTCGGTAACTTCAAAGGTGTGAAAGGTGCGCTCTTCTCTCTCTTTCTCTTTCGCTTTGCATTATGACAACATAAAAACATCTATACACACCGACACGCACCGTTGGACCGGCCCTGCCTGCGGTGCGTCGCCGTCCGTGCTCGTCGGCTGAGTGTGGCTGATCCGTAGAATAGCGGACCGTGTGACCCCAGCTTAATACGCACTTGATGAAATATAATTTTATTGATCGTTGTTATCTTAGGTGTTTTTAAATACCTATATTTTTTGTTATTATAATGATTATTAATGATACTGGGACTGAGTGATCTTTCAGATTAAAAAAAAAAGTTCTATTTCTTAATGCGTTCCTAACATAATATGTATAATAATATATTTTAGGTGTACTGTACATGTTAGTAACCCATTAACTATACACCCTGAGACCTTGTTTCAAAAGGGTCAGGATTGAGTTAATTTACTTTGCGTAGGTACTTATGTTACATTATTACGTCATGTAAGTATTGTTATCGCTATTGTTAAAACATGAAGCCAGTGCGTAGGTAGTAACAAATTATATAATCCAACCGAACACGACAGTACGCATATTTAGATATATTTACTTGTGGTTAAAACACGGCAAAGTATACTCGTATAAGATAGATATACTAGCTCTGACTCTTACACGAAACTGGATTATACCAGAAAAAAGGTATTGGTTGCGGCTTCTGGCTCAAAACCACCTCACTAACATCAATATATCTGCTGAAAGTAGATTACACAGATTTAGCAAATTGCCGTATGTGTTATACAGACCTAGTTAAGATTATGCCCACTGGTTTGCCAGTAGACTGTTACACGAAAATGGTGGTGGTAATTATTTTGTGTAACTCCAGTGCAACAATATTGCTGTGGTACATAGCGTGCCTCCACAAACAGTCGGCTCATCTGCCGATGTATATTCAAACTTGTGTAAAAATAATTGCCTCAGCATTCAGCAGAAACGCATTTGTACTTTTGCGTAGGTAGTAACTGGCATGGTGCTTGTTTCAAGAAAACCGGTGCAAATTCAATATCATATGAGCGTGCAATTTTCTCTAGCAATACTGCAGCTGTCAAATGTTTGCGTATAGCGTGTCGTAGCTTCCTTTATATTACTAGGTACATGTAAAACCGTTATTTTATAATTTCCACTTACTAAAAACAATCGTTTAGTCCTTCGTCAAAATAGGATAAAAATACAATGAATAACCCATAGCTTTATCCCTTTTCATCAATCATTAATTGTAGACTGTAGGATCTAAACACTTATCTACAGATTGGGTCTGATTCGCCGATGTTTCACTGCTTCCTTGTCAATCACCGTCTCCACAGATTTGCAAACCAGACCCAATTTGCAAACATCATCAGCCTTCAATCGCCACGCGCTCTGCCATAGTGCCTGCATCAAAAACCGGTGCAAAACCAATAACGTGTCAGCGTGCGTGTTTAGCTTACGCGATTGTAACACACTAGTAAGCGTGCTACAGCTTACTTGGTGATCGCAACCCGCACACCGGCATTGGCAGTGTGGGCAGGCCCGCGCCCTCGCACGGGCCGGACTCCGCTAGCTGCCCTGGGTTTGCTCGTCTGGCGCGGCATGCAGCAATGCGAATTGACAGCCGCAGTCGCGGGCGCTCCGCCGTGGGTATTGGAAGCAACGGTCCAGCATACAGCATACGTCCTGCGCACCACACCAGTTAAAGCCGTGTCACGCACAAGCAGCTCTTCACTTATGTATAAGCATTTTTGTGCATTGTCTTAACCCCAACGAAAACCAACGGCTCCCAAACGGCTGAAACCATTAGATTTTTTTTTGTTTGAAAGGTGACTTGATTAAGCGTGTTCTTAGCTATAGTTCAAAAAAATCTATCTAGCCGTTTTTGTTTAAATGTATTTTTTGTGCAGAGGGTTTTTAAAATTTTCAATTTATGATTATTACAAAGTATCAAAATATTGGAGAAGGAGGGTTCAATTTGGTTGTTAAAACGTAGGCTTGTATCTTAAGTGGAGTTGTAAGCAACATATGGCGACTACGAGAATTCTTGAATTAAATAATGATCATATAGATGAGATGAATTTAGAGAAAAGTAACTATTTCAGTTATTTTTATATTTTAGTTTATCTGCAAAATATTGCCTAAATGAGCTATGCAAATATACTCGTAGTGTAATAATATATAATAATAATTATTTTACATTAATTTATGTAGGTACCAGCATTGGGTATTATGATCGACCTATTTTGCTTAAAAGTCAAAGGTTACGCTGAGATAAACCAAATAAAACTTTTCGATAATGCTAAACTTCGACGACGTTTACTTAGTGTCATATTTCAAGAAAACCTTAACAAAGCTTTCCAAGGTCTATTAGAAAGCCATTATAAATCAAACATTATGAGAACAAAATAATTATGAGAATTTGACTTAAAGTGAATAGACGGAAAATTTATCAAAATATTCATAAAAACCGTGATTATAACTATAACCGGGCGCACGAAGGGCTCCGTACTATTATCTATAAAAACGGCAAAAAACACGTTTCTTAGATATTTATTTTATTATATTTGTACACCTAAAAGTTTCAAATGTCTTATATCACGGTTCATGAAACACAGCCTATAGTGACAGACGGACAGACGGACGGACGGACAGCGGAGTCTTAGTAATAGGGTTTTGTATTACCCTTTGGGTACAGGTAGGACTTATAACCATATTTAAAACCTACTGTAAATAGCTGTAAGTCCTATTGAGAGTAAATAAAGACTTTAGTAAATAAATTAGTAATTAGTAAATACAGACTGACTTAGAAGAGATATTATTATCTACTATTATTACGGAACCCTAAAAATTAAGGGATATTACTTGTAAAAATAACATAATAGACAAAATTCAAAATTCAAAATTCAAAATCGTTTATTTTCTATTGGTATTAAAATATACACTTAGAAACGTCAATATTTTATAATAACAAGGCACTCTAAACTCGTCCATGAAGATTGGCTAAATGCAAACAGCAGCCCATCTCCACCGACGAGCTGCTGGTTCCGAATGCAGTACCCCGAGAAGAGCCAGCAAGAAACTCAAGGGCAGCTCTTTTTAATCTCATGTCTTACTAATAAATATCGTTTACAATAACAGATACAAAACCAGATATTAGCTAATCATTACTGGCGCAAATCGTCATCGTCAGCTAACATCATCATTCACACAAAAAAAAAACATTTATTAATAGAAGCTCAGTAAAACTGGTTTAATAGGCGCAGTTCTTTCAACAAATACCTAGTCGACGGTCATTTTCTGTGAAGACGTATAAGTATTTTTAAAGAACACATCTGAACAAACCGTCTTTGATATCACAAATCTATCGTTTGTGATGATTCTAATAATCAAATCGAATGAGTCGATTAGGTGTGGACAACCAGATTACCTACTCAATGCTTTTACACTCTATATAAGCAGTGTATTCAACGATACAAGGGACACGACTAATCCTATAATCTTTACTCAAGCCATACAAAGTGGTATTTACGCTATGAGGTGAAAACGAACAAAAGAATTGTCTTTGAATAAATACTGAAGACAAGCAATATTACTACTTATAATTATTTTAATACAGCTGTTCCCCAGTTCTCATGGCAAAATTATAGTCTATTTTACCATCAGAAAAAAATACTTTGAATTTTTAACATCGGTCCAGTAGTTTTGGAGCCAATTTACTACGAACAAACACAAAAAACAAGAAATCTGCACTTTCTAATATTATTAGTGTAGTGTAGATGATTATAGATATAGATGTTATAATTCTTGAAGATCACATCTATACTTCAATACCAGCATTGTAAAGAGGAAAGATTTGTATTTTTGTATGTATGTTGCGAATAAACTCAAAAGCTACTGGACCGATTTTAAAAATTCTTTCACCAAGGGAAGGCTAGAAGATCCCTGAGTAACATAGGCTTTATTTTATTCCCGTATTCCCACGGGAACGGGAACTACGCAGATGAAACCGCGCAGAACCGCTAGTCTAATATAATCTGACAAAATAGGCAAATAACAACGGAACATTTATAAAAACGCCTTCTGTTTGTACATAATTAATGAATAAATAATTGTGTTGTGGCTTTCCATGAAATAAAAAAAAAGACGTGTGGCACTCGGGGACTGCCGCGGTAAAGCTATTGCATAGCATTTTGTATCAACAAGACTGCCGAAAACAAACGACGTTAGACAATGCACGGCCTTCAAGCCACACCTCCGTGCCCGTCGGAGTGGGGAGCGTGAGGTTTTTTTTCGTTACGGAATTTCTTGATTCGGTCCCCGCGCTCAAGGCTCTCGATAGAAGCTATGCAATAGCCATCCATCCATCCGTCCGTCCGTCCGTCCGTTCGTCCATCCGTCCGTCCGTCCGTCCATCCGTCCGTCCTTCCGTCCGTCCGTCCGTCCATCCATCCATCCATGCAATGCACGGCCTTCAAGCCACACCTCCGTGCCCGTCGGAGTGGGGAGCGTAAGGTTTTTTTCGTTACGGAATTTCTGGATTCGGTCCCCGCGCTCAAGGCCCGCGATAGAAGCTATGCAATAGCTTAAAAAATCGGACAATGAAAAGAAAGAATACCTACAGTCATATTAAATGAGAAAAGTTGTTCAAAATTCTATACCAAAAAAAAACTTAACCTATCAATCAGACAAAACGAAAACGGCCTTTAATTTCCCGACTTCAATAAAAAACGTAAGTAATAAATACGTTCACCCAATTCCGTGGAGTGATTGTATGAAATTACCATAAAAAATCAGATGAAAGGCGATAAGAAGTCAAAGTAGCTATTACTTTCTAAGGCACTGTGCGTGAAATTGGCAATAGACATGAACCCCGTGGCACAGTTAGATAGAGCTCAAACGAGGACCGGAAATTAGGGCACCTAATGTAAACCAAATGTAGTTTCACGAAGTGTGACTGTCATGAACACAATATTTCGGTTCGTGAAGACTGAGTAACTCACGAACACATATTATCTAGTTGAAGTGGGACTCATAGACGAAGGGGTCTGTATGATACCACCAAATAACAATAAATCTAATTTTGATTTTTTTTTATTGTTGTCATAGCGACCCCTATGGGCTGTAATTTTTACAGTGTTTATATAGCCCTGTGACAAGAGGAATGGATACAGACAGCAGAGCCTTAGTAACGGGGTCCCATTGGTCTTCTTATTTATAGATATTATTTATTTTTTAAAGTTTTAGTATTTTAAAAGTTAAGCAGAGGAGTTAATCGTTATTTTAAGTGCTATTCTGTATTACATATGGTGCCTACATTTTTCAAACTTTAATCTTACTAAAACATTTGTGGATTTACCACAGAGCGGTTACAAACTGTTCAAAACAGATGCCTTTTACGAATAACATTATTTTCAAAAAGTAATACTACAATCTGTTATAGACAGTGTTATTATTCTAGTATTGTACTAAAATTATATAACTTATCTATTTACAATTTTATAACTTAAAAGGATTACACGATTCATTTTCAGAGTTTACAAAGCTTATATTGTTCAACAATATTACAATATGTTTACTTAGTAGCATGCCCCGAAGTCCGGTGTTAAACATTTTCTCTAACATAAATTTAGTTAACAAACATTGAAAAAGTCACTGACTCCATAGTCTTGGAACAAATTTATATACAAACTATTGTCTAAAATCAATATCAGTATTACTTTTTATAAATTGATTCTGAGGCATGTGTAGCAACACCAGCCGGACTCACCGCCTGTCACGTTTAAGGGAAAAAATACTGAAAAAATATGGGTATACAAAAAATATAAGGAATAGAATACCTCTGTTGACCTGTATTATTTAAAGACTTGTAGGTTGCTTCTGATGAAACATTCCTGGTTTAATTTGTTAACTAGTTTCATTTGTTAATTAAAAGTATGTTAAACTAGGGTAAAACACCAAGTTACTTACACCCTAGTTCATCCTACCTAATTGACACCCCAACCGATTTTTTCAAAATTAACTAAATTACGATACACAATCATATTTAGAACTCGCAGTTTCCCGCGATTTCACCCGCGTAGTTCCTGTTCCCTTGAGAATACGGGGTTAAAGTATAGCCTATGTGTTATGCTATTTAACTGTAAAGTTTCATTGAAATTCGTTTAGTAGTTTTTGCGTGAAAGAGGAACAAACATCCATACAAACATTCGCATGTATAATATTATAGTAGGATAATTACATAAAACCAGCGTGATTATTTTATTATTCTATATATATAATTGTGTATCGTAATTTCGTTAATTTTGAACAAAGCTGTTAGGGTGTCAATTAATTGGTTTTTATATTAACCCTAGCTCTTTCTTCTGTTAGGTACCGCGCCGTTCTCAATTTGTTTTCCCTTAATCCTTTCCAACTCTTAACTGGCATCTCAAATTCCGTTACTGTTTCCTTAAGCTTTATTTTCCTGCCGGAAAGGGACCTTTACCGTATAATTGGACAGGTAGCTAAGGCCATTAGTGACCATTTACTGCAGACTGATTTGGCTTTCTACAACTGTTAAACGTTTTAAACATTCAAATACAATTCTATTCCCGTACTTCTCGTAACCATTATGTTTAACCACTATCGTAAACAAGAGAAGTGTTATTGCCTTACCATTTAAATATTGTCTGTTTGGATTAGATCCAACGTTTAAACAATATTATAATTTAATGGACACTATCGTTGTTTAAGAATTGTCTTTGAGTTTATACTGTTTTCTTTAAATTACACTAGTGGTTCTGCGCGGTTTCACCGCGGGTTCCCGTTCCCGTGGGGATACAGAAATAAAATAAATCCTATATATTACTCAGGAATCTTCTAGTTTCCTTTGGTGAAAAATTTCTAAAATCGGTCTAGTAGTTTCTGAGTTTATTCGTAACAAACATACAAAAATAAAAAAAATCCTCTTTATAATATTAGTATAGAATACAATAAGTCCTTATTGTACAAAAAATTACATCATAGGGATAAATAAAGTACAATTGGTCGTCTTATTGCTAACGATCACGTCCAAACAACCATTGGGAGCTCAATAAAAAAAAAAAAAAACTTGTCCTACATTTGTTACCCCACGTTCCTATTCCTATTCTCCCCGAGCAATTTATTCTAATCCGACTGTACGCAATATTCTTTCAAAGGGCAGCAAAGATTACTATGCTCCGCTTTGAAATAAATTTTCACCCTGCAAAATTGCATTCAAGATTCAAGGTACTGAATATAGGAAATAAGAGTACAAATACACTTGCAAAACAACATTATTATGAATAGGTATACTTATAACGATATGTGTGAAAACCTTAACTCAGCAGTGGGATGTTGAGGGTTATGATGATGATGACACTAGTATCTGTATGTCCGATGGGATTTGGAAAAAATATGAGTTTACATAAAAACTTCATCACTTACAGCCCTTAAGGTAGGGGGCAAATGTAATAAATCCTTTGTTAGAATTCATTTACGTTGTATAAGGAACTCGTATGCAGGATTTAACGCTACAAGACTCACTGTTCTAGGCGTTGTCAGTTAGATTTTTAATAGGTATTTACAGTAATTCGGACTTACGGCTCTTTTCTGGTTCTTCTACGAGGTAATGTAGTCTGCGTTACTTTGTTTAATTATCTGTGGATGCTACTTTTAAGTTATTTAATTTAATTTAATTTATTACTATTTTCAGTTATTGTTTGTGGCCGGTCAGGTAGTTATCATTTATGTGAAATAATAGCTTATAAAATGTACTTGGAAGAAATTTAATTCAAATTTAATAGTTTGATATACAAAGGCAAAGTAATATGTGTATTTAGTACATGAAATGTAATTACTTCCGTCCTAAGTAAACATTCACAACAGTTATGATTTTGTAAATTATATTTTAGCTTAGATAATATCATGCATGTTACGTTAACGGACCTCTTTAGGTCAAAATTCAATATACGAAATTCATCCCTTGTCTATTTTTTTTTTATAGAAAAAGGGGGCAAACGAGCAGACGGGTCACCTGATGGTAAGTGATTACCGTCGCCCATGGACACCTGCAACTCAAGAGTCACAAGTGCGTTGCCGGTTTTTTTTTAATTGTGGGACACAATTCACACACGGTTATTTAGTCCCAAACTAGACAGGGCCTATACTATGGGTACTAAACAACTGATGAACACCAACACGAAGCTAACAGACATGTTCACGTACACAAATGTTGGCCCCGAGCGGGAAACGAACCCGCGACTTCCGACTCAGAAGGCAACTATCAACTGAGCCAACAGGCCAGTGAAGCCTTTGAGGTGGGAGTACGCTCTTCTTGAAAGTTTGAAGGTCAATATTGATATTGATATTTTGGCAAACTCATTATCTTCTAATAAAGGTTATACATAATCACTACAGAAATTATGACATTTTGTATGTTGTTTGCAATTTATTATGCTGAGGCTTTGCCTAAGCTAACTAATGATTTTTTAATTACCCTGATAAGCCTGTACCATAAGTTTCCAACTCAAGCCTCCTTTGTTCCGACATTGTTGAGAATTTGGAACGGAAACAACGTAGGTATGGCGCTGTTGCTCACTTTTCTTGGTTTAAACTTGTGTATAACATAACTAATCTCTCTAGTCTATAAAAACCAAGTGGTTGCCTTTGTCTGGTTTTCCCCGAACTTCTACACGCAATGGATTTTGATACGGTTTTCTATACTCCTATCTATACTTATACTACGAGTAATATTATAAAGGGGAAAGATTTGCATTTTTATGTGTTTGTTACTAATAAACTTAAAACCAACAGAACCGATTTTAAAAAATCTTTCACCAGTGGAAAGCTAGAAGATCCTTCAGTAACATAGGCTATATGTTATTCCCGTATTCTCACGGGAACGAGAACTACGCGGGTGAAGCCGCGCAAAACCGCTAGTCACTAATATAGAGAGAGCGATAAACGAGAAAACTTTTCGTATATGATATGAACCAAAGCAATACGAGGAAGGGTTTAATCTTTGAGTATAAAACCAACAGGAGACGTCACGCGCACTAGTTTCTTTTGCAAAAAAGTCTGCCAATTTCTGCGGGGGAACGAGGAAACGCACAAAAATAATGTTAAAACAAACGCATTTTTTGACTAAACAATTAAACACTAGCTTGAACTAGATGCACATAAATACATTCACCAATACAAGCACTCCGTGAACTCAACAAAACTGGTTGTATTTAACAGGTATGATCGTTGATCGACACTTTTTTTTGGCAGAGGGGAACGCCTGCCAGTGGCGTCTCCGGTTGGTTTAATACTCAAAGGGTTTAATATAACGCATACACCCCAATTACTATATTAATATAAAAAATATATGATGCATTCGTACTTTAATTTTGTCTAACCAAATTCCTTAAATAAAGAACAATAGTAGGTAGGTACGGTTTCCATAGGTAGCCCTAAATTCAGTTGACACAGTCATATTAAAAATACCTGAAATCGAATACGGAACAAACTAATTTTAGGAATTGCCCCTATTCTGTTACATATTGTGTAAGGTAATCTGTCTGAGTAGATAGACTTATGTAATGACAAAGTTTAGTATATATATATATATATTTGTCTATCTTTGTAACTCCTCAATTCATAAGTGAAATTTTAAATTATTATAAATGAAACCAGCAACTATTAACTAACTTACCTTTCAGCTCTCCTTTTTCAATATAGCTCTATATTTGCAAAAAACTAATATACAACTTGAAACCCAAATATAACTGTAAAATAACCTTTCCCATTTAAGTACAAGATCTCCTCAAATTTTGTTATCACGCTCTCTACTAAAGAGCATTGAATTTTATTGCAACGTTGTAAATGTTCTGCTGTAAAACACGAAGACAAATAAGGAATTAAAAACAATGTTTATAGCCAATTTGTAGGCAGCTCGAGTTCGTGGTAAGCCTCAGGAATCTGTTTGAAAATACGGCGTCGTTAATAGCCACTATTAAGGCGTAGGTATTGTTTGAAAGATTTATGAGTGAAACAAGAATAAGGGTCTGAAGAATTTAGCTGTATGCAGGTTTTCCTGTTTTTCTGCCTTTTTAACCGTGACATAAGGCACTGTTATTGACTTTGATGCAAACAAAGGAAATCCAGTGATAAAATTTGAAGCCATTTCAGTAAGAATTTATAAAACTGCTTTCCAAAAATACTATCTTCATTCAAAACTTCTGCTTTGTAAGTCAAGGAGTTGAAACTGTTTATCGCTAGTTTAGTCAGATATACTGGATGATTTTTTTTACCGTCTGGAAAAAAATATGAGGTATAAGGTATCTAGAGCCGAAGTTATACACGAGATGAATTGTTAAATATCATGTTTAAGGCAATTTACAAAATTTAGAAAACTACGCACAGTACTACGCGCTGCTGGCGGTTGTAGGTAAATGCGCATAAATGGAAGCTACGAGCCTGTTTCTTTTTAAAATACTTTTTCAAATATTTCAGTGTGTATTATTGACTACAATTGAGTAATGCAGGCAAAATATCCACATCAGGCTTCGTCAAAATTAAATTATATACCTACTTACATTTTATTAAAAATATACAACATGTCAGAATATTAAATTACTACTAGTCAAATAGACCCCCCCGTACCGTGTCCTGTCCAAAAGTACCCATGACACTGGCCGCGTTCCCCCGCTGGATGGCCAAAGAAATTCGTTGCTCCAGAAACATGCCCGATCTAGGATCCAGTCCCTTTTCTCTCAACCGCCTCCCAATGTCACGCACAAAAGCTTGAGCTTCAGATCCCCAAGGCCCTGCTGTCTCAAAAGCAACTGGTATAAAATCGTAAGTCGGCACCAAGCTTGCATATTTAGAATGTTTTAGTCCGTTTGCTGTCTCTGCTGCTGAACCCGAAGCCCTTTGGGTACCTCCAAGGTGGGACGGAGCAAAGGTGCTTACACATGTTACATCCCATAAAAGGCAACGACCTTTTTGCCACGGAATTAGTGTTAACTCATCTGGCCTCTTCCCGTCGGACCGGCACAAACCGGGAGGCTCCAGAACACATGGCACTCCTGCTGAAACAACAGCACGATGGATAATGTCATTTAAAGCTTGGTGCCGAGCAAAACGTCCAGTGCACTTCACGCAAGACAGTCCATGGTGCCCATCCATTTCCACTGTGGACCCACAAATACAGCGATGAGGTTCACAAATGGTACAACCTAACCTAAGGGCCGTCGCAATCCTGAGGGAGTTGTCGTCTAAAAGTGTGCCGATGTGAGGCGAAGGTAAAGCCTGCAACCAAGCACCAGACTCTGGCCTAGATACGGCTCGAATTCGGGCCAGGTCAGCACCATCAAAATCCTCCACTAGACCTGCTAAGACCTGCTTGCATAAAATCTCGTTCCAGCCCTTCTGGGAACATGGATTTTCGGGGCGGTTTCCGGCTGGACACAAGACGTTCCACACCTCATAAGCCTCCGCCATAAATGGGATACGGTTCACGCCACCATTAAAAGGAACAATGCGAGCGACGAGTTCCGCAACCCCATGGGCAGAGGACAGGAAAGCGAGGGGACCAGTCTCAGTCAAGTGACGTATACCGAGTCCACCATGGCGGATGGGTAAACGAGCCTGGCACCACTGGATATCACTGATGCTGATGTTCAATATGTTCTCAAGTGTAAACTTGAGGGTATTATCGAAGAGCGCAACCTCTCTCGGAAATAACCAGGTTGGAGCTGACCTTACCGTGTAAACTGACTTCGGTATTCCAAAGCAGTTCCTCAGCAGTACCAGGGAGACATGAGCGGGGAGAAGACGGAAATGTTCCTTGAGTAATGTATATTATTTTAAGCAAGAAAAAAATTTTTTTAAGTAACATTGCCAAATGAATCTATTACACTTACCTATCACACCACATTTTTTTCCAGATGGCAAAAAAAGTCACCTGTATTTATTTTTACTCAAACTCTTAAAATTCAAAAATTCTAATAATTTATAATAAATTATTAGAATTTTTGCATTTTAAGATTTATTCTGTAATTAATCAAAATGTCACTTAGAAACCTCAAGTATAAGTCTAAGAAATCTGGTTGGCTGAATATAAAAACAGCAGCCTATAGCAGCGAGTTTCTGGTTCCAGGTGCAGTATCGTATGAAATTAATTTTGTTTATACTCGATCATATTGTAACTATCAAATATATAAATCTGCTGAGATTCCAAACTATCAAGATTATCAAACACACGTACATAAATTTTATTGCTTAATAGTTTAAGCCCTTTCTAAAATATTAAATTTGTGTTTAGGAGACTTAAAAAAGGAGGAGATGTATGATTTTGGGCCTAGTTACAAAAAAAAATGTTTCTCATTCTTCGTACAATTTTCTTTTCATAATCTTCTTTTCAAAATTATATTTAGGTATGAAGCAACTAAAATGAATAGAAAAAAATCCCTCAAAATCTAATAAAAGCTCTGGCTGTGACACTAATATAGTCCCCTAACAAGAAAAAAGATAAAAATATCCGCCCGCTTCTAGAACCACGCTCTCCCTGTATTTTACCCCTACTCTAGTTACACTTCTTTACTGTTATTTTTAATTACCTCGCCTGGGCTGTTCAGTTCAGTTATTTTTTTATATTTAGGTCAATAGCTTTTAGTGCTTGATTTATTTTCGAAAAAAGCACTACAAATTTGATCAATATTCTGAGTTATTTCTCACTTTTAAAAATAAGTACGGTGTTAAAAATCGGTTCGGAAGTATACCAATAAATATATTTATTTCAAGATTTGGTCGATAGAATGGAATAAATTCAACACTTTTAAATTTGGATTATCAAAAAATAAGTAACGAAGTTCAAACAATTTTTTTTCTTGTGATATTCCAACTGATCAATATAATAAAAAAAACTATTAAGCTGGGTTGCGATCTTCATGAAACAAGTTCAATTTTGATCATTAAAACGTAAGCCAAAAAATACAAATTCGTAGTAGTAGAGGCCTCGTTTATTCAATTATCTGCGCAAAAGACTCAATTACGTAGCTACGGTATAAAGGGTGTTGTACAACGTAAGACTGGTTTTCTGTTAACAAACCAACATTGTTAGAGCGTCTTGTTTAACCGTAAACTTTAGCAAGACCGTGACTTGAAAATCGAAGCGTGATAAATTTAATTCAAGGTTCATGATGCTAATATATCAACGGAGGTATTATTCAGACTTTTCAATCAATGACTAGTAGGTACTCAAAAATCTGTCAAAAACTTTTGAATTTGGAACTACACATAATTATAAATACCTAAATGATATTCGAGTAGGTATTCGACTTAAAAGTGTTCTGTGATTCGACTATAGGTCGGTGTAAAGTGAGTAACGTGAGAAAATACATTGATTGATTATATATTTTTTTTAATTAATGTTGGGCTTACTCTTGACCCCAGACTAGCCCGAGAGCATAGGCCGGGCCTACGCTGGGATGAGTTTGCCCAGATAATTATTTTATCGACACTAATATTATTGAGAGGAAAGACTTTTTACGTTTATTTGCAACGAAATAGGCTTCGTTTAAAAAATGTTTCACTAATGCTTACCTTTCCAGGAGTAACATGGGCTTTATTTTTTTTACGGTAAAGAGACTTACGCTTGTGAAATTGCGGAGAACAGCTTGTATTTAATACTTACTTAATAGGGTATTTGACTGCCTAGTCAAATGAGGTACTCTTTATGAGCTGTCAAAACGAAAATTTCGCATGAAAAATGTACTGAGTATTGAGTTGCGACGTCATAATTTTTAGTACTCAATTGCGACACTTTTTTGGGTGATTTATTAATTTAAAATTGTATGTAGTTGTAAAATGAAAACCGAAATGCATTTTTAGAGGTGTTATAGGATAATCTTTTTAATTAATTATTACTCGCAATTTAATTTCGATTCAGTCAAATACCCAATTGGCAATGTACGACGGAATTACTTAGCGGTGGATATGTAAATCTCCAAAAAATATTAAAACTACGAAATTGAAATTTGGCAGGCAAGTTCATTTTTATAAGGAGCTCGTAAGATTACGATTCCAGTGTGTTTGTAACGGCTGGTTAAGTAAGTTTCAGTGCCTGTGTTTCAGAAGGCACGTTAAAAAAGTGGCTTGAAAAAATCTGGTATTGGCATACTAGCTTAATACCATCTCCCAATATTCGGGAGGCGCAATTCGGAGATTATGGCCCAATATTCCTCATGTTTGAGTAGAGTCCCCTAATTTAGAAGTGGGCTGTTACGGGTTGATGATTAGATATGTTTCATAATAGGTACTAGCTTTTACCCGCGGCTTCGCTCGCGCACGTTTATTTCACCCCCTTAGGGGTTGAATTTTGCAAAATCCTTTCTTAGTGGATGCCTTCACAGTATAAGCTATCTATGAGCAAATTTTTAAGTCTCTAAACCCAGGTGGTTTAGGCTGTGCGTTGATACATCACCAATCAGTCAGTCGTTTATCATTTTATATATTATAAATAAAGATACAGTGCAGGTATAGGCAAAAAAAATATTTTCATAATTAGTAGTGTTTGTTTTATAAATAAATACAAAATTCCCACGGGAATAACGGGGCAGGTAGCAATAAAACTATACAGCAGTAAAAAGAGTTAATAACTAAAATGTACAGATCTCTCACAGGGTTTAAAGGCACCGCAAAAATACGATTGTAATAAAAAAATTACTACTTACTAATGGCCTATGGCAACCTACAGGGAAAATGGCTTTCAGGTTTCGATAAAAATATATGCCATGACACTTTTGCAGCGAATATATAAGTACGAGCCGTCTAGAGATGTATTATCTGTTTTACCACTCACATTCTGGGTTTGTAATAGACTTTGACATATGTGATACATTTTTAGGGTTCGGTACATACCCTAAGAAATCATATTACTAAGCATTGGCAACCATAAATAATTAAAGGATGGCCTTCAAACGACCGGTCTTGGTGCGTTTTTTTGCTCGGTTGCAATAATGGCTATTATACGCATAGTTATAGATACTATGTGAACAATATTAATCTAAACGTGTTTTTTTATTGTACGGTGGTACAGAACCCTTCGTGTAAGAGCCAGACTTGCACGTCTCTGTATTTTTTCTGTAGTTTATTTATGGTTTTTGAAAAAAAAAAATCTAGTTAATGAAACTGACTGACCGAAAATACGCAGCCAAGACGCATAACGCCAGCGCCAACGAGCGCTAACGTTAATGAGTGCTTAGGTACCTATCAATCCCATTCAATCCCATTCATATCTATACTTATAATAATATTATACAGAGGAAAGATTTGTATTTTTATATGTTTTTTACGAATAAACTCAAAAACTCTGAACCGATTTTAAAAATTCTTTTCCCAATGGAAAGCTAGAAGATCCCTGAGTAACATATACTATATTTTATTCCCTTATTCCCACGGAAACGGGAACTACGCGGTTGAAACCGCGCAAAACCACTAGTCAATCTATAAAATCATTCACTTTCGTTAAAGCTATGCATTTTGGCTAGGGGGCTGTACCGTTGGGTCCGTAGGTCTAGTCTAGGATTTCTTTATACTGCATGATTTTCTTTACCGTCTGGAAAAAAATATGACGTATAAGGTATCTAGAGCCGAAGTTATACACAAGATTAATTGTTAAATATAGTCATGTTTAATGCAATTTACAAAATCTAGAAAACTACGCACAGTACTTAGCGCAGCTGGCGGTTGTAGGTAAATTGCGCATAAATGGAACCTACGAGCCTGTTTCTTTTTAAAATACTATTTCAAATATTTCAGTGTGTATTATTAACTACAGTTGAGTAATGTATATTAGTTTAAGCAAGAAAAAATTTTTTTGAGAAAAAAAATTTTTTTTTAAGTAACATTGCCAAATGAATCTATTACACTTACCTATCACACCACATTTTTTTCCCGACGGTAAAAAAAGTCACCCTGTATAATGTAAGTAAACAGAAGTTAACACTTAAAATGATTTTATTTATCTACTAAGAGGGTTAAATAGGGGTGAAATATTATAATTAAGTTCGTCATTTTATAAATCCCATTTAGCACAGCACAGCTATAAGATAAATCGCACACTAACACGAATCACCCATAGTGCAAAAAGATTAATTAATTTACACTAATTAGGTGTCGATTTGATTGCAAATTGCAATGAAGATTATGTTTGCAGATGAATCGGTACACAATTATAATTATGGTAGTCAAAACGATACAACAATATACAGATCATGTGTTCGTTTGCGTATTTTATTTAAATCATTCGGTATTCATCGAATCGGTCAGGTTAAGGTTGGGACTGGATCCCGATTTACATATCCCACCGGCCCTGATTTTATTTCATTCGATTTACAAATTCTATTTCGAATCCGATGGAAATATCTTTAAGCAAGAAAAAAAAATATGATGCCAAACAATTCTAAATTCAAAATACTTGAACTTACAGTGTTTATTTAGAGAAAATAAATTTCGAAGGTCCTCTTAATTTTTATTTTATTCTTTGAACTCGTTATACGTTTAAGTGAGCTCTTAATAAAAAATAATTTCCCCGAAAAAAAATGACCTTCGACTATGTACGAAAACCTTTTAATTTTTCTATCTAGATTAGAGGTCACAAATCTCAAGGAAGGTTAGAGATCCTTAGGCAAAAACATCAAATGAGGGTATCCCCGTAGTCCTTCAAACGGAGTAGGTAGGTACTTATATAAAAAATATGTAAATGAAATTAAGAACTAAATTAATCTTATGTTAATAAAACCGTCAAAAAAAAGGTTCCGAGTTGCAAAATAACTACCAGTATATTTAAGTTGTTTGTATAAGTAAATTAAGAATATTGTATATTTTGTTTACTACCAGTTTACTACTGTTTCATTATTTGTAATTTATATATATACTAGTGCTGATATCAGGGTGTAATATAAGATAATTCAGATTCGGGGTATCTCGAAAACGGCTCTAACGATTTTTAAGATTTTTTGATACCTACAGATAAAGATTTGCATTTTAAGTTCTACTGCATAGTAATGCCACTCACCGGCAGATGGCGTTAGGGACACTGGTGTTAGAACTAGAGCGAAGCTCGGTCTAAAAGGAACCCTATTATACCCTATTTTTGTACCCATAAACGTGACAGGTGAGCCCATCGCCGGAGCAGGGTGTAACAGATGCCTCAGAATTAATTATGGGGTCTGCGCGTTTTCTCAAGTTTTTTTTCTTCAGCGTTACATCACAGCTAGTGATAAATATGCACTGAGTTTTATAAAAAAATTCTCATTGGTTGGTAAATGTCCTCACCAGGTTTTGACCCAAGCATCACGTAATTCACGTATGAGAGGTGCCCGATAGTGAACTACCGAGATTTAGCGATAAACTCACGCTAGCAGGCAAAATGTGTATAGAAATGTTGGCACATCTTTATTTATTGCATACCCTATATGACCAATTACAATTTACCTTTTCAAAATATAATAGAACAAATCTACCAGCGGTGGGCTGCACAGATGTTGAAAGCTACGTCTAAGGTTCCTACTGCGGACTCCGCGTAAAACGTACGTGCGCTGCGTCGGGCGTGCAAGAGACACCACTATAATACACTAGCTTTTACCCGCGGCTTCGCTCGCGCACCTTTAGTTCACCCCTTAGGGGTTGAATTTGCAAAATCTTTTCTTATTGGATGCCTTCACTGCATAAGCTATCTATGTGCAAAATTTCAAGTCTCTAGACACAGCGGTTTAAGCTGTGCGTTGATACATCACATCACCAATCCAGTTTATAATTTTATAATAAATAGATTACCATAATAAGTTTTCGTCAGCCGCGTACAGCGTCTCGCTGGACGCGGCATACGGCCTTTATAACAGGCGACCACCAAATCAAAGATTTACAAATCAAATTGACGTCTTTTAAATACCTACATCCGATAACGATCGGTTTAACCCTTCAAACCCAATTGAATCAATCCAAAAATTGGCATGCCAATTATCGGATAGACCGAATACCATTAACAATTCCACCGTAAGAGCCGAGTGTTAATTACAGATTAACTTGATTAAATGCTTACTAACTTCTTGATCCGATTGAAATTCGGTGAAGCAAATATTTACGCTAGGGATGAATCCCTCAATAGAAATATTTTTCCTCAATCTAACGAACTGAGTATACCTATAGTATGCACAATAAAAAACTTCTATATTAAAGGTATATTCTTTTTGTCAAAAAGGCGAAGAAATACAAACATTTTCTCATATAGAATGATCTAAATTTCCCAAAAAAATTTCTTATCAGCCTAATCTGAAAACCATATTAAAATCACTTTTTTTGTTACAAGGATGCGAGATCGGCGATTCTATGTTATAAAGTGTCTATTCGTATAAGGCAATAAATACGCCACCGCAACGTAACTTTCTTAAGTTGACAACTTTACCGAGGCCTACCTAATTGATGGGCTTGTGAGTGGCGTCGACTTTGTCATTACCAACTTTATTATAGACCCACTAAAGCTGCTATAGAAAGTTGAAGGTTATAATTGAATAAAAAGTTATTTTCATAAATCCATTATTATTAAGTACGTAAAAATGTTTAATATTTTTAAATTTAAATATTGAAATTGTGTATCAGGGCAAAAAAATATTTTTATAAAGACTTCAAAATAAAATCACGTATTATTTTTCTCGGAAAATTTGAGGAGAAGCAAATACCTTATCCAAATATTTTTAGAGTTCATAATAAAAGCACTCGTAAATAATATCTGCCATGCGATGCGTTAGTTTTATTACCAACGAGTTTGTTCTGCAATACGACTGCGTATAAAAATCGTTTTACAACTCACTTTATCGCATTCGTAAAATAAGGAATAGACGCCATTCCGAGAAATGCGCGATTGTGTGGATTCGTCGTGTTTTACTCGCAAACCTTACGATCCGTAAAAGGCGTACAGTGAACCTAAAGTCATTTAAATCTTTGCAATAAAGATTTTTGATCGGTTTTCCGTGAACTCTTGGCATTTGAAATGACTGTAAACTTGATGAAACCTGCCCAGCCCTGTCATCATCAGGCCGCATAGACCACGGCCTAAGGGCGGCAGATTTGAGCACCAGACCTAAATTTGGCAATAGACCCTGGCTTAGGGGCGGCATATTTCAGTACCAGTCCTGGAGTTGTCAATAGGCCGCATAGGCCGCGGCCTAAATTTCAGAGTACGCTCACTCGCTTTTGTAAACCTTCAAGTTCTTTCGCGATTATAAACGTAACGCTTAGTGTACCCGACCGAAACTGAAGTGGCCTATACTTTTATGAAAAGTATGAATCCAGCTCTGATCTTACCAGTTAAATGACCATCAAAATACTATTTCCTCCGCCGTATCGAATATTATGGACCATAAGACCCATAGCTCAGTAGAAAGCTGCTACTAGGAAATAAAAGTTTGGTCGGTAAACTTTTGTGGCGTACTGTACGTCGAGACGTCGTAAAATTAGTACGGATGCGCCATTGTTATGGAAAAGGAAATGTTTATTATAGGTTTTCACTTCCTTTCGTAAAGCCGACAGATGTTCAGCTAAGATGTGTTGGCAAAGATCCAAAACGATAAAAGCTAGCACAGATGGCAACATTTTTGCAGGCACAGTTTGCCTATCAGTTTTTTAGCTTGGACAATTAATATCAAACAGCTATTTTATTTCCGCATAAAGTTGGAACCATCGCAAAATGTCAGATTCGCAAAATGACGGATTCCCAAAATGTCGGAATTCTGACATTCTGCTTATCTGACCATTTGCTTTTCGCAGAAACCTAAATACTATGATAATACTTACGAGGGGTGGCTGATAAGTAATCTACCTAAATACGAAAGAAAAGACATAGATAGGTGATTTATTTTTTATTTTTCTATGTAGTCCCCTGCAACTGAAATACATTTGTGACATTTGCCAATTAGTGACATCATACCATTAAAAAAATATTTTTTGTCTTGGGCGTCAAAATGGTCGTTCACAGCGTCCTTCATCTCTTCATCCGTTGAAAATCTGCGACCTCTCAAATTTTTCTTTAAATCTTTAAATAGGTAATAGTCACAGGGGGCTAAATCTGGACTATAGGGTGGGTGATTGATCTCTGCAAAGCCGTTTTTCTTTAGAGAAGACCGTGCTGTAAAGGCCGTGTGTACAGGCGCATTGTCTTGCAATATTAAAACTCCTTTACGAAGTTTGCCTCTTCTTTTTTCTTTTATTTCTTCACGAAGCTGGTCAAGTAATTTTGCATAGTATTCAGCATTCATTGTAGTGTTTCTGGGTAGGTAATCTATCATTAAAATTCCTTCAACATCCCAAAATATGGTTGCCATTAGTTTGCCTGCTGACGGCCGGACCTTGAATTTTCTTGGTGGCTTCTCCCCTTTGAATTTCCATTGCATTGACTCTTGTTTACTTTCGGGATCCCACTGGCGAATCCAAGTTTCATCACAGGTCACTATTTGCGATACCATTTCTTCTTCCTTGTCCTTTACTAAGTCTAAAAATGCTTGACAACATTCCACACGCCTTTGCTTATCAAACGGGGTCAGCATTCTAGGCACCCAGCGCGCGCTCACCTTGGACATCCCCAAATGTTCATGAATTATTTCATGAACTCGTTCTTTACTGATGCCAACATCTCGAGCTATCTCCCACTGCTTGATTCGCCGATCAGCCAGAATCAGTTCCTTCACTTTTCCGACTTTATCTGCAGTAACTGCAGAAATCGGCCGCCCGCTACGGGGATCGTCTTCTAAGCTCTCACGGCCCTGTTTAAACTGCTTCGACCAAAACTTTATTACGTACTCTGAAGGACATGAATCTCCGAACACCTTTAACGTGCGCTCACGAATCTGGGTGGGCGTATTTCCTTCTCGACTGAGGAACTTAATCACAGCGCGATGCTCAATTTTGATCATTTTTGAATTTTCTTCCGACATAATGAATACAATCACGCGCCAAAAAAAATTTAAAGCATTAAAACAAATGAATGTTACGAATTTAAAAAAAGGAATAAACAAGGAATGTGAAAACATTGCGGCCAGTTCTATTTTTGAATTTTTTTTTAACAAAGTATATTACTTATCAGCCACCCCTCGTACGTGTCCTTAATTAACATATTCAACTCAAATTAATCTTAGTCGTTTGAGTGCTATTCCTTGAAACAGGTTTGTACTATTTGATTATTTTGATTCATATAATGTTAAGTATGTATTTCAATATTCTTGTATAAATTAAACAGAAAAATTTGCACACCTTAATAACTTACCTCTTAATTAAAGTCAGGGCTTAAAATAATAAATTATTGCCTTTGCGATTTCCTCGATCAGATGAACACTCAAATGAATAATTTAATTATTATTATTTCATAATATGTTTGTGGCGTATTTATATAATTGAGCAAACTATATAATTGAGAAACAATACAATACATCTTTACATAAAATACAATAATTGTAACTAGACAATGTCTGTGCACAAGATCTATGTAGGGGTGTTAATAACATGAATCTTTAGGGGTTTTTATAAGATCAATGGTAGCTAAAACAATCATTTCTAGGTTTTTAGTTCGTCTGCCTGTCCGTATGTCTGTTTATAAGCGCATCATGCAAAAATTACTAGGTAAAATTGGATACGGTTTTTACAGTTGTGTTGTTGCCGGTCTAACTTAAAATCTTATAGGTACCTAAATGTTTCAGCTATCTATCCATCCATCTATATTTAAACCAAACGAGTGTTTTTACTGGCAGGGTAGTTTGTTTATATATATACATAAGTAAAAGTATCTCTTAAATAAAATTTTCAACATTTTATATCACATAATTATATTTTTTTACATTTTGTTAGATCTTCAACAACTTCCTCCACAATACGACCGCAGAAACACTAAGCTTTTACAGAGTGGATACAAATAGCGGGTTGCTGTGCAGAAATGTTCTTACTTAATTGTGCTAGTTTAAATACGAATCAAATAAAACAAAATTTTATAAAACAATTAATAATCAGAGTTTTATGGAAACTAGCGTTCGCTGGACAGAAAGTTCTTTAGATAGTTAGGGTAATTTAGTTTAGTTTGAAAGGAAATAAATTATTTGAAAAACTTTAACATGAATTAACTTCATTTATATGTAGATCGGTTATATGGCAAATAATACAATAAATTTTCAAAAGTGAAAACTGGGTATTTCCAGAAATGGAATACCTCTGCCTACCCCCTGGGGGTAAAAAGCGTGAGATAATGATTATTTATTTGCATTTTTGATTTTCTTCAATTTTAAGATTTCGCGAAAATATTTGTATTCTTTAGGTTTTATTGTCACAAAATTATTTCGATACTTACCCATTATAGGAGAGTAAATTTTAGATTGAATAAATACAGTTTATTATGCCTTAAAAATAGTCTTTTTTGGGCTTTGGTTTTTGTGCCGTGTTTGACCAAAAAACAGCTCCTTGAAACATCGCGTGTTGTTCATATTCGTCATTGTTTGCATGTCAGCGCCGAAGCTTGTCACTTATCAGGCAGCTGTCATGTCCATTCCCGAGGACTGAGCGTTTAATCAAGCCATAAAACCGAGGGAACTGAATTAAGTTTCCCCATAGTCAGGATTACCGTGACCTTCGCGGCATCGCAGTGGTGCATTGCGGCTGTAGAAATCACGCTAGCATTGTTTATTTAGCTTTGCTGCAATTTCAGTAACACCTTCAAGATATAATCGTTCGTTATTTATTTGGAGTAGTTTGAAAATAACGACTTAAATAATCACTTTGCCAACCTTGACCTCGAAAAATAGGCGAACTAAAGTGTCTAATTTGACTGCAGTGCCTCCGAGAAATTGCATTAAATCTCTTAGACCAAAATAGTTTCAGCATTTAGATTTTTTTTCACAAACACTTGTTGTAATTAAAAATAACCAATGAGATAGAGAAAACCTTGCGATGAAACGGTGTCAACGAAAAAACATACGATCTTAAGAAAATTCTAGAATAAAGAAGAAAAATTTAAGAAAATCTAAAGATACGTAGTAGAGGCGGGACGTAAGACGTTTTTATTTCTTGACAAGATTATGATGATTTATTAAAAAGTAAATGTTATTTTATTTACGCTCACAACTTAAGTGTGACAATCATTGTGGAAGGAAGGACCCAGCGGATCTTCGACATCGGTTAAAACGAAACTGTATGTATGTACATCATATTTAACACCTAAATAATAATTGTTGCTTACATAGAATATATCGATTATTTTTTATAGAAGACATTGTCTGTCCTAAAACCTCTTGGACATTGCCACACTTACAGTATGCATTATGTACTATATTATTCACATTATACCTTAGTTCATATAAGGTTAAAGTACGTGTTATAATCATAATTAAGTTTCTCTAACAATGTGAGACGGCTCTGTCTACGCGAAACCTAGCTTGAAACGGGCATATTTAATAAAGCCATAACTGAGTTAAGTGCCGACACTTCACTAGTTCTACTCTATCGTCGAGCCATGAAATTTATAAAGAATTTTGTTTTTTTTTTAATGTACAATAGTACATTATGGTACAAGTGAGTAAAGTTGGTGATTACCGCTGAGGCGCCATTGAGACCCGAGCCGTAGGCGAGGGTCATAAGAGAGCCGAGGACGGTAATCATCAATACACACGTGTATCATACGACGTTTTTCAACACACTTGTGAATAAATAATACTAAAAAATCATTTTAAAATAATCATTCGCAATGGCGGGGAAAATTAATTGGTTTTCCAATTTTTTATTTATATAATTTGGAAAAGGCAAAAGGATCTAGGCCCATACAGCCTCGTTTTCCTATGCGCTCGCATCTTACAATGGCGATCGGCCATGGACTAAAAAAATTAGGTTTCTTTTTCTTTGGTTTGTCGTGGATAGCGTTTTAGCCACGTACAAAATGGGGTATTTAAAGTTTTTACAGAGAAAACCAAAGTTATATTTGAGTGAAAGTTTTGTTTATTAAACACGTACAAGTTGAAATGATCTATTTAAATACGAAGTTGCATGAAATGAGCAAGCCATATTTGTGTATTAATTTATTAGTACGATTGAATACGATCTTTTTTGTATCGAAACTTTTTTAAGAACAAAGCAACTCTAGCAACAAAATTGAAAAAAAAAATCTATAACTCACTAGTGAATAATAGCAAACAAAAAGTCTCAGTTTGATTATAGGTGTCATTATGTGCCTAATTGCAGTGAAATTAGAGCCACTTTATGAGCAAGTGTGTTGAAAAAAATATTTTACGCAATCTTAATTCGCAAAAAAGGTAGCATTAAAAGTTCAGCGCAAAGGTCAACTCGTTGAAGTTTAATAAATTTTAAATCATTTTATTTTGCATGATCCAAATAGAGCTCTGATTTATCGAAGCGTTGAATTTCATAATAAAACAACATAGGATTTTTTTCAGTGCAATGAACAAATTGGTTTAGGTACATGAATTCTTAGAAGTAATATTGACGTAATAGAAAATTATAGTATTAAAAAAACTTCGCTGTTTATCTCTCAAATTGTAAACTTTACCATGAACTATCATAGCAAGACTTGTATTCCATTTTATTAAATGAACGCTAGCTCTCCCTTAGTCAGAACTCAAAGGAATAAATGATGTTTTAAGAGTTTATGGCCGGTATGGCTATAGGGCGTAATAAGACTTTACATACTTAAAAATTTAAAAAAATGTTGAGTACTAGATCAAGATTAGTTAGTATTCTAGATATATACAATAGCTTTCTATTTTGTCTATTTTAAAAAGTAAAAACTCTTTGTCAAAACCTCTTACAACTACACCTACCATTTTCTATTATTATACTAACACACAATACGTCTTTGTTATCTGAAAATAAAATATTTCTATTTGCAAAACAGCTGCACAAGTCTAACAAATCGCAATCCCTTTCTTATAAATTGGTTGCACAAATTGATGGGTCGGGTGTTACAAATTGGTCTTGTTACATTGGTTGATAACATTATTACGGGTAGAACCCTTAATAATGTTATCAACATTTTACAACATTTTACAGATAAGTACCTACTATGGCAATGAAGGCACCAAGGACTTAAATTTGTATAAAAGTGACCTTTCTGAACCTAAGTGAATTAACGAATGTAGGTACCCTAATAAAAATGTTCACACGACTAACTTTATATACAAAATATTGTTAAAATATTATCTGTACAACCGTCTCCTCACAAATGTTATTAAGTTATGTGACTACCTAAGTGTCATCTATATATATAAAAGGAGAAGCTAAATCTAAAAATCAAGGCCCAGCCCAAACCGCTGAACATAGAAACATGAAATTTTGTGTGTAGGTTACTTTTACAGTGTAGATGCTCGCTAAGAAAGGATTTTACGAAATTCAACCCTTAAGGGGGTGAAAGAGGGGGTTGAAGTTTGTATGGGATAGTGTGATTTCTGCGTGTATCAACTTTAAACTTGGCACAAATACTCTTCAAAACACACTATGAAATATTAGTTCTAGGATTTTTTGAAAATCATCCTCCAAGGGGGTGAAAGTAGGGGATGAAGTTTGTATGGAAAACCTTCATTTTTGGGTGTATCAATTCGAAACTTTGTAAAAATACTCCTCAAAACAAACAACACGACACGTATTTCCGGATTTTTCAAAAACCATCCCTTAAGGGGGTGAAACAGGGGAGTGGAGTTTGTATGGAGACGTGTTGTTTTTTACGTCTATCAACTTCAAACTTTACATAAATACTCTTAGAAATAAATTATGAGACACATATTTTTGGATTTTTCGAAAATCATCCCCTAAACGGATGAAAGTAGGGGTTGAAGTTGATACGAAGAAGTTTATTTTTTGCGTCTATCAACTTGAAACTTGGTAATGCTTCTGAAAACAAACTTTGAGATATTAGTTCTAGGATTTTTCAAAAATCTTCCTTCAAGGGGGTGAAAGTGGGGGTTGAAGTTGGTATGGAAAACCTTCATTTTTGGGTGTATCGATTCGAAACTTTGTAAAAATACTCCTCAAAACAAATAACAAGATACGTATTATTGGATTTTTCGAAAATCACCCCTTAAGGGGGTGAAACAGGGGGTTGGAGTTTGTATGGAGACGTGTTTGATTTTTACGTCTATCAACTTCAAACTTGGCACATATACTCTTAAAAATAAATCATGAGACCCGTGTTGTAGGAATTTTCGAAAATCATCCCCTAAGGGGGTGAAAGTAGCGTTTGGAGTTTGTACGGAGACGTGTTGTTTTTTACGTTTTATCAACTTGAAACTGGGCACAAATACTTTTAGAAATAAATGATGAGACACGTGTTTTTGGATTTTTTGAAAATCATCTCTTAAAGGGGTGAAAGAGGGGGATAAAGTTTGTATGGGATAGTGTGATTTCTGCGTGTATCAACTTTAAACTTTTTACAAATATTCTTGAAAATAAACTTGATATATTAGTTCTAGGATTTATCGAAAACCATCCTCCAAAGGGTTTCATCCCCTTGGGGGTTGAAGTTTGCATGAATACCTTCATTTTTGGATGTATCAATTCGAAATTTTGTAAAAATACTCCTCAAAACAAACAACAAGACAAGTAGGTATATCTCGATTTTTCAAAACTCACGGGTGAAACGGGGTTGGAGATTGTATGGAAACGTGTGTTTTTTTACGTCTATCAACTTGAAACTTATCACAAATACTCTTAGAAATAAATGATGAGAAACGTATTTTTGTATTATTTTAAAATCATTCCCTAAAAGGGTGAAATTAGGGGTTGAAGTTGGTATAGAGAAGAGGGGTTTTTTGCGTCTATCAACTTGAAACTTGGCACAAATATTCTTTAAAAGTCTCCATACAAAGTCAATTTTTTTTTGATAATTTACTATGGGTTGCTAGGAGAAATTTGTTTGTGCATCCCAAAATGTTGAAAAAATAAATGTCCACCCGTGCGAAGCCGGGGCGGGCCGCTAGTAATTATATAAAAATGGTTATTATTTAGATTCCATTCGAATTCCATCAAGGTCAGTTCTGTAGCTTAGCAGTAAATTAGCTATCTCATTTCGTAAAAAAGTCATATTACGAGAACATTTATTAAGCATTTGTAATACTTACAGTATTGAACAGCTGCTGATGATTAGGTCCAAAATTATTTAAGGCACGAAAAATTTACCTATGTATAAGTCACACAATTATTTTGCATACGTATTATATACCGAGCCTGGTGGTACATGATTAAATGAGACTGCAGATGGATTTAGTCTGTTTTATTATAACGTAACAACTGCTTATATACTATGACAAGATGTGGTTTATCTATCGATCTAACTTATCTCTAATCTTACAATTACGTGCCGTACATTTGCCGCATAACTTCACGTGCGGTGTCGCTACAATACTCCCCCCTTTGATCCATGGGTTACAATTGTGATGAGATTATTCATCCTTTGATCTACTGATTTCAAGAATCCAGATAGTAATAGTGCACCAAATGTTTTGGAGCCATTTTGAGAGAAGACGGTCGCGAAATTTCAATATTTTTATCCAATATTGGTTTAATATGGGTATTCATCCCAATATCGACCGTACGTATTGATTGGTGGTTCGATCTGCTTAAAGTTGCAGGCGTTGTAAGCTCTGTCACTTTATCAATTAGCCTTCGACCAGCAATATCTACTAGTAGTAGTAATAGTTTAAAGTGTTCTCTCCATATGTTTTGTACCAATTGTACCATTTGTAGCGTATAGTTTATAATTACTATTTGGTTTTATTGATACCTTCTGCGGTTTATTAATAACTTATATTAGCTCCCGTATCGATTAAAAACCTCATACCACTTTTTCAGTCGGTAATCATAAGGCGGTTGGACGGGTGAATAGCACAGATGCGTGCAAAACTTAGTTTCTGCTTTTTGGTATAATATTTTTTCCAATCACACGGTTGAATACACTGTTTAGCATTATTGCGATATTTACTGTGATAATAACAGTAGTGCCTTTTTTCACGGTTTTGTGAACTTGACATAGGCGGATAACGCTGATGGTATAAATTGCGTTCAGTGCTGCGTCGGTAACTTCCGCGTTCGCGTTGAATCGCGTGTAATTCTAATTGCATTCTTTCTAGCTGTGCAAATATTTTTGACTTTAATTCGTCATCAGTTTTATTTATGTTTGTTTTGATCGCTGATATTTCACTCATTCTTGAGTTTTCTAATATTCTATCAGCGATTTGACCCAATTTAACAATGTCCTTTGTATCAGTGACTGCTAAAACCGTTGTAACAGAGGTTGGCAGGAGTCTAAGCCATAGGAGTCCATAGTGTCATCGTCAAATTGAAGAGGTCACTTACTTGTTGTATTTCTTCTTTGGACAGTTTGACTATAACCAGGTTATATTTGTAGTCGTCTCCTTGCTTCTGCGGTGCCATAGCTGTGGTTGATCTTTCAAAAATTCGGGAAGTAGGAATATCACTGAAGAATTTGCAGCTACTTCCAAGTACTCGGTGTTGTTACTTTTGCACGGTGTGGACGTCATGATGTAGGTTGTCGTATTCTTGTTCGGGGTCACCAATTGTACCGAGCCTGGTGGTACATGATTAAATGAGACTGCAGATGGATTTAGTCTGTTTTATTATAACGTAACAACTGCTTATATACTATGACAAGATGTGGTTTATCTATCGATCTAACTTATCTCTAATCTTACAATTACGTGCCGTACATTTGCCGCATAACTTCACGTGCGGTGTCGCTACAGGCTCGTATTACAAGGATGTCAGAAAGAGATGCCGCTATATGAGTCGCATAAAGCTGTCCCCTTGTAATTGTATTCAAGCAGAGTTTTATCCATGAAGATCGTTCTGTAATACGGGCCTATGTAATAAGTATTTAAAATATATGTAACTTATACATATTATGCAATGTTTTCGTACTTTAAATTTAAATTAATTAATTATATGCTTATAATTCACTAACTTCAAATGATCTTGTATCCGACAAAGTTTAACTAAAACAGAAAGTAAACTTGTGAACTGCGATGAAATTTAACCTATGCCAAACTTTCTGTATAGCTTCTATAGTATGCAAATTTTCCCTCCGCGCCGTTCTGAACTCAGTAGGTATTGGTTTTAATATAAGTTGTATAAATGTGTCATTTGCCTTTACATTAGGGATTTCAGGTGGTAAAATATAAATACGCGGAATGTATTGAACTTGAAGTAAAATACAAATATTTTGTATAATTTAATAAACTTTAATTTTGCATAAGTACTTACTTACTTATACACTTCCGTTTCATTAATTTTCAATTGATCTTGTATTAGGCCAACTTTCTATAGGTATAAGAGAAACCAACTGGAATGGAACGATTGAATTTAAACTTATGCAAAACTTTGTTTATTATGCGGAATACAAATTTGTACGCCGCGCTGAACTTCGTATCGGTTTCAATATAAGTTGTATAAAGGTGTCACCCGCAGTTACATTCGGGATTTTGTAGCAAAATTTCAATGCGCGGCATGTATTGAGTTTCAAATCTCTTCACATCTACACCTTGAAGTAATATAATTTAAGCAAAAGAGCGTTGTGAAAAGCAATTGCAAATGTGCTTTATATTAGCAAAATACTAAGAACTGATTTCGGTAGTTATATTTGTATTGTTAGTTCGTCTACTAAATATAGTTTTTCTACGTTCAAAATAACGTTATCGTCGCAAATTTCATAACAATTTTTAGTTGTAACATGATTGGTGTTCTGGAACTACACTAAGCTTTCAACTGTCTTTTATTGAGTATTCGTGTTGCTGACTTTTAGTTTGAAATTTATAGAACCGATTCACTCATAAAACAAATAGAATTTTACTGCTGGTTGCTTTGCATAAATATCCTATCGGAATTAAACTTAAATACAATCTTATAGTTCTGAACTGAGTCTATATCTTCACTTTCATATAAATATGTACCTACAGGCGTCTACTAAACGGATACTGTTTCGAAACTTTAGTCCCTAGGTATTACAGAAAAATACGCAAGGAACTCCGAATAAGGACAGACAAAAAGTTGCTATAAGAGTTGCATAAATCTGCCCTCTTTAAACTGAGTTCAACCGAAGTTCTATGTTTAAGAATCGTGCGTTAATACATGCCTTACTTAAAAAAAGGAATAGCTATATCTTAGGACAAGGAATAACTTCCTTTTCTTGCCCAAATATCTATAATGCCTATGTAAAGTATATGCCAAGTATAGTTCCAGTAATAGTTGCCCTGGGTGTCCACAGAATACCAGTGTCGACATTATGCTAAGTGGGCGCTCTTTTGGTGTCTAGTTTGTCTCAAGATTTAAGTTATTTTGTAATAGTTTAAATAGGTGCAAAATATACATTTTTTCTTTATTTCCTTAGACAAAATAGTTACCGAACAAGCCGATGGTGCTGAATGCGCGCCACAGGTTCCACCCGCCTGTGCCGCCGCCAGCGCACTGCTTCCGGGGACCTGATGATCGAAATCGAACGTTATATGTAATGTCTTAAGGTTTATTATACATTGAACAGCAAGTAAGAGGCCTAGACTGTTATCACAATGCACAATTATTATTACAAATTAGACTGAGTTACATTTTACGTATAAAGGAAACCTTTTATGAAAGCTATTATTAATTATCTTAGTATGCGCAAACTGAACACATTTCATTACAGCCATTCTTTTTGTAAGTACTAAGCAAAAGTGTACTTGTAATGTATTTGATAAGTTATCTATTCGATCAATCATCCACGAAGTACTCATTCTGAAAAGATTTTTAAAATATTTCACTGCTTTTTGTTTAGAGAAATTAGATGAACTCTGGCACTTATTTACTACTATAAAATTACAGACTACTTAGTAGACCAACATGCATGGGATTAACCGACTCGACGCTATGTAAGGCTATTAATTATAATTATTATTGTAAACGATATTTATTAGTAAGACATGAGATTAAAAAGAGCTGCCCTTGAGTTTCTTGCTGGCTCTTCTCGGGGTACTGCATTCGGAACCAGCAGCTCGTCGGTGGAGATGGGCTGCTGTTTGCATTTAGCCAATCTTCATGGACGAGTTTAGAGTGCCTTGTTATTATAAAATATTGACGTTTCTAAGTGTATATTTTAATACCAATAGAAAATAAACGATTTTGAATTTGAATTTGAATTAAAATATATTTAATCCCTTTAGACTAGGCAAGAAACAAACTCACACACTTACATACATTATTAAAAGAATATTACACTCCTGGTTCAGTCAAGTAAAATAGACAAATATTTTTGCGTTTCCAACTCTGTAAATAACAAATGTTCAATGTAGGTATGTCACATTGGATATAACTATATGCTATAACTGTATGCTATTGGATGTTATTGGTATGCATTCGTTACCCAGAAAAGTGTACAATAGAAAACTGGGATTCAATAATGTACATTTGCACCAAAGGTAGTTCATAGCTTTAATACAAAATTGGATATTAATTGTAACTTGTGGATAACCCGACATTATTAGTGCGAAATATTGGTGCTTCAGTTTCGCATTAAAGGTATGGAGTTTAATATAATATAATATAATATAATATAATCTCACGCCTTTTTTATCCCCGAGGGGGTAGGCAGAGGTATTCCATTACTGGATATACCCACATTTCACGAGATATATTGGACCCCTAGACGTGATAGGTGGTGAGCCTATCGCCGGACCGGGTCTGTTTACACATGTCTCAGAATCAATTCTGAGACCTGCGGGTTTCCTCACGATGTTTTCCTTCACCGTCGAGCTAGTGATAAATATGGAGTTTAATCAACATTTGTATTCGTTGTATTAACGTGAATATACTGGATGATTTTTTTTACCGTCTGGAAAAAAATATGACGTATAAGGTATCTAGAGCCGAAGTTATACACGAAATTAATTGTTAAATATAGTCATGTTTAATGCAATTTACAAAGTCTAGAAAACTAGGCACACTACTATGTAGCATGCGTAGTTTCTGGCGTTTGTTTAGATATATTATGAACTAGCGACCAGCCCCGGCTTTGCACGGGTACAATAGTTATACTAAAACCTTCCTCTTGAATCACTCTATCTATTAAAAAAACCTCATCAAAATCCGTTGCGTAGTTTTAAAGATTTAAGCATACAAAGGTACATAAGGACATATGGATATAAGGACAGAGAAAGCGACTTTGTTTTATACTATGTATAGTGATTAATGGAAGCTACGAGCCTGTTTCTTTTTGAAATACTATTTCAAATATTTCAGTGTAATATTGACTACAATTGAGTAATATAAATTAGTTTAGTTTTAAGTAACAGTGACAAATGAATCTGATACACTTACTTATCACAACATATTTTTTTCCAGACGGTAAAAAAAATCAGGCGATATAAAATGAAAATGCATAAATATGGTCATTAGGATGCTATAGACTACTTTTTTTATATAATCACTCCGTATTAATGGCCTACGATAGTTAAGCTCTAATGGTGAAACTGTGAAATCAAAATTACTACAAAGATTTTTTATAGATTTACCCATTAAAAAGAAAAATATGAGCGAAAGCAATTAAACAGTCCAGAGTTATAAAAAATCAACACTACGCACAATTTGGAAGGCATAGAACACGATTCGCTTAGCAGAATACAAAATGTTATGCGTCTATAAATACTTTTTCAATTTTGACTATTTGGGGGTTAGGTATAGTATAATGTTCCAGAAAATAATTATATATAAGCGCCAATACCATTATTCAAAAGGTTAAGGGTAAGGTATAAAGGAAGTATATTGGAAGGGTACCAAATTTGGAAAATACAACACACCATTTGCTTGTCCTATAGCGGCGTTGATAAGGAGGTATCCACCTGTCAAAAGTTGTATATGTTTTGGAATCCATTCATCAAAATGTCCTAAGCAACAACATCTCTTTGCTCTCGTAAAATAACTCATAATTGTGTTTTGTTTTTCAAATAAGTTCAATTATGTGGTAGGTGCTTATATGAGTCTACAACCTACAAGAGCTTAAAGTGTGTCAAGATCATCACGCACTTATTTAGCCCTTAGCCACTATAATTAAAATTATTTATGTATATAGAGTAGGTACACTTATAACACAAACACATAAGTTTACCTACAAACATGCAAATTAGGTACTTTGACCATTTTCGCCAACAGACAGTTTTTATAGAGTTCGGCAATAACCTAAAGACCTACTTAAGCTCGTTTCTGGCAGCTAATTTACCCACATCAAAGTGAAGAACCCATTAAGTGCTCATAAAACGAAGTTGTCCTATGCATGCGAGCTACTCGTATCTCGATGGATACGAGGAATTTTATTAGTATTATGCTATTCTCTATGTATTCTCTGTAACATAAAAATACACAAAGAGATTAAAATATAATAGGGCACAGAGGGGACAAAGCGAGGAAAATGTGAAGCCAAAAGTTATTCCAAGTGGAATAAGTCTAGTACAATTTCGACCGAATGACAGCTCGCGTTCATACTAACTGACATGACGCCTGAGCTTCAAACATGCTTCAAAGTTTTGTATGAAAATATTCCCAATGCCCCCTCTATGTCCTATTATATTTTAATCTCTTTGTAAATACATAGTGAAGTTAACTTTTCATTGATGTTTCATCCAAAAATATAATATTACATTAGGCTAACTCTACAATCGGTTTTAGGCTCTGCCTGTAGTTCAGTGATCGTAGGAAAAGTTCAGACACATGACTAAAACGATAATTGTATAAATTGGAATATTTTGGAGCTGTCAAAATTCTTACAATATTCGGACTAGTTTAGTTACTATACTAAAAGCCTCTGACAGATGACGTAATATATGAAATTCATATCTATACTCTATACTAATATTATAAAGAGGACAGCTAGAATATCCTTGAGTAAAATAGGCTATATTTTATTCCCGTATTCTCACGGGAACGGGAACTACGCGGGTAAAACCGCGCAGAACCACTAGTAACTAAATAAAATTACCTAACATATCACGGATGTCAGATTTCTTCCTAAAATAACCGGACTAAGGTGTGTACTCATTCTTATTCTATGCTAAGGTATTATGAACGCCTATCGAGGTCTTTGCGTTACGTTTTTTTAACGAGTTGATGAGTTGAAATATGGACATAACGTACTGAAGTTGTTACCGTCAAACATTATTAATTACGTAATACCTCGGAGTCTCTTAAACCGGAAATCCGGATTTACGGTATCTACCTTTAGCTCCTCAGCAAAATTTATTTCCATATTTTCTGTGAAGTGCTTTACTTTGATCTTAAAACTGTTTTTGATTTGACGAAACTCTGCTGAATTCTGCCACAGCTTTTTTATAGAATATTTTTTACTTATTACTCGTAGGTATATTACTTATGTAAGTTACTGCTAGATCCCTAAGTGCGGATTTACCTAGTTTTATCCGGTTAGGTTAGGGCAGATTTAATCAAGACCAAGTGGCTACATCTAGTTCTAACCGGTTAAAACTAGGTGCAGCCACACTAATAACATAACACTTTACATATCTTTATTTCACAGTTGCAACAAAATTTATTAATTATAATTATCCCTATTTAACAATAATTTTAGCCACTTATAAACTAATAATTATAAATAACAATATAAATAAGGTCGAAACATAAAACCATAAACAAAGTCAATTTAGTCCCCAAATAGACCGCCTCTGACCATTCCCGGCGCAAAGGTACCCATAATGCTAGCTGCGTTGCCTCGCTGGATGGCTATGGATAACCTTTGCACCAGGAAGTATCCGGAGCGAGTGTCGTGCCCTTTGTCAATCAACCTCCGCCCAATCTCTGCAATAAAATGCTTCGCATCTCTGCCCCAAGAACCCAACGTTTCGAAAGCTAGAGGAACAAATATGTAGGCTCGTTTGAGCTCTGCATATTTTTCCTCCTTCTTGCTAGCCGCGAATTCAGCCGCAGCCCCTGCAACAGACACAGTGCGGCAGAGGTGTGAGGCTGCGACAGTGTTTACACACGTCGCGTCCCAAACTAAAGACCGGCCCTTCTCCCACGGCACCATCGTCAGTCCGTCCGGCCTCTTTCCGTCTGAGCGACTAAGGCCGGGGGGCTCCAAAACGCAAGGAACATTGGCCGATATTAAGGCCCTACGGACAATATCATTAAGGGCGTGGTGCCGTGGAAACCTACCCGCACAGCGACGACAACTCAGTGCGTGATGGATGACCGTTGCTCCCCACCATGCAACCGCAGATGCATAGATGTGGTTCACACACAACGCAGCCCAGGCGGAGCGCAACCGCTATCCGCAAAGAATCGCCGTCCAAAAGGGTACCACAATGCGGGGAAGGGAGTGTGTGCAGCCAAGCCCCAGCCTCCGGCTGTGCCACAGCTTTAAGCCTCGCTAGATCCGCGCCGACTTTTCCCGTCAGGATGGCTTTGTAGATTTCCTCCGCACCAACAACATCCAAAGCCCGCTGGCTCTGAGGGGTGGAAGGTAATGAAGCGCCCGGGTTGAGGTCCGACCAAGCCTTAAGAGCGTCGGCCGCATAAGGAATGCTTACCTCGTCACCTTCAAAAGATATGATCCTGGTAACTAGGTTCACAACCCCGTGCGCCGACGCCAAAAACGCTGGCAGGCCCACATCCCGAACACGACGAATGCCTAACCCTCCGTGGCGGACAGGTAAAGATGCCTGGTTCCACTGATCGTCGTTCAGGGAAACGTTCACAATTGCTTCGATTGTGCTTTTTACGGTACTGTCGAAATCGGCTACAGCCTCCGGAAAGAACCAGGTAGGAGCTGTTCTGAGAAGGTATACCAGTTTTGGAACGGCGAAACAAACTCTCAGAAGCATTAACGCAACGTGCGCAGAAATACACTGAAGGCGCTCCTTCGCTAGCAAGAGTAGTTGCCTCCTAGCCTCGATGGCTCCGGGGATGGCTTCTCGGAAAATAGGTGCACCCAAAAGATGGAAATTGCTTGGACCTACTTCTTTGAGGCCCGGGAGAATGGTGGAAATGGTAGGAAAGGAAGAAAGAGGCAATGACCCACAGCTGAACAACTCGCATTTGGCCACATTGATCTCCAGCCCAAGCTCTTTAAGGCGTGGCAACAATATGGTGAGGTCACTTTCGACGCACTCTCTTTTTCCACCTATGGTTCCATCGTCTAAGTACCATAAGTTTAATGGTGACTTGAGCTCTTGCACTACCCTATGAATAGCCAGACTGAACAACAATGGGCCAAGCGGGTCACCCTGCTGAGCGCCCACTTGGGAGAGGATAAGAGTTTTATCGTAGAATAGGTTAGAGGGATTTTGGTAGACCTGATAGAGGAAGGGGTATAGGGAAGGAATCTTGTCCCGGGCCTCCGTTAACAATACGTCCCGTTCCACCGAGTTAAACGCGTTCCTAACGTCCAGCTTTACGATAATGCAATCCTGGTTGTCTGAATCTATTGCAAAGGAACGTGTTGCGTGGATTGCTGCCTCACAGCCCAGTTTAGTTCCGAACCCAAGCTGGTGTGGTTGGAGGTAATTGGCCATTTCCTCTTTTACAGCCCTGCATCCCAGCTTCGCAACAAGGCGGCGAAGAGTACTACCTACGGCGATGGGCCTGACCCCACCTTCCTTTTTAGAGAGGGCACACAGAGATGCGCCGTAGATATATGGGCACACGGCCGGATTTAGTTGGCCGCTCAGGAGAAAATTACACAGCCGAGTTAAAGCCTCCAGTAATAATTTTCCGCTATCGCCGGCCTCCGCGGAAGTTAGGTCCTTTAGATGAGCTGGCCGTAAACCGTCCAAACCTGCAGCAGAACCGTTGTTGAAAGTACTTAATGCCTGTGTTACGTCATTGATATTCACTGACAAGGCTGTAAAGGACCTGTCAGGGGGCGGGGGCACAACTAGAGGGCGAGAAGGAGCTGGGTGTTTTTCTCGTAAAGCCGAGAGCGTTTCAGGTCCTGCTGGCGCCATTGAGTCGTCTGACATCAGAACCCGCGCCGCGCCTCTCAAATCTCCCTCAAAGACTTTGGACTCTATGGTCTTCGTGACTGAAGACCTGAAGGCCAAGGGACACTTGGGCGGCCCAATTTCAAACGACTCGATGTTTCTTTTTACTTTGGCTGTAAGGTTACCAGCTGCAGCAGGGTCTGGTGTTTTAAGTGCTGAATAAGCAAACGTCAATAATTTACTCCAATCCTCCAACCCGTTTTCCGCGACACATTTATTTATAATTTCCTGTAATCTACCCGCTGCTGCGCTTCGCGCTCCCCTGGGAATCCTCTTAAGCACCCGCACTGAACTTCTAAGGATTCCCAAGTCCTCGAGGCAAGGTCCTGCCGACTGAGACTGCGCGGTTGGTAAAGTCTGAGAAACAGGTACATCGACAAGGGCATCATGATTAACGGTAACTTTATGTTTTCGCCCTATATGAACTTTAAGACCGTGAGGACCGAAACGTTGGGTAGCGTTGGGACAGTGCGGGCACGATAACAAAGGGGAGGTAGAAGTCATTATTTAGAGGTATCACATCAGAAATGCCTAATTAAAAATTAAAACAAATTACATAATTTAAAATTAATAAAATCAATCTCTCATTTGGCATTAAACTAAAAATAACGGTTAATTAGTTTATTTAATATTACTAAACACTACATAAAAAGTCAATCAAGAAACGTCAAATCAATAAAATACACAAAAAATTGATTATAAAATTTTTAAACCAGTTAAATATTTTTTAAAAATGTGTACCTAATCCATTAAAATTACAACAACTAATAGGTAACTTAATTTATAAGTTTATAAAATTTATTCCTCAGCAATTCAAAACAATATCATTTCGTTTACTCCCTAGTTTAAAACGCAATTATTTAAAATAGAATGAATACATATTAAAAATCATAATAAAAAACAATGTGTATATAATTAAAAATTATTATAGGCAGGTACATAATTATGTAATCTAAAAATTATTTTAAATTGCGCAGAAAATTATATCTTCTAACTTGTAAGATACATCAGCGCCCTCTGTCTTGTAAACGAGGAAGCCAAAAGATCCACAGCACGTCCAATCGATAACAAATCCTTGTTTCTACAACTACAAAAACCCTCTGACATCAAACTTCAATGGTTTGAAAGAACATTAAACTAGATGGCGCTGTTTTTGTTTACCATATAATTTCTTTTGGGAATATTATAAACAAATCATTTGTTGATTTGCATGTCTTATCACAAAGCTGCACTGCCTCGCTTGCCACTGTAATCGGAGCCGTTAGTGTAGGTGCGGTGGAACACATTCAATCACAGCACTTGTTGTTACTTTACATTACACTATAATATTATAAAGAGGAAAGATTTGTATTTTGGTATATTTTGTATCTTTACCAATAAACTCAAAAACGACTGAACTGATTTTAAAAATTATTTCACCAATAGAAAGTATCACTGAGTAACATAGACTATATTTCATTCCCGTATTCTAAACAACAATCATCAAGTATCTAAATAATTTACTAGCGGTTCTGAGCGGATTCACCAGCGTAGTTCCCGTTCCCGTGGGAATACGGAAATGAAATAAGCCTATGTTACTCAGTAATAATGAGCTTTCCATTCGTGAAATAATTTTTAAAATCGGTCCAGTAGTTTTTGAGTTTATTCGTAACAAAGATACAAAAATACAAATCTTTCCTCTTTATAATATTAGTATAGAGCACCTATAGATATAGATTTCATACAATATGTCATCTGTCAGATGATTTTAGTATAATAACTAAACTAGTCCGATTATTGTAAGAATTGTGACATCTCCAAAATATTCCAATTTATACAATTATCGTTTTAGAAGAGTCATGTGTCTGAACTTTTCCTACGATCACTGAACTACAGGCAGAGCTTAAAACCGATTGTAGAGTTAGCCAAATGTATAACTATATTTTAGATGAAAAATCAATAAAAAGTGAACTGTACTGTGTATTTACAAAGTGTAGATCTTTTTTTCTGTTCGACGGAGGCGGATAGCGGCAACTTCGATTAGCGCAGCGCACTATGGGCCAGAGGGGTGCGTAGCGTCTCAAAAATCTGTAACTTTTTTGTTTCTTGAGATAAACGAATAAAATTTTGCACACATTATCTCGAATATATTTGCTTGAAAATAGTAAAACTTTCAGTTAATTAAGTTTGTTATTTTATTTAAAAAAATCAAAAACATTTTTTATTTTTATGATAACTACTTTTTATATATGAATAACATGTTCTAAAATATAATTTGAACAAAAATATTTAACTTAGGGGCTGCGGTTCTTCGTGAGTACTAACATGTGATATCCTTAGACGTTTTAATTTTTTTCTAGAAGCCCATTTGCCTCTTCCCACGAGATCAGATCAGATCTTTTGATATAGTTTCCTCAAACTCAAAATATATGAATCTGATGTGATAATTGATCCTTTATTATTTATTATTATTTTTCCATTTTCAACCGACTTCAAAAAAGAAGGAGGTACCTACTCAATTCGACTGTATGTCTTTTTTATGTTTGTTAGCTCAGAACTTTCGACTGGGTGAACCAATTTAGATGATTCTATTTTTATTTAAAAGCTGGTGCTTCCCATGTGGTTTCATTTCAATTTGGTCCAGTTTTGACAATGGCAACCTTGAGAAATCCATATAAGTTGAAGTCGGTTTTTTTACTCGTTAGAGTTCTATGTTATAATTTATCGAAAGCAGGCGAACAGTTATGAAAATAATTCATATTCAGACATTGTTGGGTTTGTATTTGCAGTAGTAAAAAGGAAACAAATATTTAAAGAAATTCATAAAAACTGATGACATGACAAGAAATTTGAACCCTTTTAGGTATACCTGTAGTTTACCATTTTTGAGGTAGGTACTGAAAATAAATAATTTTCTGTCTATTAAAAATAGGTGAACTGACCACCACCTGTCAGTAACCAGTTTTTGACAATCGATATGTGATGGGATGAATTATATCAAGTAAATCAGGTCATGAAACCACAAGTTACTCTACAATATATAATCTATTATATTGGAAACCACAAGAAAAGAATAAAGATTATTTATTACGTATTATGTTTATTATTACAAAATTAGTATTTTCTAATCATATTCATAAATAGTTTATCAAATAACTCCAAAATTAGATGATTGTAGTTTTTTTTTTTAATTTGCCACATTTACCTCTTATCACATTTTTGATTCCAGAGTGAAGAGGGGCAGATTCGGGCAAAAAAAATTACTTGGCCCCATTTTCTCATAGCCTAAAGAATATAATGGTATAAATATAACGACAGCGGTAGACAGCGGTAACTATCAAAAGTCGATTGAAAATTCAAATTTCGAAATTTTTTGGGGTTTCGGAAAATTATTTATATAAATTAATTTTCCAAACCTATTATTAGTTTTTAAATATGACAGAAAGGACAAATGTATAACATTTCCAATGATATATAACACTTATATACTTTAAAACAAAATTCTTGAGAACGACTAGTTTGAACATTTAGTTTCATACAATACCCAGACGACATGTTTTCGGTGGTATACTTCAAGCGCATATTATGCCGAGATAAATGTGATTAAGTGAACTTTATTTGTTGTATCATGTGGCCTAGGTATCCTGCTACACAGTCCCATTCCTCAATATATTCAAATCTGACTTTCCCAAAACCTATTTTTGAGACGCTACGCACGCTTCTGGCCCATTGTGCAGCGGGCCGAAAGTTGACAGTTTCCGCTCGGAGAGATGAAAATGGATATGTTACTCTCTAGCTACCACTACCTTCAACTGTTCCTGCTTGTAGTCCGGCTGGTATGGCAGCAGCATCCGGATCTTGCCCCATCGGTTGAAGAACAGAGCTATTGCGCCGATCCATACTAGTAGTACTAGAACTACTATTCCAATTTCCACCCCTCGTATCTGTTAGTTATGATAGAAAATATTATTTAAAAATACCATAGAACTCTTAAGAGTAAAAAACCGACTTCAACGAATAATACTAAAAAATACAGTCGAATTGAAAACCTCTCCCTTTTTTGAAGTCGGTTAAGAAAAGAATCATCAAAATCGGTTGGCGTGACATCGAGTTATACGTCCATTTGTCGCGCACATTATTAATGAAAATTTAAGACTTATATGGATTTCTAATGATTGATTTTGATAACGATATTTCAATCAAAGATATATTGGCTAAATGGCAAATATTAAAATTTTGACAAAGAAGAAAAACTTGAGATTTTAGTATACTCAATCTAAAGTTGTGAAACATTAATCATGATATTGTAAGCCATCGAAGATTAATCTGTCCAATTAATTATACAGTAAAAAGGGTTTAAGGGCCTTTATCCACAAAATTGCCCGCAAACTAATTTTCTTATTAACTAAGATTGATTGGTTGGTTTCAAAAGGTGCGTCAGATATAGGCCATTACTTAATCCTCAGTTTTGACCCGCCATTAAGACTCATATTTATCAACAGTAACAATCGGGTTATCGTTAAAAGCGGCAATATCTTGTTTAAGATTATTAATAAGATTAACCCGTGGCTTTGGAGTTCAGAACAAACTGAATCCATTTTATTATATCTGACACTTGATAAGATTTAATCTAGGTATCTGTTGGCGGAGGAAAGTCAAGAAATGTTATTGTACTGTTCAACAAATGTATACCGGAAAGTATATTGCATGCGTGTAATTATAGTACATTAATGTGCAACAAACTGTTAAAAGTGTAGGACTACTAATTAAGAATGTATTTTTCTGGATAAATCATAAAATAATATTATCAATTGTGTTTGAGGGTTCAAAAATACTCGTTTGGCCTCCCAGTTTAGCAAAATCTTTGCGATAACACTAAATTCACTTTTATTATTATTATTACTTAGTTCTTAGCCAGCCCTTTTGCTGCGAAACCATGAGCATTTTTCAAGCAATAGATCAACACTTAATTTATATTTAGATACTGTTATATGTAGTAATCACAATTTAGATCAATAGAATATATAGCAGCAAGTGACCTAAATTTTAACACGCATTAGAACCACTGCATTAACTACGATGTGGTCATATATCACTGCTGTGAACACATAAAACTAAAAGCTTCGCTCTTCTAAAGAATATTTCAAATCTAAGTATCGTAGCACTGGCACGTATATTATGATGCCATCCACAGTAGATATGTGGCATGGCAGGCCGGTGACATAAAGTCACGTAGATAGTAGATGACGCAGTTATAGATAGGGCCGATTGCCCTATATATTACAGAACAACACAGTGGGGGACTAAATAACACTGCGAATATTGTCCCAATGTAAAAAAACTATTCAGTATTCAAGCCTACAAATATTGCCCCTTTATGTATAAGGACTCTGAAAATCTGCTGATTTTTCATGATTTTTCAGAGCCTTTATGTATATTGCCGTGAAGTGGACGATATTTATGTAAAAAACAAGTGTATGGAATTTCGTCCCTAAAATCATTTTTTTTATAAATATACTAGCGGCCATATTTCAATAGGGCACTCTGATAGATGTAGATATATAATTCTCCTAATCATAAATATTCGTAAAAAAATAGTTTGTATATCCCTACACTAATTTGCAGCAGGATCTTAGGCTATTTGGAAATACTGACCGTGGGGAAAGTAGGTGATGGATCGGGTGGACCCACTGATGACCTGGGCGTGGCTCCCACCAGCCCCCCGTCCTGTTGCGGCGAAGTCCGTGGGGGCTCTGCACAGACACGATATCGGCATTAGCTTCTGGTGTTAGACCTAATGCTCACTATTAAGAAGCTTAGCCTTAATAGGACATGACATTGCAATAGAAGCGCAACCTGTGAAACAATTAGAGCAGAAACGTTGAAGCACAGATGTCCTAAATTATAATGGGCTTTGTGAAATATTAATCTCCAAAGCGACGACATAACGATGATACGACACAGTGACTATAAATTATACAAATTGTTTCGTTCTTTTCTTATCTAATAATAGCGGTTCTGCAGTTTCCGTTCCCGTAGGAACACAGGAATAAAATATAGCCTATGTGACTCAAGAATCTTCTAGCTTTCGATTGGTAAAAGAATTTTAGTTTTTTTTAGGCTGGTAGTTTGTGAGTTTATTCGTAACAAACATACAAAAATACAAATCTTTCCTCTTTATAATATTCGCATATAAGTATAGATTAGTGTTTACATTTTAGGTAGGATTTTTTAGTTTTCTGATGTACCTAATATACTAATATATTAAGACAACTGATTATTATATAAATAAATATAAAAAAAATATAAGCTCATGCTTGTGTACCCGAGAGGTATTATATTCCTGGACATATCCATGCCATCAAAACATAACTTTAAAAAAGTTCTTCTACCGTAAAAAGTTGTGAGATCCATATGTAACAAATGACCATATAAAAATCTTTTATGTTTTAAATAAACAGAATGACTTTAACTGCAAATTAATTAATATAAAAAAGAAGTAAGGAACTCATGATAAATATAAAAGTAAATAACTAATAGCCTTAAGAAAAACACCGAAAATCTTCTGTAAGCAATAGTAAGAATACAAAGTCATCCCGCGCATTGACAGCAATCCGTTACACAATGCAGACGGAACTAAGCTGAATAAAATCTAAATATCGATGCCAATTTTAGAAATCGGTCAGAGCACTCGAGCAGTATTCTGGGTACTTGCACGAGAGTATTCAAGTGAGGTTAGGCGAGTATTGCGTACCAACGTGACCACTCCAACTATCTCCGAATAAAGAGATTCAGTGCTTGAATTTGTCTTTTCAGAAACTCACGACTGTCACATGGCATATAAGTAGTTGGTACTTGTGTGCTTTCGACTCGTGTTGAGAATGTAGCCACGAGTAGAAATAAAATAGTATATTACACATCTAGGGAAGTAAAATAAGAAATGTCTCAATCACATGTAATAATTGTCGACCGAGGCGAAGCGGCAACTTTGTTTAGCCGAAATTTGCTGCTTTCTGCTTTCCAACAATCCTATACTGTCTATAACAATTGTTGAATTTCCAAACAATTTTAATTGGCATTTGGTTACCATTGAAAGTTAAATTTGAAGATAATGCTATTTGAATTGGGACATAAAATGGCGTCATCCGGGCATACAAAATAAAGATCAACAGTTAATTTAGCTTATTTATTAACTAATAAATAATGTTTTATGATTTTCTAATATCAACAGTTATTTTTTATTTATTAATAATGGTGAAACAGTTATTTTAGTTTATTTATTTATTAGTTTTATGATTTTCTATTATACATAAAAGAGCGTCAAATTTGATATCCTTGAATGAAACTTAGGTAGTACGGCTGAAGATGTCATTTGAAGACACAATTATTATTTCATTAAGTGAAAGACAAATTTGCAAACCAAACAACAGTGTATCTTAGGCTATTTTGGAGATGCAGGAGAAAACACGGAACGAACGATAACAAAATAATATCTCAAGATAGGTACATGTCTATACACTGAAAATCAACAACAAATATGTCACTCTAAGCAGAGTCATGTATGAAGCAAATAAGTAATTATTAACTTTAACAGCCTAAATAGAACATTCATTTCACTTAGTCTAGACTTTGGCTGGGGCGGAAGCTAAATAAATAACTAGGTTATGAAGCTCGGTTTAGCACTAATGCATGAATATGCAGTAGTTCACGGATGTTAAGTAGGTGTATGTATCGATACCTATATGTGCTATAAATAAACGGTGATTATAAATAAACGAAATTTATGAAACCTTAAATTACAATAAAGTTAGGTCCTTTACAAGTAATAATTCTCTAATTTATTGCAGGAGATGTTAAATTCTACTAGTAATTTTATGAATACAAAAGTTTGTGAAGATAGATGGATGAATGTTTGTTGAGCAAGCACTGATCACGTGCTCAGTGCTTGCTCTTCTTTCAGATTGCTTTACAGATGTACGGAAGAAGCAACGTACGTCAAAATGAAGACGATTGCGATTACAATTATAAATAGACAATAAGGCCCCTGTTCAAAATAATCAGTGTCTTAAAGCAAATCAAATTGGGTTGCACCAGAATAACACTGTAAATAAACACAAGATGCACATGCATCCGGAAGATCGTATTCAGGCAAACGAACCAACTGGAGTGATGCCAACATCGCAGAAATGGAACGTGGGGATCGAGCGCAGTTCATTTCGCGCTCAGCTAAAGTGAATGGCAAAAAGTCCATGTAGACATGACTCAAGTGGCGAGAGTGAACGGCACTCAAATGGGGGAACGTTTGTAACCGACTTCAAGGAGGGCCAGTTTGAATGTAAAGGTTCCCAGTTATTAAAAAAAACAATATTATACCTAGTTAAATTAGAGGTTTTTACGAACGCTTTTATATATTGTTAACCTTATACATACATTATATACAATAAAAATACTTTATTTCAGACATAGTCCATAGTTTGTTAGTTAGTTAGTAGCCCTACGTTAACTTAAACTAGGTTAGTGTGTTAGTACCTACATACACTGCGGTGCATCTGCGACCAGGGGGACAATTCCACTAAATGTCAACGGTTATAGTTGGATGACAATGACATATGAATGGTCAGTCAATGGTGTTATTTTTGCACTTTTCAGAGCAAATAACACAATCGACTGACCATTGAGATGTCATTGTCATCAAATTGTAACCGTTGACATTTAGTAAAATTGTCCCCCAGTGCCTGACGCAGCGACTGCCGAACCTTCGTGCGATCAATGACAGAATGCTATGGACATATGGCTGCCATAAAAATGAAAATCTAACAGTTTATTAAATTTAGTAGTAAAAGAAAACAAGCCCTAAAACATATTAATTAAAAAAAAGCTTGCCTTAAATAAAATAAAAATCGTTAAGTCGATTCTAAAGTAATATTTTAGAAAATATAGCCGTTTATTTTTCGACAATGAAAGGGTTTCAATCCTCATGAAGAGTAAATACATTTCTGAGCATTATATACGTTTGAATTGTTTATGAGTGCTTTCTTTCGCCCGTTTCGTTTGATCTGAAAGAAAATGTAAAAACTTTTCAAGAAGCACATAAGAGTAAGTCCTTTGTTCCAATGAAATTCATTTACAGAAATTGAATAACTAAATTGTAGCCTTTATTTGAACTTCTACTCGTATAAATGACAACGGTACGGTAAAATATAGTACTTTGTCTCTGAACGAAGTAAGTTAGGTAAGTTAAGTAAGATCTTGTAAAACATAGATGTGAACAGTGCTCTGCATGCAAATTGTCTATGGAAATTTTCACTTACAGAGCGGAGGGTATGTAGTTGTGCACAAAACGATCTTCCTATACATGGGGTAAATATAACATTTATTTACAAAAAAAATATATATTAATTTACAATAATTACAGATAAAATGTGTCCTCCAAAGAGGGGATGTGGGACAGTGCCCAGAACAGTGGCCGCATTCCCTCCATACATTATTTCGGTAAAGCGATCTAAGTTCAACGTACGTTTTTTGAATTCCGTATCTCAAATGAAAAAAAACGGATAAGTGCGAGTTGGACTCGCTCACCGAAGGTTCCGTAGAAATTCGTAGGTACATTTTATATTTTTTTTTATGATTTAATTACAAATATAGTTTTCAGATTTTCCCTGTACCTACTTGTAGTATAAGACTATATTACTTCACATATTTCATAGTTCTTTAGTTAGCGTAAGTTGAGACTATAGACCTGAGTTTAAATTTTCACTCGATACCTCAACGCAGTTCTGAGATAATCTTAACAGACCGACGGACAACAAAGTGATCCTTTAGGGGTTCCGTTTTTTCTTTTGAAGTATGGAACCCTAAAAAGGAACCCATATAAAATCACTTCGTTTTCTTCTGTCTGCCAAGACCATTTTTCTCAGAAACTTGTTTAGTTTAGGGGTCCGAAAAATACAACGGTGAAAAGTAGGTATTTCTAGGAATCGAATAACTGAATATGACCCACTAGCAGCGCCCCGCGGTTTTACCCGCTAGTTCCCGTTCCGTGGGAATACGGGGATAAAATATAGCCTATGTGTTATTCTGATGTATCACTACATAGTATAAAACAAAGTCGCTTTCTCTGTCCCTATATTCCTATGTATGCTTAAATCTTTAAAACTACGCAACGGATTTTAATGCGGTTTTTTTTAATAGACAGAGTGATTCAAGAGGAAGGTTTTAGTATTAGCATTGCACCCGTGCAAAGCCGGGGCGGGTCGTTAGTAAGCTATATAACTGTAAAGTTTTATCAAAATCCGTTCAGTAGTTTTTGCGTGCAAGAAGAACAAACATCCATCCAGACATCCATACAAACAAACTTTCGGGTTTACAATATTAGTAGGATTCGGCGCCTGAGATTATTTATTTATTTATTATTTTCATTCCGGCAGTCCTAACACTCAAGTTCTCTTAAAAATGGGATGGATGATATGTTTTTAAAACACAGCATTCTCAAAAAATATCAATCTACCTACATCTTACTCGAAAACCAATGATAATACTCTTATCAAAATTAAACCAAAACACTTTTCAAATATTCTAGATAGATTTAACGAGATCGCAATATTCCGTAATTGCTTACCAAATTTGGCAATATCTATGCAAACTAAGTAATATTCTCGAAGCTTCGTAATATAGTTATGAAAACGACAGCCGTAGATGTTGCTGAAAAACCTAAACCATTGGTTTTGTAAACAAAAATTAAAAAGGATAGTAAAACGTAGTAGAAGACAAAAGGTCAGAAACAAATCAATTGAGTGAAAAGAATTTAAAGAAAGCAGATTTAGGCATATCAAAAATATTTGTAATCTCATTAATCCTTGATAGCGAGATCCATTTAAACCCTATTGAAACCCAGTATTTTGATTTCGAAAGAAAAAGAGAGAATTTTATTGGATCAAGTAATAATTCAGGAAATATTTATTTTTAATTTTCCGACGCCTGAAAATCGTTGGAGCGTATAATTATGTTGAGCAAAAACAAAAAATAATCTTTATAGTGCTGACGAAATTAAAGTATGTCGCGTGTCAACTGGTTGTTAGAATTGACTCCCCTTCTTAATATGCCATCCGAGTTGGAACGTGATCCGGGTCAATTCACTCATATGCGAACGAGTGCCTCTGACACGTTCGCAATATTGCGTGGAGGTGTCTTTTTGTCATATTTTACGAGTAGGTAGTATTCACACATACAAATATCGTTGTTGCCGATGTGCCGGCAGCTATATTTTATATTTTGAATTTGGAACTTTTTATAGTTTTTCTTTTGTCTTCTATTTTACTGTCTAATAAAAACTATTGGAAAAACATTGGGTTTTTGTGCCACAATAACAATCGTATAGATACAATATTATTAAACGAGTAACGTTTTTTGTTAGTTTTTACGAGTAGAACTTGATCGCCACACTGAATATAATAGTAGATAACTTATTTCGACTTCCACTTTTATTCTTTAACTCAACCAACAAAAACAAAATCCTAAAGAATTTTATAATCCTACATAATAAAATAACTTATAGTTTTACACACGCAGCATATTCCTACATCCTCAAACATCTTAATGTTTACTTTATGTGTACCAGAATACTTAAATTGTTTCTTGGAATCACATAAACATAATCTAAAATTACTTACTCAAGCTGGAATCATCTTACGCAGAGTAAAGCTTACTCGAATATTAAATCAAAAAATTCTAGAGGTTTTACGTCATTTATACTTGGGATGGGGTAAGCCCTGGTGTATGTCAACATTGGAGAAATCTAGATTATATCTGAAATAACTATGAAAGTACTAGTTTTGTATTATAAAAAAGTACTAGCTTATTTTCTTTTTTTTCGCTTGCGCACGTTTATGTCACCCCCTTAGGGATTGAATTTTGTAAAATCCTTTCTTAGTGTATGCCTACACTGTATAAGCTATCTACGTGCAAAATTCCAAGTCTAGACCCGGCGGTTTAGGCTGCGCGTTGATAAATCACCAATCATTCTGTCAGTTTATCATTTTAAATGTATAGATTAACCAGTTAATCATTATAACGGCCGACAAGCACTCAAAGACCATAGGTTATCCTATTGTGCCCGCTATCCATAAGTTGACGGGTATATACGGTCGAAAATTGATATCGTATCCTACTAAATTGAGTAGTTGATAACTAATCAAATCAGTTACTTTTATTATCATAAGCCAAAATGCTAATTTACTATAATATAGGTACCTACACTGAACTATACTTTGAATTAGAACGTCATCGCTTTTAACTGTTTTAATATTTTGAAACTACTTACATTGAATAGGTATATTTTTATTAAAGTTTTAACCAAATCAATGTAACGAGGGATTTTATCTAAGTATAATTCATGTTTTCGGTTAGACTTTATAATTTCAAACTTAAGCCCCAGTCAAATCAAAAGTAGTTTTTCTTGATACGTACCCAGATTTACAAATAATTGTAAAATTAATATTGAATTACATTTAGACATATGTTTAGATAATATTTTAATTAATTGTTATTCCCTATTTAATTTCCACGCGACAAACTATATTACATAGTAATACTCGTACATTCCAGGTACCTTTTCAATGCCTATTGTAGCTCTACTGTAAATAACTGGCTCTGACAGTACGTGGTTCATGAAAATGGGGCATGCATATCAGTTTATTTTCGTAAACCCCTCCGGGACCGACGGAGCACGCACGTTCGTACACGCAACAGGTGCACTATAATGTGTTTTATTAAAAGTGGTGTCCACCACAAACTACGTCTCATTTTTAGGGTTCCGTACCTCAAAAGGAAAAAACGGAACCCTTATAGGATCACTTTGTTGTCCGTCTGTCCGTCCGTCCGTCCGTCTGTCAAGACCCTTTTTCTCAGGAACGCGTGGAGGTATGAAGCTGAAATTTATATCAATTACTCAGGTCTACTGTCCCTTAACTTCTAAGCCAACGCAATCAAAAGATACAGCCGTTTATGCCGCAAATTTTCGACACTTGCAAGGGAATCAAAACCTACAGGGTGCTTCCCGTGAACTCAGAATCTTGAAATTTGGTACGAAGCAACGTCTTATAGCATAGATAAAGGAAAAATTACGAAAATCATAAATTTGCAAGGTTGTACGGAACCCTCGGTGCGCGAGTCCGACTCGCACTTGGCCGGTTTTTTTTTATTTACAACTACCGGGTGCCCAGCGGCGCGCGCGGATTCAGTATATTCCCGTCCCTGTTGGAATTTCCGAAAATCCCTTCATAGTGGTTGCCTTCGACATATAATACACCTACATACCATATTTCAAGTTTCTAGGTGCTATCGATTCGGAGTTTCTCTTTTTACCCAGTTTTTAATTTTTCACTGGGAACAACACATTATTCCGCAGTAAAAGGTACTTTAGATATTGACCAGGTTACTTAGTTATCTCCACACCAAATTTCATCAAAATCCATCCAGCAGTTTTCGCGTGATACGTGCACAACCAGACCGACAAAAAGACAGGCCGACAAAAATTTCAAAATAGTGTTTTGATATCGCCATCGATAATTATTTGCACTACTAAATAAAAATTAAACATTTTATGTACAGACACAGTTCTGTTAGAGTTTTGTTATACTTATAGACTAGCAGCGCCCTGCGGTTTCACCCGCGTAGTTCCCGCCATCGTAGGAATACGGGGATAAAATAGTTCCCGTTCCCGTAGGAATACGGGGATAAAATATAGCCTATGTGTTATTCTGAAGTATAAGCTATATAACTGTTATTGAGTGATACGTGCACAACCAGATAGACAGACAGAAATTTCAAAAATGTGTGTTTTGCTACCTACATCGATAACTATATACACTACCGTTAAAATTTTACAAAAATATTTTATGTACAGACACGGCCCCGTTAGAGTTTTATTATATGTATTTTATTATATTAAATAGACAGAAGAAAATTTCGGGGTGCCGATATGTCGTACACTACGCCGCTGTAATTATAGAATTATAATCGAAAACTACTGAAATACAATATTTAACAGAATAAGCGGAATTCTTGTAATTAGTTTGTTCAGTATCGACTACTTAATCGATTTCAGCTACTTTTAATATGTGTTAAATTTTTCCGAAAATTGAATTAGCGTAGCTGAATTCAGTGCTTTCTATGGAAATCGTGCTATTATTGATCGATATTTAAGAAAGTTGGTTAGACAAAACTAAAGTTCGATCGCATCATATATTTTTTAATATACTAATTGGGGTGTAATATGAGGAATTGCGCTTTTTCTGTTACACGTTATATTTCAGCAATATATTTTTAGGACCTCCAAAAGTGACCGAAAGTGAGCTTTTCGCCACAACTGGTCTGTTTACACATTCCTCAGAATGAAGTGTAGGGGACCTGCTGGTAATTCACTATGTTTTCCTTCACTGTCGAGCCAGTGATAAATATGTACCTACCTACATAAGTTTTTGATAGAGATGCACCGAATGTGGGTTCTGCCGAATGTCGAATTCGGCCGAATGTTCGGTTCAAAAATCTGCCGAAGACGAACTTCGGCCGAACTTCGGCAGAAGTTCGTTAAGGCTACGCGCTCTTATGATGGACAGGTCACGACTCCTTACGAAGTGTTTTAATTACCGCTTCCTTTTTCTCTAGTCAACTACTGAAGCGATTTTGATGAAATTGGGCAAGTAGGACTACTACTGCTAAATTGCTAATATCGTGAAAAAAAAATCCTAGGGGTTAGGAGTCATCGAATAAATCGTAAAATCCACGCGGACGGAGTCGCGGGCATCAGCTAGTATCAATTTATTTTACTTGTAAAACTTTAGAAGTATCTTAGTGCAGAAATTGTGTGTCAATTAGTATAATTTGGGTTTTATTTTAAACTACCGAACATTCGGTATCTATCACCGAAGTTCGGTATTTTTTCCCGAAATTCGGTCAAAGCTGCCGAACTTCGGTGCATCACTAGTTTTTGAAACTCATTAATACCTATATGCCCTCACCAGGATTCGAACCCGAGTCTCACATATGAGACAGACTCACTAACCCCAAGAATATCAGTGATGGTAGTTTTTAACCCTTGTAATTGGAAAATCCTATTGAAATACAAAATAGAAGCAGATATATAAGCGTCATTATTAAATTCACTAACAGTTCGAATTGTAAAGTTATATCGTAATTAATTTTGTGCGGAAAGTTATAATGAATCTGGGACCGGGTAGAATATACGAATAACTATAAATAATGGATATCGAAAAGCCGCGACGACAAAACTGGCACGAAATTTTCCAGGTACAAGAAATAAAAACTTAGAATGTAAGTTTTATTAAAAAGTACCTAGCTGTTTCGCGCGATATCATCAGCGTAAGTCCTGTTCCCGTCCGAAAATTATAACCGATCGATGTTATTCTCAGAAAAGTAGAAAGACTTTTTTAAATTAGTAAGTACAATAAGTCGGCATAACGGTTAAACTGTTTTGTTGTTTTCGACAATATTACAATTAAGAAAAGTCATAAAAGTCGGTGGCAAGGGAAAGTATACAAAAGGGTACAAAAGGCGATGAAATCTAATAAGACGGCATATCGGCAATAGAAGTATGACTTTACAAAAAAGTCGGCAAAATGGGAAAGTCGGCAAAAAGGGCAGTACCCGTAATTTCGGAGCCTATTCATTACAAATCATACAAAAAAGATACTTTCCTGTTCAAAAAATTAAAGGAACATTTAAGAAAACCCTTGGTACTCTTCTTGTGCGAGCCCGACTATACCGCTTGGCCGGTTTTTTTTACGTCATCTTTACTCACACCAAATCTTTACATTATAAAAACGCGTAGGCTTATATATATTTTATACGAAATTTTATTTAAACTTAGCTCAAGTACACCGTGAACCACAATTACTAAGATAGTTAAATATGTAAACAATATTCAGCTTTTGCTGTACTAGACTCAGTTGTCTGTTAGCTTCGACCTTACAATAAATATAACTGCTTGTGTATGTATTAAATAAGAGTAATATAATGCTGTATTTATTTATTATATTATATTATATTTATTATATTATATTACACTCGGACACGGTAATAGCTGTCACAAGCAAACAATAAATGTTGTCGGAATCTACGAGTAGTAAGCTTATTACGTCAGAGATTATTGAGGAAATAATATTATTCGTAACTATTTGTTCTGGCAGTTCTTTCAAAACAAAAAGATATTTTATTGTCTGAGAAATAGGGACCTTATAGCTATTGAATTTAATATATTTCATGTACATATCTATTAAATATTTATAATATATCTATAAATGAGAACTGTGCCTGCGTTCTTGAGCGGCGGCGCGGCGTCCCCATTCCTTGCCGGGTTGTGGCAGAATGAACAGCCAATCACAGCCCCGCGGCTGTGACGTAGTGCTGAGCCATGGCCCTTTTTTGCATGACAACCATCTTCTTGTTTCTGTACTGATTTGTTAACTGTTTCTTTTTTGTGTATATTGTGTATTGTCCCAGCAAATAAAGTGTTTCTATTCTATCATATTTTCATACTACCAGCGGCCTGCGGTTTCACCCATGTGGTTCCCGTTTCCGTAAGAAGAAGGGGATACTCGTAAAATATAGCATATGTGTCAAAGATATTAAAGTAAGGATGAGTTATATTCATACTGCTTGCGTTTGAAAATTGAGTGTGCTACAACATGTACATACTTACTTCTTAGCGTATTTATAGGATACAACAATGACGAGGAAAGATGATACGGAATGAATAATAAAGAAAAAGAGAGCTATCTGTTAAGAGTAGCGCTTAAAATACGACTTGAAATACAATGCGACTAAATAAAATGTGGTTAATTAACTACATTTGTCGGCCTCATTTTCCGTGCTCTAGTAACATATCTACGTCGGGTTCCCTACTTGATTTCGAAACCCTATTAACCGAATGTTGATTTGTCGATGACGTTCTGTAGAAAGTACTATTATTCGAATCCTCGGTGCATCGAGTGATCGTTAGAACGATACCCGTTATACCGATGGTACGTTTTGTCGAAAGTTGATAACACGATAGTCTAATTTATCGAAAGGTTCTTATGTCGATGATCATTTTAACGAACGGTAAAACATGTGAACTTTGTTGAAAATTCGGTTTCAAAACGTGGAAAAGTGATTCTTGTTATCATATTAAAGATTTTTGTTTTATTTATATGTTTTCCTTGGTATTGATTAATTATGCCCACTTCATTTTTTCAAACTTCATTACCTATGTATTTTACTTTCATCTTTATCCATTCCTCCACATGAATCCACCTATAATTATATGTACCTATTTACTTACATTGATGAACTATTCTGCATTCATATTAAATTGATCAATTTATTCATCTTTATATCCTGCCTATTTCATCCAAGTCAAATACAGGTCAATAACAATACATAGGTACAAAAGTGATATCACTAATGCCACTAGTCAAAAATGCCCCCCCGAGACGTACCAGCAGCAAAGGAGCCCATGACACACATCGCGTTGCCGCGTTGTATGGCAATAGACAACCTTTGCAGCAGGTAAGCCCCGGAGCGAGGGTCCGAGCCCCTCTCACGAAGCCGACGATTTACTTAGATCTCTCTTTTCTGTCTTGATCTCTTATTCATCATCATCCCTGTCTGTTTGTGTACAGTCAAGAGCAAGTCAAGCTTGACACTACCAGTTTAAGCTGAGCTCTGATTTGTACTGCGCGCCATAGAATACAGGGCCGCCGGGTCAAAGTCCAAAGTGTAAGGCTTAGCGTGCTCTTGACTGTACATTGTCCATAGATTGAACCTATTTTATTATTATCCAACTAAGTAGTCTATCTCCATTTCCACAAATTAATAAATTTTATTCTATTTATTCATCTCTATCCGATAATTTAAACTAAATTATTTAAACCAATCCATTCCTCTTTTCAATTTTACAAGCATTGTCAACTTATATAAGAAACATTTATGCCGATGAATAATAATTTTCTGCATAAAAATAAGTTCCAGATAAATAATTATTCGATTAAATAAGTTGTCGACTAAAAGTAATTACTAGCGAATGAAATATCGAACAATCAATCTATCGCTTAAAAATTTTTCGACAAAACGAGTCATCGCAGTATAGATAGTCTATTAAATGAACTTTCGCTTTAAAGAACTGTAGACAAAATGTCATCGACAAATCAACATTCGGGTAATAGGGTTTCGAAATCAAGTAGGGAACCCATCTACGTCTGTCTATATATTATATCTTTGATATGTGTTATTCTGATGTATAAGCTATATAATTGTAAAGTCTCATCAAAATCCGTTCAATAGTTTTTGTGTGAAAGAGGAACAAACTCCATACATCCATCCATACAAACTTTCGCGTTTATTATATTAGTAGGATATACATATATTCTGTTATAACTGGAACAATGATAATAAAAAAAATTCTAAGTTCCTCTTATGATCATGCTGCTTATCCTAGTGTGTATCAACACTGTAATGCTTCATAGTTGTTCCAGTGTGGTTATAATATATGTTACATCGCCAACAAACTATAGTTTGGCGATAAATTAGATTTACCTACTTTTCGTATAAATTTCCAGTTAAATAAAAAACACAGCTCAGTACAACAAGGTATAGGTACCTAAGTATAATCTTAAATCTCATTGACCTCAGGTTGCCTTTACTACAAGATATATCTGTAGCAACACTTATTCACTGCACAAACTATTCTTGGTGTAAATGGACAATACAATTTTTTAGAAGTCTACAGAATTCTTTCAAAATCCTTTTAAAATTCTGCACACATACAAGCGTCTAACATCAATAGGCAGTTGGATCGGGTCCCCAGGCACGTTCAGTGCTAGGCGGAAGATATTCTTTTTTTAAAATGTAGAGCATTCCACCTCTGTTCCTTCACATATACACGTGTTCATTTTGAAAAAAAAAGAAAAGAAATCGGCTGCGTTGTATTTTTTATGACTCCTGACTTCTTAATGGCCATGGATACGAGTCCTTCAATGGAAAACTATTAATTTTATGAACTTATATTTCTACCCTGCTACAAAATGTACATGCACAAAAATATTGAATAAGATTGAGATAAGAAAACTATCGTGGCATTAGTCTTTTAAGTGTGGTAGGAAAACTTTATGCAATATTTTAATTGACAGGGTTGTAAGCGAAACAGATGAGAAAATATGGGACGTTCAGGCAGGTTTTCGAAAGGGGATGGGATGTATGGATCAAGTCTTTTCCTTACGGTGCGTTACCGAGAAGTTTTTGGCTAAGGGCCAAAAAAATCTATTGCGCCTTTATAGACCTGGAAAAGGCTTACGATCGAGTGAGGAGGAACGAATTGTGGTCAACACTGGCCATGCATGGGTTGGACCCTATTCTGGTGCGGGCTCTGAAATCCTTATATAAGGATTCCAGAGCCTGTGTTAGAATAAATGGAGCCTACACAGACTGGTTTAACATCTCCATGGGTGTTAGACAGGGATGTGTAGCATCACCATGGCTGTTCAACCTTTTCATGGATAGTTGTCTGACAGATTTGAAAGAGCGTGATTGTGGAGTACGAATGGGAGAGGTACCGGTCAAATGCCTACTGTACGCTGATGATCAAGTTATAATTGAACCATCAGCGCATGAGTTGCAGGACACGGTAACTATCGTGAATGAGGCATTCAAGAGGAAAGGTATGAAAGTAAATGTAAGCAAGACGAAGGTTATGGTTGTGGAGAAGAATATGGACATTTCTGCGTGCGATATTATGATTGAAGGTGAGAAAGTAGAACAAGTGTCAGAATTTGTGTATTTAGGAAGTAAGTTTAGTAGAGACGGTAAGTGTGATAGTGATATTGAAAGGAGGGTGAATGCAGGTAATATGGTAAACGGTGCATTGCACGCCTTCATGAGGAGCCAGAAAGTGACTAAAAAAGCACGCCTGGCTGTTCATGATGGGGTGTTGGTTCCTACCTTAATGTATGGTAGCGAGAGTTGGGTATGGCAGAAGAAGCACGAGAGTCGAATAAATGCAGTAGAAATGCGATCGCTAAGAAGCATGAGTGGAGTACGATTGATTGATAGAATGAGGAATAGTGTAATCCGAGAGCGTTGTGGCTTGAAAGAGGATGTAGTGACTAAAATTGAGAAAGGAATGCTTAGGTGGTTTGGACATGTCGAGCGGATGGATGAAAGGCGTCTAACGAGACAAATATATAAGGGGATTGTGAGTGGCCGAGTCGGCAGAGGGCGACCTAGGCGTACTTACATCGATCAGATCGGCGATGTATTGAAAAAAAGCCAGATAAAGAGTACCCGAAACCGACGAGCTTGTATGAACCGATTGATGGATGTGGATGAGGCACGTGAGGTATGCCAGGATCGTAGCAGGTGGCGGGCTGTTGTCTCTGCCTACCCCTTCGGGAAAAAGGCGTGAGCATATGTATGTATGTATGTATGAGATAAGAAAATTAAATAGTAAAAATATAGAGCACGACTTTTGATAAAAAATTAAACGTCTTCTTGAGGATCTACAGTCAAGAGCACATGAAGTTTTACACTGAAGTGCGAGTCTGCCCTCTAAAGCGATTGTAATAAGAACGTTACAAAGTCCAATGTGCAAAACTTCACATGCTCTTGAATGTACATAGAAAAAGTTCAATCCCACGTATTTTATTGAATTTTCACTACACTGTACACGTTCACGGACACTTTGCAACATAATATGCTAACACTATTATAAAAATAAAAAAAAAGACGCGTGGCACTCGGGGACTGCCGCGGTAAAGCTATTGCGTAGCATTTTGTATCAACAAGACTGCCGAAAACAAACGACGTTAGACAATGCACGGCCTTCAAGCCACACCTCCGTGCCCGTCGGAGTGGGGAGCGTGAGGTTTTTTTTCGTTACGGAATTTCTGGATTCGGTCCCCGCGCTCAAGGCCCTCGATAGAAGGCCTTGAGCGCGGGGGGCCGCGCCGGGCTCGGGGCCGTCCCCGTCCCCGTCCCCGTCCCCGTCCCCGTCCCCGTCCCCGTCCCCGTCCCCGTCCCCGTCCCCGTCCCCGTCCCCGTCCCCGTCCCCGTCCCCGTCCCCGTCCCCGTCCCCGTCCCCGTCCCCGTCCCCGTCCCCGTCCCCGTCCCCGTCCCCGTCCCCGTCCCCGTCCCCGTCCCCGTCCCCGTCCCCGTCCCCGTCCCCGTCCCCGTCCCCGTCCCCGTCCCCGTCCCCGTCCCCGTCCCCGTCCCCGTCCCCGTCCCCGTCCCCGTCCCCGTCCCCGTCCCCGTCCCCGTCCCCGTCCCCGTCCCCGTCCCCGTCCCCGTCCCCGTCCCCGTCCCCGTCCCCGTCCCCGTCCCCGTCCCCGTCCCCGTCCCCGTCCCCGTCCCCGTCCCCGTCCCCGTCCCCGTCCCCGTCCCTGTCCCCGTCCCCGTCCCCGTCCCCGTCCCCGTCCATGTCAACTCGTAGCCGGCTTCGAAATGGGAAAAGAACAGTCCCATCTCGAAGCTGGCTACCAAATCTAGCTACGAAGTGGGACAAAGGGTTTCAGACATAGTCCTAGTTTTTTAGTTGGTTAGTAGCCTTACTTTAACTTAAACTAGGTTAGTGTGTTAGTACATAAGCTACGGTGCATCTGCGATTATGAGCCACATCCAAAAGATATAGCAAAATGAAAGAACAACGGCAGCTTTGGTACCCACTGAAATAGACACCCATGGGGTATCACACTATGCTTGTTTTATTGACTCATAACAAGTCGAAATTTTCCATATTTTTAAATTAATCTAGCAGTTGAAAATATTGAGTCAAATAAAACAAAAATATCATAGAAACACGAATCGATCGATTGGGAAATCTATTAATACCAAAGAGATTAAAATATAATATAAGGCATAGAGGGGACAAAGCGAGGATTATTTGAAGCCAAAAGTTATTCCAAGTGGAATAAGTCTAGTACAATTTCGACCGAATGACAGCTCGCGTTCAATACTAACTGACATGACAAGGACATGACGCTTGAGCTTCAAAGTTTTGTATGAAAATATTCCCAATGCCCCCTCTATGCTATTATATTTTAATGTCTTTGATTAATACAAAAACTTTTTTGTTGTTGTGGTAAAATTGAACGTCGTGTCATCACGTCAACCGTGTCATTCACTAGGGATGGCCAAGTGAAAAAATAAATTGATATTTATCGTATCGACATTTCTAAATACTATAGATAAAAATCGAGTGAAAAATATCGATATATCGTCAGTTTTTACATTATTATTACTACATATACATATTCCCAAATTCGTAAAAAAGGACGATGAAAATAGTATTTTTTTTTAAATGCTTGAGTCAGCAAGTATCTAGTACCTAACATGAAATGAAACACGAAACCAGAATTGCGTTAAAAATATATTAAAATTGATTCGAATTCGATACTGTAAAATAAATGTCGATATATCGCCATTAAAAATATCGACGATATATATAATATGCTAATTATGTATTTGGAAAAATATCGATATTTTAACATAGGTATCGATATTTTTTGCCCAAGCCATCATTAACTGCCACTATGTGGCATAGAGTAACTTATATGGCATGTGGTAGGCAGTGCTATTTTCTAACAAAGAGGTTGGAAGAAAATCATTTTCTTTCCTAGAGAAACTTTTTCTTTACACATCTTTGGTACCTAAAATCTCATAATAACCTACAAAATACACTAGGTAACGAATAACTTTTAAACCTCAACTTATAAAAATGTGGTATGATTACATATTATCTTAGTCTGTCCAAGAACTATCGATTTTACACGGTTTCGTCTTCCGTGGGCAGGTGTAAGTGGGGTACCCAAAACACATGGACTTTTGCCATTGTTCTTTTACAAAATACATGACGACTCCCTTCGGATTCCCGATAAAGTTCCCATTATAAAGTAGCGATGTGTAGTGTAGCCACAATTTCCCCTTCAAACATTTGCTACCAAATCTGCAATTACTGAATCACACCTAAACCCTATCTGACATCACTGTTTGCTAATGAGTCGGTTGCATGTTGTGTCCACCTTTGTTGGAGCACGCGAAAACAGAACGTGAGAACCAAAATACTAAAATAAAGCAAACGTCAAATGAATGGCAAAATGGAGAGTTGCGAAATTGTTTCTCCAAACATAATGGGAATAACGCTTTCAGTAGTGATAAATTGCAGGAGCTTTTAGTTTGGCTTAGGGAAAATACAATGGCTGGAATAAGTAGGTACCTACTCTGTTCGATTAATTAATTCGTCAAGCACGTGTACCAATTAAAAATTATTCTTGGTTTGAGAGGTAAGTTTTTTTTTACATACATACATACATAATCTCACGCCTATTTCCCATTGGGGTAGGCAGAGACAACAGTTGCTACGAACCTGGCAGATCTCTCGCGCTTCCTCCAAATCCATCAAACGACTCATGCATGATCGTCGGTTTCGGGTACTCTTTATCTGGCTTTTCTTCAAAACATCGCCGATCTGGTCGATGTAGGTACACCTAGGTCGTCCTCTACCGACTCGCCCATTCACAACACCCTTGTATATATGTCTCGTTAGACGACTTTCATTCATCCGCTCAATGTGACCAAACCAACTAAGCATTCCTCTTTCAATCCTAGTCACTATACCATCTTTCAAGCCGCAACGCTCTCACTATTTTTCTTTTTATTTTAGTACTTAAATATAGAAAATTTTAATGTTGTATGTACAGTAACTTTTGTACATGTATTTAACATACTCGTACAGTCGGATGCATAAAAACATGGACTTGTCGGATATGTTTGTATCGGAATCAATGATTTGGACTTTGATATTTATTGATGAATTTCAGATTTTTATTACATTATCTTTCCCTTATCCATGGTAAATTTACGGTTTTAAGGTTACTTTTCTAAATAACTTACAAAATATCTTTATCTAACGACACGAAAAGACGTCGAGCGTCGGAGCGGCATACTCCACAACGATTTTATTTTGGCAAAATTTTTTAATACTATCACAAGAGTAAGTATGGTATTTCATTTTATGATGATGCCAAATAATTCTGCAACATGGATGCGAGCGACAAGTACACTGTTGTTATTATTACAATGACGCAATGTATCTCGAAGGTTTGCAATTTGTCATTATGTTGTCACTCAACTAGCGTGCGGAAGACAGCTGTGTTATTTATTACTGGCAGCTCTGGTAAACAGGGATATTTATTACAATATCGGTTTTGTCGTCAATGGCACCACAATTGTTACGTAGCATGAAAACTTTACGAACTGTCTACATACTTGATTAGCTCTGAGTTATACCTAAGTACCTGAAACTTTATTTTGCTAATTGGTACTGAGTAGTGAGTCCGCAGTAGTACCTACATACTTTATGCCTATCTACCTCAATGGTAAAGGAAAACATGGCGAGAAAACTGCAGGTCCCAGAATTTATTCCGAAGCATCAGAACCAGCAACCCATTCCGGCGATGGACTCACCACCTGTAGTAAAAAGTTGGTATTTCCAGGACTGGAATTCTTACACCCTCCGGGTTAAAGGTGTGAGCATTTGTTTTTCGTACAGTGATGCAGTGACCTTTTTCTAGAACTCTGCACTCACCCAGGGTGCGGAAGACAATAGGCCTGCTCCGGTACTTGTGGCCACCCCACAAAGCAGCTACGGTTACTTGGTACTGAGTGTCTGCTTCTAGTCCACTCAGTATAACAGCGTCCGAATTACCAGCCACCTCCAGCACCACTCTGTAACTAAGGAGCAATCAGTCAATTTCGTGGTTGTGTATTGACAAGCTGAAGGAAGAAGGAAAAGTGAAGAGAGAAAGAATGAGCGTATAAAAAGGCAGATAGAATCTGGCCAAGTAACAACAGGAGCACTGCAAGCGGTTTGCCGATGATGTAAGTTTGCCGGGAAACATGGTCATCATCCATCTGTAATGGCCCACTACTCAACTATAGGTCTCTTCTCAAACATGAAGGAGCATGGAGCTATCGTAGATTGAAAGATTCTGTTAGACTAGTAGCCGCTTAATGTGCAGAATCCTTCAAGCCACCAAAACACCAATGAAAGAAAAACAGAGGTATGTATTCCATTTCTGGAAATACCCATCCTTTCAAGATAATATTCGACCCCTAAATATCAGTCCATCGCCGGACCGGGTCTGGTACACATGCCTGAACATTAATTCTGAGACCTGCGGGTTTCCTCACGATGTAATAATACCAATGACATTTATTTGTTTATTTATTTTATTTCTTTATTTATTTCAAATGAATTGATTTCATTGACATGAGTTAACGACTTTCATTGTGCGTAAATATAGGAAAATACGGGACCGATGGCTTTACATGCCTTCGAAAGACAGTCGTGGAGCTCAAACTCGTGTAATTGTTACAAACATACCGACATTGTAGACGTACTATGTTATGAATGTGTGCGTGTCGGCTCGTAAGTAAAAGTATTAATGCAAGCCGACCGTTGATTGCTAACAGTCGAAGTTCAGCGAAATTCTGTCCGTATTTTCACGTCAATGAGAGAACGCAAAGATTTTTTTAAGAAACAGAAAGTACAAAAGGACTCGTAAATGTTACGTGAGTCCATTACTAGATTAACTTAATGTATTGGGAATCGGTAGAGACTAATGGTTGACGCAATTCTTCTACGGTAAAATGCGCATGAAAACTATTTCACTACACCAATCACAGCAAGCTGCCTACCACAAAAGCGCCGCATTTTCCGCAGGAAGTTATCGGTAATACTATTTCCGTTAGCCGTCCCTCAACTTCCTTTTATTTGTACTTTGAATTTAGATTTTTGTACTTTTACCGTTCACGAGAATGAAAATTATTATTGACTTTTAATGTTGGTTCTGTGAACTCCGTCTGTAAATCAATAAGGAATTCGTGCCTATGGCCGAATAACAGATTACTTCGAAGACTTATTTTTGTGAATCGCTTCAATAGACAGCGCTGAATCTTTATTATTCAACTAGCGACTTGCCCCGGCTTCACACGGGTGCGATGCTTATACTAAAACCTTCCTCTTGAATCACTCTATCTATTAAAAAAACCGTATCAAAATCCGTAGCATAGTTTTAAGGATTAAGCATACATAGGGATATAGGGACAGAGAAAGCGACTTTGTTTTATACTATATGTAGTGATTACACGGATCCTGCAGGCGTATTCACAGAGACTCGATACCGTTTCCGTTAGATTCAGATCGAGTGAAAAATTTTCCGAAGTCGAATCTATCGACTTCGGAAACTTTATTCTAGGCGTTTCTGATAGCCACGGAAAATTTTCCGAATCCTCATGTCACATAAATGACATAAGTTTTCGATACCAACATCAGCCCATCTCGAAAGTTTTCGATACCAACATCAGCCCATCTCGAAGGTTTTCGATACCAACATCAGCCCATCTCGAAAGTGTTCGACAGATTTTTCGATATCGAATATCGAAGCTCCCTGAATACGCCTGCAGTTCTCATCCTGTGACCGTGGCCGCGTGGGAATAACAAAACGCCGAATAAATCAAAAAATATGAAAAATGTGATAATAGTTTCGAATATCCTGAGAGAGTGAGATCTAGACCCGGAGTGCCGAATTAGTCACAACTACGGCGACTACTACGACGGGTACATATGATACAATGTAAAACATATGTACAAGATTTTCACAAAAACCTGATTTGATTTTAAAAACATTATCTTCCTTATTTATTTATTTATTTATTTAGGACAACAAACAGTTACATAAAGAGCTTACTAATACTTTTTCCTTCTGGTATAGTTGGGTAAAAATACCCCTGATTTTATCAGCTATCAGAGATACGGATTTTTACTAAAGATTAATGCATGAAGAATGACATATAGCAACAAGACTACATTATAAAAGGCAAAAGTAATCAGGAAACGCATAAAAACGTAAATAATTAATCGTATTTTTATATAAAAATACACATTATTTTCACTTTGTAATTATTTAAAACTTGGTGGAATAATCTGCGGCTGACACTACACGAAAAGTTTTCTTTTGACTTTTAACAGGTACTTTCAAATTTTGAAATGAACCATTTGTGAAGATAAAATAAACTTTGTTGAAGTAAATTGATCGACGGAAATGAGAAATTTATTAAGAAATTACTTACGAACTGTATTTAAAAATATCACCACTACACCGAATCACAATATACATTACCTAAAAGCAGAAAATATTTAGCTTTATACTGTACAATCTTCTTAATCAGTGGCGAATTTGCAGTCTTGGCCGCCTTAGGTCATGTATCACCTACCAGCCCCACCTACCCATGAAATAGGCAACATAATGAATTTATCTTATTGCTAACTATTATTTCTTTATACATAAAATATAGAAAGTATTTAGAAAGATTATGTCACTACGATTACGCCACCATGACTGACAGCCTTTAGATATTCTAAACCAAGTACCAAGAGTACCTAAATTATTTAATGTTATTATCACTGACTTTTTTGTCACGATTGGCCACCCTTAATATATGGCCGCTCTAGGCCCGGGCAGTAGGTTCTAGGCCCTTATGGCAAATCCGCCACTGACTTATAATCTCTTCTTTACCCATAGTATATCTTATATTATTTTTATCGTACGGCTTTGAAAAATGGTTCTGCGTTCGGTATAAAGATATATCTAAATTTTTCAGCCAATAAAATAAAGTCGCTTTCCGCATCTGTCTGTCTGTATATCCGCTAACTCCTCCTAAGCGCAACGGAATTTGATGCGGTTTTCAAAAATAGAAAAAGGGATTAACGAGGGAAGATCTTGGAGGTACTATATCATACAAACCGAAGCAAAGCCCAGCAAGCAGTTTATTACTTAAATCAGTTCACACACACGAAACGTGTTTTAAAAGAAAAATAACAATACTGTTTTTTGTTAGTTTCTACCATCTTTATTTTATTTTTTTATTTTATCTTCTACCATCTGTTTTTTAATTTCACTGAGATTATTTTAAATACTCTACTCAAGATTATTCTGTCAGTCCTTATAAGATACTAGCGACCCGCCCCGGCTTCGCACGGGTGCAATGCTGAATTTTTCTGTGCTATAAACCATCCCTGGACCCACTCGAACTCACACAAAAAGTTTCATCAAAATCGGTCCGGCCGTTCTCGAGTTAAATCGTCAGGAAGGAAAACCCGACTTATTTTTATATAGTAGATTAAGTTTATGTCAATATTACTATTTATGGCCTCAATCAAAGAGGTTGGAAGAAAATCATTCTCGAGAGAGAAACTTTTTCTTTAAACGTCTTTGGCCTCAATGTATTGTTACATTGTTTCATGATAGGGTGCAGAGACAATATGATAACCAATGTTAATAATAGTAAGTTTCAAAGCAATTGGCTTTATAAAGCCTAAAGATTAGTATTATCTGCTATTCTCGACCACCTAGCTTATACTTAATACTTAGTAAATCGCAAATCCTGTGTATTTGATTTTACTTTCATATTTGACATTTATTATAGGGTTCCGTACCATTATCTATAAAAAACGCAAAAAAATATCACGTTTCTTGTATGGGAGCCCGGATTATTCAGTTTTTTAAGATTTGTTGTTAAATACAGTAATTTCATCAAATGAAAATTATTTAAAAGTAGCAATCATACCCATCCCTAATAGGATTGACATTGGCATGGCACTCTAATTGTGAGTCGCGTGGCTTTATAGCACTACCAAGTAAAATTTACACAACAATATAAAGTATAGTCACTAACACGCTCTTAGTAGTTAGTATTAGCGTATTCGCGCGGATTCAGCGCGTCTTCCCACAGGTTATGCAATTTATTTCTATTATAATTACATAAAACTTATAAAATCTTTTCATTAGTAGGCTGCGCGGTGGCTACGCGCTGGCTACGCGGTGGCTACGCGCTGGCTACGCGGTGGCTACGCGCTGGCTACGCGGTGGCTACGCAGTGGCGGCGTAAGTTTTATGTAATTTAGTATAAGACCCAAATGGCAATACCTGGGGGAAAACACGCTTAATCCGCTCGAATAGAAAACGTGCGTTGTTATGCGCTCGTAGTGAATGAACCCTTCGTTTGCCACTTGCTAGGGGAGAGTGGGTTGCCGTAATCAAAATTAATTTTGTTTATTCTCTGGAAGCGTTGTGACGAATCTTTGCAGGTTTGCAGGTCTGTCAACATCAAACGCAGTGAATTAACGCTCCTTATATCGAAGTTATGCGCCAACAAACATTAGAGAAGGCCCCAATGAGATATTAATTCTGTTTACGAGAGTCCTCCTTCGCTTTCAATGTTTAACCATTGACAGATGGGTAACGGTTCCAAATCGTAAATAATTTATGCCTTTCGCATCGAACGCAACCTCAAAAGGGATCGTAAAATGGCGATTTGGAATTCAATGTACCTATTTGAACAGGTACAAGAATGTTTGTTTTATTTCGTAGTACCTTCCTGTATAAAAATTATAATATGATACGGAGCAATGATAGAACTGTGGTTAGTGAGCCCGCCTCTCATGCATGAGGTTTGGGTTCGAATACTGGTGAGGGCATTTACATAAAAACAAAATTTCCAATAACTTACGCACATACATTTATCAGTACCTCGACGGTGGAGGAAAATATCATGAGGAAACACACAGACCCCAGCATTGATTCTGAGGCATGTGTAAAAAAGCACTCCAGCCCAGCGGTAGGCTCACAATCTGTCACGTTTACGGCCAAATGTTTGCAGGTGAAAAGTGGGTATTCCCAGAAATTAAATACCTCTGCCTACCCCCTCGAACTTAAATGTTCGCATTTTAACTCATTTACGATAAGGTGCTCCTTCACGGCGAGCATTTGCTTGTGTAACGTTACATTACATCAGTAAGTAGGCGAACCGAAGAGAGCACCTATAGAGAGCGATGAAGAGATTTCTACCAAATAATTGTTAAGGTACTGACTCAGCTTGGTGCTCTCATCTAGGGAACTATATTATTGAGTTTAGTTCACACAATTCCGTTGCTGGAGTACCTGTGCACCCGACATTGATTTAATTATACCTGCAGCCTGTGACTATACCTTTAGTCTTAAAATACTCGTAATATGAACTGTATTGCAGACTGTTACATTAAATGATATAATGCTGTTAAAATAAATGAATTGCTTAGGAATGTAAACCTAGCAATTTGGAAAGGTTACAGTTGCGTCTGTAATTACAGTTGATCGGGTAAATTTGTCAGTAGTAGCAATATATCTTCGGAAGTAAAACTTAATAGGTATTCAAATAAATGTAGTGGCGTTTGTGTTTATTTTCTCAAACATAAGAGAAAACTTACGTTAGCACATATTTGTCACAAAATTGATTCTTAAGTTAGGGTTCTCACCACCTATCACGTCTGGGGGTCCAAAAAAGATACTGTTTATTGAAAGGAATAGAATACCTTTGCCGACACCCTCGAGGAAAAGGCAAAAACATATATTTTTTAATATTTACTTCTATACCCACACGCTTTATTAGCATCACCAGCAAACATTTAGATTTATACGAAACTAAACGTGGACCAAGTCGCGAGTTGTCGCTAGTTCTGAATACATTTACATGAGAAATAGTTTAAGTAGCATTGAATTCCTCGTTTTGCAATCGTCTGAACGAAGTATTTCAATATTTATCCGTCCTAGTTTGCAATTTAAATACGATTATCCTATATTATTTCTGAAAATTCTTTGGATTCCATGGTTTACATTTGTTTGATGAAATTGTACGTATAATTCCAAAGCTATTAGTGGAATTGGCAATAAATTGTCTGTACAATACCAAGAAAGCTCATCTAGTTGAATTTTTAGTTACCTAAATTGTAGTTTATTTCTTTACTTTCCAGAGATATTCCATTCTTTCAAAAAAGAATGGAATATCTCTGGAAAGCTTCTCTGGGATCAGGTGTAATTATATTGTAATAAAAAATCATGTAGCCATTTCTGTATTAACAATTATTTTAATTGCTTAATAATACTGTCTGAAATTGAAAGGAAAACGAAAATCATTGTAGAGAGAATCACAAATTATTCCTAAAGATAATAATAATCACCATATAATCACTACCTATCATTCCAGTTAGACTGTGTACCGATCTGAACGGTGCGTACTGTTTTTATTTGTTTCTATATACATTCCTATTTACTAACTGGTGCTGGGAAATTCTATCAAAACATTGTGGCAAGTGCAAACGTGCATCTTTGATACAATTTTGAACCAAGAAAAGATATAAAAATGTCTCTAAACAAACTCGTCGGTGGAGACTGTGGAGGCAACAATTCCCTCGTGCAACTATCTCAAATTGTGGGCCGTGATTCGTCGCTCGCGCATCCACTATCACAAGCAGACAAATATGTTCACGAATTCATGGCTCAGACTTCTATGGGGCCACAAACATTTAATATGAATGCTTTACTTCACAACATGCCAGAAGCTGAAGCTACCCAAAATGCACATAGAAGTCAAATGTCAAATACTGGAACGCAAATGGCCATGCCTTGGGCTGCGGGACCATCCTCATCGTTTATGCCTCAGCCCATGATGCGGCCTTTCTTTATGCCTCAGCAACCCATGCTACCAAATGTTCAAAGGGGACCCTCAAATGTTCAAGTCCAGTATTTGAATGAATCCGAAATGGAAACAAATGATGATGTAAAAGCTAAAGCTCAAGAGTATGTCAATCATGTCAAAGAAGATGATGAGCTTGCTTACAATCAGTTCATGTCATTCATGAAGAAGATAAGCGCTGGAAAATTAAACTTAGATGCAGCTACTGAGAGTGAGCAGAGGAAATTGAGCAAGGATGAAATACTTGATGAGATGGCAGAGAAGTACAAAGATGAATGGGCTAAACTGAGTGATGTCTCTGATTACTGGAGTTCAGAAAAAGCTAATGGCATTGCAGAAGAATATGCTTTTACGGAGGGCAATGTGATGTTGGAAAATAAGAGCGCTCTTGAAATAGGAAAGGAGAAATTGAAAATGGGAGATGTTCCTGGGGCTGTATTGTGTTTTGAAGCAGCTGCACAGCAGCAACCTGACTCGGCAGAAGCTTGGTTTCTGTTGGGGACCACACAGGCTGAAAATGAGCAAGACCCATTAGCTATTACTGCACTAAAGAAGTCTTTAAAAATAGATCCCAGGCAGCTGGAAGCATATATAACATTAGCAGCGGCTTACACAAACGAAAACATGCCTAAATTTGCCTTTATTTCCTGGATAGATTGGTTAAGAGCAAGTCCAAAATATAGTGATCTGCTACCCCAAGATGTTGATCCCAATAAATTGGATATTAAAGAACTGGAAACACATGTTAAATCTCTGTACCTCAGGGCAGCTCAAATAAATCCTTCCCAAATTGACCCTGATGTGCAGAATGCTCTTGGGGTAGTCTTCAATATAAGTCAAGAATATGATAAAGCAGTAGATTGTTTCCGAACTGCGTTAATGGTAGCCAATCACAATGCCAAGTTATGGAATAGACTAGGAGCTACATTAGCTAACAGTGACAAATCAGAGGAAGCAGTTGATGCTTATCATGAAGCTTTGAATTTAGAACCTGGGTTTATAAGAGCTAGATACAATGTTGGCATTACTTGCATGAATTTAGGAGCTCATAAGCAAGCAGCAGAACATTTCCTGGTGGCATTGAATCAGCAGCTTAAGGCAAAATATTTGCAACCAGATACATATAACACTGACACAAGTTCCTCTACTATCTGGACTACATTGAGGATGGTATGCTCCTTCATGGGAGAGCATGATGTGGCAAAACTAGTGGATGAGAGGAACCTAAGTGAACTCAATAAATTTTTCGAAATTGAAAAATAATTCAAATTTTGCAAAAGCTTCACTTTTATACAGAATATCTACAAGCATTTTACATTTTTTTTTTCATATCAAGGTCTCTCATTTGGTACAAGATAATTGTATGTATCATGTGGCTACCTGGATGTGGCCATGTGGATGTTATTAGATATGTGATAAGCTGTTAGCAGATAAGAAAAGTATATCTATGGATTGGGTATGTAAAGATTATATTATTGTAGGACTTGAGGGTATATTTTTTAAATATTTCTGTTTTTTTAAGTTGTTATCACCCTAAAAATGGTTTTTGGTATTTTTTGTATGTACATATTATATTTCATATTAATTGGAAAAATTGACATGATAATATGCATATTAATGTAAATAATAAATGTCTGCATTTTTGAAAAAAAAAAAAAAAAAAAAAAACATTAAATAAAATCTGTCTGTACCGCTACATCCCTATTAAAAACTGCGTGTCGATTCATTACAATTTTATTAAGTCGCACCAAGTGATATAATATCAATCTAATATCTATTCTATTAACGTTAACAATCGTTGTATTTTCTTGGAGTCCTCAAAATTTATGTGTATTTATTTATCTGCAACGTGTTTTCCAATTTTCTTTCCACATTTCAAAGTATCATACAATGTTAACGGTCATTGAACCTATTCGCCCAGATGTCCGGTGTTTGAACGTAACCACTGGCGTGAAAAAGGGACAGCTAAACAATGAAGTGAGCTGTCGACGATCTTTCCTCTTTCTCGTTCAGTCGACCGTGTAGGTTTTGTACAAATAAGATTTTCTGTCCAGAAAATGGAATAGTTCTTTTATAACGGAATTCTTGTATCATATTTTACAGAACTTAATAAAAAAATTTTTTAACAACTATGATTAAAATGGTGATGTACATCTTTAACTATTTAACAAAACTTAAGTGTCTGTCTCTGATTTGAAGATGATGCCAACATTTCAGTCTAAAAGCTTTTTCAAAGACCATTTTTGTTCACAAAACAGTTCAATGAATTTTAACGTAAATATTCGTGTAAATGTTCTAATTTTGATATCTTGCATAATACAGAAGATTTTGCTATTTTTATAAACCGAAGAAAAACGAGGGCGCGCTGTGTCTAAGTAATTTAATTATATCACAGATATTAGAATACTATCAATAAAATATGAACTTCTGAAATACGATGTTGGTAGGAGCAGCAAGGGGAAATGCAAAATATTCCACTTATGCCTATGGTTTTTTTTATTTCTATCATCTTTTAGATTAAATTTCATGTAAGTACAATTTCTTGATTTATTATTTATGATTTTCAGAAAATAATCTTTGCGCTCAATTGTCGGCTGACCTCATAGACTTTGCTAACTATTGCTCTTTAACTACATGACAGCTGAGGTATATAGGCTTAGTTAGGCTACATTACGTTTCAAGAGATAGGACAGACAGACGAACGGACGAACAAATAGCAAATAAGTTGAGTAATAGGGAACCTAGTCTTTTGGGCATGGATCTTCAAAAATAATAATAACAATAATAATAAATTGTGGGACAAAATTCACACATGGTTATCCATTTCTAAACTAGACAATGCCTGTACTTTGGGTACTAAAACTGATAAACATACTTAAATAAATATCAAACACCCAGACACGAAGCCAACAGACATGTTCATGCACTCAGATAATTGGCCCCGAGCGGGGATCGAACCCGCGACTCAGAAGGCAGGGTCACTACCAACTGAGCCAAAAGGCCCGTCATTTATTATATTTACGATTGTAAGAACACAATTAAAATTTTCATTTGCTTGTTTTTTTAAAATCGCCAGTCCAGTCGGTGTTACAATTTGTCATGAACCAACTAGACGTATGACAGCAGAATATTAGGCGATCAATCATCAAGTTCATTCACCCCAAACAAGGTGGTGCTAATCGAGAATAATATGCTATTCTGGTTTTCTAAAAGAATTTATATGTCAATGTTAGAGTTTTAATAGATAATTAAGCACATGTTTTTATAACGCCAAAACTATTAATGACTGCTCTGTTGTGTTAAACCCTAGTAACATAGAAACCCTATTTGCGGGTTTAAAAAATCTACATTTATATCTACGCTACATAATGAGATTGATTTGTAGGTATTTTTGTATGTTTGTAACAAATAAACTCAGAAACTACTAAACCGATTTTTTTTTTAAAATCAACGATGGAAAGCAAAATTTTCTGGAACCATCGAGCTAGTGATGAGTTACAGGCCAGGATTCGAACCCGAGCCTTACTGATTATCATTATGTGAAGCAGGCTCCTTAACCGAAGGCTATCACTGCTCTCTCCCTCTGTCAAAGTGTTAAATAAAGTATAAAATAAATAAATGAAATCAACCTACTATTATTAGGGTGTCTTAGTACGAAGGAAGCAAGACTAAAACAATCTGTACTATTTTTAAGTTTTTTTTAAATATGTGATACAATGCGTAAAATATATTTTATTTAACTCCATTATGGGAGTTGCCCATGTGAAACGCCAATATAAATTGCTATAGGCTGGCACAGCTTAATTATGCATTCCCTGTAGGTATTTGATAAGGGTAAGACCTGTATTTCATTTTATATTAACTGGCGGATAAATGAACCCTGGATTTTACATAGGTAACTAATTCAAAGGATTTCACTTTTACATTGGAATATTTAACTGAATAAGTTATTTCGCTAATTGAAATCTGGTTTCGTTGTTAATGTAAAAATAATTATAATACGAAACAAGGTAAGAAAAATAATATTATGTATAAACTGAGGGGTTAGAAAAAATGGTTTTACATAACCTTTTCTCTTAAAACGTTGTTTCAGATATTCGGGTTTAACCCGGCCCAACTTAGTAAATTTTCAGAATCGTACTCATAATCACTAACTTTTTTCTTTTTACCTCGTCTAATCTACATAGGATATCAGAATACAATATACCCATACCTACTACCACAATATCTAGTTGTAATTACTTGTATGCATGTTTAACATCACAATCAACACCATGCGGATGATGTAGAAATACATTCAATTCCTTGTCTACCAACATGAAAGAAAAGAACGACAGAATATGTTTGACATCCCCTTCGAAAACCTTATAAAAACTTGCAGTAAAACATAAAGTAGGTATTTGTATGTAAAGTAGCTGAATGTCACTTCATCAACGCCGCGCCGGTAAAAAACCGAACCAAGACAAGCCTTGATGTTTGTGGTAGGATTAAAATAGGGTTGTGTCCTACCTAGTCAAATCAGTTACATTTTACGATCTGTCAAAACGAACATTTACTATGGAAAATGTACTGAAATAGCAAACCGTGACGTCATAGTTTGTAGTACTCAATTGCAGCACTTTTTTTGATTGTTTTATTATTTTTTAATTTGCTATAATTGTAAATTGAAAATCGAAATACATATTTTGAGGTGTTTTGGGATAATCTTTTTAATGTATGACTACTCGCAATTTAATTTCGATGCTGTCAACTACCCAATTGAAAGCTGCGGTTTGTGGCGTAGCGAATGCTACAATTTTGTGTTAGCTACGATACGTAGCCTTTCTACGGCACGACACAGCCAGGGTCATTTAAAATATAAACATGCTGGTTCTATTTTACTCGCAAATGCTTTATAACCGAATTAAATAAAAAGGGAGGTTCTCAATTTGTTAGCTCAGAACTCCGTAATTTATTAGGCGATTTCAAAAATTATTTTGTTTATTTGAAAGAATATACTTTTAGATTGATCCCGTTTTTCAAAATCCTGTTCTGATGAAATCCGTGAAGAATTGAGGGAAATTCTCAAATTTTATAGGTATACATAAAATATAGTGACTTAATTGATATTCTCAGCAATAAATAATAAAATAAAAATAAATAATCTCACGCCTTTCATCCCCGAGGGGGTAGGCAGAGGTATTCCATTACTGGATATACCCACATTTCACGAGATACATTGGACCCCTCAGCAATATTTGAAGAAGAAGACCACAAATTCGGTTCTGAATATTTCGAAGTCGGTTGTTTTTTTCTTATTATATCACAGATGTTACAGTATATTTTAAAATTAGTTTTAATCGTTAAATAAATACTTTTAGTACATAATAAGCACATCAGAAAAGAGAAGAAACAGTCGAAAGCTCAGATAGAGAGAAGTAACTATCGCTAGCCCATTTACCTGGCGTCGGATGGCTTGTACGTGACGTCATACTTCTCGACGAGGTCCGCCGTGGTTGACCACGAGACCCGGACCGTGGTCGGATTGAGAAACGTCACCGTTATGTTTTCCGGGACACCGGGGCCCATTGAACCTGAAAAAAAATATACGTTTACCATATTTTATCCTTATAATTTACTAGCTGTTCAAGCGGTTTCAAGCGCGTAGTTTCCGTTCCTGTGGGAATACGAGAATAAAATATAGCCTATGTTACTTAAGCCGTATACAGAAAGAAAGCCGAAAACCCATCGGCGCCGACCGGCGCCTGTCTACGCAGGTAACCGGCGGAGGTATTTATATGAACAAGCGCTGATGGGCGCCGACTCGCGCCGGTCGGCGCTGGTGCCGCCTGCCAATCATCGTACGACATTTTGCTCGCACTGCTTCAATCTGCTTGCTTTCTGTAGAATGGACCGGCGCCGATCGGCGCCCATCGGCGCATACGGCTTTAGGGCTATTCTAGCTTTCCATTGGTGAAAGAATTATTAAAATCAGTCAAGTAGATTTTGAGTTTACTAGTAATAAAGGTACAGAAATACAAATCTTTCCTCTTTATAATATTAGTGTAGATATAGACAAGGAAGTTAAGTTAGAAATAGTTTTTTTTTCCGTTAAAATGATATGTGTGTGTGCACTGAGTGACCCAATGTTTTTTTGTAATTGTAGGTACTACAATAAAATCCTTTCTAACTATCTATCTAACATCAGTACTTTCAGCTGTGCGTTGATGATTGAGTCAATCAAAACCTGACAATCAGGTTTTCTCTGTTTATATGTATAATAGTATAGATATAGATGTAATATCAGAGTATCATAAGGGTGCTAAAATATGTTTAAAATTTTTCTCTATATGAAATATCATGGATATCTCAAGAAACAGCAACGGTCATGTACTAGGCGATGGGCCCTAGCGTTGCACATGGGAAGTATCTCTTGTATTGCAACCACAAATCTACCAGAGTATGCAAAATAAATAGACACGCAAGTGTAAGATTTCTGTTGTGTATTAAAATTGGTGGTTAATAAATATACTAGTGTAACGTCAACTATTACGCCCCACTCTTCCTCAATCTTTACCTGAGTGTGGGAATAGACTAATTTGGGGCACTTGTAGTCGAACGTTGGCCGGGAGCGGACGTATCGGAAACGCTCTCTGCAAGGTGACTGGTTGTATCTAGTAATATTTATGTTCCTACCCTTTCACTTTGTCATACAACCTTTCAATCTGTGATTCACTGTACGAATCATCAAAATGGATCAATGAACGCAATCAAGACACAATACATATTAATAGCATAATTACCTCCTCATGGGGGGTGAGCCTCTATCTTGCTATAACAACTGTCATTATCATTATAGTAGCTCCATTTTGTGTTTACGGAAACTATAGGCAATTGAGGTAATTACTATAGTCGGTAGCACAAGTATAGTTACCAGGTCTAAATAAATCAATAGTTTTTTCAAGCTGACGTGAAATGATCACAGTTTTTTATTCTGCATTCCAGTGATGGCAGTGCTCTATATCTGGTAAGTTATATTTCATAAAGTTATATTTTATATATATATGATTATACTCTATAACAGACAGTCATTAAGCAATATTTCATATTTATTCCTAATCGTTTATAATAAATAATGATGATAATAAATATAGTAAAGAAATAAAAAAAGCTAAAGGGTATCCGAAACTAATGCACATTTATACTCATACGATTTAAGAATTGCCAGGTATTTAATTTGCCTACCCCGCCGGAAAAAGGTGTGAACGTATGGAATAGAGATCTACGAGGTAATAGTGTAGAGATTTTGTGAAAAATATGTAAAACAACAATATTCTTTCTTCCAATGAATCTCGGAGATTTCATACTTACAGGAAACTTTTTTTATGTAGGACACGCACTTAAAAAAGTATAACCTTTTCTAATATTCAGATGTATTTTATTTAAATTATTTTAAGTAGGACACGAACTCACAAAAGTATGACCCTTTCTAATATTCAGATGTATTTTATCTAAATTAATATTTTAATAAAAATATATTTCATTATTATCCCTGCAGTAACTGATATTTTTTATAACAAATGAGTTGGTTGCGTTATACCTCATCTCCCTTTAGATTTCTAATTCCCTGTTCCAGGAAATCTGATCACTTGGGGTCAGAGCAAGTCGGGATCGCTGCGGCCTCAGTCCTACGGGGGCCTTAGTGCTGTGTTGCCGACCGTTCCAGCTTTTTAGCGGGACAATCCTGTGTCCCGTATTTTTAGAGCATATTATTTAAGAGTGTTTTTGTAACGCAACTTTTTCGTTAGAAAGTATTTTATTTTTTACAAGAAAGTGTAGTCGCCTTAAAAAATTGGTCTCAAAACGTGTTTTTTTAGTCGAAGCTACCGGCCAAACAGATTTGTTTTGAATTATTATATTTTTTTATGGTTTTTTTCTACGTTTATTTTTGTTTATTTAACATTACTTAATAGTGTTTAGCAAAACTGAAATGAGCTTTGTGACTAAAACGAAAATATTATATTTGCAAACGAAGACCATCTTACGAACTTAATATTTAGTAGAATGCGAATATAATAGTTAGTGTTTTGTAGATAAGTAGTTGACGTTGAGTACTGCAAGTGCAACAAAAGCTTTAGTTTTAATAGGACTGCAAGTGCTACCATAGTTAAAGCCAAACTTCATATTCTATACCAATCGTAATGTCCTAGTTTCTACATGTCCCGTATTTCCATTGATTAACGTTGACTCACTTCACTTGCTCCATTTTAGAAAGTTCTAGCTCAGATTATTTTATCGGTATTAAAATTTTCTCTTGGGGATAACTCTAGATGTAGGTATTTATAAAAAAGATTAAAGCTAATACAACTAATTTAAATGCAATTGTCATATTATTCAACATAGTTACCTGACAGCACCACAAGGAAAGGGTAAAGGTTTAAAATATGTTCAGTAACTTACGAGTATAAACGCAGTCGGGTTTTTGGTGTTTTAAAAATTTATGTACATCATTTCTCCTGACCAACGGGCGTATTCACGGATATTCGATATTCGACTCGGAAAATCTGTTAAAAGGTTTCGAGATGAGCTATTCACAGATGTCATAATATTTGACTTAAGGATTCGACAGATTTTCCGATGCCGAGTCGAATATCGAATCTCCGTGGAAACGCCCGCTGATGTGTTTTGCTAGATAATGAAAAAATAACCACTTCTATATTGTCATTCGATTGCATTTCTGAGAAATATGCAATATGTTGCCGCTCGTCAGACGTGGGCTTTAGAATGCACCGAGTCAAGCTTCCCCATTGTCGCGTCGATTAATTATTACGTCATAAACGGGCCTAGTACATACATTGGCGCGTCTAATATCCAAATCATCCAACTTTGTGTACCTAGGAAGGAGAGGAGGAGAAAAGTAATGTCACGCCTTTTATCCTAAGGGGGTAGGCAAAGGTATTCCATTTCTAGAAATAACAATTTTTAACAAAAATATTCCACCGAAAAGGTGAGTCCGGGACTTTTACACATGCCTCAGAATTAATTCTTAGACCTGCGTGTTTTCTCACGATGTTTTCCTTCACCTTTATTTTGGATAATTTTACGAAATCTATCTATAAATAAAAAATATTGACTGGCTGACTGACAAATCGCACACAGGCAAAACCGCTGGGTCTAGAAGCATAAAACTTTGCACAAGGGTTCCTTAAATTATTTAAGCACCAAGAATGGATTTTTGGAAATGGAGAGACATTTTTTTACCGTAGGTACTTATAAAAAGTTCTCAATAAAAATTATTACATGTCTTACATACTTACATTCTTTGACCCCCTATATGACACTCTATTTTATTAATAAGTCAACTACCGTTATAGGACTTACTTTGGATACTGTGCCTTGTATTAAAAGTAGTAAGAGTATTAAAAGTTCAATCAGATTAAAGTTCCAATTCACATCTTGAGTAGCCTGTAATTTTACAACACAATTTATTGTCCGCAATTATTCGACTATAGTTAAGGAACAGTAAATTATTGTAATTAATCAGTAACCATAAAATCACAAGGTGCTTCGAACACACCGAGATATTTTTCGGTCAAAAGGTTACGCGGGAGTATAAAATCGTAAGAGCGTTTCCACACGCAGCGTTTTTCATGTTCACGTCATTCACTATATAGTTAAGTTAATGACGAGGTCCAAAGATTATTTAACTCGGACGAACCTTTAAAGCAAAGTATTTATTTACAATCGTTTTTTATAATGTTAATTTAAAAATATCCGTCTAAGAGGAACCAATTAATATAATAGTTTTCCACTTGGCTAGGGGTGTTTTCTACCTTTATTAGTTACGAATTATGATACTTTTTTCCACTTATAATTACATACCTATATTACAAGATTATAAATTACTAGCGGCGCCCGCCGTTGCACCAGCGTAGTTCCCGTTCCCGTGGGTAAACGGGGATAAAACATAGCCTACGTGTTATCCTGATGTATAAACTACATAACTGTAAAATTTCATCAAAATCTGTTCAGTAGTTTTTACATGAAAGAGCAACAAAAATACTCACAAACTTTCGCGATTATGATATTAGTAGAATATTTTTGTACATACCGGCGTTGACGATACGCAGGAGGAGGGAAAACGCGAGAGCGACAACGGCGGGCTGCGCGAGCGGCGCACGCCGCATGTCGCGCCCACCCAACCGCTCATGCCATGCCGTTCCTGCAAAGAAAAAGAAATACTGAAAAAAGTGTGCATCTGGATTGAGGGCCCACTTTTTAAATTATTGCGAAACGAAATGATACTTACAGGGCATTTACTTAAAATTTGGTAAAACTTAAAGAAAAGATTCTTAAATTTCTTAAACGTGAATCAAAAGAGTTATGGTCAAATAGCTTGGGCCCTCAATCCTGACGCCTGCATAAAACGGCATAGTCGAATCTCAGAAAGTACTATCCCTGGGATAATAATTTTTATTTGAGTATTTAGTTAGGAATTTCTTAAATACATTAAGAAATTGTCAAGTCTTAAGAATGCGGCAATACAGATTTATGGCGGTTTAGCTTGGGCCCTCAATTCATCAATTTTGTTATTGTGGAATCAGCAAAAAATATGAGTTTTTCTAGGGAAAGATATTAATACGACTATAACATATTTGAGTTCCATATCTCGGAAAATTATTTAAAAAGAAATAACGACACAAAAGTTAATTGTTAAAAAGTAAATGAAATTCGTATTTTTTCAAAACGTCTGAACTGAGGGTTTTTGTCAGTATTGACTAGGCTAAGCCTTCTACACTACCGCACTTTAGGCTAAGTATTTTAACTACTTTTTAAGTAAAAGGCTACAAAGCGTCCATTCTTCTAAATGCCGTACTTTAGGAAAAAATTGATTTTTGATGTTTTATATGAGAAAATTCAGTAGGCTGTATATGATTTTGTTACTTTTTTGAGACAAATCAGCATGTACCCTCATATAAGATATTTCATAAGCGAATAGTTGTTGTCGGAAGCGATTACGTTTTGTGTGATCCAATAATTATTATAGGGTGTTATTTAAATGGTTATCATAGTATTCGTATTTTTGACGCCTGACGTACGCGCGTCCCCGTCATATTTTTTGTTTAATTTTCATTTTGCTGTGTATTTCGGGTTTTGACTCATATTAGTGATAGTTTATTATAATTATATAAATACTATTTCATATGTTTTGACATATTATAATGTAAAAGAATAAAGATTTTGGCAGGGCAATCGCCTTTTTTCATATTATTTTTATTTTTTTGTTAAAAACAAATTAAGGTGAGTACCCTTATTTGTAAGCTAAATATGTAAAAATGTTAACTCTAACGGGGCCATGGCTGTATATGAAATGTTTTTTGAAAATTTTAATGAGTCTATTTTATCTAGTCTATATAATTATCGATATAGATATCAAAACATCATTTTTTTAAATTTGTGTCTGTCTGTCTGTCTATATCTGTCTGTCTGTCTGGTTGTGCACGCATCGATTTTGATGAAATTTGGTATGGATATAACTGAGTACCCGGGTCAACATCTAGGGTACTTTTTATTGCAGAAAAATATCTCATTCCCACGGGAAAATATAAAAACAGATGAATAAAGAAATCTATAACACCTAGAAACTTGAAATATAGGTGTCTTGTATATCGTAGCCAACCGCTATGAAGAAATTTTTGGAAATTCCCACGAGAACGGGAATAAACCGGATCCGCGCAGGCAACGCCGATGGGCACCCGCAATTTCTAATATGTTATGTAGGCGTCTTATATGTCGTAGGCAACCGCTATGAAGGGATTTTTTGATATTCCCACGGGAACTGGAATATACTGGATTGAGGAATGTTTTGATTTTTTGTATTGAAAAGGCTCCGATACTACCGGTTTTACCGATTTAAAAAATCTTTTGCCAGTGGAAAGCGTTTTCTGGGAGTAACATGTGCTATAATTTTCCCACGGGAACAGGCCTAAACCACGTAACCGATTTAAAAAGTTCTTTTACCAATGGAAACTTACATTATCATCAGGGAGTAACAAAGGCTATATTTTATTCCCGTATTTTCACGGGAACGGGAACTACTCGGATGAATCCGCAAGGCACTGCTAGTTGTTAATATACAGGGTCATAACTTTAATACGTCCAATACATAATTTCATTGATTATTGGCACTTTTTTATTTTATTTTTCCACGCATACGTAGTTGAAGGCACAGCACAGCTAGTCGTAGAGTCTGGCTACGCTAACTCTGCAATGGAATAAACGGGCAACCCCAAAAACATTTGCATATGGCAATTTTTTTTGTCAGTCAAATTCGTGGTAGTTGAGTTGTCAGATCGAGTTCAAATTTGTGGTTTTTTCTTATTTTCAAGAAAAATAATGGTGAAGCCTATAAAAAGTGGCGTGCGGGAGTTATTATATATTATGATACGTAAATTCAATGATGTGAGAGAAGAATAAAATATGATCTTTAGCAGAAAAAGACAATGTTTACAAGATATAGAAGAGTTGACGAGTAAATAGATTGAATGATTTTGATACATCATTGATATTCGGTCACTTTGAAAGTTTCATATTAATTATTATATTTTATAATAGCAGGTTCGCGCAGCAGCGTTCCAAAAATCCCTTTATAGCGGTTGCCTACGACGTATATATATGAGACGTACATACCATATTTCAAGTTTCTAAGTGTTATCGTTTCATAGTAGTACGTATTTCTCTTTTAACCCAGTTTTTTAATTTTCCCGTGGGAATGAGACATTTTAACGATATAAAAAGTACCCTAAATATTGACCCGGTTACTCAGTTACCTCCACACCAAATTTCATCAAAATCCGACACACACACATCCACAGATAGACAGACAGACAAAAATGTCGAAAATTGGTGTTGTTTTGCTTGCTTGCAATTATTTGCTTTTATTCCAGACCCTGTACGATAATCGAAAACTCTCATCGCAATTGCTGAACCCTGGCAAACCAGCTATATCCTCCCCCAAGCGAAAATAGACTAAAAAAAAACTACTTGTTAGCGTTTGGTGGACTAGTGCCGGTGTCGTTCACTACAGCTTTCCTAAATCTGGCCAGACGATTACCATATTTTTCAAAATTTGGATAACTTCTTGCAAGGGAAAAAAATCTACATGGGGCAGTCCACAGCGCCTTCAAAGATTTCATCGATTCCCGTCCGAATGGTTTTCTTAGTAAAGGGATCAATGAACTACATATGAGATGGCAAAAGTGCATAGATAGCAATGGTACAGTCAAGAGCACGTGGAACTTGACACATTGGACTTTGTAACGTTCTTATTGCAATCGTCTTAGACAAAGACGTTTAAAGAAAAAGTTTAAAGAGAATGATTTTCTTCCAACCTCTTTGGTCTTAGAGGTCAGCCTCGCACTACAGGTGTAAAGTTTCATGTGCTCTGGACTGTACATACTTTGATTAAATAAATATATTATATTTAAAAAAAACGTGTTTGTGTTCCTCCCTTACAAAACGCCAATTTCATAAGTAACGACCTAATATTTGTCTTAAAAAAATTCGTCCTTGAGTAATTCTAGAGATATTCTTAACGTATGGAATGACATTTTATTAGTAGTTGTAGTATTTAAGTAGTCACGGTCAAGGAACTATTCATATATACTAATACTAAACTGGTCTGTGCTAATACTCTAGAGAGGAAAGATTTCTATTTTTGTATCTTTGTTATTAATCAACTCAAAAACGAATAAAGCTATTTTTTAAATTGTTTCACCAATGGAAAGCTAGAATATCTCTGAGTAACATAGGCTGTATTTTATTCCCATTTTTATTTTAAATTTATTTATGGTTTGCAATAGGTGGTATGGGTACACAAGAAATACAAGTATCAAATACGTTTTCTGTAGTATAGACAGTATTACCATGTGCAGTTTTTTTATTTCCACATTTTTTTGACTTCTGCAGAGTTAGCGTGGCCAGACTCTATATAATTATATCGAGCTTTATATATTATATACAATATGTAACAGAACAAGCGCAACTGAAATTACAACTTCCTGAAATTAGTTTGTTCAGTATCGACTACTTATTCGATTTCATCTATTTTTAATATGTGTTACATTTTTCCGAAAAATGAATTAGCATAGCTGAATTAGTGCTATCTATTGAAATCGTGCTATTATAGATCGATATTTAAGAAAATTGGTTAGACACAACTAAAGTTCGATTGCATCTTTTTTTTATATTAATTTACTAACCGGGGTATATGAGGAATTGCGCTTTTTCTGTTACGCGTTGTATAATTATATATAATATTCTATCTGCGCTTTACAAAATACTACTTACATGATCACGACGAATACTTGTTTATACTTACGATAAACATTATGGTCACCCTACTGAATTTTCTCATATAAAACATCAAAAATCAATTTTCTCCTAAAGTACGGCATTTAGAAGAATGGACGCTTTGTAGCCTTTTACTTAAAAATTAGTTAAAATACTTAGCCTAAAGTGCGGTAGTGTAGAAGGCTTAGCCTAGTCAATACTGACAAAAACCTTGAGCCCTCAGTTCAGACGTTTTGAAAAAATACGAATTTCATTTACTTTTTAACAATTAACATTTGTGTCGTTATTTCTTTTTAACTAATTTTCCGAGATATGGAACTCAAATATATTATAGTCGTATTAATATCTTTCCTTAGAAAAACTCATATTTTTTGCTGATTCCACAATAACAAAATTGATGAATTGAGGGCCCAAGCTAAACCGCCATAAATCTGTATTGTCGCATTCTTAAGACTTGACAATTTCTTAATGTATTTAAGAAATTCCTAACTAAATACTCAAATAAAAATTATTATCCCAGGGATAGTACTTTCTGAGATTCGACTATGCCGTTTTATGCAGGCGTCAGGATTGAGGGTCCAAGCTATTTGACCATAACTCTTTTGATTCACGTTTAAGAAATTTAAGAATCTTTGCTTTAAGTTTTACCAAATTTTAAGTAAATGCCCTGTAAGTATCATTTCGTTTCGCAATAATTTAAAAAGTGGGCCCTCAATCCAGTTGCACACCTGAAAAAATACGTTCTAAAAAAATGAGTGTTTTATTATTGGGCATCGTACGAAAAGCACGCAAATTCGAAATGTAGTTTTGACATTTAAATGACAGACAGAGAGTTTTTTTATAGACAATCCTAGTAGTTGGTATAGGTAGTTTATTAATCGACCAGTCAAGCAGACCCACGGGCAGACAAGATTTCTATTTGAGGTAGGGAGTGTGTGTACCTACTCTGTACTCGTAGTACTGTATTGTACGAGTCTCGTAATGCGTATCGTTTGTAATAAATGTACGTTTACATGTTTATTGTATTTATGGATTTGTATTAAATTACAATACAATAACTCTTTATTCACGAGAGTCACCCAACGAGCTATGGAGAGAGCTATGCTCGGAGTTTCTTTGCGCGATAGAATCCGGAACGAGGAAATCCGCCGAAGAACTAAGGTCACCGACATAGCTCTCAGAATCTGCAAGCTTAAGTGGCAATGGGCAGGCCACATCGCTCGAAGAACCGATAACCGATGGGGAAGAAAGGTTCTCGAGTGGCGACCACGAACCGGAAGACGCAGCGTTGGTAGGCCTCCCACCAGGTGGACCGACGACATCGTCAAGGTCGCGGGTAACCGGTGGATGCAAGCGGCAAGTTGCCGTTCGTTATGGCGTTCTATGGGGGAGGCCTTTGTTCAACAGTGGACGTCTTCCGGCTGATGATGAACTCTTTATTGTACACCAAAAACATTTATTTTTAACTGTAATAGATCTACCTATATACTATCAAACTAGATGTCGCGCGGTGCGCGAGGCCGCAAGCGGCCACGCGTGTCTCTGTGGGGTCTTATTTTGACAGAAAGATAGAGTCAAATTTTGGGCGCCCATCTTGTTTTAGCCATTTTAAATCGAAAAATAATAAAATTTTGTTAAATATTACTTTTCATGGCAACACTGTTTACTGAGACCCACAATCGCTCCATACAAGTCAACTTTCCAAAGTGTTGCCAACTGGCTAAAAAAGCCGATTATTATTAAGAAAATTTAAATTTTTCAGTAAAACAAAAATAACGGGGCGGCCATCTTGTATTTTTTATTTTTCGGGATTTTCTAGTAAACTACAGGATATACCCTATGCGATGACACCAAACACATCCCTGTAGCATATCGGCATCTGGGAGATCAATTCGGGTCTTTTGAGGTCTACCTTAAAAATTAAATCAACCATAACTTTCGGTGTTGCCAGGCGAAAATCAAAAAACCTACAAAAGGTCATAGGGAGGGATAAAATGTTTCACTGACTGTCACTTGTTTTTGCAAAATGGTAAAATTTAGACTTTGGACATTTTGCGTTAAAAGTAAAAAAATACGCCAAATTCCGGGAATATTCTTAAACATGGCAATACTACGTAATGAGACCTCTAACCCCGCCATACAAGCCAACTCGCTTAGGTGTCGCCATCTTGCTGAAAATCGACATTCAAAATCTGGTAAAATTCATCTTTTTCTTTGGGAGCAAATCACCGGTCGGCCATCTTGGTTTTTCAAATTTTCGGGATTTTCTGGTAAACTACAGGATATGCCCTGTGCGATGACACCAAACACATCCCTTTAGCATATTGGCATCTGGGAGATCAATTCGGGTCAAGTGGGGTCTAAAACCACTCCAACTTTGAAACACTACTACGCGGCCGCCATTTTGTTTTTTCAACTTTTTTAACTATTTTCGTAAATCATTTAAACATTTCTACAGATTCCAAAAATTTCAACCGGATCGGCCGGAAAACAAAAGAGATACGATAGGCAAGCCTGGCCGCCATTTTGTTTTTTTGAAAAGTCGGAATTTTCCCGGGGTCACCCCGCCATCTTGAACACTTTTCTCATATATGACTTGTCTCCAAAACGACTCCTTCTGGGAGAACAATCATGTCAATGAGTCAGTCAGTCAGTGAGTGAGTGAGTGGTAGTCGAGCTTTATATATTATAGACTTTATATACTATAGATAGATAAAAAAACAAGTAACATAAAATAAGAACTCATTAAAAATATATAAAATCATTTTTCGTTTCCAGTGAATAAACTAAATGAAAACAAAGCTCTAAGCAATTATTTTGCGTTCGAAATTCAACCGCCCGTTTATCCGATCCCTTAACACCATGTGGAAAGAATTTTAGTACTACTGGCATAGCTATAAAATAACACTGGCCGTTACGACACCCGCACGCGAGCCTTTAGGTCAAGGGTGGTTTTATTCTTAGTACCCACTGGTTTATGGGTTCGTAGGGTCTGCGAATACTGCCTATGAAATCACGGTCCTATAGTAGCGACTCTAACAGCGTTTCTACATTATCCGAACCTATTACCAGGGCTATAGTAAAATGTATGAAATATTGGATCTCTACCCAGGGCCGGTCTTAGCCATCAAGACGCCCGGGCGAGTCATGCCTTTTAGGTAGGTATACTAGTTTCATTACAATTTAAACAACTTATATTAAATTTGTACCATATATTTTCTTTCCTTACCGCAATTTCTTGCTGTTGCCTGTATTTCGTTCTATATTATTTATTGAGAGATACGACAAGCGACAAAATAACAGGTCGTGTTTGTTAGACATAGAATACTCATACTAACTACGATATAAATATAATCATAAAAGCTAATACGCTGAGTCTAGTTTTCCTTTAGATCAATAAGAATGACTGTAGTTAAGAGCACGTGGAGCTTGACACATTGGACTTTGTAGCGTTCTTATTACAATCGCCTTAGAGGTCAGGCTCGCACTACAATTGCAAAGCTTCATGTACTCTTGACTGTACCTATTCAAATTAAGTGGTTATGTTGAGCTGGCGCGAGTGGCGCTCTGTAGTATCCGGCGCCCCAGGCAACCGCTGTGGTTGCCCCCCACCTAAAGCCGATACTGTCTTTACCTATATTAACCTATAGATAAAGAGTTAAAAAGATATTTTAATGAAAAAAATCTCAAGATTGTAACATTCAAGACCGGTAAAATTGAGCGTGGTACGGTAGGGAAAAATCATTAAGTTTAATTAAGCGCGAATATCCTTTCAAATTGTAGATGTAATACCAGGTTCAGCACGAACTCTTTTCTAGCTTAATCATTAACAAATATCACATACATAATCATATAAATGTTAGGTAAATACTTACGAAGTTTATGTATATTTTACTAATACAATAAACTTTTGAAATAAAGTAAAATCTTCGGGTTAAGCGCAAAACAAAAAACTTGGAATTTTTCGGTAAACGAACTTATTTGTACCTACGTACCATATTGTCCGCTCTGATATCGAATATCTAATTCGACACATTTCATACTTTTTCCGTGACCCGATTTAAACAGCCTTCAAAGAATATGTTCACCGGATCGGATTGTATTCGTATAATAAAGTATACTATGCTTCCTAACGAATGAGATTTGCTTTAAACTTATGTCACATATCGATATTTATTGCACGATATATCAAAACCATAGTAGTGGCTTGTGACGGGTTATTGACGATGCATTTACGCATTAGGGGCCGTCTCCACGAGCTACAGAATCGCGGCTATACAACTTCTCGCCGCGATAACATCGCCGTGTGGAGACGCGTTCATAGAGAGGTATAGAAATACGTGGCACAACGATATTATCGCCGCGATTTTCTCGCTCGTGGAGACAGCCCCTTAAGGAGCTAATTAATCAGTTAAGAAAATCCGAGACACAATCAAAAATCTATTGTGTTTGTGATTCATGGCCTGAGAGGTTATTACTCAAATTAACTATTATCATCCTATATATTTTATAGTGTCTAATACGTGAGGGTAATGTGGTGCTAACTCTGTTAAAATACGCAGCAAATGACTTAACTTTGATGAGTAAAGTTTTGGTGATAAATTATGTGATTAATTTTCAAGCCATCAAGGCTTAAACTGTCAATGGTTGAATAGGGGTTAAAGATTCTAGTTATTTCAAGTAGCAGGACTATACTTTTTTTTTATAAATGACGGGCCTACTCTTGACCACAGACTAGTCCGAAGATAACGTAGGCTCTTTGAGTATTAAACCAACCGGAAATGCCACTGACCGGCGTTCCCCTATGCCAAAAAAAAGTGTCGGTCAACGCGCATACCTGTTATATAAAACTAGTTTCTTTGAGTTCACGGAGTGCTCGGATTGGTGAATGTATTTGTGTGCATCTAGTTCAAGCTAGTGTTTAATTGTTTTGTCAAAAAATGCGTTTGTTTTAATATTATTTGTGAGCGTTTCCTCGTCCCCTGCGCAGAAATTGGCAGACTTTTTTGCAAAGAAACTAGTGCGCGTGACGTCTCCTGTTGACTTAATACTCAAAGCGTAGGCCCCGTCTACGATGGGACGAGCTTGCCCAGACGATGTCTGTCCACTTGAGCCACACTACAAATTTTAATGTAGGTATCCAATTTAAAAAAGCAGTAAAGAAGTGAGCTCGCCTTTTATCCATGATCTCGGTTTGATTCCGGATCATGTCATGTAGGTGATCAAAGCAATATTATTGAAACACAAATAGGGTGTATGTAGCTATTTGACTGTACCGAAATAAAATTGTCAGTGTTCATTGAAGATTATACCAAAACACCTATTAAAATTATACGATTTTCATTTCCAATTGTAAACCATTTTAAAATAATAAAAAAGTGATGCAAAAAGGTACTCATCATTTTAGTACTTTGTTTCATCACTTTTTTTATTATTTACTAATTACTTAGGTATCAGAACATCCTAGTTTATTAGTCACTCAAATACCCCAATATCAAATGATCAATTAGTTACTTGCTAATTAGTCATTTCTCGCCGATCAAATGTCACAATAGAAACTGCAAATGATTCTGCCAATAAATCATCACTGGTACTGCGTTTTCAGGCCAGAATAGACAGTCCAAGCCATCAACATCAGTATATGAGTGTAAGTACCAAGTCATATATATTCTCTTTACAAGGCATTATATTATTGTTCTATTAGTTGGGTGCTAGCCTGATTGCTTAACGTAGATTAGATATTTATAATGATCATGATGTATATTATTTTTATCTATTTACTTATGACGTATTCTGCTGGCTATTTTGCTGAAGCGAATGTCAAACCTTCCAAACAACATGCACTAAAACAATTTCTAATGGAACACCGTCAGCGACAGACTAATTAGTTGGTTGGTTGAGCTAATCAGTTGCGATATTACTCGATGAAAATTTTGAAAATGTCTGTAAATTATTCGATGTTTGAATAGTTTTAGCTTTTAGCTAAAGTAATCGGTGTAGCCGTTTTAGAGTTATAATTGTTGCTACTAATGTCTGTCTGAAGGGTTGCTTGCCCCAAAATAGTTAGTTAGAAATCGCAAGACCGTCGTTCCGTATGTTCTGTATCCTACAAACACGATATCGTCAGATAAGGAGAGTAGCCAAGCAAGCCAACCACCTCAAATTAAAGGCCACAAAACTCATTACGTGCAAATTTAATATTCAGGTCTAGTGTAGCATCTAGACTACAACGGCATGCATTTGAAACAAGACTAGGCCCAAAGGGACCATTAAGCTCGGTGGAAAACTGGATATTCGGCTAGGTAGTGTAAATTATTTAGAGCCTGTTTCTGCCAATCTTGATAAGTATTTTCAGTGACCATAGGATTTTAGACTTAAATTTTGAAGTAAACTAGACAATGTTTAGGTACCTAGAAAGTCAACAAATCTCTAGTTAATATTATATATATACATATCAAAGAAACACTGTTTGACACTTGTCAACTATTATGATAAGGGTAACCTTTGAATAAATTCGAAGATAGAGAGTTCTCTATTATTTAAAAAAAATACATATTACTTTTTATCTGTACTGGAACTTTATTTTATTTGGAGAGGAAGTAGAAGTAGTATTTTGTAGGAACATACTTGTTCAGATTGATAATACGAAAATAAATATATCTAATTACCAATTCATATGTACAACAATAACATCAATTACAAAACATACATATTTACAAACTATTAGACTAAAGATAAAATAATATGTCCTCCAGCACACCGTGTTGAGAAAAAGCACCCAAAATGCTGTCAGCATAGAAATCAGAGGTATTGAAAATTAAATATATATTTATTTACATAATTTACAAATAAAATAATATGTCCTCCAAAGAGGAACCCTGTGAGACAGGACCCAGAATACTGGCCGCATAGTCTTTGTTAAATTTTCATAAACGTTCATAAACATGAGATGGCATAAACACTCAAACGAAAATAAAAAGCTAAACTCGGGTAATAAAACACGAAATAAAACAAGACATCCGTTTATTTGCTGTTACTCGATATTTTCCTAATTTTCCTCCTTGCAATTAAACTCGAGTCTCGAAGCTTATAAAGCAATAAAAGTTTTCCTTAAATAGCTCTTAAAAAACAAGCCGAGTGCGTGAAATAACTTTTTTTTAACTTTTTTCGTTTTCCGGGGCTATAGATCGATGTTTTCAAAATTAGATTTAATTTGTTGTTATTTCTTAAGGTTAATGTATTTCTTTTATTTAAATATTTTTAATAAATTCTTTATTTATTAGAGTTAAGTAGCTGTAAAGTGAAACCGCTGCATACTTGCTTTTTTGTGCTCACATGTTTAGGTTAATGATTAGACTTAGGAATATTATGTAAATTTGAGATATATAATATCATTAACTGTTTTGTGTGCCAAATAAATAAATAAATACAATGTTTGGACGTTTGACGTCACAACTTGTCGTCACCTTCCGGACTGTCGGGGCAGATGAACCCATATGTACCCAGTACTATGACCATGTCATACTAATTTATAAGTGTAATAAAGTCATAGATATATAGAAAAGTGAAAGCCTTGGGCTAAGTGAGTCTGCTTCTCATGCTTAAGATTCGGGTTTGTAAACTGTTCATCAAGCTTTTTTTAATTACGTTCCTTTTTATTACCAGCGTGACGGTAGAGAACATTGTGAGGAAAACCGCAGGTCCCAGGATTAATTCTGATGCATGTGTAACCACAGATATTACAGGTCTGTTTGTATAAGAGAACTGTCACGTGGTCCCCTAAGCCCTACATAGTACATTACATAGGTACCTATAGGGAAGTATAATAAGAAACGGACAGGATCACGTGTAATTGTCGGCCGAGTTGAAGCCGAGGTCTACAAACATGTGATCTGAGGCTTTCTTATTTACATACGAAGAGATGAAAAATATATTGGTCAAAAGTAGGTATATTCAGGAATAATTCTGCTGGTTTCTTTTCTGGGTGTTTATAAGTATGTATTTAATTATGTTAATCAATTGTTTGCAAACCATATTACAGACTCTGCTTATTTTGATACTAAATAACCGTGCGTAAATTTTATATATTGATTTATACAAAACCTTATAACCTATATCAATTTATACTAATATAAGTGGATTAACTCATGGATTCTCAGAATTAATTCTGAGACATGTGTAAACAGACCCGGTCCGGCGATGGGCTCACCACCTATCACGTTTAGGGGTCCAATATATCTCGTGAAATGTGGGTATATCCAGTAATGGAATACCTCTGCCTACCCCCTCGGGGATGAAAGGCGTGAGATTTTTTTTTTTTTTTATTTAACTCATGGATTTTATTTACTGTAACGCTCATTCGGTGTGGAAAATAATAATAAAAAATACTTTTATAAGAAACCGTACCATAACATCGCTGAATTGTGAATAGACCTCAGTTGTTTACAATTTATTCCTAACAATAGACATTTTACATCTGAATCTAACAATGGTTCGGTAGACACCTGCTGTGAGATAAGTTGCTGACATTTATAGAACGATACGCTGGCATTAAGCTAAATGACTAGGCATTAACAAGTGAGCGCTTACAAGGATTCCGAGAATAATATTCTCATCTGTATATAAATACACTGTATATTTTGTGTTTTATTATGCGCTTTCTAAGTTTTAGTATTTGATAAATTTAAATACCGTGTTATTTGTTAGTATTTGGTATTTTTCATTTAAAATAGTAAATCAAAAAACTATTTGTATTGTGTACTTAAATACATTTCACTATTTTGAACATATTATCTGCTCCTGAGAATGACTGACAGGGCTATTGTCATGGATAAAAATATTAATCTACATCTACAATAGTATTAAAAATGAGTAAATCTGTCAATAAGTTTGTATGTGTCGTTTGAGGAGGTAATCTCTTAAACGACTGGACCGATTTTGAAATAATTTCACTGATAGAAAGGCACAGTATTCCCGAGTGACATAGGCTGTTTCTCAATGGTATTAAATATTTTTCTTTCTTTCTTTCTTGTTTCATATTTATAAATTATGTTTTACAAGCTCTTTCCTGCGACTTAGCTCGCATTATGAGATTAAAAAAAGCTGTTAATAATGTTAAGTTTCATGACAATCAGTTCAGTAGTTTTTGCGTAAAAGAGTGAAAAACATCCATGCATCCATCCATTCTCACAAACGTCAGCGTTTATATTATTAAAGACCAATTCCAAAGTTTCACCGCAACAGACTCCCTTATTTCAATAGCCGTGGAGATAACGACGTCGACACATGTAGCCCTTTGTGAGAGCATCTTTTGTTTTTATTTATATCGCGGGACTGGGGCAAGTGTTGTTCCATTGTACGGGAATATAATAACCCTATTCCAAAGACGTTCGAGCATAATTCATGTAATTAGTGTTTGAGCGGAATTTACTTAAATATCAGATTCTATCAATCCATCTTAGGGTCCTGTGGCTTCTATTTCCGAGGAATGACCCATAGCGCAACAGTAGGCTAGTTTAAGTTGATAATGATATTTTTAGAGCATTATCAAAAACTAGTAAGTAATAAAACCTACTTTTGACCTATTAAAAATTCAAATAGGTACATTTATTTTCTGTAGGTACTAAAAATACACTTATATTCGTATATATATATACCTATATATGACAATCTACTAACAAAGCACTCTAAACTCATCCAGGAAGATTAGCTAAATGTAAACATTACAGCCTATGTCCACCGACGAGGTTGAAGAATCAGCAAGAAACTCAAGGGCAGCTCACAGACCATTTGGTCTGTGGGCGGCTCTTTTTAATCTTAAGTTGTGTAACGATGGTCTATGGTTGTGTAACGATGTCTATCATTTGTATCAACGTATAAATCAGTTCAGTTCCAGATTTACTGACTAACGACACACGTACTAAGCAGGTTGGCATAGACATTTGATATGTGAAGGAGAGAATCTTTTACCCAGGGACGCTAAAGAGTTTTTTTATACACCTACCTCCTCTCCCCCGAAAATCGGAAAAAAGACGTGTGTCCAACACTTCTTTTTCTACTGAGCACACAATAAATAATAGGAATAGGAAATCATAATAAGCTGTAAGTAGACATTTAAAAGACAAAGGGCTTAAAGTAGATTTTTTATTTGAAAACGCAAAAACATCCCGCATTTTCTTTTGAGGCAACAAGACAAAGCGAAATAATTACACCGGATTCTTTGCATTTCACTTGCAGAACATCTCTAGAGCTCTTCTTATGACTTCATTTTTAAAATATCTAGTAAAGAGGAATTCCATTGGGTACTTTTAGTAATGTAGAAGAGTTGTTATACTTAAGTGTATTAAATTAAATCATAAAGTCTGACTGAGTTTGTATTGAGCTGCCTAAAGTTGTACAAGTACATTATTTTTTTAATATTATAAAGAGCAAAGATTTGTTTTTTGTAATTAATATTCTCCTAAGCAACTGGACCAATAAGTTTCTTCTTTTCTGGGAGTAATGTAAGCTATATTTTTCACACGGGAACGGGACTTATACGAGTCAAATCGCGGTGAACAACTAGTGTACTTCTTCACGCAGCAACTTACCAACAGATCCAGGAGTGTTTTTTTGTATGGAGAAAATTATAAGGAAGCTAGTCGCCTATAAAATAAACTTATGCCCATAGCTGGGTCGCATGAAATTTGTGAGATTTTGCTTATAATTTCCCTAAATCACGCTTCAACGCGCTGGCTAACACGATATTTCCATTTGCTCGCGTTATTCGACATAGCATATGAATATCAATATAGCGTCATAGCAGTATGTACAATATTTAGACATGAGGTGAACCTAAATGACTGCGTAGCCTGAACTTGTAGACCTACGAAGAATGAAAGGTAGCTGTACAGTTTAAGCATTTGGTTTTTGGTATAGGGTAGCTGCTAGTACATCTATACTTATACAATTGAGGAAAGATTCGTATTTTTTGTATGTTTGTGTCATTATTGCGAATAAACTCAAAAACTACTGGATCGATTTTAAAAATTCTTTCTACAAATAAACATAAAACAACACGTCAAAAAAATTGCCTGCATTCATACTTACTTATACCTGAAAAACATTACCGTCCTTCTGGAGCAGTGGTTTAACAATGACTTACTTCTAGTATCAAACTAAAAATAAAATTTATCTCACTATTAAAAGCTAGTTGTTATAACTTAATGAAATTATAAACGATCCAACGCTTGCTTCAGAAATCCCTATAGAAAGTTGGCATCATGCAAACTCTATTAAAGCATCTTTACGGGCATCGCATGAAAATTTCATCTTTATTTATTTTCACGGAATATTCAAGAAGACCATAGCTCTCATTAAGTTGATGTTCAATATTAATCAAGTTAGGATATCAAAACTTCCTAATATTAATAATTTAGAACACGAATGTAATTTTGATGAGAAATGAAATACGATTTAGGAAAATCACAAAAACAAAATGGAAACTGCTAGGTACAAATCATAAGACAGTGTTAATTAATGAGAATTCTGATTTCTTTCACTTTAATCACTAGGTGATTTCACTTAGGTTACCGAATTCTACGTGGCATTAAATATATTTTTAAGTTCCTTTCCTCATATATATATCTCGTGAAATGTGGGTATATCCAGTAATGGAATACCTCTGCCTACCCCCTCGGGGATAAAAGGCGTGACATTATTTATTCATTTATTTTATTTTACTTTCCTCACATCACCACATTTTTATACCAGTGATTCATCAGAGTTAGACTGTCGATCAAACACGACAGCTGATAATCCTATATTGTTTGATTTTCATTTCCTCAAATCACCGGGTTTTGTTAAACAAAAATGTGTAATATGGTCACTTAGGTGATATTACCCGGGTTATTAAAGTGGAATAAAATTGAACTCGAAGTAGTACTATTACTTATTCTACACAATCTGTGAAAATAAACATACGCATTTGCTGTTAGTAAACGTGTTCACCCTATAACCTGTCTAGAACTATCTCGAATAGTACTGCTTCAATATCCGGCTGGAATAGTGGCAATCTAACCGCAGGATTGTGTGTATTCACAGTAACATCAGGCAATATTTATGAATACGGATAAATATACTATGGATAATCTCATGGATAATATCACGCCTTTCATCCCCGAGGGGGTAGGCAGAGGTATTCGATTACTGGATATACCCACATTTCGCGAGATACATTGGACCCCTAAACGTGATAGGTGGTGAGCCCATCGCCGGACCGGGTCTGTTTACACATGTCTCAGAATTAATTCTGAGATCTGCTAGTTTCCTCACGATGTTTTCCTTCACCGTCGAGCTTGTGATAAATATGTACGTAAGTTTTTGAAAAACTCATTGGTACATGCCAGGATTTGAACCCGAGCCTCACTGATTTTCGGCCGGCTCTTTAACCGTCCGGGCTATCACTGCTCTATATACTATAAGAATGAATAAATAGCGTCACAGAATAAGCGCAATTTATGATACACCCCAATTAAAATAAAATACAATTGATTTCTAATTGTTACGGTGGACATTGGAACCGCGCGGTGCTCGAAAAATTAATATACTTAATAAAAATATGATGCATTCGCAATTTACTTTTGTCTACTTAAATTTCTTAATTAAAGAGCAATAATAGTACGGTTTCCATAGGTATCCCTAAATTCAGGTGTATGCTAATTCATTCTTCGGTAAAAATTATATATATAATATAATCTCACGCCTTTCATCCCCGAGGGGGTAGGCAGAGGTATTCCATTACTGGATATACCCACATTTCACGAGATACATTGGACCCCTAAGCGTGAAAATTACACATATTGAAAATAACTGAAATCGATTTAGTAGTCGATACTGAACAAACTAATTCAGGAATTGAGCTTATTTATTGTATAAAAAGGTCGTACAATATTTTATTACTATGAAATCCATATTGTATATCAAAGGAAATAACCACTGACTAACTGACGTAATCATCATGAAATGACCCTAATAATAACATTTAGAGTCTTGAATTATGGCAGGTACCTACGTTTATCATGCGATACAAAGAAATAATTTAGAGAAATCACGAGTACCACAGCAACGGAGGAAAACGTGCTTCGCCAGACAACGCTGATAGGAACGTGCTAGTAAATAAATAAATAATGTCACGCATTTTCACGCCAAAGAATTATTGTATTGTATGTGAGTACCTATATTTCGTTAAGACCTATAGCCTAAACGGTTTGTCGGTCGAAATGCGTATCTACAGATACGTCTTATTTTCGGGAGTATTGTAGGCTACATTTGGACACGAACGGCGCGAAAAAAAACGGTGCCTTTTCAATGTGGTCGGGTTTTTTTATCTTTTAATAATGCATGTAGTTGTTAATGTTCCAACGAACTCTGAGTTCATCACTTGCATCCGATTTCACTATGAGTTGACATGGATTATTGTGTAAGCGCGCTCAGCGGGCATTAGGAAGCCCCTCGTTTTCATATACTGATGGACGGATCGATTTTCCCTATAGTTAGTATATGGCTTGTACGCGTGTATGAAGCATAATTTCACTAATCTATTGTAGAACGCTGAAATACGCTTAGTCCTTTGTAGAAGTTTTTTTTTAAACTGCTATAAAGTTGTAAGTTGTTACATCTTGAACTCTATATGGAAGGATGGAAGGTAATGCCAAGCCAGTTTTCTAGGCATGCCTGTCATGGTTTATTTATTTACTTGGTTCCTCTTTGCACATAATTTTATTTGTATATGGTAACTAAGTAAGATTATTATTTTGAAATAAAATAAAAGTGTAATAAAAATTGAGACTTCCTACTGTTTTTTCCTAGTCTGTTCAAAGGATTCTAGGCGATTTACACACAGCTTTTACCGGTACCATAGATATTTTTACGCAAAATTCTGAGACACCCTGTGTTAATCAAGTGTAAACGGTAAAATAACTGAGTAAATCTAACATATATTTTTTATTGTTTCTTTTTTTTTTCAATATTTGATTAGATCATAATCGCAACCTGCCAAAATCTATTCTCAAATAAAATTACAGTCTATCTCAGTAAATTGGGCATGGCAAAAATAATGAAGGGAATGAACGCAAAAGGTTTCGGCAGCGAGTAAATCAGAGTTTCGAATGATTTTCTCGGGCTAAAATAACTTGTTTCAATCTTTATGGAAACTTGATTAGGTTATTAGGTAGGTAAATTAAAAAAGTTTATCGTTGAAAATATATAGATCTATGCTATATATTTTCTACGATAAACGTCTTACTAATATTATAAACGCAAAAGATTGTCAGATGGATGGATAGTTGAATGGATTGATGTCCTTCACGAAAAAACTTCAGAACAGATTTTAATGAAACTTTATAATATTGCTTATGTATAACATAATAACACATGCAATTTTTTTTCCCGTAATGTGGGCCAAAGTCGTGGGCAAAAGCATGTTAGTTATATATATTTTTAACAAACTATAAAAAATTTCGAATAAATATATGAGTAGTATCCATAGCATCGAATAAACTTAGATTTAAAATAAATAAAACTTAAATCTTTCCCGTTAAAAACTCTTGCTTGCGTTAAAATGAAAAAAAAAGTATTAAATTATCAATCTTACCAACTACTAAGTATCTGCCTTAAGAGTTCTTCTTGGAATAACTTTTGCAATTTTTCGGGATTACAAGGACGTCCTGTTGACATAATAAATGTGTTTATGAGATTCCATATGCCAAGCTTTTCATTTTTATACGCAGACATTCATTATGCTTAGAAAGAGACTTTAAAAGAATAAAATTCTAAACACAAATAGTAAATCGCTCTCGCTTTGCTTTAGTTTATCAATATAAAATGTATCTTCTAAACCCTGCGAGATATCGAAATAAATGTACAAAAAATTTAACTTAAAATCCCTTTACATCCATAAAATTTTCATTTAAGTCCACCGAGCCCTTTCGGAGCCTATTCGAAACAAAATTTCAAACCAACAGATAGACAAAAATTATAGAAACGGTAATTTAAGATTATTTTCCGTAAAAAAAAGCCAGATAAAGAGTATCCGGAACCGACGAGAATGTATAAACCGATTGATGGATTTTGATGAAGCGCGAGATGTGTGCCAGGATCGTATCATCTCTGCCCCCCATAGGGAAAAAGTAGTGATCATATGTTTTTATGAATATAGCAGTGTTTACTTGTATATCATAGTACGATTATTGAATCAAACTCGAGGCAGTCGGGTAAGCATGCAACTGAGTTAGTGCCCAGATAGTTTTACTATGCCATTACCCTCCTCGACCCACTAGGTACCTAATTTGCCTAATGTAGGCACATTATAGATCCTAACTTAAGAGCTTACCTAAAGCAGTTTGGCCACCGCACCGGAGCGAATAAATCAACTAATGGGATCATTCAATTCCGAAAACGTAGTGATTAATTTCTACCATTGGCTTTTCACACTGCGAAGCTCGCGCAAGGCCTTCGTGCAAACTGTGTGAAAGGTTGCTCCTATTGGTAGTATGATTAAACATACAAATTGCAGGTTCAATAGCTCGGCCCGATTAGTATATACAAATACCCGATCTGGTAACAATTCCTAGACATAATAGGTGTGTGTATTGTTTTTGTGCGCCCGTGTTACACCCTAACTTTAATATCATAAATGCGAAAGTGAGTTTTTGTTTGTTTGTTACTTGTGATTTTGTAAATGCTTTCAATAATGGTAAGCTACATTATCGACGAGTAACATAGGCTATTTTTTATCCCTGTTGTTCAGAAGTGAACGGAAACTAAACACGGGTATACAATAGATTCTGTTACCATCAGGGAAAGAATATTATTCGATGCCTCTTAGAGGATAATAATTTGCTAACTCTTGATAAGTGACGTCACTACGCGTGATTTTACATGAGTGAATAAGAAAGAGATAAAAGCTCGTAAGGTCTTTACTTCTCTTAGGTCTATATTTTCTTAATTCTTCTGTTTACACTGTCTGTCTGTCTGTTGTTTACACTGACACCACTGTCCACTCGCCGCTTGGTCGAGCGCGTACGAATGAAAGCGAGCGGAGACAAGGCAAACCGGGTCTAACCACAATTTCGCAGTCAACAGCACTCGTTCACTCCCCAAATTTGAGGGCGTATCAGCCTGACTTCGAGTACCACTTAATTCACACCGACCAAAAATCATGTTACGTCAGCAAAATGCAGTTCCTTCTGACTTATAGCGTTTGGGAATCTATCAAATATATACCTATAACTACCCGTGGGAATACGGGAATAAAATGTAGACTATAAAACTCAGCTTTCCATTGGTGAGGAGTTTTGAAAATCGGTCCAGTAGTTTTAAAGGTGTTTAAAAAATCACTATCACATAATATGACACACCGTGGCGACACAGTAAATGAGAAGAGCACCACAGTTTCATTTTAATATAAATTCTAATGCTATATATTTAACAGAATTGTATATAACATTTAATAGGCTAATAACTTGAAATTATACATTTGAATCCGTTGAAATTTAAGTTAAGAATATAGTGGACGTGTATATTTCAAAGAAAAGTTTCTTTGAAATATATATGTTTACTATTTCAACTTTGTTTCTACCAGCTCCTCGCCTAGATTGAATATTTAATATGATTTATTTTAGCGTCTCCGAGGAAGGAAATTACAGGCTTTAATTCTGTAGTACAAACAGCAAAGAAATATAGCAGCTTGACAAATAAATTATTTAAATCATGTCGGAGATCGGGGAAATTATTTAAGTAATTTAATTGTTACCCATTATGCTAACCTCTGCAGAACGTATCTCTACGTAGGTACTGTAAAACGCGAGAGCAGATTAAGGGCATATTTTTCAATAGTCAGTTAAAAGTTATCTGAAGAATAAACATCACCTGTCACTTTTCCTTTCTATTGTGTCAGACAGTGACAGCATCAATATATTCTCCAGATAAGATTTATCTGACGTTTGAAAAATCTGCCCTTAATCTGCTCTCGCATTTTTTGCATCATCTCTCATGTTCTCGCATTGCATCTGTAAGTCATTATCACTCTATCTAGAGACTATTTGATATTATGTTTTTTTTTATTATTGTTTTAACCGTTCAAATTCATGACGTGAGATGACACACAAACGATGTCTTGCGTGAAGTTTGAAAACAATAAACAAAATTAGACAGTGAAACTTTTATTGTTATTAATGCTATTATTAAACTATTTTGGTGATAATTGTGGAAGTATAAAAATAAGAGTATACATTTTTAGACTAGTAAACAGAAAACTGTTGTCACTTCTCAGAGAAAAAAATCAAAGTCTAAATGCGAAACTTAAACGTGCATAATTCTGTTCCAACATTTTTATTCATAAAAAATGAATAACTAAGCAGCCCTTTACGAATGACCGCTCTTTATTCATTACTTGTGAATTTAAAGCGCAAATTTTCTTTTAAGAATGTTTAAAATTTAAACTTTGGTAACTTTTGTTGAATCCTTCTCAAAACAGAACAGAGTGACATGAGTCACACTAATAAATATTCATTAAAGTGTCTACACTGTCTCTTTGTCTCGGGTCATATTAACGTACTAGTGGGTAACCAGCAGCGTTAAAAGCACGAATGCTGTTTATTCCCGTTCCCTTGGGAATTTCCAAAACTTACTGCTTGGATACTTACGTCAAATAAGGACCCTTGCAAAATTTCATACTTCTAGACACAGCGCTTTCGGCTGCACGTTGATCAACCAGTCAGTCGGCCAATCAGTTTGTTCAATATTATATTATATAATTACAATAGCTGTTTCACCCACGTAGTTCCCGTTTACGTGGAAATATGGGGATAAGATATAGCTTATGTTATTTAGGGATAGTGTAGCATTCTAATAGGGAAAGAATTTTTGAAATCGGTCCTGTAGTTTTTGAGTTTATTCGTAACAAACCTACAAAAATACAAATCATTCCTCTTTTTAACATTAGTGTAGATGTAGATTGCGCTATCTAAAGTCACGGTAACATGTGTAATAGTGTCCTGTGTACAGTTAATTGTATCCTAATCTAATAGATAATACTAGCTTTTAGGAGCTTCGCTCGCCCACGTTTATTTCACCCCCCTAGGGATTGAATTTTGCAAAATACTTTCTTAGTGGATGCCTACACTGTATAAGCTATCTATGTGCAAAATTTCAAGTCTCTAGACCCAGTGGTTTAAGCTGTGCATTGATACATCACCAATCAGTCAGTCAGTTTATCATGTATAGGTACATATACATTATTTGCAACGGTTTCTCATTTCACTTAACGGAAATGTAAAAAGAAAAACCATCTAGGAAGAAAACAAAAACAATGATTGATCCTTCCATTCCATTAAACGTTAGACATTTGACCCAAAAACTGTAGCGTTTCAATCAAGCCTATGAACCGCATCGTGTAGAAGAGACATTTGGCATTTCTCACGTTCCGTAATATTGTACAGCTCTATAATTATTGTATTTCGGTGGTCGCTAACGACAAGTAATAAAATGAAATCAAAATGTTCTGAATTCACCTAATTTTAAAATGATCCTAATTATTTACCGAGGCTTAATTAATAATAACTAGAATCCTATGTAATTAAATACTATCCATGTACAGTTAGGTAAGTTTTAGATAAAATTAAAAATGTGTAGTGCAAAAAATATTTTTCTTTGATTATTCCTCATCTTATACAATATTTAACAGAATAAGCGCAATTCCTGAAATTAGTTTGTTCAGTATCGACTACTTAACCGATTTTAGCTACGAGTATTTTTAATATGTGTTAAATCTTCCCAAAATAATGAATTAGTATAGCTGAATTTGGTGCTATATCTATGGAAATCGTACTATTATTGCTCTTTGTTTAAGAAAATTTGTTAGACGCAGCTAAAGTACAAAGACATCATATATTTTTTATATTAATATATCTACTAATTGGGGTGTATGAGGAATTGCGCTTATCTGTTACACGTTGTAGGTATATTTTTTTTCTTATCATCATTTAATCTGTTTCCATCCGTAAAAAGCGTCATGTTTCTTTTTTTATTTCTATCAAAATAGTTAAGAAAGCCATTCTAGGTACCGATTTTATTTCTGTGTATAAAACGTGCTTATATTGAAGTGTTCAATATCCTTTGGGTTCGCTGAGTCCAAAGGGCGATTGGGTTGTTATTCCCCGGTCATTTAATGGCGATGGAAATTCTAAAAGTCGAATCAACACTTACGTTACCCTTTATTTATTTGTACCAGCAGGATTGAATACGACCTTTTCCGGGTTCAGTGTTTATTTAATTTTGTTTCTGAAAATCACAGTCAAGTCATAAAACAGAGATTAAGAATTTTGCATAAAGCTTCTCTAAGTGACTTAAAAATTCACAGGAAAAACTAATTTACAACAATATTTTCGCAAAATGCCACATTCTCAAAACGCCACATAGCAAAATGTCACATTAGCAAAATGCCATTTTTGCATAATGTCACATTCTCGAATGTTTTTTTTTTAAGTATTAAGTTGTAATGATTCTCAGCGGCATTAATAATTTCAGTTAATTTTTAAATTTATTTTATGTTAAATTAAATGGAAATTAATAAAGAATGTATTGAAATACTAAAATAATTAAATTACGTTTTATTTTCTTATTCATAAAACATCGGCCTACTTCAAGAAAGGCAGTTTAACAATCTTGTTATGGAGTATGGAATAAGACACTTTTGTTACTGTGGCATTTTGCTACTGTGGCATTTTGCTACTGCGGCATTTTGCTACTGTGGCATTTTGCTAGTGTGGCATTTTGCAAATGTGCCATTTTGCTAGTGAGGCAGTTTACGAATGTGGCATTTTGCGTATGTGGCATTGTGCGCCTAATCCCGTAAGCCTCCGCATGGAATGTGAACATGACTCGAGCCTCAACTCGAGCTCAATACCTAACAATTATTGAACAAGCAAATTTTGAAAACGGAATCATTTTCAGTTGGCGCAATGTTTTAAAATATGGAACGAACAATAGCAAATTAGGTCCACGGATCTACGAACACTCCGGAAACAAATTAACAATTTGCCGTTGAAACTTTCACTGGCCGCGTCGTACGGTTTTCCAATTAATTCAACGTCGGGTGCAGATCGTACTTGCCGTTATGGTAAATGGTACTACAAATGTTTCCCTTCTACTAATCCCAAAGAAATTTAAATATAGAAGGAGATGTGGTCATTAAAAATAATTTTATTAAAAAAAAATTATCTCGTGTCCGTTCAAGCCGTTCGTTCGGACGGTAATACGTTATGAATTACGATTTTGTTCGTTTTGACCACTCTATTCAATAGCGTTAGACTTTCACATACCAACTACTGAGATGGCTTGATTTTATAAATATACAGTCTTACAAAACATTCCAAAACGTGTTGGGGTCGCGTGGGAAGTTCCTCATATTATGGAGAACTACACTTGACACCACAACTACTCCAGCTCGATGATGATAAATAAACAATAGGTTTACTGACTTTTAATTTCAATTTGGTATTTCGACAAACATGATTTTCCTGGTACAGTTTTATTAAACCAAGACATCGAAGTATCATTCATAATATTATATCAAATACCAAGACGTTAAATATATGTTATTTATCGTCGAATCGGTATTGTGTTTCTTAATCATAATTATGCAAACAAATATCATGGTACCTAGTATAAAAACACAGCGACTCGAAGATATTTATAAATGTAATAGCTTTGATGCTTTCTACATCAGATTCCATTACAGCAATATAATCATCTACCAAATAATTTAAACAAAAGCAGACTATTATTTCAAACTACGACTCAATTCTAATAGAATAATAAATCTAATGGCAAAACTTGAGATAAATGAATTTTATGAAAACCGAGACGTAGTAATAGAGTTATTAACAATAGAAACGTTAAAAGCATCAGAATTACGTTGATACTGAAATAATGCATATTATTTATTATACCTAAAATATTCTCCATAAATCAGAGTGTATGATATTCATTTGGTGCACAAAATAGCAGTCAGAATTACTATTCTAAAAGCAAACAGTGGCGTTTTCATTCTCTCAGCACACACTTCCGTTTCATGTTGAAACGCCGAATCGTCAGCTTTATTTTAAACTAGGATTTCCACAGACATTTGTAATCCGAATACAGATGAATAACACAGCTCAAATATTGAGGTAATTAGCTAAAACTGGCTTTATTTTAGACTTTATAGATGTATAATATTATGGTTAAATTATTTCGGAAATTTTAATCGGATGCCCAGCAGCGTTGCACGCGCGTTCCATGTTTATTCCCGTGGTATTTTCCAAGGATTCCTTCTCAGTGGTCAATTTCTTCATTTAAAAAGCTTTGTTCAAAATTTCAATGCTTCTAGACCTCGGGGTTTCAGCTGTGCGTTGATCTATCAGTCAGTATTTTATTTTATATTTCGAGATCATAGAAGATAGAGTTTCAATTATAAAAAAAAACTTATGTACAAATTTATCACTATATAAAACAGAGTTATCATTTCAAAACTTATCACTAGCTTGACGGTGAAGGAAAATATCGTGAGGAAACCCGCAGGTACCATAATTATTTCTGAGACAATGTGTAAAATACCCGGTCCGACGATGGGCTCACCTTTAGGGGTCCAAAGAATATCTCGTCAAAAGTGGGTATATCTAGAAATGGAATACCTATGCCTATCCTCTCGGGGATGAAAGGCGTGAGTTTTTTTTATATTGTCTAAGACTTTAAACGCAAGAACAGATATTACAAATACCATAGTTCCTTCCAAAAATCACTGGTATTCAAATACTTTGACTGAACCAATAACAAGTCAACGGTGTCCTAATACAAAAGGAAATTAGGTCAACACTGAAACCTTCGTCGGTTCTATTTCCAATCGAATCGATAGACACCGACCGACCTATTGCACTAAATACGAAGTGACTATTGTAAGTCAGCCTAAAAATAATAAAACAGAAGCCCAGTTGGCGCGGCCGTGCATCAAACATGCATAGGGAATGGACATGCGAAGCATTAGCAACCTAAAAGGAGCATATTGACTTGAAAAATGGCGAATATAGTTAGGTAATTGAAATTTTGAACTATTGAACTGATTTAGATAAAAGTGTAGATACTAAAGTAAAAAATTAAGAGGTAGCTTATGCCTACACAAATACTTTTGTAACAAATATTTACATGTTATGTTCTTCTTACATATAACTTTGTTTTTTTTTTATTTACCACCTATCACGTTTAGGGGTCCAATGTATCTCGTGAAATGTGGGTATATCCAGTAATGGAATACCTCTGCCTACCCCCTCGGGGATAAAAGGCGTGAGATTATATTATATTATTATTATTATTATTTTTTTTACTTATTACTAAAATACTCATTTTTTGTTATAAATATATCTGTCTAACTACACAGCGCATTGCCATTATACACTTTTATTTGATGATTTTGTTGTAGTACGACTATTCTCTTTAGTACCTAGTTATGAACTGGTCTATACACTGTAATTTTTTTTATGAATAAACATATATGTCGTTTCTTATTGACTAACGACTACAACGGTTGTCGTTGTGTTGCAATGTTTTGTAAGAATTTCGCAAATATTTTAACTGGAGTAGGTACCTAAGGTTTAGGTACTTACATAGCTTTTAAGATTTCGTTGTACTGACCATCTACTATGTAGGTACTATTTTTGTCTGCAAATAAATTATTTTTATTTATTTTATTTTTAAACCGATTGTGACAGCTGTGTGTCTCGAGTCGACAAACTGGTATTTGTCGCCTTTTTGAAGCGTACTACATATTAGGTATTCTATGGTGAAGCCAAGAGCATGGCCCTCAGAGGCGCTATATGTCATGTTGCATGTGACGTTCGTGTCGGTCAAGGGTCATCGTTTGTTCTTATGAATATTTTATCCAAGTTCACAATGCTGACCAACCCCGAATGACTCACTTTGTATGCGGCATCTACATAAAGTAGGTAAATTTGCTAACCATATTATACTCATAGGTTTGAAACGTCAAATATCATAAAAAAGTAAAAGCGTTGAGGTTACGTACACACCTATAGTAATATTACTACGCTTAATGTTCCTATGCAGGTACTATTAACCTCAATTAATAGAAACGATTTTGTTAAAATTCAAAACCCCATGAGCCGAATCAGCTGTAATGCACCTGAAAGTACTTACTACATTTAGCAGTGTATTTATTAAAACCTTAAATAGGTAAATACGTATTCAGAAATGAAATTGCGATTTATACAAACACAACCAAAGCAAAGTACATAACGTTCGCAAACAGTATTTTATTGAATGGAAAAAAGTCAGCGTGTTTTATTGCCGATTTGCCGCTTTTATTTGCCCACACGTAAATAAACACATTATACTTCCAACGGTTCCAACCCAGGTCATTTCTAAATAGGTACTTCAGGTTTGCATCACACATTGTGGTCGTTTTTATAGAGCATGTTAATTGTCAATTGTATAGTATAGAGTGAGGCTTCATAGATAACGACAACGATATTAGAAACCCTAGCAGGCTAAGCCTCTTGTTACGCCCCCAGATGACTAAAATTGCTTAGGTACTGCCAATGTATTTTCTATTATACCCAATTTCCTATTAAATTGTGTAAACAAACACGTTTTTAACATTATTTATAAAATTCAATACGTAAAGTTAATTAATATGACAGCATTAAAGTATAAAAAGATATATTTGTATTTGTACGGCAACAATACAAAATTCCGCAAAAATGTGTTTAAATACAATAGTGGAGTTCCAAAACACATTCTTATCTCAATATTAAATCACAAATGTAGGTTACTGTAGTAGACATGACCTGCTTAGTAAAAAAGTCGAAAGTGTCTTCAAATACAGTAGTGGAATTCTAATTTCAATATTAAATCACAAATCTACTGGAGTAGACATAACCAATTAAAAAGTAGATAGTGTCTTCAAATACAATAGTGGAATTTCAAAACACATGCTTATCTCCATAATAAATAACAAAATGTACTGTCGCAGACGAACCTTTGAAGAAATCTTTGATGTGACTTTATTTTTATACGTGGATCTAATCTGTTTCTCTATTGTAATTTGTAGACTTTTTTGGGATACATTAAACACAGTTTAGTGTATTCCTAAAAAATAGCTATGTCTTCTTTCGCGTACGTTTCTCTCTCTCGTCGTAAATACATCACACTCTTTCTATATCTATCTATACTAATATTAGAAAGAGGAGGATTGATTTGTATTTTTGTATGTTTGTTACAAATAAACTCAAAAACTACTGGACCGATTTTAATAATTATTAAATTATTCCATTGGTGCAATGGAAAGCTAGAAGATCCTTGAGTAACGGGAATGGGAACTATGCGGATGAAACCGCGCAGAACCGCTAGTAGTAATGTAATTTCACGATACGAATACATGCACAATTAATGCATAGTTCAAGTGTTATATGAATCGTGCAACACAACTGAAACGACTGAATGTTTGATGCAGCGAGTTTCAGAGTGGGTGAGGACAATAGATAATTTCTTTCACGATTACCACAATTTGCCAATGAACAGTCGGCGTCAAAAGTGACTGAGACGCGTCAGAATGTGAGTGGCCTGGGGGCCAATTCCACTAAATGTCGACGGTTACAGTTGGATGAAAATGACATGTCAATGGTCAGTCTATGGTGTTATTTGCTCTGAAAGTGCCAAAATAACACCATTGACTGACCATTGACATAACTTTGAATTGGCCCCATGATCGAATAAGCTCGAGCATTTCTGATGACTTCAATCATCGGAGGTGTCGCATTTGCTAAATGGAATGAGTGGTCCGGGAATTCGTGTTATACGGCCACGATAAACCGAGCCCTCTGGACGTATGGACATGTTCCGCTAATTGAGGCCAGTGTAAAAGTAAATTGCCGTGCATATCGCGACTAACCACGAACCATCAGAATGAAATGATCTCGACTACAGCGCAATGTCCAATTGCAATGAAATTCAATTTGTATGTATTTGAAAAATAAATAAATAAGTTTAATTGTTAACGACCCGCCCCGGCTTCGCACGGATGCAATGCTAATACCTATATATACCTTCCTCTTGAATCACTCTATCTATTAAAAATAACAGCATCAAAATCTGTTGCGTAGTTTTAAAGATTTAAGCGTACATAGGTATATAGGGACAGAGAAAGCGACTTTGTTTTATACTATGTAGTGATGATTGCACCTTTTATACGTGGTCATAATTTTTGTATTGAATGTACTACTCGTAGCTTCTTAATTTTTCAAAGTTAAATAAGTATTTCGTATTTACTTTAGGTTAGCATTATTTTTAAATTTATAATGGTAAATAATAAAATGGAGTTTGTCACAAGGAATTTTTCATGACAAAATAAATAGAACGGAATAAAATAATGATGAGATATTTGCTAGGTTCTGGGTTTGCTTGTGATTGGAAATAAAAGAAGAGGTTGTGGTTAATGACTGTTGCTAAGTATTTATTTCTCTTTTAACATTTGTTGTACATTAACCATTAACACTATTACCGTTAAGTTATAACTAAAGTTATACCAGACTAGTTCACGCGGCAAATAAAATAACTTAACTGTAAAATCCTAACGAGGTTATACCACCAATAAGGTTTATTTTATCATTAATATGTTGAAATTTAAAACACCTACTTGATCTTGATGACTTATCTTAAAATAGCGTGAAACGCTACACCAAACTTGAAAACTCGGAGCTCGGAGAAACTCGCACGGTGAGGAACACCGTGGTCATCGAATAAATTTACAATGGAGAAACTTGGCACTACTGTAGAACTTAGATACTGTAGAAATTTGCGTATCGTAGAAACCTCCTTGTGGGGGAGACGAGTCAAGCTTGAAGCATCAGGATCTCATGTCAACCCCGGAGGTTTCTTACAAAATGTGGGTATATCAACCCATACAAATTGGAATAATGAAGAATACTTGAGGAAACATTCTTTCTTTTACAATAAGTTTCTTAATAAAGTTTGAGGTAGGGTAGATTCAGGATGTTCAAGTTTGAGCTCAAAAGCATTTGCTTTTGTAAAATGTCGCGTTATCAAGTTAATTTAAGTTATTTCGACGACATCACGGCTAACAAAGAATGAATTCAACGTTCTGTATTTGGAAGACCATCTCTCACACACTTTCCGAAAACACGGTAACTGTAGGTTATCTTGACCTCAAATTCACAAGACACAATTGTGCAAAAATCATAGTTCAAAACTGTTTGACATTTGAATGATCTCAAATATAATTTAAATATAATATAATATATCATTATTATTTAAAGCTTTGAAATGCTTTTAAACTGAATAACTTATTTTTGTCAACAAAAGGGAATTTTTTTGTAGAAATTGACAACACCGACTTCTTTTTACAATGACGTTTGGCAAAGGCAAAAGCATCATCACATTCTGCCTATTTTTGAGTCACAATATTAAATGCTTCAATACGAAAGTACAACGTTACAAGTTGTAGGATTAAAAAAATAGATGGTTCAAAGGCAAAATTCAATTAAAAAAAGAAGAATATAAAAAGTCAACATAGGACTAATTAAACCCATAATTTTTGTGTACCTAAGTCCTTAACAGAAGAGTTATTAACTAATCTCTTTATGATAAGTGTTGTGTTATCAGCAAAAGTAAATCAAATAGACAACATCTCTAAAAATGTATTACGATTTTGGTTTTCCTATTACATAGAATATTACAAAACCAGCCAAGTGCTACTAATATTATACACGCGAAAGTTTTTATGTATGGATGTATAGATATATATAGTACCTATGGATGTTTGTCCCTCTTTCATGGAAACACGACTGAACAGATTTTGATAAAACTTTACAGACATATAGCTCATCCATCAGAATAACACATAGGCTATATTTTATCCCCGTATACCCACGGGAACGGGATCTAAGCGGGTGAAACGTGAGTGCGTACAATGTAAATGGAAATACATTCAGTGACAATTTCAGCTGTCTACCTTCTACGTTTCATAAGATACAGCCCACTGACAGACAGACAGACAGACAGACAGACAGACAGACAGACAGACAGGCGAGGCCCAGTAATAGGGTCAGTTGGCACCCTTAGGGTAAGATAAAATGTAATACTAATAATAATAGAGACGTCATAGATAGGTATCTAGTAGATTTTGCTAAATTTGCGATGTGACAGATCATAAAATAACTGATTTTATTAGACAGAAAACTCACCAATTAAATAATTGTAACAGGATAAAAAGGGTTTATTTGTAAATCGAGACACTAATCATCTGTTTACGCAAACTGATTAGATTTCGTATTAGCCCAGACTCAATCTGTTAAGTAAACTGGAGTCGGAGACATCCGATGCCTGTGGTATAAGAGTTCCTGGGAAATAGATTGTAAGTAGTAGATAAAGTTTAAAATCTATATACTGACTGATTGTTTTTACCGTCTGGAAAAAAATATGACGTATAAGGTATCTAGAGCCGAAGTTATACACGAGATAAATTGTTAAATATAGTCATGATTAGTGCAATTTGCAATTTGACAACTACGCACAGTACTACGCGCAGCTGGCGGTTGTAGGTATATTGCAAATAAATGGAAGCTACGAGCCTGTTTCTTTTTAAAATACTATTTCAAATATCTCAGTGTGTATTATTGACTACAATTGAGCAATGTATATTAGTTTAAGCAAGAAAAATTTTTTTTTTAGAAAAAAAAATTTTTTTTTTTAAGTAACATTGCCAAATGAATCTATTACACTTACTTATCACACCACATTTTTTTCCAGACGGTAAAAAAAGTCACCCTGTATACGAGTATATAATAATATACTAGCTGTTCAGCACGGTTTCACCTAGTTCCCGTTCCCGATTTAATACGGCAATAAAATATAGCATAAGTAATTTAGGGATATTCTAGCTTTCCATTGGTGAACAAATTTTTTAAATCGGTCCAGTAGTTTTTGAGTTTATTCGTAGCAAACATACAAAAATATAAATCTTTCCTCTTTATAATATTAGTATAGAAGTAAAGACTAGCGGTTCTGCTCGGTTTCACTACTTTAATAGGGAAATAAAATATAGTCTATGTTACTCAGGGATTGAATATTTCCAATTGTGAAAGAATTTTTAAAATCGTTCCAGTAGTTTTTGAGTTTATTCGTTACAAACATACAAATCTTTCCTCTTTATAATATTAGTGTAGATAATAATAATAATATAATCTCACGCCCTTCATCCCCGAGGGGGTAGGCAGAGGTATTCCATTACTGGACGGTGAAGGAAAACATCGTGAGGAAACCCGCAGGTCTCAGAATTAATTCTGAGACATGTGTAAATAGACCCGGTCCGGCGATGGGCTCACCACCTATCACGTTTAGGGGTCCAATATATCTCGTGAAATGTGGGTATTAGTGTAATAGATGTAGAAGAAACTGATTGGTTGCTTGTCTAAATGATCGATCAACTCATATGTGAAACCACTTGGTCTGATTAGATTTCGTATTAGCCCAGACTCAATCTGTTAAGTAAACTGGAGTCGGAGACATCCGATGCCTGTGGTATAAGAGTTCCTGGGAAATAGATTGTAAGTAGTAGATAAAGTTTAAAATCTATATACTGACTGATTGTTTTTACCGTCTGGAAAAAAATATGACGTATAAGGTATCTAGAGCCGAAGTTATACACGAGATAAATTGTTAAATATAGTCATGATTAGTGCAATTTGCAATTTGACAACTACGCACAGTACTACGCGCAGCTGGCGGTTGTAGGTATATTGCAAATAAATGGAAGCTACGAGCCTGTTTCTTTTTAAAATACTATTTCAAATATCTCAGTGTGTATTATTGACTACAATTGAGCAATGTATATTAGTTTAAGCAAGAAAAATTTTTTTTTTAGAAAAAAAAATTTTTTTTTTTAAGTAACATTGCCAAATGAATCTATTACACTTACTTATCACACCACATTTTTTTCCAGACGGTAAAAAAAGTCACCCTGTATACGAGTATATAATAATATACTAGCTGTTCAGCACGGTTTCACCTAGTTCCCGTTCCCGATTTAATACGGCAATAAAATATAGCATAAGTAATTTAGGGATATTCTAGCTTTCCATTGGTGAACAAATTTTTTAAATCGGTCCAGTAGTTTTTGAGTTTATTCGTAGCAAACATACAAAAATATAAATCTTTCCTCTTTATAATATTAGTATAGAAGTAAAGACTAGCGGTTCTGCTCGGTTTCACTACTTTAATAGGGAAATAAAATATAGTCTATGTTACTCAGGGATTGAATATTTCCAATTGTGAAAGAATTTTTAAAATCGTTCCAGTAGTTTTTGAGTTTATTCGTTACAAACATACAAATCTTTCCTCTTTATAATATTAGTGTAGATAATAATAATAATATAATCTCACGCCCTTCATCCCCGAGGGGGTAGGCAGAGGTATTCCATTACTGGACGGTGAAGGAAAACATCGTGAGGAAACCCGCAGGTCTCAGAATTAATTCTGAGACATGTGTAAATAGACCCGGTCCGGCGATGGGCTCACCACCTATCACGTTTAGGGGTCCAATATATCTCGTGAAATGTGGGTATTAGTGTAATAGATGTAGAAGAAACTGATTGGTTGCTTGTCTAAATGATCGATCAACTCATATGTGAAACCACTTGGTCTGGAAGCATGAAATTTTAAATGAAAGTTCCTCAATTGACGTAAGTGAGCACTGAGAAGGGATTTTGGGTGAAGGGATCTACGGTGGCTACACTACACTGGCCACCCGCTAAGACATAAAACCAGTGAATAGAGTTATTTGTAAATATTTTTTCAACAAATTTTTTTCTTTTGAACATAATAGGTAGACGACCTCACAAAAGAAATTGATATATAACATAATTTTTCTTTTATGTTTTGACATGATTTTAAAGTTTTTTTAGACACAGTATAATTTGGTTGGTCGAATTTTGCTAATTGTTAATTAAAATCAATGATATTCGTATGCCTATTAAAGCAAATCATAGACGGGCTTTACTATATTACAGCTATACCTTTATTGATATCTTACACCTATGATAACAAATGAATAAATTATTTGATTTGATTACGACGGATGATTCACGAACACAAAACCAATGCGCATTAACATACACATTGATCGTACTAACAAAGATACATTTACACAGCCTATTTCTAATCTAATCTAAAGATTCAGTACATCTCACTAATGGTTCTGGAATCAGATAAACACACAGACAGCTGCCCGACAGTAATTGAAATAGAAATGTAGACACAGACGTGAGTAAACAAACGTTTGTTTCCATCGGTTCGACCAAAAATTAAAATAACTGGCCAAGTGCGAGTCGGACTCGCTCACGAAGGGTTCCGTACCATCCTACTTCCTACTAATATAATAAATGCGAAAGTTTGTTTGGATGGATGTATGGATGTATGTTTGTTCCTCTTTCACGCAAAAACTACGGAACGGATTCTGATGAAACCCTGAGTTATATAGCTTATAATTGAGCATAGCACATATTTTATCCCCGTATTTCCACGGGAACGGGAACTACGCGGGTGAAACCGCGGGGCGCTGCTAGTTATCTATAAAAAGGCAAAAAAAATCACGTTTGCTCTATGGGAACCCCCTAAAATATTTATTCTATTCTGTTTCTTAGTATTTCTTGTTATAGCGGCAACAGACATACATCATGTCTGTGAAAAAATTATTTCATTTTTTGTATAACTATCACGGTTCATGAGATACAGCCTGGTGACAGACGGATGGACAGGGGAGTCTTAGTAATAGGGTCCCGTTTTACCTTTTGGGTACGGAACCCTAAAAACTGGACAAGTACCGTGCGAGTCGGACTCGCCCACCCAGTATTCCACCCACCCAGTGTACATACGCACAATGGAAGTCGTTAAGCCAAGTCAGATACCCTTGGGTGGCTTGAAAAATTCTGACTGTTAAGTGGCCACTAGCTTAACACCATCTCCCAATCCGCGGTGGGCTCACGCGGGAGATTATAGCCCATACTTCCTCATGTGTGAGGAGAGACCCTTAGCTCAGCAGTGGGCTGTTACGGGTTGATGATCTATACTAAATAAAGATAAAGGGTCTAGACAGACAGACAGACGGACAACAAAGTGATCCTATAAAGGTTCCGTTCCTTCCTTCAGAGGTACGGAATCCTAAAAAAGGTCCATCCGATTCTGTTTGCGAAAGGTGAAACGCTTCCATTGTATTGAATAAATGGGTTACGCTTACAATAATGTTGTTTTTGCCGCAATTCTGGATGTTTACGAAAACAATCGAAAAAGTGTCGGGTTTTTTTGTTGGTTGGTTTCTTCTAATTTTTGAACGCCGCGTCTTTAATTTTGATGGTTTTCTGTTCCATATATTTTTATTTCTTTGAAAAGAGTATATGTACTCTTTAATAAAACCAATTATATGTTGAAAAGTTGGTCGTAAAGCGGTTCGTGTAAAATGTGGTCGATTGACCTCGCGCTACCATGTTCGCTGTAATTAGGCTTACCGTAGTATTATTGTATTCACTGGGTACTTGACGGACTTAAAACATGGCCGGTTAAAATTAAATAAAAATAAAATATCCCCTACCCTTACTTCTGTGACTGGCTTAATGACAGGCATTGCACAGCCTAAAGCAGTGGTAGCAGGAAAATAAAATTTTAGCATAGGAATTTTTATTTTCCTTGAGAAACTAATAAATCCTGAAAACTTAAATTTAGTTTAGTAGAACTCACACGGCAACGAAGTAAACAGTATCATCATGAAATCTCATAAACCGTTGAGTATTTACTCAATACTTTGTTTTAATATTCCTTTACGCCCTTCAGGAAAACCTATAAAACAAGCTCAAAGTAAAATTAAACAACGCTCCCAATTGTTACAAGCTCATTGCTCATTTAAATGAAGCTAGTGCCCAATTAAGTTCAACCAATCTCTCAAACCTTTGTACACAATCCCTGAAATACTTCAAAGGCTGGAGGTAATAATGGATTCAATAAAAGTCAGTAATGACCTTGAACCCAGGATGAGGGTCAGAACAACCGGGATTCCAATCTGGGTGATGCATTTCTGAATGATTACGGAACAAAACGACAAATTTCATTGGTAAGCTATAGAAATGCAGTACCTATATAGTTATCACAGAACTAAATGACTAGCGGCGTTTTTAGGATTCCGTAACCAAAGGGTAAAAAACAGGACCCTATTACTAAGACTTCGCTTCGCGATTTTCAAAAATCTTAGTGTCCACTTACATCATATAAGTAACCTTGTGCAAAATTTTCATGCTTCTAGACCCAGCGGTTTCGGTGGTGGTGCGCTCAGGCGCCAGAGGTCTACTTCTCTTAGATCGATCAGTCAGGCAATTAGTCAATTTCTTATTTTATATATTAGAAAAAATATAGTGTTATAGAATACTAGAGATGATTATTTACGTAGAAATAATAGTAACACAGTTCTTAAAACATTACCCACTTTCTAGTGAAGTCAGGTAAAAAGTAACCTATGACATTTGGAGATTAAGACAAATCGTAGGATTTTTCACTTCAAAATCGATTAACCCTTAATAAGGCAGTAGTACAATAGTTACCACCATAAATTGAACTCTATGTAATTAAAATAAGATTCAAAACTAATTTAAAAATTCAAAGACTATGCCTTATTTAAGGGTTAAACAGATTAGGGTACAGGCTGCGTCTCTCCAGCGTAACTATTTTTGTGTTACTATTTTTAGAACACACAAGAAAAGAAACACACTTTTTTATCCAAGGTGCGTGTTCTTGACGGGATAAATTACGCCATGTAATAAGAAAACAGGGGCTATAACAAAAATTGGAGCTATAACGAGGTGCCAGAAAAAATATACACGAGGGATTCCCGTGACTCTTTCCGTCCATCAAAATGATAAGGCTGGTCAGTACACTTCTGCCAAGTACTGTCAAAAGAGTCAGCCGTAACAATCACTTGATAGCTACGGCTACGACCAATAATTGTTAAGAGGTAGATAGGATACTACAGAGCTTTTGAGCTTAATAATAATAATAATAATAATAATCTCACGCCTTTCATCCCCGAGGGGGTAGGCAGAGGTATTCCATTACTGGATATACCCACATTTCACGAGATACATTGGACCCCTAAACGTGATAGGTGGTGAGCCCATCGCCGGACCGGGTCTATTTACACATGTCTCAGAATTAATTCTGAGACCTGCGGGTTTCCTCACGATGTTTTCCTTCACCGTCGAGCTAGTGATAAATATGTACGTAAGTTTTTGAAAAACTCATTGGTACATGCCGGGATTCGAACCCGAGCCTCACTGATTTTCGACCGGCTCTTTAACCGTCCGGGCTATCACTGAGCTTTTGAGCTATTTTATTTTGAGCTTCAATATTAGAACTATATTAAGAAGTCATATTTTGGTCATCAAAGATACAAATAAGGATCATAGTTCACTACGGGAAGGGACATAGTTCACGGACAACCGTGCTTTCTGAGTCTGTGAGTGTGCATTTTTTATGCACACAAATGTTGGCCCCGAACGGGAATCGAACCCGAGACTGAATCTGCGTGTCTGGTCGTTCAATATTTATTTAAGTACTAGCGGATGCCCAGCGGCGTTGCCCGCGCGGATTCCGTTTATTCTCGTTCCCTTGGGAATTTCCGAAAATCCCTTCATAGTGGTTGCCTACGACATATTTAAGACACCTACATACCATATTTCAAATAGCGGGTGCCCAGCGGCGTTTTCCCGCTTGGATTTAGTTTATTCCCGTTCCCGTGGGAATTTCCAAAAATCCTTTTATACCAATTTCCTATGACATATCAGACACCTTCATACAATTTTTCAAGTTTCTAGGTGTTATCGTTTCGGAGTAGTACGTATTTCTCTTTTTAAACAGTTTTGGTATTTTCCCGTAGGAATGAGATATTTTCCTGGAATAAAAAGTACCCTAGATGTTGACCCGGGTACTCAGTTATCTCCATACCAAATTTCATCAAAATCCGTCCAGTAGTTTTTGAGTGATGCGTGCACAACCAGACAGACCGACAGACAGACAGACAAAAATTCCAAAAATTGGTGTTTCGGTATCTATATCGATAACTATATACACTACCGTTAAAATTTTCAAAAAATATTTAATGTACAGACACGGCCCCGTTAGAGTTTTATTATATGTATAGATGTTTATCAGTTATTTAAAACCCATAGTACAGGCTCAGTCGAGTTTGGGACACAATTTTTTATTATTATTAGATACCATTTGTTTTTGAATTTTCGTTGTCCGTTTGTCTATTTGTCAAAAACTTGCCGCCTACATGCATTGAAACTGATTATAATGTGTGAATTGACCATACGTTTGGTGTGAATTGTAGAAACACACCATGTCGACATTACACGGCTAAAGTTCGTTATGGTCACGCCTACAATGCTTTACGAGTACTTATTATCCGCGACATATTATGCCGAAACTTCGTCGCGTTTATGATCAGCCACCTAACGTCGGCCTGATAATTTCGGTACAATGTGTCGTTACACATCCGTCGACGGCAGGCATCGGTCGCATGCGTAACGCGAGGCTCGGAAGCAGTGGCACCATACATTTTTGTAGTGTCTTTCGACAGATGTAATAAATATACATAGGGATTAAGAGCATAATAACACAGTTTAACAATCAGTTAAACTGTGATAATAATGCAAGCAAGATGTTTGCATAATGCCCCAAAGTTTCTAAAGGTATCCTGTACATGGATATTAAAATTTGATTTAGAATAATGTAAATATTTTTGAGATAATCTTCACATTATGCATGGTCCACATCCTTATAGCACACACATAATCAAGTACCTACATAGATTAAAAAAGGGTCTTCAGTTAACAAGACATTTAATTAGAAAAATAAAAAGCCCGATTTTTTTTTTTAGGCCATCGACTTAGCCAAAGGAATAGACTCAGATACGACACAGCGTATATACCGACATAGATATATATAATACTAGTGACCCGCCCCGCACGCCTTCGCACGGGTGCAATGCTAACACTAAAACCTTCCTCTTGAATCACTCTAATCAAAATCCGTTGCGTAGTTTTAAAGACTTAAGCGTACATAGGGATATAGGGACAGAGGAAGCGACTTTGTTTTATACTATGTAGTGACGTACATACATTCAGCTGAAAAAAAAAGGTAAAGAGTCCCTGAAACTGACGAGCATATATAGTGGAGTAAAGGATGTGGATGAAGCGCGAGAGGTCTGCCAAATTCGTAGCAAATAGTGCTCTATTGTCTCTGCCTTACCCATCGGGCAAAAGGCGTGAGCATATGTATGCATTCTGTGGAGGTAAAAACTAAACTCATTACGTGAAATCTGAAACAAGAATAGATCAACGAAACTAATAATTCACAGGCCACCAGTCTCCAACGATTATTGATCGTAGGTGGCTTGTTTATACATCTAAATACAATACGGTTGGACTATTGGTGGTTCAGGGACAGTACGACTACTCACGACAAATCGATATTATTTAGTTCATGACTTGCGTATATCTATCTTAATATATAAAAACCAAGTGACACTGTCTTTGCACACGTTACCGATTTCAATGAAATTTTGTGAGTATTCAATTTGAATAGGATAGATTTGAACCCGATAGGTTGAGCTGCTCTCTGTGGTAGGACAACGTCTGCCCCCACTACTATTAAAATATAAATTGTCAGTTTTTGTTGGATAGTCGAAAATTATACGAAGTAACCAATATAAATGGATTAATAGGATGTTGGTATTTAAGGTCCCACTTTTTTAAATAATTATAGTTTATTATTCTAATAATAATAATAATAATCTCACGCCTTTTAGCCCCGAAGGGGGTAAGCAGAGGTATTCCATAGCTGGAAATAATCACTTTTCACGAGAATATTCGACCCCAAAACGTGATAGGAGGTGAGCCCATCGCTGGACCGGGTCTGTTACACATGCCTCAGAATTAATTCTGAGACCTGCGGGTTTTCTCAGAATGTTTTCCTTCACCGTCGAGCTAGTGATGAAAATGTACGAAAGTTTTGAAAACTCATTCCTACATGCAGGGATTGGAACCCGAGTCTCCATGATTACTCGTATCATCATGAGATTATTAATCTAGTTTTAAAAACAATCGATTTGAGTTTTAAAATCTGTTCAATTTATGTGGATGTAATTAAATATCTCGGAGGAAGTTTCAAAATAAACTTGACAGGTGGTGAGCAGATCTCAGAATCAATTCTGGGCCTTCTCACGAATTTGTCCTTCACTATTTACAAATAACAATAACAAGGCGTAGGTTTAATGTGGTTTAATCTTTAAAATACATAGAATAGAACTCTATAGAATATTATCGATATATATTTTTTTACTTCTGTAGATTTTTTAATAACCGCTTTCGATAACATTTTGCCTAACCTCTGAAATAATAATATGATCTATCAAACAAAAAAAGAATTATCAAAATCGTTTCATAATTAGCGGAGTAATCGGGTAACATACATATAAAAAAAACATACAGTCGAATTAAAAACCTCCTCCTTTTTTGAAGTCGGTTGAAAAATCTAGTTAATTGCATTGCACTGTTCTAAGAATTTCTCGCACAAGACTTACTTCGCTTAGTTATTTCTTAAGTGGCTTTTATAAAATGCAAGGTATAGAATTCCGGTCCCTCTCTAAGTTTTTATCGAGTAAGCACTCCGTAAGAGCAGGCGCTTCTTCGTTCAAGGAACCACTCTTGAAATCTTATAGGACAATACTATTACATATTTTCCAGTATATTAATTATTAAATATAAAAAATACATATTAAAGTAGCAAAGAAAAAATACATTTATGTACAATGTTAAAAAAAATATATTTATAAGCACAATAATTTTATTAATGAAATCAAAGTAAAGCGAAGGTAAAATATATAACAAAACAAAAACTGAAAACAATACAGAGTAGTAATAGCGATTATTGTAAACAAAACTGTTTGTTTCAGTAAATATGTGCACTATTGTGCACACAATGACAAACTAATGGTTTTATTTTTATGGCTTATGCCTTTTACTTTTTTGTGATTAATAAAAAGTTCGATTATTTTTTAATGCGACCAAATTCATGACACAAATGTACAATTCAAGTTCAAAAGTTCATAACCCTAATATATCGTTATTTTATAGATACACACCTATTTTATAGGTAAATGTGTAAAAGAACTAGTAGTTTTTATTAAATATTCATTTGCCGTATTGATTTATCAGACTGTTCAGTTGTATTTTGTAAGGTCAATATGGTTAAGGACAGTCCTATAAAAAACTATACAAGGTATTTCGTAATTTATTGATACAACTGCGAGGGGCGTTCACTATATTCTCGGCAACAACTACTAGTTATTGCCCCCGTCCACGTGAACTTTAAGTTATCACGTGCTCTAGGAAATATTTATTTTTCCGAGATGGAATCTAGCTTATGTCTTTCCTCAAGGTGAAAAGTATGGTCCTGACAAAATTTTATTATGATCCATCTTCATTCTCTTCCATTATCTTCCATCTTAATCGTACTTACTAGACAAACAGTTACTTTCGCATTTATAATATTAGTAAGGATTCGTATTTACCAATGCCATAAAAACAATACAATACAAAACAATAACTCTTTATTGTACACCAAAAACAACACAATTCCATACACAATACCAACATTAACTAAATTACAACGGGCGGTCTTATCGCTTTTAGCGATCTCTTCCTGACAACCTTAGGATGGTTGAAGCTGAGAGATTAGAATTATGGTAGACGGTAAAAACATTACTTGTAACAAAAATAAGTCTCGCAACTCAATTCTTCTACCGTAAAAAGTTGTGAGATCCTATGTAATACGAAGTTGGTTAATTTATTCAGTTCCTACTTAAGGAACCTTCTGTCTTAAGTTATTACGTAATTAGCTAACCTAACAACATCTTATAGTGACCATATCAATATAAAAATCTTTTATGTTTTAAATAAACAGAATGACTTGGCCATCGTAGAAAAACACAATGTATTTCACAAGTAATACATATTAAGTAGGTAGGTATACACCTCGCCAAACATCAGAACGTCACTATATTGAAGCTTCTGTCTGCTAGAAAATGCCTTAGAGTTTTGATGATTGGTCAGTTAGTCAGTAAGTCGAAAATTAAGAAACTTTGACTAGTTTTTAATAGTTCTTAAACTACTAGTTCAAATTGAATTAGGATTCTAGTTTTATCCACAACGAAGTTACAGAGGGTCGAAAGTGGCCTGAACTGCTTCGAGAAAAGGATGGTACGGCCGTGCCGGTTTTATGTTGACCTGGCCGGGGTACTACCGTGGCCCCAGATATATAACTCTAATGTACACAGTTGCGTCCTTGTATTTTATTTTTGATAACTGTCACTTTATTTAATTATTCTATCTACTTATTTACCATTTTACTGGGATTCATCATTTAAGTCCTTTAGATCCTTCTGTATTTAAATTTAAATCAGCAGTATACTGTATAGGGCTCTACATACGTAATAGCTCTTAGCACGATCCTACCTCTCAACGTGGATTTCACTCATTGCCCTCACAGAATATTGGCCTTTCACCCCTCAGACAAATTTACACTCAAGATTATAAAATACAAGGTCTATTTTGTCTAAAGTATGTAATACAAACTGTAATAGTGTTTCTGATTTTGTATAACTACATTCATTACGTAAGTTTCAGGTCTTTGAAGGTTATACTAAGTACTAAAAGTACCTACCTACTGTATTGTTTTGTAATTTACCAAAATTTCTTTTTTACGAAAAGAATGATGAACGAATGAGTTTTATGATTTATGAAAGGGGGCTAGACGGAAAAAAATAAGACCAAAAGTTGTAACGACCGACACTTTTTGCTATAGCTGAAGTTCTATGATAAATCTAATAATGATGATGAGATGATGATGATGGAACTTCGTTCCATCCGGGTGTCCCTTGACACCTCTTAAGTTGTTTTTTATTATTATAGGAATTTGTATTATTTTTAAAGTTTTTTCCAAATTATAATAATAATATTTTTTTTTTATATATAAGAATAAATCCAAATGAGGTTTTGTAGTGTTCTTATTGCTTTACAATGTGAAAGTGTTATTATCCTTGCTGAAGTTCTTATCTGTTATACTAAAACTATAATCAGTGACTATGGTTATTTAGAGTGTTAGGTACATTTTGCTTGGTAGCATTATAACGCCGCGCGCATACCTCTTCGGGAAAAAGGCGTAAACGTATGTATTTTGGATTAAAGTTTTATCTAACTAACTGTAATCACTTGTGTTTTACAAAATCACAAGTAGCCTATTTAAAGTTAATTGTTTTAGAATAACAGTATAAAACAAAATATTGTTTGTACATAAATCCTTGGGATATAATTCGGAAAGCCTCACGAAAATCTCAAAGGTTCACTCACAAATGACACCTTGGGGAAGGCTTAACCCGATATCCAAGCCATATTACTCTTATTTGGGTTGCAAATAAATTCAAATTCACTATTCTGTTTAAGCCTAAAACTTCCACCTTTTTCAAAACTAGCTTTTCCTTGCGACTTCGGATTCTAGGCGGCGCATCAAGATAAAACCTGTATCAGATTCTAAGTTAGACCGGTAACAACACAACTACGAAAACCGCATCCAATTTGGTGCAGTAGTTTTTCCTGATGCGTTTACATGCAATTAATTATAATTGCATGTAAACGCAACGCTATTAAGCGGCATCTCTTTCTGACTGTCCTCAAGCGGAGCTAAGTACTTGAGTATCGGTCTGTAATAGACGCATAACATTAAGCAGCATAGTGCTTTCTCTACAACAATAGTATTTTCATACCATCTATTTGAAAAGTGACGCTTTGGTCCTCCATAAGAGGGAGCAAAGTGTCTTTTCCGATAGGGTTTTAATAAGTGCGAATAAAAGTGTTTTGAATATGGAGTTAAAAATATTCTATAACATTCTTAAGCATAGAGATTAGCAAAATAAGTTTACAGCTAAGGTTCGCGCCACTGTAGCGTAAAACATTAGTTCCATTTTTCGCCGCATTAGGCTGACATAGCTGAATGGCGTTCAATGGTTGTGCCACACTGTCAGAAAAAAACTTGCTGTGTCAATAGGCGCGCTTTCGTAGCTATTTTTCTCATAGAGAGATATGAAAAGCAGAGTGTATCCTTCGGTCGCAAAATTATTTTTACCTTTAGCTACGTACTTTAAATCCCTCACTTAGTTCATAATTCTACATTAGAATCCCCCACTTCGTTCATGATTTCACTCATTCATCACTACATTAGAATCCCTCACTACGTTTGGGATTCTATTCTAGAATCATTCACTATGTTTGTGATTTCAAAAAACGCCCTTGCTGTAAAAATATCGTTTTGCTCCCTTATGACACAATCTACTATTCTCAACAATGTGACTGGTAATTCGAGGAAATCCTTCAAGGGGGTGAATGAGAAGCCGATGCCTTCAGCAAAAAAAAACACTACCTTAATTTGCGCAAATAAAAAGTTAAATTCCTTAGTTTTCAATCGACATCAAAAAAGGAGGTTCTCAATTCGACATGTATGTTTTTTATCTTCGTTACCTCAGAAGTTTCGTCTAAGTGAACCGATTTGGACGATTCTTTTTTTATTTGAAAACTGGTGCTTCCCGTGTGGTCCCAATTTGGTCCAGTTCTGACAATGGCATCCACGAGAAAACCATTATAACTCTTAAATTTACATTATTTATGTGCGCGACAAATGGACAAATAACTCAATATCACGCCAACCGATTTCGATGATGCTTTTTTTAACCTACTTCAAAAAAAGAAGAGGTTCTCAATACGACTGTATTTTTTTAGTTTAATTTGTTAAAGTCGGTTTTTTACGTGTGCAATATACGCTACGTAGTATATGGCAAATTCAGAATAACCTTATTTTAGAAAATTGCACAAAATATTGTTTTATTTTTATTTATTTAAAGTTTTTATATTTATATATGTATGCTGAATGTTGATCGGTTACTCTGTTACCTCCTGAGAGGGTTCCCTTGATTTACCAGTCACACTGTTGGTACATACGTACGGCATTTTTCAAAGGTGCTACAAATTTTTATTTCATCTTAGTATTCTGGTCAACCTTGATCAAGAGCTAATGTGGAGAAGAGCCAAGAACATACGTGACAGCGGAAAGGCTATTGGCAGAGTACAAATCAATAGTAACGCCCATCCGCCCTTCGAAAGTAATTTCTGATCAATCTATGGATGGACCCATTATTTTAGTTAGAAACTGTGTTAGGTACTTTAGTATATTGTATAAAATTATTCATTTTGGTCTACACACAAAAAAGGAGTGATTTGAAATATTTGCTTAGCGATGTAAAAAAACCCGGCTAAGTGTGAGTCCGTACTACCGTACAATTTAATAAAAACCGGTTTCTTACACCCCTTATAATCTGTTTTTTTATTTATGTTAAAAATATTATAGGTATAAAAAGCGAAAATTTATTTATTTTTATATTTTTTTTGTTATAGTGGCTAAAATACACATTCTGTGAAAAATTTACTGTCTACGGATCTATTACGGATCATGAAATAAAACCCACTGGCATACAGACGGACGGAGTTATAGGGAGTACTACACTACAATAAAGTACAATGAAATAAAATATAATCTTATGCTTTTTATACCCGAGGGAGAAGGCAAAGGTATTCTGTTTGTGGAAATACCCACGTATCACCAGTATATTTTTTGGATCCCTAAACGTGAAAGGTAATGAGATCATCGACGAACCGGAGTGCTGTCACACATGTCTTAGAATTAATTCTGGGACCTGCGGATTTCTTCACTATGGTTTACTTCACCCTCGAGCTAGCGATGAAAACTCATCAGGCCCTCACCAGAATTCGAACGTGTGCCTCACAAATGAGAAGCGGTCTCCTAAACCTCAACGCTATCTCTGATCTCGCATAGTGCGTCAATATCTAAAAAGGAGTAGCAACATATTTTGTGCAAACAGTTACACAAAAATTGTCATACCTTAACCCATTTCATTGAAAGCCTGCCTAGCTTCCCTTTGTCTCTATTATATTTAATTATTACTATCCATCCATTAGACTGATGAAAAGTCACTATATTAAAAGTTTTTTTTGGTAACATACATTACAACTTCAATTAGGTGAACTTGGGTCGTGAAAATAGGTAGATATGGTTCTTTGTCAAGGATTTTGCCAGTCATATACGAGATTATGGAAGAATAAGTAGATATATTTAAAATAGTATTAAAAGCAAAGTTTCGGAAAAAGGTAAGACACTTTTTTGCTCTTAAAAAATTGATCACTATTATCATCATATTGGATCCATTATAAGATCCTACTAACCTAACTATGGATCAATCTTAAAGAACAAGAGACAGTACCAATGCAAATCTCTCGCGTTTCATCCACATCAATAACGATTCATACGTGCTAGTTGGTTTTGGTACTTCTTATCTGGCTTTTCTTCTGCAGGCGTATTCACGGAGCGTCGATGACATGATCACAGATGTCGGTATCGAAAACGAATGTCATATTTGACATAAGAATTCGTAAAATTTTCCGTGGCTGTCGGAAACGCCTAGAATACAATTTCCGAAGTCTATAGATTCGACTTCGGAAAATTTTTCACTCGACCTGAATCGAACGGAAACTGTGTCGAGCCTCCGTGAATATGCCTGCAGTACGTGGTTGATGTGATGATATGAGTAAGTCAAGATTAGAACTTACAATCTCTCATCTCCCTTGTACTACGGGTATTATTGTCTTATTCAGTTCTTTTCTTCCGGATCTAATATGACAACAAAACATTAGCATTCCTTTCTCAATCCAGCCTCCATTTAGAGAAGTAGCAAATGAAGATTACATTCGATTAATTCGCTAAGTTAGTACATATTAGTGACTATGCTTCTTTAGAGTGTTGCGTCAATTTTACTTGGTCACGACCAGTTGAACGCTAATTTAATATCAATACAGTTTACAAAGCCACTCGGTTATCCTCTCGGGTCACTATATCCTCTTTCACGTTCTCGAATCACCCCATTCTTCACTCTTATTATCGTACTCTATATATTTATCTATCAGTATTACGTAACGAGTCCTCGTGGACCTTGTAGTACAAAAGTCGAATAAAAGTTTTCGGTTTATTACCTGAGAGCAAAAAACATGTCTAACATCGGTAGTTGATAACACTCCACGTTTTAGGGAGGCAACAAATTTCGGCTAAGAACTATCGGTAAAGCCCCAGGGAGTGACCATAGTAACTTCTTACTGTACTAACTTTGAGGAGTATTGTGGCCGTTTTGAAATGTAACCTTTGAGGGATATTACTTGTGCTCTACCTAAATATTAATGTGTTATAATAAAGAACATTCTACATCGCGAGTCTTATAAATCAAAGATTGAATAACTTACTTAATTTAATGATGTTACTTTCTTAATGGGGGGAAACAATAACATTTATTTACAACGAAAATATACATTAATTTACAATATTTACTTACAAATAAAAAATATCCTCCAAAGAGGAACCATGTGGGACAGTGCCCAGAAGACTGGCTGATCCTTCGACAAAGATAGCTGTCAGCCCTCTGGTCACCTGAAGCCTCGACGAAACGCACTGACAGCTCTTTGAGGAGCTGCCGCGCCTCCGGCCCCCATGGTCCCATGGTCTCCACCCCAAACGGCACAAACATGTAGCCCTCATTAAGATCGGCATATTCATCGGCACAGAGGTGTCATCGCTGTGGGATGGGGCCAATGTGTCGGCACATGTGGCATCCCACACCAGCGACCTGCCATGTTTCCATCGATCGACGCACAGCTAAAACCGTTAAAAAAAAGGCTAAAGGTTTCTTAAATGACATAAGTGAGGCAACGCCACTGGTCATCCGCTAGTCGTTCGTATTTCTTTGGGGTGCTGACATTTTCCATGGTACTGGCAATTATTTAAGATTTCTAGTCCGCATAACGCCAACCTCTATTTTGCATAACACAACATTTATTTGGCACAACTTTAATCCTCAATTACCATACCATTTACCAAACAAGCCACGTCAAGGTATAGTTTTGATTAAAACATGACGTATAATAAATCAATTCCAAAGTTCCTAAGCTTAGTACAGTCAAGAGCACGGCGAGGAGCTAGACACATTGTACTTTGTAACGTTCTTAATACAATCGCCTTAGAGGTCGGACTCGCACTACAAGTGTAAAGCTTCATGTTCTCTTGACTGTACAAGGGTACGTATCTCGAAATGCTAATTCCCATCTACACGGACGAAAATATTGCTTACCATTATTACGGGTCCAAATTTCCGGAGATTTCGTGCGTTTTCGGTTATCATTATCGAGATCTGGATTATGAAAATATAATTTAACATGTTCAACGATACTTAGGTACATAACAGAAATTAGTATCGCGAAAGGAGCAACACAAAATCTTGTTACCCACTAAAACTAAATTACAGTCCCTAACCCATCCCGTAACGAAAAGCAGACACAATAGGATTATCAAGTGTCCTTAACCCCGTTGGACGCTATTCTTCCCTGAATATACCTAATAGGTACCTACGCAAGACTCTAATAAAATTAAAAACACACATAACATTTTGAAACCTCTATTACCGATGAGTTATATTCCTTTCATTGAGCCAATTGTATACTTATTATATTTCTAGGTTTTCTAGGCAAAAATAAAAATAATTAAATTTTATTTGCGTAATCAACAGCCAAGAAAAACATAATATTATGTGTGTGCTGTACACACACACATCAACTCTAAACGGACCGACACCACCGCCTTGACTATATTGTTTGAGCTTGTCCCACGGCGAGGCGAGGCCCACACACGGAGGTTAGCGAATTTCATACAAAGAATATTAAATGGCACGAGTTGAAAGTGTTGAGAGGGTTCTGATCCGTTTCAGAGTTGATAAGTTTGATGTAAGTGAACTTTGATAGCTTCGTGGTTAAAGAGCCCGCTTCGCGTGAAGCTCGGGTTTTATTCCTGGCGAGGGCTTGTACCAATACGTACATATTTATCACTAGGCCGACGCTGAAGGAAAAGATCGTGAGGAAACCCGAAGGTCCCAGAATTGATTCTGAGGCATGTGTAACAGACCCGGTCTAGCTACCTCACCACCTATCACGTTTAAGGGTCCAAAAATATGCTGGTGAAACCGTGGTATTTCCAGGACTGCCTACTACTGCCTACCCACTCGCGGGTACAAGACGCGCGAATTTATTTATTTATTTTCACTTTGTAACCTCAAAACGAAATCCAACTACATTAAACCACATAGCAAACCATAGCTCAAGGTACTTTAATAAAGAAAATCCTACAAAGTTCTCAGTCAGGCCTCAGGGTCTCACTAGGAAACTTGTTTGTTTAGGGTCTCCTTCTAACTTATGACATCCGGAATGGGCAGGAGTGATAACCGCAAAATTTTTAAATGTCATAAGTGACCTTTATACATAATCCAGCGTAAAGCAATGCATTGCGTTTCTTTGAGTGAGTGAGGTAACCGGAGGCCCCATTCCCCCCCTCCCCTGCCCTCCCCCCTCCCACTATTACCAACTCCTAAGGCCGGCAACGCAGTTGTGACTCTTGAGTTGTAGGTGTCCATGGGCGACGGTAGTCACTTACCATCAGGTGACCCGTCTGCTCGTTTGCCCCCTTTTTCTTATAAAAAAATAATCCATATTTTGCATGGTCACAAAGTACGAACAGCCGAGGTCTAGAACCATGAAATTTAGCACAAAAGTTTCTTAAATGACCTAAGATGTTCTTTTTGGAAACTCGCTAGGGATCCTCTGGTATGTACAGACAACAAGCGAGTGCCCACCGGATCCTGTTTATTCCCGTTGGCGAAGAAAATTCAAAAATGTTTTTATCGCATTATGCCTTTTATGCCTGGGGAAATTCGATGCAAAATTTCAAGACCAGCCGTTTGGTGTGTGCGTTGACAGATCAGTCACGGTTTGCTTTCATATACGAGTAGGTATTATACGGATTATGAAGAGGAAATTTTTCCTGTGTATAATTTACCAGCGTAGTTCCCGTTAACGTAGGAATACGGGAATAAAATATAGCATTCAAAAATATACTCGAGGATCTTCTAAATTTCCATTGTAGAAAGAATTTTTAAAATTGGTCCAGTAGTTTTTAAGTTAATTCATAACAAACATACAAAAATACAAATATTTCCTCTTTATAAGATTTATTGTATATGTGTTTATATGTTCGGGGTAATTTCATATACCTATAGACTTGATACTGGTATATCGATTAAAGGTAGCTAACAGGAAGTGGTTATCCGTGCGTGCTCATAACTCGCACAACAAATTGGGCCATTTAGCAAATTGCCCTGTTTCTCAATAATCGTTAAAATTTACCACTAAAACGATTCCCACATCGCATAGATATTTTGAAATACAACGCCCCAATCAGTATATTAATATAAAAAAAATACGATGCATTCGTACTTTAGTTTTGTCTAACCAAATTTCTTAGCCCTAAATTCAGTTGATAAATTTTTCGGAAAAATTTAACACATTAAAAATAGCTGAAATCGATACTGAACAAACTAATTTCAGGACTTTCACTTATTTTGTTACATATTATTACATGCTCGTCACATAGGTACTATTTATTTATTTATTTAAAGATATAAATAGTTACTATTTAGTTCTTTAAATTGTAGAGTTTTATAAATTACTAGCAGCTCCCCGAGGTTTCTACTAATAATTTGGATATGGAAACCTAAAAATTTACCTAGGGTAGGATTACCTACCCTATTTAGTTGGTCGGGATGCTTATAGCTGTCCGTAGCATACGAATCGCCTAGTCTGTTCACTAGTGCCGAAACGAATTGAAACATTCTTTTTATTAAACAGAAAAGGCTCAAGGCGATTTAATTGAGTACTGAACTCAACAGTTTGTTTGAAATTAATGAAACATTAGTTTGAGCACTTTGAGCCCGTCCATAGCGAAGAGAAGATTGTTCGGTTTGTAAATACGCTGACAAGTTGCTGGAACAAGAAATTTGCTTGACTTCAATGAGGTTTTGTAACGGAGCGATGGTTAGAGGTAAAGTGGAAATAGTTATCTACTATATAAAAATAAGTCGGGTTTTCCTTCCTGACGATTTAACTCGAGAACGGCCGGACCGATTTTGATGAAACTTTTTGTGTGGGTTTGAGTGGGTCCAGGGATGGTTTATAGCAAAGAAAATTCAGCATTGCACCCGTGCGAAGCCGGGGCGGGTCGCTAGTATTAAGTAAAACTAAACCCCTACTACTGAAAATGTAGCCTATTTTACCGAGACTGTAGTCTGTTATTGTAATAAGAAACCGATTGACATCTCATTTATCAAAATAATACCTAAATACATATATACATAGACTGTTACAAACATTTACCCTTTACTTTTGGATTCGCTGTAACCGAGCTCGTGTCGGACCACGCATAGTGAAGGGTTCTGTAGACAGGATAAAACATGCAAAAAAGATTTTATTTTTCGGAAGTGTTAATATGTTTATATTTTATAGTAGGTATTTCTCGAAGACACTGTATAAAAATGATGTGGCTGCTGTTGCTAAGCTCAAAACAGAAAATCCTACTAATATTATAAAGAAAGTTTGAAAGTATGGATGTATAAATATACGGATGTTTGTTCCTCTTTCACGCAAAAACTACTAAACGGATTTTGATGAAACTTTACAGTTAAATAGCTTATACATCAGAATAACATATAGGCTATATATTATCCCCGTATTCCCCACGGGAACGGGAACTACGCGGGTGAAACCGCTCAGAACTGCTAGTATCCTATATAACTGTTGTTCCGGTAGAAACATTAGGTATAGCTCATGTTACTTTAAAGAAAGTTTCTTTCCAGCTTTCCATTTGTGAAAAAAATATTAAAAACCTATCAAGGTATCAGTTTCGGAGTCTATTTATTACAAACAAACATTCTTTTTTATAATCTTAGTGTAGGTAATATTGAAGAATAATGTTTTGGTTTGTCCAATTATTAAACGAACGGGAGGGCAATTCCACTAAATGTCAACGGTTACAGTTCGATGACAATGACATGCCAATGGTCAATCGATGGTGTTATGTGCTCTGAAAATGCCAAAATAACACTATTGACTGACCATTGAGATGTCATTGCCATATAATTATAACCATTGACATTTAGTGGAATTGGCCCCCTGGTATACTTTGTATTAGAATAAAAAGCACGAGTATACCCATTTGTGTTTACTTATGCATATTTTCCGACGATTTTCCATAGCTTTGCTTCTCTACGCTTCTAGCTCTGCAGAAAAGCAATTACAGGAAATGAAATTTTATGTTTTCAGCGAAACGCTTTTACATCAAGAAAAGTTTTAAAGTGTTTCCATAGGTTTCTAATATAGCATTACCTATATAATTTTATAATTTTTTATATATTTTTAACTTACAATTACTATAAGAATAACGTTCTAAGTACTAAGCCATACTATTATTTTAAAAAGAAACTGATATTTACCATCGATCCTTTACTATGTAGACTTTTCAAAGCGGTTCGCGAGCAAGCAGAGCCTGTACTATGGGTACTAAACAACTTATAAACATACTTAAATAAAGCTGATTATACACTCAGACACGAAGCCAACAGACACGTTCATGCAGTAGTACAGTTTCGTCCAGTGGATATTCATCCTAATAAAGAGGTACTAATACTGTCTGGTACGTGTACCTACATAGTCTCGATTGGCCTAATTTAGGGAGTGATTCACTATTTCGTAGTCTTTACACGTAACGAAACGAAATCTCATTATTGCTTTCTCACTGTGCGAGTATTTTGAGCGTCATACATAACTCATAACCACAGACATCAATAACATAGACGCCAATTAAAGTAACTCCTTCTAAGCTTAGGCTCAACAGCTACAAAAGACATTTCTAAATTTTGTTTTATATGATTTAATTGGTTGTGCCCCTGAATATTCAAATGTATTTAAGTACAGTTTTTCAGTATCCTAGTGTGATATGCTGCGATTGGGACTAAATATCCATTTGAGACACTATTCAGTCCCAAATTTACAATTATTTATTTACTAGCCATGTGTTCAATGACGTAAAATGACAAACTTTTATCCCCATTGTAACCGCCTAGTGCGGATCAATTTACAAAAATCATTTCTTATTGCTTAGGACTTACGATACACGAGGATTAATTTCGGTAGTGCGCTGTGGTATCATTTCAGATTTTGACCTATTGGTGTAAAACAATAAGTTATTTTCAAGAGACGAACGCGCTCGGGTACTTACGGGTTGTTGTAGAACAAAGTTGCCAGCGTCCGAGTTTTTTTTTATTAGTGATGGGCTTACTCTTGACCCCAGACTAGCACGAGAGCATAGACGGGGCCTATGATGGGACGAGCTTGCCCAGGAGATGTTCACTCGATCCTTGAAGGCTTGTGGGTGGGGTATATTCAAATCGCGTGTTTACATGATAGCAGCATCCGAACTCGCTTTATGAGCTCGTACCTTGACAACGCGACTTTACTATCAGCTCAAGAAATTATTTCACACCTGCACCATTGTTGGAGCACTTACAAAAATCATTAACGTTCATCCAACTTTTATTGCGAAGTCGACAAAATTCCGAAGTAAAATGCTCAATTTACATATCTTTTCCAAGGCTCTGTGAATTTTTTATGCGCCGTCCGCCATATTCATAACTTTATGAACTATATTTTAAGTGAGGGACCGCTGAAACGTGAACACTGGAATTGAAATTATTCTGAATAACAAAATAAAGTGAGGAAATGATAAAATATTCAAAAAGGAGACATCAAACAATTGTCTAAAGTTGCGAATATTTTTGTGTACATACCTAGCTTTTATCTCTTTGTACACAAAAATATTCTGTACTAGCGACCCGCCCCGGCTTCGCACGGGTGCAAAGCTACTAAAACCTTCCTCTTGAATCACTCTATTTAAAAAACCCTTTCAAAATCCGTTGCGTAGTTTTAAAGATTTAAGCATACATAGGGACATAGGGATATAGGGACAGAAAAAGCGACTTTGTTTTATACTATGTAGTGATAGTAATATAATCTTCACACCTACCTTTATAACCACATGTTTGTATAACCTTCAAAATAGCTAAACATATTTTAAGTCTCTGATTTTGTCATTTTAAAGGCAGACTTGTCTAGACAAGGGTAATTGCTAGAAATTACATTGAAATGCCACTATTAGCTTATCGCTTATCTCTATTCAAAATAAAATTATTTACCTACTTTTGTAACGGTAAACGTTTACGTTTCCGAAAAAACCGCGAAATCACGAAATTATTTTTGAAAAACGAAGAAACAAGACGATTGGCGATCCTTCTGCTTACCTATTACAAAAATTTACCTACTTAATACATAACTGTAAAACATCCCACAATATTAATAAATCGCAAAAGTTTATGAGGATGGAAGAATGGATGGATGTTTGTACGTTCGTACTCTTTTACACACAAACTATTTAAACGATTTTGATGATACTTCACAGTACTAGTGTATTTATTATTCACGATTCCCCTGTTTATAGGAATCATGTAAATAAATATTTATTTAAAATACTTTCATTTGAAGTGGTCAGCTACTCCATACTTTTGCCTACCTGTTATTAGAGCCTAGAGGAAGGTGCGACTCTATTATTGTCTTTCATTCATAATTACTGGTTTTTACATTGAAATGGTATGACTGATGACCAGGCATGATAAATAGAATAGTGCTATTCGTTAATGAAGTACGGTAGGGTGCTTACAAAGAAACAAAAGTTGTCTACCAGTACCTATATGGACATGTAAGCGTCATACTACATGGCAAACTTGTGAGCAGCTGTTAGCTCTATTAGTGACAAGTCGGCGCGCCGTTAGCTCTTACAAAAGATTTGGCTGCAAAACAGATAGTTAACGGTGTTCACGCATCACATTTAGTCTATACTAGTAGCGCCCCGCGGTTTCACCCGATAGTTCCCGTTTCCCTGGGAATACGGGGATAAAATATAGCCTGTGTTTTTGATGGATAAGCTATATAACTGTAAAGTTTCATCAAAATCTGTTCAATAGTTTTTTGCGTGAAAGAGGAACAAACATCCATACATACAAACTTTCGCGTTTATAATATTAGTAGGATTCTTCATGTAATACAAATTTGTCAGCAGGTCGTAGCTATACATAGATTTTATCAAACGACAGTTATTCTGTCTAACGGTTTAGTTGCTAATATTAATCCCATACATTTGTTATTCTATTCTACTGAAGTTTCACGACTTTGCTAGGCCCTTTGCTACCTAAGTTAAACGAGGGTTTTATTCTCTTCGTTGGCAGTCGCTTTTTATTTTTTTTATTTTTTTTTTTATTTATGTATTGTCATTTATTTATTGTCATAACTGTGTACAGTGGTTGTTAGTTAACACATTTATAAAAGTTGGTAGGTATCAACAGTTTGCCTTTTTCAGACGTACAATAATAAATTTGAGAAAATTATACAAGAATGTTTAGTTTAGAACTTAGCAAAAAAATCACTTAAATTATAGAAGCATTTGGATAACAGCCATTCTTTTAATTTAATTTTAAACAGGACACCAGTTAATGATTTTAAATGTTCGGGTAAATTATTAAATATTTTAATTCCCGAAATGTAACATAAAATTAATTTGAAACACTGACTTATTAAGAAACTAGCGACCCGCCCCGACTTCGCACGGGTGCAATGCTTATACTAAAACCTTCCTCTTGAATCACTGTATCTATTAAAAAAAACTCAACAAAATCCGTTGCGTAGTTTTAAAGATTTAAGCATACATAGGGATTAGGGACATAGGGATATAGGGACGGAGAAAGCGACTTTGTTTTATACTATGTAGTGATACGTTACAGTGACTAAATTTTCTTATTTTTTCTTGGTAGCGCTTTAAAGCCATGCGCATGACAAGTCGGGTGCTAATGTCCACTAATCTTTATGGTTTACAAAGCCGTATAACTTCTTAGCACTATTTTGTTTGCTTGGACCGCTATACTTATTTGTTTGTTTCCTTTTAACAGTCTACTAGGTATATCAGGATATGTGATAGATAATAACATTGTTACTAACATATACTTTGGAGTACTTTGTATGAGGAAATCAGCAGCCACCAGTACTGATTTGTACTTTGTAACCGCATCCTGTTACGGAAATACTTTGTAAATAAGCACATTAAATTTATTAAAAAGCTGACTTTTATGTACCTATTGAAAGGAGCAGCAATACATAAAGTAAAACCACACACAACAGAACAATACATAATGAAGAGGCAAACAACATTAAAGACATGTGTAGAGTACTACAATGTAAATATTTACTTTAGATACAAAATCTTAGTACGGTCAACACCAACCACAACAACAACCTAAGCAACCATTTTGTACTTTAAGGTTATGTTTTGGTTGATGGATGTTTTTTATAAAATAAAGATGTGTTAATTTATGCGTAAACGTATAAATGTTTTATTTTTATGTAACGAGACGAGTTTCCTTTAACTTATAAATGTATCTAAGTATTATATTCGAACGCACTGTACATGAAAGTTACGCTGCTGTCTGTACCTTTCATCTGTGTTTGTTCAAGAAACACGGTGAATATCGTAATACCGCACTAACCGTCGACGAATAAATCATAAATGGATGTTACGGAAAATGGGCTAGCGATTACCGAAAACGACCGGGAATAATCAAGTATTATCGAAAGTGCTTTCGATGAGGCGGACCAATTAATACCGCATTAAGGAAATTAGGAGCACGGAAGGGATTACATTACGCTTACCTTGTGAAGTTTTATCTAAGCTCTAATAACATAGTTTGCTAGGAATTATTATTATTTATTTATTTATTAAACAAATTTCTTTATTAAATACTAATACAGTTCCCTGAAAAACTGTTTATGACAGTTTGTCTGCAGGTATGAGTCTCTGGTATAATATTATTTTTACATTTTAATTTATTGTGTGAGTGAATACAATCATCTATTGTTTAGTAAGGCTGAGATGTAGATGATAAATTTTTTTTACACCCTGGGGTATATGAGTAGGTACATAATAATAGCTTGTACCTCAAGGGTAAACATTTTCAGACAAATATTTAAAAAGCATTTTGGGATTGGAGTAATATCAACACAACATTTTATGTAGGTATTTATTTTATTCAACATAATATGTATGTATTTATACCAGATTAAACTATTCGGAAGGTGTAGTTTTGTATGTTTGTATGTGAGTCAATTCCTTCAACTACACGGTTTGACAGATTTGCTGTTATATTTGTCTTCAACTCAGAAGTGTAATTTACATTTTCAACCTTCTGCGCCAGTAGGTACGTTATATTTTTAATTATTCTGTGGTTTTAATAAAGTGGTGCGTTAATTCAGTACGTCTTTTTTTATTAATTTTAGATTTACTTTTTGGAGTGAAATTCTCTGTTGCTTGCTATCGTCTTAGTTTTATCTTTACAGTTTAATACTCTACATTTTAACCCATCTATTCATTTCACCTCGTTTAGTTTGTTTAGCGTCTGTGTATCAAATTAGATACTCCAGGCGTGAATACGCAGATAAGAATAGATATGCCAATTAAAAAAGGAATAGTCGCATAACTAATATTTCTACACAGCTATTGCAACGAGAAATAGCATGAAACAAATACATTCCAATGAAGTATATTATTCTTATATAGGTACTACTAAGAAGTAGGTCAGTCAACTGCCAATAGATATAAATAGGTTGTATCGGCGCATCTCGATTGCGCAGGTGACTGAACTGAACTGTAGGGATGCATTTTCATTTGATGAAATTCCTTTTTTAGGTTTAAAACGGGACCCTATTACTAAGACTTCGCTGTCTGTCCGACCTTCCGTCTGTCACCAGGCTGTAACAAATACTAAAAACAAAATAAGATAATAGTACGAAACCCTTCGTGCACGAGTCCGACTCGCACTTAACCGTTTTTTTTTAAATGATGACCTGTTTTACTGCGAAATTTCGCTACTAGATATGAAATATAAAAACGAAAAGTGAAATAAAACTCATATGATTTGCGATCTCATAAGTAGCAAGTTTGACCAACTTGCTACTTAGTACAGTGAATAGAGACCAAATAAGGGGGGTTACCTTACAAACGGTCCGGTAGTTCTAAATTTTTTACATGTTGTCTAGGATGGTTGTTAAGTGTTTAAAATGCAAAATGCACAATTCCCCCCCCTCCGCGCCCGCCGCCATTTTGAAAAAACGGAAAAAAATCGGCACTTTTTTTAGATTTTCACTTATATCTTTGTTTCGGTGCATTTTAGCTACAAAACAGTTCTTTTCAATGTTGTAGAGAATAAAATTCCCTATAATATACGTGTTAAATTTTGTTTGTAGGGCAGATAGTTCACGAGATATGATATTTTAAAAAAGTTAAAAAAATACGCATTTTCCTGAAATTTTTCAAACTTCTAACTTTAGAACGCTGTAATTCAATTTTGGCCTATTTGAGAAAAACAAGTATAAGAATAAAAATTGTAGGGAATTTAATAACCTACAAAATGGATGTATATTTTTTTTAACCAACCTTACGGAGGGGGCAGTAAACATTAAAATGAAAACAACGGCATATTGCGTTTTTTGTTTTGTTGTAGCAATTGTTACTCCACAGTGTATTATTTTCCAGATGTGGCTTGAATTTGGAGTTTATACCAATCTTATTTGGGTTTCTTACATGTATAGCGCAATGATCATCATAAAGGTACTATTTCACTTGAATATTTCACTATTTCACTGGTGATAGGGGAATTTCAAATAAGCCACCAACACAGCAGATACATTTTTTAAATATTCATTTATTTAAACATAGTGAGAACAAAAAGCAGTAATTATCATACAATAATCATTAGTAATTGAACTAATTGGTGAAAAGAAAAAAAAATTATAAGCGCTTCGCTCGTTTTGTAGGTGGTGAGTTCATGAAGTCGGGGTCTTCATTTTCGTAACATAGTGAAATTACTTGATCGGCGTCGTCTTCGTCGTCGACGATCACTTCATTCCTGTTGTCACATTCTTGGCCAGCACAGAATTTGCAAAGGGTGGAACAATTAAGGCCCGCCTTTCTACAGCCACACATCGCCATACAGCCAGTTTTACATCTGCATGAAATAGTCTTGAGCAGGTTTGGGGGAGCCGCGTCTCTACTCATCCTGATAGGCTCCAGTCTTCCAGCTTTTCATTCATTCATTCATCATTGCTGGAGCAGGCGGAGAGGTGCAGCAGGGTCACTGAACCTCTCCGCCTGCTCCAGCAATGATGGGTCTTTCCTAAAAAGTTGGCAGAGTTTATTCAAACCCAAAAATGTTTGAAGTGGTGTCACAGCCCGATATTGCGTGCATCATGAAGTGGATGGGGATTGTCAAAGACCCTATCGAGTGGGGCTGGAGTAGAAAAGCTGGAAAACTGGAGCCTATCAGGATGAGTAGAGACGCGGCTCCCCCAAACCTGCTCAAGACTATTTCATGCAGATGTAAAACTGGCTGTATGGCGATGTGTGGCTGTAGAAAGGCGGGCCTTAATTGTTCCATCCTTTGCAAATTCTGTGCTGGCCAAGAATGTGACAACAGGAATGAAGTGATCGTCGACGACGAAGACGACGCCGATCAAGTAATTTCACTATGTTACGAAAATGAAGACCCCGACTTCATGAACTCACCACCTACAAAACGAGCGAAGCGCTTATAAATTTTTTTTTCTTTTCACCAATTAGTTCAATTACTAATGATTATTGTATGATAATTACTGCTTTTTGTTCTCACTATGTTTAAATAAATGAATATTTAAAAAATGTATCTGCTGTGTTGGTGGCTTATTTGAAATTCCCCTATCACCAGTGAAATAGTGAAATATTCAAGTGAAATAGTACCTTTATGATGATCATTGCGCTATACATGTAAGAAACCCAAATAAGATTGGTATAAACTCCAAATTCAAGCCACATCTGGAAAATAATACACTGTGGAGTAACAATTGCTACAACAAAACAAAAAACGCAATATGCCGTTGTTTTCATTTTAATGTTTACTGCCCCCTCCGTAAGGTTGGTTAAAAAAAATATACATCCATTTTGTAGGTTATTAAATTCCCTACAATTTTTATTCTTATACTTGTTTTTCTCAAATAGGCCAAAATTGAATTACAGCGTTCTAAAGTTAGAAGTTTGAAAAATTTCAGGAAAATGCGTATTTTTTTAACTTTTTTAAAATATCATATCTCGTGAACTATCTGCCCTACAAACAAAATTTAACACGTATATTATAGGGAATTTTATTCTCTACAACATTGAAAAGAACTGTTTTGTAGCTAAAATGCACCGAAACAAAGATATAAGTGAAAATCTAAAAAAAGTGCCGATTTTTTTCCGTTTTTTCAAAATGGCGGCGGGCGCGGAGGGGGGGGAATTGTGCATTTTGCATTTTAAACACTTAACAACCATCCTAGACAACATATAAAAAATTTAGAACTACCGGACCGTTTGTAAGGTATCAGCTCTCTATTCACTGGGTTAACTTGGAGAGTATAGCAGGTGTGGCGTATAAAAATTCATTTGATATGATTTTTTACCTGCTACTTGTGAAAGACCCATGTCTACTGAATAGCCCCCTAGCCAAGATGGAAGCGATAACAAAAGCTGATGATTTTATTGATTGACATGTATGGGATTGACATAAGCACTTGCCAACGAGCGCTAATGTTAACGCGTGCTTATGTCAATCCCATACATGTCAATCTATAAAAATCATTGGCTTTTGTTATCGCTTGCATCTTGGCGAGTGGGGCTGGTCATCTTTGTATTAAATAGTTTCTATCTATATTACACATTTTTATTGAGATTTAACTAATTATTGTCTGCCTGCTGGACGTACGATAGGTAGGTATGTGTGTAATGAACTAATGATACCTGAATAAAATGAGGCCTACTCACGCGAGCTTTTTTATTTATAAGCAAGCCACTCTTTTTGTATTATATTTTGTAAAATTAGTGACGAAATTCCTTTTCTGTCGTCACATTTGTTACTAAATACGAGTTGAGATCATATCTCCAAATTTCTAGTAGGTACCTAGGTATTTTAGGTTAGGGAAGGAACATATTTTGTATAAATATATGAAAAAATATCATAAAAGACATGTAAGTATATTCTAAAAAACAAAAAAATAGTTAATCTCATGATTTTTATCCCCGAGTGGGTAAGGCAGAGGTATTACATTTCTGGACATTTCCCGTTTCACTAGTATAATCTTTGGACCCCTAAACATGATAGGTGGTGAGCCTATAGCCGGACCGGGTATGTTACACATGCCTCAGAATCAATTCTGGAACTATGGATTTCCGGTATGTAGAGCTAGTGATAAATATGTATTTGTGAAACACAAATATGGTTTAGTGAAATACATTCTAATTGATTAAATCATTTTGTTCTATTTTCAACTTTAAGCAATATGTGTAGGTAATGTGCTCTATTGGTTTTTCGGAGCTTTCCAATAAAACAGTGGAGAAGAAAAAAAACATAAACAGTATAGAACTTAATTTGAAAAAAGAATACCTAGGTAGGTACCTACCTAAGTATCCACGAGTTGTGTTGTGTTGCCCTTTATTTGAAGGCCAGTCTATAGTTTTTTATTTAGTTAGATTACTCACTACTGAGTATTGATCAAGGGATGAATTAAATATCCACGTTTTTGGGTGCTTACTAGAGTTTGATCTTTGAATAAATAATACGAAAGTTAATGTCTCAAGATTGATTTTATACGTAAGAATTTATTTACTTAAAATTACTGTCATTGAAATGAAGGTGATATTTATAGATTTTACGTAGAAGGTAGCTATAAAAAAATCATTCATAGATATATATTACAAAAAAAAAAGAAAATTACCAACCACTAACAAAATAAAGTGGCCTACACAAAAAAAAACAGAAAAACATGACAGCAATTTTATTGTTAAACCTTAATATTTAAAAAAGGAAATATTTTTACATAACCACAGTAGACTTAAAATACTTATATTGGATGCAAAATTGAATAATACAACTCATTCCAATCACCATTTTATTCAAACTTCCAAGCTACCTCAGTAAGCTTTGCGGCATTAGTTTTCCAAACAAAATTTTGCAATGAACTTATCCCAAACAAATAAACATTATTTCTCACCTCTCCAATGAATAAATTTCAGGACGCTCGACTTAAGGTCCCCACTTGTGAACACCTCAAAAAACTTAACACACTCTCTAAACAAAACGCTCACCGGACCCACTACCATCCATCGCTATCGAAAATTATAGTTTCACTTGCACAGCACTATTTGATACAAACAAAACGTATTCGGCAATTATTTTTAATTGAATTTGAGTGGCTTTCGGGCTACCGTTATCGGTCGGAGATTAAAAATTTACGCGCTGTGTTCGGAGGGAGGAACACACGAGCGTCTTTGGGGGATGCCTTCCACTGACTGGCGTTGGGCGGACGGCCATAGCCCATAGAGCTAGGCGGGATGTAGATACTGACACTAGGGAATGTCCTGACCTCTCTTCCACTCATTGTCACTTCCACGAGTATTTGTACGTTTTGATTTGTCCGATAAATTATTCTGTGCATATTTAGACGACTAGATAATGTATAGACATATTCTACACCAATGTTATGAAGATTAAAGTATGTTTGTTTCTAATGAATAGGCTATAAAACTAGTGTACCGATTAAAAAAAATTCATTAGGGAACTTACGGGGCAAGTATTTTATTTATATTATATTGGTTTCCACTGTCATTTCCATGACAAATATTTCAAAACAGTAGTATTCCCTACGATTATCAGTAGTTTTAGATGTTGATCAAAACATATCACTATATAACTGTCTGTAGATAAAATAAAACATCGTAATTTGCAGTTCTTAAATCAGGAAATCTTCCAACATCTGAAAACCTAGAAACTTGTAATTTTATGTGTAGGCATCTATCAAAAAAACAATCACAATATTACCAAAATTAATATTTTTTATGATTTTTTCAAAATTGAGGTACCTCGCATAATTACAATACTTAGGTACCTACCAAGGAGGAAGTTCCCTAACTGCAGCTGTAAGTTTCCAAAACTTGGGCGTCTCGGTTTAAGTCTTTAAGCCTCACTGCACCTGTCCAGAATATAATCAGGCTGACACCAATTATGGCAATTTCTGGACGAATTTTAAATTTTTCTACTTTTTTCCTGCACTCCTGCTCTATCCTTTCTCGTATGCTAGCAAATACCAACAGCTTAGCAGAGCAGCCGCCTAAGTTACTGTGAATATCTCATTTGAAGCTGCTTTATTTAGCAATAGCAACTAGCGGGTGTACAGAGGCGCCGGCATGGATCCTATTTATTTCCGTTCCCTTGGAAATTTCCAAAATTCCCTTCTTAGTGCTCTCTTACATCATTTAAAACACATTAAAATAAAAATAAAATCACCCCTTTTATCCTCGAGGCAGAGGTATTCCATTTCTGGATATACCCACTTTTCATGATATTTTCTGTGGACCGCTAAACGTGATAGTTGGTGAACCTACCGTCCGGACCGGGTCTGTTACACATGCCTCAGAATTAATTCTGGGACCTGCGGGTGTCCTGACGATGTTTTCCTTCACCGTCGAGCTTGTGATGAATATGTGCGTAAGTTTTTGAAAAAACAGCTGATAAACACAGGTACATGAAATACATAAAACCAACGAGCACGTAACATGTTCCTGTACATAAGATTAATTAATCAGGATCGAACCCCACTCTCTCGCTAAGGTGGCTTATTTGCTACTGACCCAACAGACCCGTAAATAAAGGAAGAAGCAAAAATATTCCTGTCGAAATATTCCCCTTTTGACGCTAATGTAACTCTAAATTCGTTACGACAACATAAGTCAGTCAGTAATAGGAATACCTACGAGTATCTTGCTGCGCAGTATAAATGGAATGGATTCAAATATTATTCAGGCAATTCATATGTAGGTACCTACTTTATTCTAAGTTCACGTTTCTCGTTTGTATATCCTTTACACACTGTGTTTATCTGACGTTATTGAAAAGGTTTTTTGAGGCTTCCTGCCTTTGAAAGCGAAAGGGTAATGTTTTGTATACGTTTGGAAAAAAGAAACAATTTCTCGATCAACCCCGCTTAGCTACTTAGCTACTTGCCACTAAACGAAAGTCTTATTTGCTTAGCCGGCCTTCGCTTATTTGTTATTGAAATTCAAAATTCAATAAAAAACATCATTTATTTTCTGTAGGTACACTTAGAAACGTCAATAGTCTAATAACAAGGCACTCTAAACTCGTCCATGAAGATTGACTAAATGTAGACAGCAGCCTATCTCTATTGACGAGTTGCTAGTTCCAAATGCAGTACCCCGAGAACAACCAGCAAGAAACTCAAGGCCAGCTCTGTTTAATCCCATGTCTTACTAGTAATTATCGTTTACAATAATAATTATGATTAATAGCCTGACATTTCGTCCAGTCGGTTAATATCATGCATGTTGGTCTACTAAGCAGTCTGTAATTTTTAGTAGCTTTTTTATGTATTTTTTGCATATCTATTGTTTAAAATTTGTCAAGAGGCAAATTTTGTAATTCGATTGGAATATTATTGTACCTAAATAATACTACTACCTACTACAAATAGTAACCATAAAAAACTATGTATCAGTGACTATACTTAGAATTTGTTACACTTATACATTTATATAACTACTTGTCCGTATTACAGCCCGATCTTCAAGCATGAAACAGAGGAAATTTGTCTGTATAGCAAAAATAACTGTCTCTGTGTCTGTTCGTTACGTTTTACGGCTAAATCTCTGAACTTTTCTTGTCAACACTGACTTTACAGGAATATAATAGGTATTATTAATATTATGAGTCTTTTGTTGGTTAAACTTTTTTTAATGCCAGGAAAGACGCGATCAAGCGCTAGTTACACAAGCAGGTTTTCGGGGATATTTCGACGATTCCGTTGAGACTTTCAAAAAACCCTTTCCGAGAAAGTATTTGTACCCTAAAACCTACATAAGTACATTCTAAATTACAGCTTCATAGATACAAGTAAAGATGAAGTCAGTTACCTGCCTACTGTTTATAAAGGTATACAGAAAATTATTCCCTTGTCAGTGGGCCCACCGTTTTCGGGAGGGTCCATATACGCCAACACCGAAGAAGCAACAGGTCCTCCACTGACTAAGGGATAAGCTTATGTCATACCCACGTAACATATGCCATATTGTATATAATGTACACTAATGTTACTTTAATAATGTACACACCTACGTTGTTTATGTACGCGTTGGACATCAGCCGAACAGCCCCACATGCTGACTTTAAAACCTCATTAGTCTCTACAAATTGCCATAATATTATTAAAAAATACAAAATGCGTCCGTGCGAAAATTAAATTAAATTTTTAATAATTACGAGTCATCAGGTAATTAGCTTTAAGGGTGCTGAGAGAAATACTTCCTTTCAGCATCCCTAAAGCTAGGTACTTAATTATCTGATTGTTTCAACATAAGGTGATTAAATATGCTTGTTCGTTGCTAATATTAATTTTATAGTATAATCTCACGCCTCTTATCCCCGAGGGGGTAGGCAGAGGTATTCCATTACTGGATATACCCACATTTCACGAGATACATTGGACCCCTATGCGTGATAGGTGGTGAGCCCATCGCCGGACCGGGTCTGACTTTACACATGTCTCAGAATTAATTCTGAGACCTGCGGGTTTCCTCACGATGTTTTCCTTCACCGTCGAGCTAGTGATAAATATGTACGTAAGTTTTGAAAAACTCATTGGTACATGCCAGGATTCGAACCCGAGTCTCACTGATTTTCGGCCGGCTCTTTAACCGTCCGGGCTATCACTGCTCTAATGGTAGGTAATATTAATTTTATATTACTTTTAATTACTTTCGGCATAATTAAGAATAATATTGAAGTGTGATTGCTGTCTCCATAGATTTTCTTTGCGACACCCTTACAGGATGCTATAGAATATGAAGAAGTTAAAATAATATTGTTACAAAGTTTTAGAAAGCTAAAATAATTCGATTGATTAAAAAAAACTTAGGTACTCCTTTTATCCCCGATGCACGATGGCACATAGTATGCCATTTCGGACAACATACACGTTTCACCAGTATATTCTTTGGACACCTAAAAAAATTATGGCGTTTTTACAGAAAATACAACTACCTATTCAGTTGAACTTAAAATGCAAAACTGTATCTGTAGTAGGTACAAAATTTCATCAAAATCGTTAGAGTGGTTTCTGAGATACCTGACATATAACATACAACATACATACACAATACAAACAAGAACTGCTCGTTTAAAGTATTAGGATTATCTTTTAAAAGTTATCTACATACAAAGTTGTGCTAAAAAATGTGTACCTACCTACCCACAGAATACATTAGTTAGTCTCTCGTAAGACTACCGAGTGTCGAAATACTAAAGATACCATAAACAAGTTGGTTGAACTCTATCGTGTAAACCTTGCAAATGTTTTCAAAGTAACCCCGAGGCTTCAAGCGAAACTTGTGGATACTTACAATTGTTGCGGTCTCACGGCAGGGAACTGTGGTTATATGAAGAAAGTTATTCAATAAAACTATCTGTACTATGTCTGCTGTTTCTGCATGCACCAAAGTTGCATTGCGTAGTTGGGATGAACTAACGCTCCAAAAACTTTGTTTATTGTATACCGGATACCTACTTCGCACTAACGTACATTGGTTTCTATGATCAATCGCACTGTCGTTCTTTAGCACAAACGTGTTCGCCCAATAGTACTTTCGACAATCGTCATTCGAACTTGCGTAGTAGACCCCTTCTTAGTAGGTATCCGGTATACAGATATTTCAGATAGGTATAGATTATTTCATTTGTTCGAAGAGTTTTTAGCCGAATTCAATTACGCAGACGAATTGTTCGGGCTCATAATTATTATTCGTGAATGTAATCGCTGCTCAATCAACAGCTCTTGAATTAAAATATATGTATCCACAAGCTTTCCATTGGTGTAATAATTTTAAAAATCGGACCAGTAGTTTCGGAGCCTATTCAATACAAACGAACAAAAATCAAATCTTTCCTCTTTATAATGTTACTTTACTGTAGATATTCAAAGGAATCTGCTACATATTATCATAACCGCGATAATCATGTAGAACCCGTTAACATTTTCGTAATTTTAATTTTCTATAACTTTTACGAGCGTAATAGGTATTTAACTTTGCACATCGCGGTAAAATTCACCTGCAGAGTTTATGAATGCAACAAACAGTTTTTGTACGCCGCGTGAAGGTGCAAAAAGCAGGTGTAAAATAGCTTAGAGTTGTGAAACACACATAATGAAATATGGTCGTTTAATGAAATAAAATGAAGCACTCTAGTGCTTTATTAATTTGCGGACACGATAAAAAAGTTGTAAACTTGGCTTTAAAACACTTTTTAAAAGGAATCATTTTACTTTTACGACTCTGTGCTAAAACAGGTGAAGGTTTATACGATTTACACTTTTGATTGAACATTAAGTAGATTCCGGTACTTATACCATTAAGGATAGATAGAAAGAAATAGAAGTCTTACCCTAAATAGCAAGAATAAGAAGAAAACCTAGAATACTTTAATTAGATCATTACGTCAAGCACCAGCCTAGCACGGGCGATCTCTTAGAATAGATCATTTTATTTGTTTCCCGATTACGCGGCTTGACCGTACATGTGCCAGTAAAGGAGTAACTAGGTGGATAAGGCGAAATTAATAACTTATTGTGTCTGCATATTGGTGCTTGACGGAAACCAATTTCGTCTACTAGCTCCAAAATTATTCTAGAGGCATATTTTTAGAACATCATAATATTTACGTTGGCCACTCAATAGGTTCAATGTTAGTAAACTAACAGAACGCATTCACGTGTCCGTTTGTTTGTAATAAATGTCTAATTCACAGACGCAGTTCTAACGTGTTTATTCGAACGCAACTGAAAAACAATATAGAGCGTTGAGATTAGGGATGGACATGATTCATACCTTTTAATTATTTAAATTTTATGAAATTCCTTACTTTTTTCACATGATTTTACCTGTGAAATTTCAGACAACGATAAAAATCACACTTACGACTGGAAATTTAATGAGAAATATGAAAAGTGAAATTAAACTCATATGATTTGCGGTTTCATAAGTAGCAAGCTAGGTGAAGGAGAAAGCCGATGTGACTTATAAAAAAATATTTCGGATATTATTTTTCACATGCTACTCATGAAATGACAAATCCCTAGTTGAAATCCAGAAGAAGTGTAATGTCACTAATAAACTTATAGGTAAGATCGCAATCACAGACAACCTTTACACAAATGTATGTACCTACCTACCCACCTCATACCAACCTACAAGATTATTAATAGATTTCAGAGTTTTCAGTGAAAATAAGAATGGATTTGCAGTATAAATTCAGATGTAGAACAATAATAGCTTCGTAGAATTTTGTTTTTAAAAATTAGGTACACGCAAATAAATAATTACTACACTCATAAAAGGTGATATTTCGCAATAATTTTTTTTTGTTCTCAATTTAGGAGTTCTAAAAGCAATTTAGGAAGGTATTTAGTGCTTCTGTTTTAGTGTTCGTAGTAGAATTTGGTAGTGCCAACTTTAGCTAATGGCAGGAAACTGAGCATTAATTTGTTTGTTGTAAGTTACTCACTGCAAAATTGGTTTTGGAAAAATGTACACAGAAATGATAAACGGAATTCAATATGTACTCAGATTTAATTTAGAGTATTTTAAAGGTCTTGATCTCTCTTGGTCTTGCAGGAATTTACAGCTTGGACTAAAACAAAAAAGATTTATTTATTAAACAGACACTTACAATATATCATAAGAAAGTACGTAAAATAATAAACAAGATAATAGACGGTCAGACTTATAGTAAAGGATCAATAATTGCAACTTAAATCTTGTTCTGATTCACCAAATAGTTAGATTTAGCTAATTCTCAAGTAATGTTGTTAATACTATGGCTTTATATTAGAACAAGAATCAAAATAAAAAAAAGCATTTCCAACTCACCTCACTGCCAACATGGATAGCTAGGACCATGTCAAACTCATTAGCACCGAGATAGATTTGGGCCTGACCATTGTGACCGACGGTGACGGATTTGCCAGTGCAGCTATGGCCGCTTTTTTCACCCGAGATGACGTCGCAATATGTGCCGGCTGGGAGGCAGGTCTATAAAGAAAGAAAATTTATGAATAAAATTTTATCTAAATCTAAAACACAAGGCCTTTGAAGATTGAGCTGTCACATCCACTGGTCACATCTCTTTCATGAAACAGTTATCACCGTACACCAGAATATTAATAACTGATAGTAGGAATCCTTTGAGTCAGATACCGGTGACGTATGTCGGATTGACTTCAAACAGCGCTATAGATTTTGATACCGTACAGGTGCACAGGTACAGGCGGTATCAAAATCATTTAGTGCAATACCGAAATCGTAGTACCACATCACATATTGCTAGTTATGCTGTAATGGTCATTTGTCTTCTAGTAAAAGATCAACTGAAATAGTTACATGCTGAAGTAACATACCTGCAAGTTCTGGTTTAAGTCCCAACTGTCGTTGTTAAAAGCAACGAAGCCCTTTCCGCCACGGCAGAAGGCGATCTGGTTGCTACCGTTGTCCCACCAGTCGTTGACTCCGGTACCTGCAGCTACATTCCTGAAGGCCACCATTGAGAACATTTGGCGCCAACGGTGCTCACAGATCCACCCATAACCACAAGTGTTGTCCTATATACATAGGATAAGTTAGAATCTCAGAAGTAAAAAAAGGACGATAATTCATCAAATTCATTGGATGAACAGAAAAATCTATTCGAGTCTTGTCTACCATAACACATTTACGGAAAGGTTGTCAGTCTGCATTGTCTATAAAGGTCGGTTACGAATAAATTTAGCTAACAAAGCTCTCAATCTTAAAATCACTTCTTACAACATAAATACTTATTGGCTATTAATAACCATGGCAATCAGGAGCCTTAACCTATCTTCAGTAAACCATAGTTATGGTACAAGGTCGGTGCCTACGGGTAAATTTAATGTAACCAGATTTGGTAACTACTTTGGTGATAGGACTTTAAAGAAACGAATACCATATCTGCTAAACAGTTTACCCAAGGAAATCCGCCTTGAAATGTAAAAAAAATATATTTTACCAGAGGCTCATACCTGCAGACAAACTGCCTTATACAGTTTTGCAGGGAATTATATTAGTGTTTAAGATTTTTTTTTATTTAATAAATAAAATAAATAATATTATAATAGTATTTGCCAAACAGTGTATAAAATTAAATAATGTTTAATGTGCTGTGAATAGTTAAATTTACTCGCGTGATTCGGTGGATACGAGTAGTGTGACAGATGAGCTTATGAAATATGTAGAAAACAAAACATACATAATGACGAAAAAACCTACAGCAAAAAACTTAAATAATATGACAAAAGTAAAAATACTAACGGAATTAATAGCAGGGGAGATGATGTTGCCATTGCCATCCATTGGTGGTCCAGCCTCGGTGTTGGAGAAGTCGAAGCTGCTCATCATCTGAGGTTGGCCGTAGGGATGGGCTAACATGAAAGCCACTGCGCCCTTGTACGGTTTAGATTGTTTGTAAGTAAGGATACTGCCACCAGCACCGTGACCTCTCTGGTTATCGTGATTGTCGATGAAGGTCAATGACACATCAGACGCAAGGAGACCCCATGCAGGACCCCAGTTGACCAACCACTTAAGCTGGTTGCCGCCTTGGAAGGCCTTACTCAGTTCCATTCCGAATTTGAACTCTGTGACGGGGGCAAGAGGCGTGTATTCGTCTCGGCTGATGGCTTCACCACCAAGGTCAATGACTTCCTGGTAGATGTAAGGGCGAGCACCAGAGGGGAACCCGAAATAGGTGTTCAGATTGTTCAGCCTGCCATAAATCACGGCAAGATCTCCAGGCCACATGTGTTTGGCAGCGTCAATTCTGGAACCAGAATCATGGTTAGCTTATACTTAAATAATATGGACGATGCAAGAAATACTTGAAGCTTAAAGTCACCTGAATCCAGCAACACCCATATCGATAAGACGGTTCATGTAGTTGACGATCATTGACCGGACGTATTCGGAGCCTTGGTTTAGATCCTTCAGGCCTGATAGCTCACAATTACGAACCTAAAAAAACTGGGTACTTTAAACGTGCCAACAATAGAAAAGAATTTCTTAGACTTACATACTTAATAAATACCTAATTGAAATAGCAATTTTATTTCAATGGAATTACTACCAAAGTCGACCCACCTTGTCGGGACAGCAGTTATAATCGTTACCCTGGATTACGCATTGAGGCCAGTTGAAATCGTTCGTGCCATAAGGCACGCTAGGATAGTGCCAACTACCGAAGTTAGCAGTGCTGCCTCCAGTGCCGACGTTCTCATTCCACGTGCCAGTCATGTGGTTGATGATGGCGTCTACGTAAATCCTGATAGTAGACAAGGCAATTATGGTCTTTTCAGTTCAGGATCTACAAGTCGACTCGCTTTACTGAGACGGGTCCTGAGATTGTTGGAATCTATCTCAGTTAAACCGTAGACGTATAGAACTGCTGTTACAGACAGAGTTCTTGACACACATATTTTTGTGATCTCCAACAATCGAGATCCAATAGGTAATTACGCAAACCGCATTAGTACTTATTTAGAAAAGTGTAGTCCAATGTGTCATATAAATCAACATACCTGACACCAGCATTGTTGCAACGATGCACCATATTAGAGAACTGCTGCTCATTGCCTGAACGTGTGTTCAGATTGTACGAAATCGGCTGGTATCGCTCCCACCACGGACAGTTTTGGGACCAGATGGCCAGGTTCTCGTTGGGAGGTGAAACCTGCATGATATAATAATATGTCAAATATGATAATGATAAATTATTTTCGGTGGTATAAACCAGATACAATGAAGAGCGGTTTCAATTGGTAGCACAGTTCATCAACTAACTACTAGGTGATGTAAACTTTTAAAGGCTGAAATGCTTAGCACTGGTTTAAGCTGATCAATAAGCATCATCGCCTATTCGTAATCCTCAAGACGTATACTATTAAAATTTCAACCACATTATTGACTATAGTTAATAAAAATTTGAAATTGTTTTACCAAAACAAGTTACTGAAGTGAAGTACTTTTATTATTTACTGTACATACCTAACCTATTAGGTACCTACAGTAAATAATAAAAGTCAATCTAAACAAAAATGTTATCTGCCGATATTAAAAAGCTGACAGTCGTATACGAGTAGATACTTTATTTGATATATCTGGGGTATATTGATGAGTCCCAGAATCTATCTCCATCAAAATTATCGAGACCAAATCCCAAATGTTTGATGGACAGTCCGAACGAATCCCAAAGGCTATTTAACTTGACCGGATATCTGTATGCTGAGTGAGTTTTCAGGCCGCAATATCCGTGATCCGACAATGTATTTACTATAGAACTATATAGTCCCTGTCTAGGTTTACTTGGGTAGCTCTCATGAAAAATTATTTGTCAAAAGCAAAGCAAAGTAATAACGCTTTACCATATATTTTAAAGAGAATTAGGCTACCTACTAATTGAAAGCGTTCGAGAATGACTTTATTTTCCTCAAGGTCTAATGAACATTTAAATGTCAGCTAACTTGTACTTAGAAATGTATAATTATATTTTTTAGGGTATTTTTAGATAATTATACTTATAGCGACCAAATACTTAAATCAAATTATAGCAAAATTACCTATATAAAATCATTGAACGGCCATCATGATAAAATGAGGATAACTATATTATGATGTAGGAAACTTGATTAATTAAAATATATTCCAACGATGGAATAAAAGTATAGCTATCGTGCCACCTAACGTCCGCAAAAAGGGATACAAAAAGTGTTTTGGTGAAAAGTAGATGTATAGTAGGTACTTTCTGGAATTTTAGCCTCTGACGACTCCCTCGGAGAAAAAGCCTGAAGCATATTTATTTATATTTAACTTTTATCTAATCACATGTTATAACCAGAGATCGGCATTAGGTAGTGTGATTAGGTACCAAAAGTAGGTAGAGGATATAATATGGAGATGTTAAAACCACCATGTTCCTACTTTTAAATCGAAGCACACATATGAAATGCCAAATTTCATAGCCGTACTACTATTATAAATATGCAGATTTTGTTGATTATCTCCATAACCGGCCACTGTAGAGAAAATCACCTAAGAAGTTTATATTTAGTAAGTAAATATGATACTGTAGAAAAATCTAGTCCCGGAAATTTCCCTGGAGGTTTTCAGAAGTCCCAAATAAAGTGGTGCTTTTAACAATTACATATTAGGTACATCCTCGTAGCAACTTTACCTACTATGGTACCTAATCACACTACCTAATGTCGATCTCTGGTTATAACAGAATTCTAACAAAACACCTCGCACCTGAATACCACCATATCCCTTTGGCCCGAGGAACCTCTCGCACTCATCCGCAATGTCGTTCCACTTCCACTCGAAGAGGTGGACCATTGTGGACCGGCCCGAGGCATAGTAGGGGTTGTTGTAGGCCACAGCCACAGCAGCCGCGGCGAGGATGAGGATGAACCGGAACATCCTGCTACATTGGTTATAAAACTGCTTGTAGAAGATAAAACTCCAGAACCAGTCATAAAATAAACTGCAGTGATCGTGGTCTAATAACCCAACTAGACGAGTAATAGACTTAACGAGCTTGTTGGCTCAGTTGGTAGTGTCCCTGCTTTCTGAGTCGAAGGTTGCGGGTTCTATCCCCGCTCGAGGCAAACATTTGTGTTCATAAAGATGTCTGTTGGCTTCGTATCTGGGTGTTTCATATTTATTTAAGTAGTTACGTCTATCAGTTGTTTAGTGCCCATAGTCAGGCTCTGCCTAGTTTGGGACTGAATAACCGTGTGTAAATTGTGTGCCACACTTTATTATTTTATAGACTCCGGAATCCAGCTAAAGGTAAAACATTATAATCTTACGAACAGCGACCCCTCCTCTCTTCACTATCCTTATAATATATTATATATAATAAATTGGAGACCGAGTTGGCAACACCGACCGAGCTAGACGTTATTTTGTCAGCTGTTCCTAAATATATAAAAAAAAATAGTTTTTTTGCTTTAATTTATCAATATTTATCGTGAATACATTACGTGTAGTAATTATTTGTCTCTTAAACATAAATTGTGTCGTGATTCTAAGTGTAATTATTCGATATTGTGATTACAACGGACTGCGAACAAAGGCCGGCTGTCAACTCGGATTCGAATTCAACGGATTGTAAACGGTATTGCTTTCTTTTATTCATTGATATTTATATACTACATAAAGAAATCAGTAACGTAGGTCCCTAAGCCCAGACACCTCTCTTTATCTGACTGTTTTAGCTAATTAATCACATCTACAAAAAACCACTAGGTTTTGTCATACCTACCTAATAAAATCTATTGCCAAATCTATAAGAAACATCACAATCGTTATAAATATATTGTTAAGCATATGTACCTACTATTATAAATATAATTGTTTAGTATACTGGTTTAGAACCTAGGTATAACCTAAAATTTTGCATATATTATTGTTGCTGGCACAAAGTGTACACTAATTAATTGTTTATTCTCAATTAAATTACATAATGACTACTCGCAGAATTGCTGCTACTCTCGAGATGGAAAGAAAACTACAGTTAGCATTAGATGAATTAAAAATGTCTAAAACTTTGTGTGACCAACCGTTAGCCGAAAGAAATGACAGTGAGCAAGAGGTCTTGGCTATATTAGATACAAATAAATTGTTAAAGTCTGAGATGGCAGAACTGCACGCTAAGAACATTGAGATGACTAACCAACGAGATCAGCTCCAAGGTGTGTTGGATGCGTTCGACCAAAGCAGCTCTGCGCTCGAAGAGGCCTTCTCGCGCATTCGTTCACTGGAGTTTGAACTCCGTGACGCGCACAAACAAATATCTGAGTTGGACCGCACAAGACAAGAGTTCCAGTCATCACGAACGCACTCCCTATTTGAGGAGCTGGTCGGCAGCCAACCTGGCACGCCATCAGCTGTTTCTGCTGTCTCACACTCACGAAACCCCTGTGTAACCATTGACCTCACCAGTGAAACCCCGACCACTACACCAGTGAAGTCAATGGAGCCAAGTAGTAGTACTAACAGTAATAAGAAATTAAAAAAATATGTAAACATTAAAAAGTACATTACAAGTACTCAAAAACTAATTAAAAAAAATAGTAAATTTTGCAAGAATATGGATTTAAGAAAGGAACGTCGCGAATTAATAAGCGAGTTAAACAGTTGTAATGTAACTTTAGAAACAAGTAGGACTACTTATGAATGCGACACACAAAAGCTTCAATCACAAATTAGCGGATTGAACGATTCTTTGAAATGTATAACTTCAAAATATGAGACTGCGCAAAAGGAAATACACGCGTACTCGCTGGCACTGGACGAATTGTTAAAATCAACTAAAGATAACTACGATCGATTTGAATCTCTGACTAAATATAACACTAATTGTAACTGTCATCAGAGTCCCAATTCGCCCGTGCCGTCCGCGGGTACCGCCGCCACCAACAGCATCTCTACTAAGTCTGTGCCACCAACTATGAGCCGCAGGCGGCGGCGGGCCCTGCGCAGTCTCCCCTTCCCCCGTCGCCCCCTAGCGGGATAACTACTGCTATGCGCGCCTCTTTCTCACTGTCAGGTAATAATATAAGCAATAACAAGACCGAGCAAAACATTGTGATGTACAGTGATGAAATAGGTAAAAACATGGGTTTACAGCTTAGCAGCAAACTGGGGCATGCAATTAAAAACAATTGCATGCCAGGGGCCACTTATTTAGACATATTAAAAAATAGTCTAGATGCTAAGCATAACAAAAATACAACTATTATTATATTAATTGGCAGGCGGGGAAATGCAAACAAAAAATGTCTTACAAACATTTTTGCACAATTAAATGACCTAGAAAATGTCACTAACATAATATTGTTTGCACTCCCTTATAGTAACAGTCACACTGAGTGTGAAAATAAATATAGACATAATTTAAATATGACATTACATACTTTGACATGTCGTCATACTCATAAATTTAATTTTATTGACACTAATAATTTTATTAGTAAACATTTTTATTTGACCAAAGATAAATACTATCTTCCTAAATATTATACGCGACAGTTAGCAGATATGCTATCTTATTTTATTACTAATTCAGTCAATTCGTTGACTAACCCGACGGCTGACCCTATTGGGCAATTGATTAATTTGACATTAAATTGTAACAGCTTGGAATTTGTTCCAAATAATAATTTAAATTAGAAATAGAGACAACAGAGATTAACTCTGGCTATACGTCATGTCCTATTAATAAAAATGTTACTAGTAAAAGTAAAAAATTAAATTGCAATACCCTAAATAAAATAAACCTGGTGCATCAAAATATTCAAGGTATGTTAAGTAAAGAGCTAGAAATTGAACTATTTATGAACTGTCATAGTGTTGATATAATGTGCATTACAGAACACTGGCTAAGAAAACACCAGTTCATTTTTGGTTTTAACCACCACCAGGTTGGCAGCTCATTCAGCAGGGAGGCCTCGATACGCGGTGGCTCTCTAATACTTGTACGTAACGGTCTGAAGTGTAAAGAGCGCGCGGACATTGTTGGGCTCTCTGTTGAGCGATGTGTGGAGATAGCCTGCACAGAGCTCGAGCGGCTTATTGTAATGAGCGTGTACAGACCCCCCAGTTCTTGTTATGAACACTTTGAGAAAATCATGGATGAAGCTATATGTAAAATTAGCAATAAAAATAAATACATTGTTGTTTGTGGAGATTTTAACATTAACCTTTTAGATACTTCATCCAGTATTGGTAGTAGGCTTGTATCATTTTTCAAATGTCATAATCTTGTAAATCTTTTTTCAGTGCCTACCAGAATTACTGCGACCACAGCAACATGCATCGATAATGTTTTTACAAACCTCGTGCCTGATGATACAGCCGTAATTAATAAATTATCCTCAGATCATTGTGGCCTGATGGTAACTTATCAGATGTGTACTGAAAAGGCACTAAAGAAAGATATTAAATGCAGACCAGTAACGTGTACTCGCCTTCAGCAATTTAGAAATAACATAGAAAATAAACTTTTAGATTTTTCATACTGTGATGACCCTAATGATTTGTACAAGTCAGTATTAACACTAGCTAAGAACGAATGTAATAATGTTTTTAAAACAAAAAGTGTAAAAATCAATAACAATCTAATGTTCAGTGATTGGGCGACGGTGGGAATTCATAAAAGCAGACAAAGATTATATGAACTATACGAGGAAAGGACGTATAACACTAGTGATACCTTTTGCAATTATGTTCGTCAATATTCAAAAGTCTTTAAACGTATTTGTACCGCGGCTAAAGCTAACCATGTAAGTAATAAAATCAAAAATAGCACAGACATTGTAAAAACTACATGGAAAATTATAAATAGCGAGACTGGAAAATTTAAATCTCAACATTTTGACTTTCAGTTGAAAGTTAACAATAGAATTTTAAGAAATGATAAAGATATATCTGAAGTGTTTGTAAATTTTTTCTCTGATATTCCAGTCTCGACGACCAAGTCACTTAACTCGTCACCCGCACTCGCTGAATCGCTACTACAAGAACATACCGCTGCATGTAATACACGCAATTTCGTATTCGATCATGTAAATCCTTGGGACATCCTAAAAGCATTCAGATCAATACAAATGAAAAATACTGCCGATCTCGACGGCTTATCTGTAAAAATCATATCATCCATAATAGACTTAATTGCCTCACCCCTAGCTTGTTTATTTAATAAATGCGTTGATGATGGCGTGTTTCCTGATCTGATGAAACATAGTAAAATTATTCCATTATTCAAAGCCGGTAGTAGATTAGACCCTTCTAACTTCAGACCAATATCAATTCTACCGACTCTTAGTAAAATTTTTGAGAAAATTATTCTATATCAGTTGAGTGCACATTTTTCTATCAACAGTATAATGTCTGTAATGCAATTTGGATTTACTAGGGGTCGCTCGACAACCGATGCCGGTGTTGAGCTAGTAAATCATGTTTTTGATGCCTGGGAGGAGTCGCAGTTGGGGTTTTCTGTGATTTATCTAAGGCATTCGATTGTGTCCATCATGAAATTCTCATCAGAAAACTACGTCATTACGGAGTACAAGACCGCGCTCTTGATTTAATAAAGTCCTACTTGAGAAGCCGGATACAATGTGTTGATGTAAACGGTTCAAGATCGTCTGGATCGGCGGTTTGTATTGGTGTACCGCAGGGCTCCATTTTAGGCCCCTTTCTATTTCTGGTCTATATAAATGACCTACCCAACCGAGTGCAACATGATATTGTACTGTTCGCAGATGATACATCTCTACTTTTTAAAATTAAACGACCTATTAAGTCTTATGACGAAGTGAACAGTGCTATTGATGATGTTGTCAGTTGGTTTAACGTTAATAATTTACTTCTCAATGAGAAAAAAACTAAATGTGTACATTTTTCTTTATCAAATATTAAACGAACTTTAAACTCAGTTACAGTTAAAAACGAAAAATTAGAATGTGTAAACACTACAGTATTTCTAGGAATAACTCTAGACTCTAAGTTACAGTGGGGACCGCACATTGATACGTTGGCGAAAAGGCTCAGTTCTGCTGCATATGCCGTAAAAAAAATACGTAATATGTCAAGCGTAGAAACAGCTAGACTTGTCTATTTCAGCTACTTCCACAGCTTGATGTCATATGGCATTCTACTGTGGGGGAATGCTGCTGATGTCCAGAGAATATTTATTTTGCAGAAACGAGCCATTCGTGCAATTTATAAAATGGGGTCTAGGATGTCTCTAAAGGAAAAATTCAAGGAAATTAATATACTGACACTGGCGTCACAGTATATTTACGAAAACGTATTGTATGTTAAAAAGAATATATCACTTTACAAAAAAAATTGTGACAGACATTGTATAAACACTAGAAATAAGAATGAACTGGCTGCTTGTGTTAGTCGATTATCTAAAGTTACCAAATCCTTTAAGGGTCAATGTACACGTTTTTACAATAAGATTCCCATTGAATTACAAAATTTGCCTCTTGACAAATTTAAAATAATAGTTAAGCAAAAATTACATAAAAAAGGCTACTATAAAATTACAGACTACTTAGTAGACCAACATGCATGGGATTAACCGACTCGACGCTATGTAAGGCTATTAATTATAATTATTATTGTAAACGATATTTATTAGTAAGACATGAGATTAAAAAGAGCTGCCCTTGAGTTTCTTGCTGGCTCTTCTCGGGGTACTGCATTCGGAACCAGCAGCTCGTCGGTGGAGATGGGCTGCTGTTTGCATTTGGCCAATCTTCATGGACGAGTTTAGAGTGCCTTGTTATTATAAAATATTGACGTTTCTAAGTGTATATTTTAATACCAATAGAAAATAAACGATTTTGAATTTTGAATTTTTGAATAGGGCCTAAGGGCCTACCCTTAGGCCTATTATAGGTATTGACCCTGACTAATATTAAAGGGTATAAGCAGTATGGATGAATAGCATCCTATTAGTAAAAGAATATATAAATTAGTTCAGTACCTACTTCTTTTTATTATCCCTAATATACAAACAAATCTCTTTTTAGAATTTAAGTACAGATACTATAAAAAATACTGTCTTACAGAAAAATATTGAATTAAAATTTTTAGAAAACTTATCGGAATAATATTGAAGACGTTAATCGTGAACTTGTTTACTTTAAATCTGTTTCGGTAATGATTTTGTAATTCTAACATTAATTTTAAACATGAAATAGATAAGACAATTATATAAACTATTGTAGTAACCTCAGGAGGAAACCAAACACAAGTACAATAAAAAAAAGCTTTTACCCACCTTTTGTGCTGATTCCTTAGCACAGACACCTTCCAAGCCCTTAACACTTATCAAATCTGAGTAAGCCCTCCTGCTGTGATTCGGATTTATATAGATTTTGATAAGAATATTATTGTTGCCTTGATTATCAATCACTAACGGCATCATAATCCTATAGATATCGATTTTAAAATGCTAATTTAAAGATAACAAGAAACTGCGTCAACAGTTTCATAATGGTGAAAAGAACGATTCATATTTTATTTATTCTACATGACCAACCCCTCACAAATTTTTTAGGCCGAAACACATCTGCCCCCTAGCCAAGTGGCATTGCACAATCTAATCGAATGTTCTTTTAGATTCACATGTACGGGATTGACATCAGCATTAGCGCTCGTTGGCAAGTGCTTATGTCAATCCCATACTTGACAATCTATAAGAACATTCGATTAGATTGTGCATGCCACTTGGCTAGGGGGGCTAAAGCTCAATTCGTCGCTGACGTCGCAAAAGGGCGAACCTCTATTGTTTCTATTGTTAAAACAATAGAGGTTCGCCTTTTTGCGACGTCAGCGACGAATTGATGTAGTTTCAATAGATGTGACATTTGTGACAATGTTTTGGACCACAGTTGCTTTCAATAAGCATCAACTATAATTTTCATCAATTGCCTTTAATCACGTAGTCGCGATTGACAAGTACTTTTAAACAATCAATATCTATCACGTAGAACTAACAATTGCATTTGATCGTCTCAGGGCCACTTTAGAGCATCATGTGAACTATGGCGTTACATGTGAAATACAATCGGTTAAGTAGATTCCGTCACATGGTGTTTCGGTCCTTAAATGTACTGACGTGATTCGGTTTCATTCGTCCGCTAGTTTTTTTTTTATGATTTAAACACATTCCGGAATTGCTTCCAGAAAGAATTTTGGAATGGACACTGGACAGTAACTTAAATTGCAATATAATATTTATTATTATTCCAGAATTGCTTCCAGAAACAATTTTGGAATGGACATTAACTTAAATTGCAATATTTCATTTATTTGTAGCAAAGGCTTAACAGCACTATCTCGGACTGCCGGTAGGTAAATATAAAGGTGAAAAACTGTTTTCGAAAACAAATAAAAACAATTTGATTGTGATGACTACGATGCTGATGGATGAGTCAAGATTATACCGATTATATAATTTAATTGAAGAGATTAAACACATCACATAAATAACATCTTATCAAAATCAATAGATAAGTAAAATAAAATAAAATCTCACGCCTGTCATCCCCGAGGGGCTAGGCAGAAGTATATAATAATAATAATAATAATAAAAATCATTTATTCAGGATAAATAAACCCAATTTAACAACATATTTCTTCTGCCAAACTGCATGACAGTTTGTTGGCAGAGGGACTCCCTTAAAACATAGATGGGTAGGTAATTGGCTAGTTACTTCTAAGTTCATCTTATTTATGGTGGTAAATTCATTTTAATTTTGTTTAAGAGAAACTTTTTAAATTTAAACATTTGAAATGATTGACATTCTCTTATATCACACGGTGTTTCATTGTACAATTTTGGAACCAAGTACTTCCTACTTCTTTTACCATAATAATTATTATTACCACACGATGGAATCTCTAGTATTTTTCTACTATTTCTAGTACATGCTCTTGTTGATCTTGTGTGGTTAATGTAGATTTTAAATTCATCTTTTTTGAACTGCTCTAAGGCCAGCAACAACCCTACCTCCTCATGAACCGGCAAGATACGGCATTCCACAAATAATTGCTCATAGTCACTTTTTTTACAGCGTGTTTTAGTTTTTTTGTCAACTAATAGTTTGATACAGCGTATCTGTAGAGATTTAATTCTATCTAGATATGTTTTAAATGTCCTGCCGTAGCATGCCAGTCCATAAGAAAGCAGGGAGTCTGCCAGCGCATAGTATAAGGTAAACATCGTGGCCCTATCCAATACATACTTTAACTGGTGTAGTTTTACTAGCACCATTCTTAATATTTCACATAATTTGTTAATATGATTTTTCCAAGAAAAATTGTAATCTGTAATTAAGCCCAAGTACTTGTACTCTGACACAACATCGATGTAATTCAATCTCATCGATATAATTTATGGACCCTTTATTAACGTGATAGGTGGTGAGCCCATCGCTGTACCGGGTCTGTTACACATGCCTTAGAATGAATTCTGGGTCTTGCGGGTTTCCTCATGATGTTTTCAGGATTCGAACCCGAGACCTCACGCAAGCGAAGTAATCGATAAGTAAATATATACTTATGGCAGTGAAACTGCGAATTTTTTTATAAACAGCTATTAAGAATAGCTCCAAAAATGTCATTACATTTCCAAATAGATTCATTAATATCACTTTTGTGTAGGTACTTTTTATTTACATATATATAACAGGTTATAATATAACTTGGTCTCTTACATAAAACATTACAATATTTTTTTGTTTGATTATAACAAAAATATTCACATTTGGGCATAGAGTTTATTGTTGTTGTTTTTTTCTTTAATCACCACTAGGCCCGTGCCCTGCTTTCGTGAGGAACTTGGAGCCAAGACTGTAAAATAAAATAAAATATTATGGATCAAATGCAAAAATTGGAAGCATAAAAAAAACAGTGGCGCAGACCAAATTTATAAAGTCATAGATACGATAAAATGTGTCTAGGTACTAAGTAAACGAATTGAGAAAAAAAACTCATATAGGTAGTGAAAAACTCTCAAAGATTCTGAGGTCGTATCATTTAGTAAGATAAGTGTATAGAACGCAAGTAGATTTCAATATGCGAGGCGAGGGTATGGAGCGGGCATTGAGAATATTTCCATACAAAAACATTGATCTCAAAGGTCTTTTCAGCTAGTAGTTACAAACCCGAGCTGTGGTTCGGCATATCAACATAGACTTTATGTAATAAGTTGTGGATTACGATTTTGTTCGTTTTGACTGCTCTATGTTCTAGTATACATATTACAGTCAAAACTCATAGCCGGAAAAACAATTCTGAATGCAAAAAATAGTCAAAACAGTTTTTAGCTGTCAAAACCACTTTTGCCTGACATTTGCAGTCAAAAGTGGTATTGACCGGTGCTCTTAGTTCAAAACAATTTTGACTGCAAAAATCTGGCAAAATAGTTTTGGATGTCATGACCTTATAGCTCTAAAGTACACTATTACGGGTACATGATGAATATTCTTACAGCTTTTCCAACGTGTATAGCGAGCATCATGTCTTCAGCATCAGCGGGTATATGGATGTCCGCCCTTCCGTCACTGTTTACTGTAACTGTTTTTCCAGAGCACGAATTACCCTCTCTTTTGCCTGTTATTACGTCACAGTATTGACCTGCCCGTAAACCGGTCTGAAAAGTAATGGATCTATTAAAGTTTTACGACAATAGACCAAGTATTGACATGGGAATTAATAAATATGTCGAAGTTTCCTAATTCTAATCTACATCGAAAGTTTCCTTGATACGAGAAAATGGAGAATAAGAAACTTACGTGATCAGAATTGTAATCTAGAAGAACATGTCTTCTAGATCTATTCATGAAGGTTGATACCGTATAGAATTATAGTCTTAAGTTTCGTGAGTTCTTTATTCAAGTTACCTATATAATTATAGGTTCATATTGGGTTCGATTCTGCTTTACAGCGACTACACTTATTGCTATTATTAACCCATTATGTGGTAATCTACTTCGCTATGTAGGCTAACTTTGACTTTTAAGTTTTAATCTGGCAAGATCGATGATTAAAAAACATATCATGGAAGTATCCCATTATATATAGAATTATCACCACCTGCAATGTCAGCCTCAGATCCGATCGTTCCAAGTTGAATGCGATGAATCCTTTGTCTCCTCTGCTGAATGCTATCTGATTATTTCCGTTATCCCACCAGTTTGTAACCTTGGTATATTTGACAGCATTTCTGAATGCTACCATTTGGTAAATCTGTCGCCAGCGATGCTCGCAGACCCAACCTTTTCCACATGTGTCATCCTAAAAAGTTTGTAATAGCTACAATATAATCAGTGCTAATTTTTCAAGTGATCGATAAAGTTTTTGTATGAACTATTGAAAGATAAGATTACATAATGAACAATCGTCAATAGTGATTTAGAAACGATTTGTATTTATTTATATATCAAAGGGATTATTGTCTATTAGCAACCTTAATCGCAAATCGCAATCGACTTTGTTTTGTTTGACGTACATTTCCTTTGACGCACAGCAAGTGCTGGCATAACAAATGTGAAATAGAGACGATACTATAAATAGATAAGACCTAATCGCTCTAGATTGTTGTGCGGTTGCGAAGTCGAAGTCATTCTGAAGCCGTTTGACAAGAATGTTGTATAAGGTACCTCGTTGATGCTGGGAGACAATAGGTTCTCTTTGCTGTCACTAGGTGGTCCTTGCTCGCTGTTACTGAAGAAGTAGCTGCTCATCACACGAGGTACGCCGTAAGGATGAGCTAGCATGAAGGCTATGGCACCCTGGAAAAGACCACAGACTCAATGCCACTGTAAACTTTTCGAGGGAACCTCACAGGGACCCCATACACTTGTGAAGGAGGTGGAGGAGAGGAGGTATGTTCCTCAATAATGAAAACATAAACATCTTTAGCCAAGCGAGGTAATCGTTATTAGGGACCGAGGTTCAACGATTGGTGTTCTATTGTTATATTTGTAAAAAGTATTGTGAGAACTTTGATGGCGCGGTTTAGAACTTTGACGTCACGTCTTTGCCGTCTATGGCACTTGTGTTGTATGTACGACCGATAGATGTCGCTAAACACTAATGAAATATTTGTTTTATAGATTGGTACGAGAAATCTAATTTTATTGCGACCATTTGGGAAAAGTGCATCTTTCTCTAATCAATGACTGCTAAAAAAAGCTATATTTAGTGAGATTTACACCCAACAGGAAACTGGGACTAAGTCATAGATACATTGATTAGCTTAGCACGATTGCAGAACCGATAACAACACATTGCATCAGTTGCCATTACAAATACGTAGGGGGTATTCGCACAATATTCTCTGGTCAAACCATTAGCTGACGCGACAGCGGTGTTGCCACGCTGATACAAGTTTTTCCCGTTTCAGTGGGAATTTCCTATTTTTTCTATACCCTACCCGGGTATGCTCTTAACTCACCAAAGTATCGTTGTGATCCAATGAACGTTATAGCTCCTAAAAATCGAACAAATCAACAAACATTTTAATTTTATTATCTAATATAACTAATTTTGTATTGGTTAATATATGGATGGACGACTTATGTAAATTAGAATAAGATCTAACCCAATAACTTTACTCAGTATCTACCTACTAATACTAATATTCTTAAGAATGTTATTGAAAGGGATTTCCACAAGGCAAACCTTTTAAGAAGAAGCTTTCAGGGATATTAATATTCCGAGCGGTGTAAATATCAATGGTTTCCACATGAATAACTACGTCAGAACCCAATCATGCGTAACGCATCAACATTACAAATAGATATACAATCACTTTACTACTAAATCCTTGTAGTCAAAATGATTCTAATATAAAATAAAATAAATATTAAAATAATCTGACACCTTTTATCCCGAGGGTGTAGGTAGAGGTATTCCATAGGAAAGTTATTACTTTACATATTTAATATTTGGATCTCCAACAGAAGGAAATCGCAATCTTAAAGTTAATGTTACATTGTAAATGCAGGTGCTCTTCCAATTACAGGAGGTTACTGTTGACATTTTTTTGTTATATCGGCAACAAAAATATAGGTACATTCTGTAAATTGTCAACTGTTTACCTATTGCGGTTACATACAAGTTACAACCCACTGACAGACATATAAATGGATGTCATCATCATAGGCTGTACCTATGGCTCTTTTTACGTGTCGTGTCGCCCGCGAAGTCGGGCGAAGTGGCGCGACGTTGACGGACTTCGCTCGACATGCATATCAACATCGACTTCCTGACTTTGCGGACATAAGTCGCTATGTCCCAAGATATGTCAAGCGAAATCGGCCGGCTTCTAGTGTAAAACAAATAATAATAAGCTCACGCCTTTTATCCCCGAGGAGGTAGGCAGAGGTATTCCCTTTTTGGATATACCCACTTTTCACGAGATATTCTTTAACCCCCTAAACGCCATAGGTGGTGAGCCCATCGCCGGACTGGATCTGTTTAGGTACACATATCTCAGAATTATTTCTGGGACCACCTAGTGTATCCTTGGCTTTAATTACCTTATAAGCCCTCGATTCCTTGTAAGTTAAGACATCGCTGCTTCGTTGAGTGTCGTGATTGTCGATGAAGGCTAGAGCAGTGTTGCTAGATGAGAGACCCCACTGCTCGCCCCACGAGACCAGCCACTTCAGAGCGTTGTTCCCACGGAATACGTTCTTCAACTCATTTCCGACCTAGAAATTTGCAAATAACATGTAAATACTTTCGAGTGTTTTCTTGTTGAAAGTGAAAGTGTAAAAAATTCAAAATAGTCTTAAACAAACAAGAATAAAGAATAGATCCTCAATTTAATATAGTATAATGTTATAAACAGAACTATGTGTGATTCTAATTAGAATCAGAGAAATTCTAATAAGAATGAATCAATAGCGCTCAAAAACCCCTGTCTGTGAGCGAAACCCGGTCCGGGTTTCACAGATACGGCATAATGGCGGAAACTAAGGCTCACTGACAAGGGGAGGTACAGCTTCATTGTGATGTAGGTGTTCTAGGTTTTTTTATATAATCTCACGCATTTAATCCCCGATGGCGTAGGCAGAGGTATTCCATTCCAAAAATATTTATTTAGTAGTTATTCGTGTCTGGTAGTTTAATATTTATTTAATTATGTCTATCAGTTGTTTAGTAGGTATCCATAGTAGGCCCGGGATTATATAACCGTGTGTGAATTGTGTCCCACAAATTATTATTATTAAATAGGGCAGTATTAATTATCGTTAAACATGAAGGTTTTCTGGCTCAAGACGATAATTTCTAAGGAAAATGTATCATGAAGCTAATGTTCTAATAGTAGATCAGTATGACTCGTCATTTCTAGAGGTAGGCCATGTTACGTAATTTGATCGTTAGGCAAATTGATTAGATTCTACATCAAATGATTCGATATCAAAAGGTGTTGCTAGTCATTGATTAATTACTTTTAATTAAAAAGTATACACGGAAAAATAACAATATACAAGGAAGGATGTAATATACATTTATTACATTCCTATATATATATATATATATACATTCCTTGGAGTAAGAAGTAAAGAGCCAGTCCCGGACATTAAGAACACTATCGGCATAAATGCGAAGAAACTTGAGACTGTTCGAAAACTAAAATTGTCTAATTTTTACCAATATAATAATAACAATCAGTATTTTTTTCAATATCAATTTTATTATGGTACAAGTTAGTTTAATCATCACCACCTATCACGTTTAGGGGTCCAATATATCTCGTGAAATGTGGGTATATCCAGTAATGGAATACCTCTGCCTACCCCCTCGGGGATAAAAAAGGCGTGAGATTATATTATTATTATTATTAGTTTAATAAGAACTATTCATATGAAATTAATTTTCATTTGTCATACGAATCATCTGAATAAAATAAGTAATATCGTTAAATGAAAATGATTTCAAAGTACCAATTATATTCATCCCCAATAGAAACCCAACATTGTTTTTGTGATATTAGGTGTAAAGATTAAAATCTACATAGTATAAAACTTACCCTAAATTCCGTAACATCTCCAAAAGAAGTATACTCTCGGGGCAGAATGGCTTCATTTCCGTAGTAAATGACCTCTTGGACAATATACGGTCTCATATTGGGAGCGAAACCAAATTCAGTGTTCAAATTGTTTAGCTTCCCATAAATTGCTTCTAGGTCTTTCGGCCACATGTGTTTCGCTGCGTCTACCCTGTAAGTGTATTATTTGAAGTAACTCAATAAGGGCTCTTTGGCTGGACCCTTTTCGAAACGATCGAGTGTCTAAGTGTCGGACTCTTTTGTTCCAACATCCGATAGAGTTCTTTTTTTAACCTTCTTCACTTGGAAAATACTCAGGTTTTGAGGGTTTTTCTGTTACTATCTTTTTCATACATATATAGAGGTAGTAAACTAGCTTTTGCTAGGCGACTTCGCTCCGGTGTTGAGGTAGCTTACGTGTTATACTGATGTCTAGAGTTTAATCAAAATCCGTTCTGTGGTTTTTGCGTAAAAGAGCAACACGCATCTATACTTACCTACATGCATACTCACAAACTTTGACATTTTTAATATACCTAAGTAAGACTAGTTTCGTTGTAAGGCTTTTGTTCCGTTCCTTCTTCGGTATTACGGATAGCATTGTACTTAGATTTCTTAGTTTTATTTAATGTGTTTAAGATATCATATTACGACTAGAACAGACTTTCGTATTTAAAATACTAATGTTAGCTTTCTGCCCATGTTTATGCAAAATCTATCCTAAGGGAACCATAACTTTCAATAATCCAATATCCTTCTTTAGGGGTACAATAATAATCCGTATACTTCTAATTTTTATGGTCATTGATAGCTCCGACGACATGTTATTGCGTGGCCAACAAGTGACCAAACAGACTTTCGCATGTATACTTTAGTTGAGAAGAGATTGAAAGATAACTTACTCAGCATGGTACATAAGTTACATAATATGTTACATTAAGATTATTATAGCGAAATGGTGGTGATGCATTTAAATTTATATCATGAGTCTTATCCAATTTTAATATTTGTTGATGAACCGTACCTGAAATTTAAATATCCAACTAATGTTTACAGAATACTCCAAAAATCGCTCGTGTAAATTTCAGTCATAAAATTCAAAATATTAAGGTTCGAATACTTACTTCGCCACCACCGAGCTGACTGAGACACAAAAATAGCATATTATAACGCCTGATTTTGTTTACCGTTTGGAAAAAAATAGGGTGTAATAGGTAGGTAAGTGTAATAGATTTTTTTTGCAATTTTACTTCAAAAAATACTTTTTTTAAAATTTCGTATAATATCATTAATGCTAATATACATTACTCAATTATAGTCAATATTACACACTGAAATATTTGAAATAGTATGTTAAGAAAAAACGGGCTCGTAGCTTCCATTCATGCGCAATCACATAGCAGTGTGGATACTTTTCTAGACCTTGCAAATTACTTTTAACATGACTATATTTCATAATTTAATCTCGTGTATAACTTTGGCTCTATGTACGTCATATTTTTTCCAGACGGTAAAAAAAATCATTCTGTATATAAAAGCTCTAAGTATATGACAGTACGTTTACCTGAAACCCGCAACACCAAGCTTAATGAGGTGATTCAGATATTCGACGACTTTGTTATTCACGTGAGGAAGACTGTGATTCAAGTCTTTCAAGCCGACAAGAGCACAAGACCTCACCTGGGGAGTTAGTCACAAGGATAATCAATACTTGTTGATAATATGTGGGCTTGTATCGTCTTTTTAAAACAGCCATTTAATATTTGATGAAGAAAAGTCTAGTAATTGGTGCTTTTGTCGTACGATACTTTCAAACCCCTAGTTTTGAAGTGAGTGTCACAAGAAATGAAAGATAGTATATTAGCACACACATAAAAACACCTAGACATGGTTAATAACAAGCACTTGGGTAGTTGAATTCTTAGTTGTCACTTATCACTATGAAAACCCATAACTATTATGGAAAATATACTGAATATTACGTCATCATGCGTAGTTGTTTTTATGCTTAATTTAGTCGATTGTTTCATTAATTTTGAATTTCTTTATAATTTTATTGTAAAATCAAATTTAAGGTATCTTTAAAAGATACTTTGGCACATCTTTTTGGGAAAGATTTCATCATCATCAATCCATACATACATACAGCCCACTGCTGAGCTAAGGCTCTTTCCTCCCACATGAAGAAGTATAACCCTTTAACGGGCATAGACGCCTCCTGCGGATTTGGAGATAGTGTTAGGCTGGTCATCACTTTACTGTCAAGATTTTTCTAGACTCCCAAGGGAAACTTACATGACTTAACGACTTTCATAGTGCGCAAACATTACAAAAAGTAAAAGATTATGAAGGATAGAGCAAATGCATTTTTCACCTCTCCGGGCGGAACGCAGCAACTTTCGGCCCGCTGCGCTAAACGAAGTTGCCGCTTTCCACCTCCGTCGAGCAGAAAAGTATACACACCTTCTCGGGAAGTAAATAAGAAAGCCTCAGATTACGTGTGATATGAGACATTTCATATGTTATACTTCCCTAGATGTGAAATATACAATTAATACAGTCAACTACCCAATTACATATTAATATTGTAGTGTCTATTCTCAAAATTACCTTAGACCGGCAACGCCAAGATCAATTAAGTGGTTGAAGTAATCAATAATCTGTCCTTGGACATATTCCATGGATTGATTCAAATCTTTTAGCCCTACCAGTTGGCAGTTACGCACCTGTTTCAATTTAAATAACAATTTAATTATTTCATAGAAAATCTGTAATTTTAAGAAAACAAGATTTACGAGATCTTTCATTTGGTAATACGAGTATCTACGAAGCGGCATTTCAATGTTTTTTTTGTTACGGATGTCTACGTGGCAAAAGAAATAATGTAATAGAGGTAAAGCAAAAAAACTCAATCGTGAAATTTTTTGCCGAAAATCTCGTGCTTTTCGAAAATAAAAATTTATAATTAATTATCAACGGTCTTTCAACAAATGGTATTTAAGTGAAACGCTTTTTAAAAATTATTTAATTGGTTTTGTTGCCCGCGTGGATCCTGTTTTTTCCTCTTCCCGCCCGTAGGAAGAATTTAGAATAATCCTTTCATTAGCGAATGCCTGTAACCGCTTCTACTGTAGTTCGCCACCTATATCTAATGTTTTAACTCTGTTAATTAGTATGCAAAATTTCAAGAAGTAGCACCGCCGTTTAGGCCAGGAAAGTAAAAGCATCTGTTTTAGACAGTGTCTAAAATTCAATATTGGATTAGAAATATCTTCCTTTGTCAATTGAAAATTGTCTCAAGAAAATCTGTTCAACCGTTTCAAGATCATCTCTTTTATAGTCGATGAAGGTATGTGAGAAACTTCCACAGGTCTATTTGAAATTAGGCGCCGTTACTGCAATGATATTTTTATTGATGATATCTTACTTCTATACTAATATTATAAAGAGGAAAGATTTGTATTTATGTATGTTTGTTACGAATAAACTCAAAAACTATTGGGCCGATTTTAAAAAATCTTTCGCCAATGGAAAGCTGGAAGATCCCTGAGTAACATAGGCTATATTATTTTCCCGTATTCCCACGGGAACGAAAACTACGGTATGGTAACCTTGACCTGATATTGCAGTTATTACGTGGAATCTGCATAATTTTTTTACAGTGATTTTCAAAAACGTTTCTTGTTTTTTTTTTACACTATTTGGAACCCTAGAACTCACCTCAGTAGCATCATTGTAGTTGTTGATAGAGCAGTAAGGATGGTGGAAATGTTCTTGGGTGTACGGAACAGCTGGGTAGGCGTAGTTCTGGAAGTCGGCTGTGCTTCCAGCTGTACCGATGTTTTCAGGATTGTCTCCTGTCATGTGGTTTACTACGACGTCTGCGTATATTCTGAGAATTTAGTGGGTAAAATCAGTACTAAAGGGTTTGTAAATCTGTATATAAATATATTATAAGTAGGTACCTACGATACTTACACCAAATACAAAAAATACGTATAGTCTATTTCGCACCAAATGGGTTCGGTGACAGTTCACATTTTTCCTTTTTACGCATACAACTTTCTAGTAAGAAAAATAGATGGTTCCAAAAATAATGAATAATTTATTATTATGTCATTGCTAAAATACAATAATTGTCGCCTCTAAAATTCTAAATTAAAATCTCAGACAATCAAAATCAAGAAAAATATAAAAAACAATAGATAAATAAGATATCCTAAAAATACGTATTGCGTGGAACGGAACTTTGATGAATGATTTGATGATGATGAATCGAAGCGTTTTGGCGGGAATCCGAAAAAAGGTGCAATGTTTTTGTAAAATTTTCATTTTGTTGTATCTTTTGGGTTTAAATTAGTAAAAGTGTATTATGTGGCAGGGGTCTGTGAAAGTGTACAGTGATTTGTAGATTCGATAATGTATGATTATTTTCGTATTGCATCAAAAAGTCGATGACATTTTTTTTTATTTTACAATGTTTTTCCCTTATAATATAACCAGTGAAATTTTAACATATTCAATAAAAAGTAATCTTGAAAAATCATTCTACCAATAAAGTATAAAATCGATTCCATTTCCTTTACAAACTTACTCGAAACTTTAGAAAAATCGATTGGATTTCATTAGGACACATCACTTCAATTGTCAACAGTAAACTGTCACCGAACCCATTTGGTGCGAAATAGACTATAATAGGTTTTGTCTAACAGACAATTAACTATTTACGATTCGTTATAAATTGGAGAAGGACCAAAAATATAGGGTCTTTTGGCAAAACTTACTTACATATTTATCAATCTCTACATATAATACAGTAGTACTTCAGAGGCACGTTTTTTATTTAGCCTTAGCAAAATGCCAGTAAAATATCATAAAAAAATGCTATATATCGAGTGTCTTACCTATACATGGTCATTTTAAATTAAGTGCAAATACTTAAAGGGTAAATCAAATAATAAACAAGAATCGAAGTCTCTTTTGGTTTGATTTTTTTTTCATACACTCGCTACTTTACTAGATAACATAGATTATTACAAAAATATAATAATAATAATAATAATTTATTGCTTAACACACGTTGAACAGAATTACAGTAAATAGAGGTAAACGTATTATGCACTAGTAGTGACAACTGACTCCCAAACTAGGGCTACCTGTATTTTGAGAGTCAGTTTTCCTCCGTAGAAGCCATTTAAGTGTTACAGTTACCTACTTAAGCTTTGTAGTATATAAATCGGTATAACACAAGACATATAAAAGGAAAGAAGTTAAAAGTGAGAGGTGTAACGTGAGGTAACGAACACCCTACCTAAGATATTATACTTACTATAATATACTACCCAATCAGAAATTGAGCGCGACAATATGTCTGTATCAAAAGAAGCCTACAAAAGTCGCGTTTTAGCGCGGTAGTGAGGCTTTATGCAAAGCATGTTTACAGTTTTTTTAGAAAAGGATAAGAAAAAAAAATATTTTTTTTGGATATGTAATTCTATTTCTTTTGGATATTTGTACAAACCCTTAAAATATTTGCACTTGATTTAAAAGGACCTTATATAATGACGTGCACAAGGTAAGTGATCTTACCTTCTTACAATCTGAACAAGATCATTAAATATCACACGAGTCACAAAGACTGTATGTAACTCTTTAATTTCATAAAAACTGATAATTTGATAGATAATGACACCATCACCTACTTAAGTAAATAGGTTATCTCTGATTCGATTGTCAAGTTTAAATACTTATACATAGGTCATAATAAACTATTATCTTTCAAACTCAGGTACATTCATTGCGAATTTGGTTGGGAACTCTAGGTAGGTATAGTAATTAGCATAACATAGATAAAGACGACGAAGAAGAAAAATATTTATTTGGCACCTATTCAAATGCATAAATCGGATTAGAATTTCTATTGAATATCAAAAATTCTGTCAATTTAATTCATTTTAATATTCTTTTTTGTCAACCCTAAACGAAGATGAGAGACAGCGAAACACGATGAGTAGGAACACTCTAACCGCAGGCGGAACAAATAATATATATTGCGGTTATACAAGGACGAATAGGAAAAGGTTTTACTGGTTAATTAAATAACGTCTGTATCACCATAGAAGTAAGAATAAAATGATCAACAGATAGATTAATATTTTGTATTCCTATTCGACAATTAAAAATAATTTATTTTTCTTAGTTACTATACGGTGCTTAGGCAGACACCATCATAGGATGGATCAAAGCACCATCTTATACAATAATAATATATGTATACCTTATTACAAGTATTATTACTTGTTATGAACCATGTATCTATACTAATACTAGCGGCCCGGTACGTGCTTCGCAACGTGTAAATGTGATAAATGAAAAACCACTCGACAGATTTTAAGCAAAATTCACATAAACCATCTGCTAAATAGTCCGAATAAAGCCTAAAAATTAGGTTTGGATAGGTGAGCCCGTTCTTGAGTTATAAAATAACAACGAAAAGTGGCGTTGATTTTTATATAATATATAGATTATAAAGAGGAAAGATTTGTATGTTTGTTACGAATAAACTCAAAAACTACTGAACCGATTTTAAAAATTCTTTCTCCAATGGAAAGCTAGAAGATCCCTGAGTAATATAGGATATATTTTATTTCCATATTCCCACGGGTACAAGAACCGTAAGTCTTTACATAATAAGTACTTTCACTGACACTTGTGTCTCTTTTACTACGGCAGTGTCACTTTTACTACGGCGGTGTCACTTTTGATAAAAAAAATATCAGTTGTTCAAAAACCATACCACTGCTTTATCACAATGTGTCAACTTAAGCCAATGAGCAGTAATATGGTTATTGTCTACTGTAAATGATTATTTAACGTAGGTGAACCTTTAAAAAAATCTCACGAATTTTATCCCTGAGGGGGTAGGAAGAGGTATTCAATTTCTAGAGCTCCCCGCGATTCACCAGTATAATCTTTGGACCCCGAAAAGTTATAGGTGGTGAGCCCATCACCGGGCCGGATAATGTTACACATGACTCAGAATAAACTCTAATACCTGCGGGTTTCGTAATGATGTTTTCCTTCACCGTCTAGTTAGTGTTAAATATATACCTAAGTAAGCTTTTGAAAAAAACTCATTGGTACATGCCAGGATTCTAACCCGAGCCTCACCGGTTATCATGAAAAGCGGGCTCTTTAACCACAGGAGAACACTGCTCTCTGTGTGAACCTAATTGTTAATATTATCTAAAATAAACAGACTCACCGAACACCAACTCTATTGCATCTTTTGGTCATGTTCCGGAACTCTCCTTCGTCTCCAGACCTAGTTTTCAGTATGTAAGACATCACCTGATACCGTTCATACCATGGCCTTGAGCCATCGCCTTTGTGGATAATTAAGTTTTCCGATGGGGGGGAAATCTGAGTAATAAAAGAATTCTTACTTATTACAAAATATTATAAACAGAGTTTTAAGTTGAGACACTATTTAACACAGATGCTGTCGCTTTTTAATTAAGATTACTGTTAACTGTTCAATATCCGCTAAATCAACATAGGATACTTAGATAAGTAAACTTCCAAACAACCATAATATTACAGTCAATTTTGTTCTTGGGTATATATGTTTTTTTTTTGCGCAACTCTAGTTATACGTCTTTATTGAGATATTTTGCAAAAGCTACCTACTCTGCAATTTCCTGCTTCACAGTCCTTCATATTTAGATCAAGAGAAGTAATATCTAAGTAACTAGGTAGGTATTAGGTACCTACAGATTGTTCGTGTAGTTATGGCTTAGGTAGGTCTTCATTCCTGTAGAAGGTAAGTAAATAGTTTTCTGATATTTTTAAATGCTAAAGTAACTGTACCTATAAATGTAGCATTTTCACGACTAAACCGCTTAACCAATCTTGATGCAATTTGGCAGGAAGTCAGCTTGCATCTTGAGAAACGAGTAGGCTACTTTTCATTCCGGAACTTGGAAAATTCGCGAAAATTGTCGAGTTTAATTAAGTAGTAATAGGTAATATATAGGTACCTGAACTCCAGCATAGCCTTTTGGCGCCAAAAATCTCTCACATTCGTCTGCTATATCATTCCACTTCCACTCAAAGAGGTGGACGATAGTAGATCGATCAGGCAACTGATTGGTCCGCTGATGATGGTCACCATAAACAGTCCCCGCGAGAAGGACAACCAGTGTAAGAACGTACATTTCTGTTGAGATAAATAAAAATAAACTCACGCCTTTTATCCCCGATGGGGTAGGCAGAGGTATTCCATTTCTGGATATACCCACTTTTCACGAGTCATTCTTTGAACTTTACTATGTTTTTTAAAATTCGTTTTGCGATTTGGTTGGTAATGACTCTACTTCCTAAATTTTAATTCAACAGTCTTACCTAAAAAAGGAGGCTCCGATAGGGTTTACGGACACTAAAACTTTACTTCACTCCGATGAAACTGAACTGTGATCGTTAAACCTCTTATTATATACTTCTTCAGTCGTTTACATTATGTAGAGCGGAGCAAAGGGAACTATGCGTTCTGAGTAATTATGTGTCACGATGATAACAATACAATTCGCTGTAGCTACCTACATAAACACAAGTCACTGCAATATTTTAACTATTAAGTATATCAGTTAATATATAACTACACTCGGCGTCAAAAAAATCGCACCTTCGGAAAATAATACTTTAAACCACCTATACGATACCTAATAGTCCCATCATCATTGATTCTAAATGGGATTAAAAGTGGTTTTTCAAAGGTGCGATTTTTTTGACGCCGAGTGTAGTAACTACCTACTTAGCTAAATGTAAAAAAACTGCAAGGTAAATTTTAAGAGTAGCAACAACTCCAATTTGCGGCTTGCATTTAATTTTGTTGTTCCTTCATATTTCATATCTTACAAAGCATATAATACGAGTATAATAAAAATATAGTACCTATCGATAGAATCAAAAGATACAAAATTCAGGTGCAAAGCACCTAAATCTTAGTGCAACAGAACATTGACAATTATTTTTTGAGCACAATACAGTGTAGGTCTCCATAAAGTGCACATATGAAAATGGGTGAAACTAGACACATTTTATTTTTATTTTTTATAAATATTTTTTCTTTTGATTACCTACTCTTTATGTAAAGAAAACGTTATAACTTTTAAACTAAGGAGTATATCATGATAGAATAAAAACAGTTATGATGTAAAATAATAGAAGATACTAATAAAATAAAAAAATACCCGAAAAACAGTACCAAAAAATAATAAAAATAGACTTTTTGAGGAAAATCTGTATTTTAATTCGTGTTTTTATAATTAATTGTCAAATTTCTCCAAATAATGCCCATATTATAGGTAGTTTTTATTACTTTATGTTATTCTCCATTGTATTACCTTTCAAAAACAAAAAATCCCGTATCTCTATCCTTATCACAACGTTTACTAGTGGCGTAACTATACTATCTGGGGCCCGTGGCAAATTCTTTTGATGGGGCCCTATCAGTAAAAATCGTCACGTTGTACTCACTTTAATTTTAACTCGGTGATTTTAATAAACTTCGAGATTTTTAGCGTACTCAATTACACGTTATATATATATTTTTTTATCATATTTTCCGTCGATAAAAATTTGTCTAGTTTCACCCATTTTCATATGTGCACTTTATGAAGACTCACACTGTATATCTATGCTTCTTGGATAAAATAATATGTAGGTACCTACACCGCATTTCCATTGTCAGAAACACGCTAATACAACACACACATAACTAGGTACGTACCTATAGTATTTGCAATAACAATACAAATACTTAGTACTCACGGAAGCTTGTGAATTCACGAACTATTGACCATCCACTTTTGTTATACCGTAGATGCTGGCACAATCGTATTTATGTAGATTCTATTCGATGGATGCTTAACACCACAATTTCATTGCCTCAGTTCTTTGTCCACGTATTTTCTGTGATCTTCCTTCCTTCACGTGCAATCATCGACTCGTAAGATAAAAATAACGACACTCCAAACAGACCAGAAAATAGTCGTTTAAATTGTCAATGTATTCTCCGTTGCTTACTATGTAGGCGGTTTACTTTAGTAAATTGCTTGAAAACAAGCACTGTATTTCTATGCTAAATTGTAAACAACTTGTGGTCAACAAAGGTCGCACCGTATCATTTTATAGATAACTGTCAAATTAGTGAGTTGTGAATCCCCGTAATCTTTATCTTATCTGTTTAGTAAAGTTAGTTAGTACATAAACATTGCTTCTATAAACGGGTACATAAATACCCAACTAAAAAACTAAACTAAAATAGAATAAGGTAGAACAATATTATATCTTGTAAGATGATAAGTTCATGTGCTGTCATATACAGTATAATTTATACTGACGGGCCTGTTGGCTCAGTTGGTAGTGACCCTGCCTTCTGAGTCAGAGGTCGCGGGTTCGATCCCCGCTCGAGGCCAACATTTGTGTGCATGAACATGTCTGTTGGCTTCGTGTCTGGTCGTTTAATATTTATTCAAGTATGTCTATCAGTTGTTTAGTACCCATATTACAGGCCCTGCCTAGTTTGGGACTAAATAACCGTGTGTGAATTGTGTCCCACAATTTATTTATTTTATTATTTATAATTCAATCCAATTATTTATTTCAGATTATAAATCCATAAATATTGTACCTACCTGATGTGTGCAGACGCATCTAATGGCTCAATGGTGGGGACACCCATTTAGGCATAAAAGATGGATCTACAAGCCTACAATCACACTCAACTTTAATTATTAATTAATTAATCATTAGTTACTAAAAGGTAATTATTAATAAGACCACATTTTAAAGTATAATATTATTTATTAAGAAAATAATAATACAACTCTTTCAAACTACAGACAATCAACACTATGCCACCAGTTTCAGTATTGGGATTGCACCCAATCCCATATAACAGATTAATATACTTAAGTACTGTAAAACGCACCTACATATTATTATCGGATCCACTCGATTTTTTTAAATGATATGTAGTTGCTTTTTTTAACAGACATACTGCATTCATAGTTTAGATATAAAAGTTATTTTTACCGTTACTTCGCAAATGTATTTTAACAGTAAAATTAGGAATTACAATTTTTGCTTGTTTGAGTAACACATATTACAAACATTTGCTTTTAAGAGTAATAGACAGTAACGAGATCTTTTTCTACTCAAGCACCCAAAATCTATATTCAAACCCATTTTATACTATTACACTGATCTTAAAAAAAAAAAACTAAATATGCCGTTGTACTTAAATAATGACGTTAGGGGCTAGTTAGGGGGCTCACAGATTATACTGGTTAAATGTGAATATGTCCTAAATTGGAATATCTCTGCCTATCCCCTCGTGGATAAAAGGCGTGAAATTATTTATTTATAAAATTATATTTACTTAAATTATGACTTCGAATTTGTAACTACCTAACTTTTAAGCAAATATAAAAAGCAGGTTATAAAACAATTACCTTTATTGACTTTTAAGAAGATAATGTCTTTACGGATAAATTATATTATAAAGAGACCACGTACAAAATCTGTATAGTTATGTCGCAATCACAACGGTACGTTCCTGTGAATTTGACACTGCTCAATTGTACAATCAAGAGCACGTGGAGCTTGCACATTGGACTTTGTAACGTTCTAATTACAATCGCCTTACAGGTCAGACTCGCACTACAAATGTAAAGCTTAATGTGTTCTTGAGTGTACATTACTTTGTCAGTCTTTGACTTTCACTTTGACAGTCTCCGGTAGCCCTCTTATATAGTTAATCAAATTAATTAAATCTATCTATCTACCAGAAATGTATATATAACATACTAGCGACGCGCCCCGGCTTAGCACGGGTACAATGCTAACACTAAAACCTTCCTCTTGATTCACTCTATCTACTAAAAAAAACCGCATCAAAATCCGTTGCGTACTTTTAAAGATATAAGAATACAAAGGGACATAAGGACATAGGAATATAGGGACAGAGAAAGCGACTTTGTTTTATACTATGTAGTGATAGTGATTTTGAGTTTAAGGATCGAATAGCTTATTAAATACTTTTAAATCAGAATATTTTAATTGCATATCAAACACACACATATCGACAAGTTAAATGCAAATTTCCTACATAACCAGCGGTAACAATTCCGCGGCATAATAGGTGATGTATTCTTATGCGCCACTGGAAACCCGCTGTTTTTTGGATTATCAATACAGATACAATCATCGCCCTTGTTAAGGTAAGTAATATCCAAAAGTTATCACAGAAAAATAAATATACGTAATCCGTGACATTAACATAATAAAATTTGAAATCTCAAAATTTAGAACTCCTTGCAACTACAATGTGACTAGTAAATCGAGGAATCCTCTTAGGAGGTAACAGAGTAACCGATCAACATTCCACATAAAAGTTTAAATAAATAATAATAAAACACTACTTTTGCGCAATTATCTAAAATACGATTATTCTGAATTTGCCATATACTACATAGTGCACACACACACGCCAACCGCCAGTCGCGGCGCCGGCGGTCATTGACCTCGCACAGCAGATTTTGCGAGTATACGCTAAAACTGAAGAATTTAAATTTTTAATTGCGAAAATTAAGGTGGTGTTTTTTCATACAAATGCTAAAGGTATCGGCTTCTTATTACCCCCTTGACTGATTCCCTCGATTTACTAGTCAATATTGTATAGTTTATATTACTTAGGACACGCAATGTCAGTAGAGAACACTGCAAAAAGAAATGGTTAACTCAACTAACCTTTATCTTTCGATGGGTATAATAATTATATCCTTCATTATTATATCCATGGTAGTAAAAGCTTGTAATTAATTATCAAATGAAAGCTATTCTAATTCATATAGCAAATGCAGACTAAGGCTTGTCCTGTTAAAATTGTGACAGTTCCGTTTAAAATCTTCGAGCCCTCTCTATTGACAATATCTGTACAGTTTTGTCCATAATATTTTTGCCAAGACATGAACCCGACACTTCATTATGTTACTATCTTAAACAGCTGATATGGAAAAATGCCAGCAGTATTCTTAGAATATCAGTCTTGAAATTATTTAGCAGCATTGACAAATTTTCAGTCTTCTAATATGAACATTTTGTATACTTGTTATAATATTCCAGCTTGTACTAATAAAATAGTCCCAGGAAATATTTTAAATTTTAATAATTGACGTCTGAGTAAAATTTTGTCAGTCTTCATAGTGATAAGTACTTGTGAAATACCTTAATATTATTTACTATATAAATTTACTTTTTTTATAAATTATTTTAAAGCCCAAATTCACAGATTTGTTTTTATCATGTCTCAAATAATCAAAACAATATGCCATTATTGTAGCAATAGGATCTTATACAACACTAAATAAATATTATAATGCTTAATAAATATAACTATAGTCTCGTTATTATAGGAAGAGCTCAAAATAATTCTATATAATGGATTATTTTAGAAATATCATGTGTCATCCATCAGTCAGAATCCTTCCTATAGTAACAGAAGGATTATAATCTGACCGCAAGCGTATATTTCAGTTATTCGACATGTATTTATAATATTTCATAATTCAATTTACTGGTGAAGCTGCAAAAACAAGACACAATAGTATCACCTATTTGTCCTCTCTCGACCGTAGCGTGTGGGCCACGTATGCTTGACTGGTCAATTATTATATTTTTTAAATATACGTGTCAGAGTTTTTTTATTAAATTAACCGAACTACAATTAGATTTTCTTTTTCTGTGTGTCAAAGAGAGCTAGACGTCCGTTTAAACTACAAATAGTTATACTTTAATGTCACTTCTAGAGTTAGACTAAGTCACTGTCAACTTGACGATGCTGACGTATCTTTCCGGTGTTGCCATCTGTAATTAATTTTCAAAAGGTAAAAACGGGAAACTATTACTAAGACTTCACTGTCTGTCCGTCCGTCTGTCTGTCAACAAATACTAAAAAAAAAAATTAAAAAAAAATTTAAGGGGGTCTCCTATACAACAAACGCGATTTTTTTTTTGCCGTTTTTATAGATAAGGTACGGAACCCTTTGTGCGCGAGTCCGACTCGCACTTGACCGGGTTTTTATTACAGATGTGCAACACCTATTTATAAAATTCAGGTAATCAAAATATAGCGTACCTGAATACGTTTCTTAATTTCTAATTTGCCTATTCTAAGCTTGGAGCAAGGAACAAGGCATTAGGGGCGGTGGTAAGGTTCGGCGATTGAAATGACCTCTTTATGCTGACGTGAGGGTATTGCGCTCGCCATTCCATCACCTGGAAATGAGACAGGAATATTGTTGTAATGCTCAATAACAGAACATAGGCAGATTATGTTATAATTTATATTATGACCCACATATGTATACATCCTAAAAATATTATAAATTGCGAAAGTCACTTTTTTTTATGATAAAAAAGGGGGCAAACGAGCAGACGGGTCACCTGATGGTAAGTGACGTCCGTCGCCCATGGACACCTGCAACTCAAGAGTCACAACTGCGTTGCCGACCTTTGAGGTGGGAATAGTGGTTTCTTTGTTACGCTTTCACGCATAAACCACTAAAATTATTTTAAAAATTCTTTGACCAATGGAAAGCTACATTATCAGAGAGTAACGTATGTTACTATCGTATTCCCACAGGAACTGGAACTAAGCGGGTGAAACCGCTGGTCGCTGCTAGTTTCATATACAATGTTTATCAGGGATTGTATTTTTTACAACTACATATTATGTATGTAATAATATACTTATTATTTTGTCAAATAAACAGGCCTTGAAAATGTTAAAAAGAGGCGGTCGACACTAAGATTAAAAACGAAAGTTTAAGTACCTTAAAGGATTACAAAACTAATTTTCTCATACAAACACCACATGTATTTGTATGAGAAAAAAACTAAATTATTAAATCAATGGGATCATCGGATACGTACCTGAGATTCATTAATTTGGTCACAGAAGCTGACGTCTAAAAGCCTTAGCTCGTGACATTCTGCCAGAATTCTAGAAAAAAAAAACGTTATTCAATTATTACTATGTCATGTGTATAGAATTATTATACGATATCTAATATGTTATCAGTAAATCCGATAGCCTGAAAATGTTCCTTAGAACGGCTAGTAATTCCTAAAATCCTACTAATATTATAAACTCGAAAGTTTGTATGTATGGATGTTTGTTCCTCTTTCACGCAAAAACTACTGAACAGATCTTGATGAAACTTTACAGTTATCATGACCCGAGCCTCACTGACTATCATCATGTGAAACCTGTTTGTAATGCGATTATTAGAATACAATGTAAAAATTGTTCACGAATAAATATAAATTTAAAAAAGTTTCCGTTGACATAGCAACGGCCAACAGACAGTACATCTAAATACTAGCTTCAAGAATCCATCCCGTTACTGACACTGACAAAATACTACAAAACTTACGCATCGCAAATGTCAGGGGTGACAGCCCTGACACCAAGCAGGTCGAGTTGGGCCAACTTGGGCACACGAGGCAACAAAACCCTCAGGTCGCGGTCGCAAACGCCCCTCAACGCTCCAAGGAACAACTTCCGCAGTTCACCACCTGTGAGCCACGCGAGCCATTCGCCTGAACCGCCTGCTTGCAAACTGAAAATAGATTTTGCCTTCAAAGCAAATCTTTTTATACAATGTAGCTTACAAGTCTAGTTATTGAAAGTCGTTGCGACTCTACCTTCTTATCTCATGCTAAGTCAAGTCAAAATATTAGGGTATAGAGTATGAAATTGCCGTTTTGTATAGAGAAATTCTAGAAAACAGAAAACATACTGACATTTTATTGATTTTCTCTGATCGTAACATCCAATTTCGGCATTTTTTTTGTTTGGTTTTGTTTTGTTAGTTAGCTTATTATTGAGTTTAATCAGCAACATTGGTTTTTGAAATTGATGAAGAACAGTACATAATAAAGGTAATCTGAGCACCAAATCAGGCAACACCTGTCCGGGTATACCTGTCCCTCAGATTTGGAATAGAAAAAAGTTAAGTGGCGATATAATTATCGTATCGAAAAAACGGCCGGGCCGTGCGTTTCACCTGGTCCAGTTATTCAAGTTGTATAGTTGATCCAGGAAAAGCTTTGGTATTTTATTTTAATAACTCCAACCCGGTCTGACAATAGGTCATATTTAGCGGCCCTTAAGATATACCCACATTTCACGAGAAATATTGGACCCCTAAACGTGATAGGTGGTGAGCCCATCGCCGGACCGGGTCTGTTTACACATGTCTCAGAATTAATTCTGAGACCTGCGGGTTTCCTCACGATGTTTTCCTTCACCGTCGAGCTAGTAATAATCTCGTGAAATGTGGGTATATCCAGTAATGGAATACCTCTGCCTACCCCCTCGGGGTTAAAAAAAAAAGGCGTGAGATTATATTATATATATATATTTCTTAAGATATACTGGTGAAAAGTGCGTTATAGATATGTATAATACCTATTGACTATTCTCTTGGATATAAAAGCGTCAGCATATTTATAATATTACTACCGGGTTGCGCGATGGGAACCCGATTTTTTTTAATGATCTAATAGTTATTCTGTTATTTGGGGCCGAGAAAATCCAAAAAATCAAAGATCTCAAAAATCGGTCCAGCCATTCTCGAGGTATAAATGCCGTAACTAACCCGACTTTATCCTATGAACTACATAAAATTATTATTATACATACCACCAACCAACATCTAACTCCTGCAGCTCAACACAGTTGCCCAGCGCTCGAATCCCATTTGGAGTGAGCGAGTAAGACTTCCAGAAGTCCACGGATATCAAGTGAGGGCAGTTCGTGCCAAGAGCAACGGCCACTTCGTCCATTGCCGATATCATTTTGCATGAACCTGCAAATAATATAGATATACAGGTAATTGAACTCTTTATTGCGCACTTTATATATCAGTAAATAGAATGTTTTTATTTACACCTATAATATGGTAGTTCGCTGCCTAGCCTGAGTTACGTTATTATCTGTCAATGCGTACATTTACTGTTTTTTCTTTGTATATTTGTCACGTTCAGCTCATATCATTCATCCGCACAATATGACTAAGGGCTGATTCTTTAATAGTCAGTTAAGTTATCTGAAGAAAAAACGTCACCTGTCTCTTTTCTTTCTTACTGCGTCAGACAGTGACAGCATCAATATATTCTCCAGATAAAGTTTATCTGACGATTGAACAATAACCCTTAACCTCTTTTAATTTCAATTTCAACCCTAGTCTTTCAGGCCGCAACACCGTCGGATCTAGTGTTAGTGCAGTTACTCTTTCAGTCTAAGAATCTCGAAATAATTGCTGGGGATGTTGGCTAAGTCACAACTCATCAAAAGTTTCATCCCATTAAATAGTTTAGGACCCAAAAGGACAAGCAAAGTAACATTGATGTAGTAAGTATGATACACCTAAGTGTAATTTTTGCTAGCAGCTATCTTTTCCCACCCCGTGGCGACAAAGCAGTCTCCTATAGTTACAATGAGAATAATAAAAAGTGTTTCTGTAATGTTTATGAACATTTCGGGTCAATGATTGAAAAAAAACGGTGTTACTGACTTCTGATTGTTAAACTCTAATTAGGGGTGGGTTAATAAAAACTTTGTAGGACGCTCCCCGGCCAGATGGGATAACGAACTGCGAATGGCGGCTTACGGGAGGCCTATGTGAAGCAGTGGACAAATTTAGGCTGACGATAATGAATAAAAACTACAGCTTTCAAGCGACAATTCTTCCAAATTTTGACGGCCCTGTTGGCTCAGTTGGTAGTGACCCTGCCTTCTGAGTCGGAGGTTGCGGATTCGATCCCCGCGAGGGGCCAACATTTGTGTGCATCAACATGTATGTTGCCTTCGTGTCTGGTCGTTTAATATTTATTTATGTATGTCTATCAGTTGTTTAGTACCCATAATACAGGCCCAAGTATGTTTATTAGTTGTTCTCTGGCTCTGCCTAGTTTGGGACTAGATAACCGTGTGTGAATTGTGTCCCACAATTTATTACTATTATTATAAACTAGTGACCCACCCCGGCTTCGCACGGGTGCAATGCTAATACTAAAACCTTCCTCTTGAATCACTGTATCTATTAAAAAAAACCGCATCAAAATCCGTTGCGTAGTTTTAAAGATTTAAGCATACATAGGGATATAGGGACAGAGAAAGCCACTTTGTTTTATACTATGCAGTGATGTATCAGGCAACGTACATACCAACGTTAAGATGCTGCAATCCAGGGTTGGCTTTAATTATGGCAACAGTGGCCATTGTCGAGATGTCGGTTCTGTACAAGTCCAGGCGTTTCAGCTTCTTCAGAGACACGAGGCACGCCCAGTCGGTACATCCCACCACTGACCGAAGGCATAGCTCTGAAAGAATATGCGTTGCTAGCTTTTCCCGCAAGTTCACTCGTGCACGTTTATTTCACCCCCCCAAGGGGTTGATGTTTGCAACATCCTTTCTTAGTGGATGCCTACACTGTATAATCTATGTGCAAAATTTATGTGTGTTGATACATCACGAATCAGTCAGTCAGTTTATCATTTTATATATATATATAGATAGCAGTGATAGCCTTACGGTTAAAGAGCCAGCTTCACATGATGATAATCAGTGAGGCTCGGGTTCGAATCCTGGCATGTACCAATCCGTTTTTCAAAACTTCCGTATGTATATAGTATTTATCACTGGCTCGACGGTGAAGGAAAACATAGTGAGGAAACCCGCAGGTGACATGTGTAAAAGACCCGGTCTGGCGATGGGCTACCGCCACCACCTATGACGGTGTCCAACATCTCGTGAGAAGTGAGTATATCCAGAAATGGAATACCTCTGCTACCCCCGCGGAGATAAAAGGCGTGAGATTATTCATTTTATTTTTATATGCTTTACTAGCTTTTGCCTGCGACTTCGTGCGCGTTGGGAAATAGAAATAAGTGACCTATGGCACTGACTTCCCGCTTCACCAGTTATCTCTATGCAAAAAATCACGTCGATTTGTTGGTCCGTTTCTGCGTGAAAGGACAAACCAACAAAAAGACTTCCTCATTTATAATATTACTAGCGACGTTGCCCGCGTATAATCAATCTTTTTCCGTTCCCTGAGAATTTCTAAAATTCCCTTCTTAGTGCAAAACTAGCAGCGCCCTGCGGTTTCACCCGCGCCAGTCCCGTTTAAGTGGGAAAATTATACCCCATGTTACTCCCAGAGAAGTAAGGTTTCCATTGGTGACAGAATTTTTAAAATCGGTCGGGTAGTATCGGAGCCTATTTAATAGAAACAAACAATAATAAATACAATAACAATAATAAATATAGATGACGATTAAGAATGTGATTTACGTACAGCTTTTCTTACAATTTTAGGATGACATGCACTTATAGAATTGATAAGCTCACCCTTTATCACGTTTCGGGGTCCAAAAAAATATACCTACTGCTGAAAATTGCGTATTTCTAAGAATGCAATACCCTCTGCCTACCCCCTCTGGGATGATACGTGAGCATAATTATATTTATTATGTTTATTATGCAAAACAAACCTTGCAAATATGTTGAGGTGTCAATTACAGCTCTTAGCACGGTGTTGTCGACAAATTTACAGCAATTCATCCGTAGATGTGTTAACTCGGCACCGCTGTCTTTGAGGAAACTGCGAATTCAATAAAACCTTGGTGAGACTAGATCTAATTTGTTAGACACGACCGTTTTATTAATAAGAGTTTTTGCTAATGTAATTGCGACTTTACACGCAATCGATTACATTGAAGATCACTATTTATTATATTAATTATTTTTTAGGGTTCCGTATCCAAAAGAGTGTCAACGACTAAGCCTCTGCAGTTCCTCTATCTGTCTGTCAGTGGACTATCTCATGATCCGTATTATGTAGACAGTTAAAATTCTCAAAGAATGTGTATTTTTATTTTAACAAAAAATACAGTTAAAAGGAGCAAGAATCCCCATACAAGAAACGTGTTCTTTTTTCGATTTATGTAGTCTTAAATATAGTAAGGGCGTACGGAACCCCTCGTGTGCGAGCCCGACTCGGACTTGGTCGGTCTTTTTAATGTCACTCACCATCATACTATTACGTTATTAAGTTTGAATGACATTTGCTATAGTTTATTCAACGCGAAAATAAATTAGTTTTATTTCCACAGCCATTACCTACAGTTGATCATAATGGAAGTATTACGCAATTCGTTCCTACAACCAATGAGTATTATGATATGACACTGAAAACCGATTGCTTTGAATCGGCAAAAGAAAACATCACTCCGAATAGAAATATACAGGGCCGAGATAATAATAGCCTTTACTGAAGGCAATGATAAACATACAAACATACATATAATCACGCTTCTTTCCCGTAGGGGTAGGCAGAGACCACTTCTTTCCACTTGCTACGATCCAATACCGAAGATCATGTATGAAAGGAATAATGAACGTGGACGAAGCGAAACAAGTATGTAATAATAAACAATCAATGATAATTAATGCCCTCCAGATAAAAAAATATTATTAATAGGTATTATAATTTTGTATCAATGCACTTTTTAAACCAATTTAAATAGTCAACTTTCTATATCTGTCATAAAATAAAAATAGCTTATGGTGAAAATGATTTAGATTAGGTTCGTTAAAATCACAGATCATTAATCTTCTGTGGTTAAAATGAAGAATAAGGTTTACTCTTAGATAAAATAATGAATCATCAAAGCTACACGATGTTCACTGCTAAACATAAGATTGGTACGTAGTCGTCTATCGACGCAATATACTATTTAATTACTGTATCCTCGCCCGTTTTATAAAAGATTTGTACGAAAGAGTTTAGTAACGTTATCACTGCTGCCCCGTAGCTAAAACACAAAACGGAACTTTCATCCGCTTTGGTAAAACGTGCCTTTACACACGTACCGGTTGCCGGGTAGCCGGCAGGCTCGCTAAGTTCGCTTTCATACGTACCGGCGGGCAACCGGGCAATCGGCCATACATTTCGCCGCCGGGTAGCCGGCGTTGGCCCAGCGGAAACCGGTACGTGTGAACAGGGGTTCCAGGCAGAGGTATTCCATGAATATACCCACATTTCACGAGATACATTGGACCCCTAAACGTGACAGGTGGTGAGCCCATCGCCGGACCGGGTCTATTTACACATGTCTCAGAATTAATTCTGAGACCTGCGGGTTTCCTCACGATGTTTTCCTTCACCGTCGAGCTAGTGATATCGTAGGGCTATCACTGCTCTGTTTGGAGTGTTGCGTCAATTAGACTAGGACGCATTTTAGCACGCGCACACAGTATAACATTAGCATCCCATAGTTTTTTTTTAATTTATCAACTAACGAAGCCACTTGGAGCCTCTGGTCTATTTCGCAAGTTGCAACTTTGAGATAGATCACTGTTCGGCAATTATTCGCTGAATGCGATGTCTTTGTACGTACTAATCAATTTAATTACAGTACATAGTTGTTCCGTATTATGTAATTGCTATTGTTTTTATCGTGCCTATAGAATTATCGATTTGTGTAAGACAAAAGGCATTTATAAAAGTAAACTATTGTTTACCTTGGAGTTTCATATCAAAGTACGTGGGAGACCGTTCGTTCTAACACCAATGTCGCTATCGCCATCTGTTGGTGAGTTTTGTATAAAATTCCGTTTTTACGGGAAATACAAAACTAAGCAGTTGAACTTAAAATGCAAAACTGTATCTATTAAATTAAAATTAAAATGTTTATTTCTTCTGCTTGAGATTATAATTTTTGCATTAAAAGTTTGGGAGCCTCCTTCTTTTTTTTAATTAATTATTCTTTTTCTTAATTATTTTGCTTGTTCTGAAAGGCTCCGCTCTTCCATAAATACAATTTCATTATAACTATCTATATACAAATGTTCCTTAAAATTGTTAGATATTTAGTATTAGCCTCAGTTTATGATTGTTTATAGTAAGTATGATTGTTGTAATTTTTTGAGACCAATAAAGATTCTTGTATTGAGCCATTTTGATGCCTTAGCTAGTGTATAATAATTTGAAAATCAATGGACAACTCGAATCTTGCAAAAGTGCATATTCATTTACTAGTCTTTTGACAAATAGAACTTACTTTACAACATAGTTGGAATGTATCATGCGATGGCTGCCGCACCAGGATAAGTCAAGTTTTTGTAGAAATTTGCATCGCATAGACAGAGTCACTAGTACCTGAAATGATCACTCAAATCACAATTGTGTAAGTAAAAAAAAATCTTACACCTTTTATCCCCGAAGGGGTAGGCAGAGGTATTAACGCAGAATATTCGAGCCCTAAACGTGAAAGGTGGTGAGCCCATCGCCGGAACGGGTCCGTCACACAGGCCTCAGAATAATTCTGAGACCTGCGGGTTTCCTCACGATGTTTTCCTTCACCGTCGAGCTAGTGATGAATATGTACGTAAGTTTTGTTTTAATAAACTATAATTAATAAAAAAATTGGCGCTGTGCTACGCAGAGCTAGTAATAAAGAATTCTAATAATATTATGAAGGTGAAAGTTTGGGTGGTCTACGTAGGTTTGTTACACTTCCCTACAAAAACTACTAAATCGATTTTGATGAAACTTTACAGTAATATAGCTTATAGCTACAGACTAAAATACATGCTATAATTGGTAAAAATATTGTGTAAAATGCTGGTCCATAATGAACGAATATAAATAACATTAAGCATACACAAATAAAATACCTAAATACATAGTTCTTGTTGTTCTTTCGTATTTATTCTGTTGTACTATGAATGTACCATGGTTGGTACAAGTAGAGTTGGGTTGGTTGTTACCAACCCAACTCTACTGGTGGGAGTAGTAAGAAGTGATTACATACATACATACATAATCTCACGCCTTTTTACCATTGGGGTAGACAGAGAGAATAGACTGTCACTTGCTACGAACTTGGCAGATCTCTTGTGCTTCATCCACATCCAGATAAAAAGTGATTCTAAAGTAATATTGGGATCTCTCAACCAACATCAGAAGTCCTTAGCTTTTTACAACTTAAGCCCTTATACAGCTTCTTGATACAATTTGCGTCAGAAAGCAACGTGACTTCTTACAAAGTTTATAAGTATGTAGGTACTTGAACTTGGAACATTTGTTAGGCATCCCGACTTTTTGCAGGAGTACATTAAAGTTTTTTTAGTGAGTTGGACGCCTGTCAAGTTTAAGTAAGTACGTTAAAATCAGGGACTTCTATTTTTAGCAATAGAATATTTCGACATACCCAAAGTTTTTAGTTAATATAAAAACCGGCCAAGTGAGAGACGTACTCGCCAAGTGTTCGATACCATCGTACAATAAATAAAAACATAATACTAATAATTAACCTTTAATAGTTTTTGATTTATGCTAAACAATGGACACACGAAATAGGATATAACTCTATATAACGGTTATAGGCAGTTTAAATTTATTTTGGTTTTGCGTCTTATTTCAATTACATAGAGTTCAATATTTGGTGGTAACTATTTTCCCTCTGCCCTGAGGTCATCTAGCTGTTTACTTAATTGTCGCTCTGTATAAGTGTCGTCTGTGGGAAAAGTCGAAAGGGAAGCGAATGATCATTAGATCACATACCTAGTAAAAAAAGTAAAAATAGTTTATTAAATTTCAGAAAATATTTTACAAACCTGAGATTGCACACAGTGCCAGTAGGGCCTGAGATCGATGCTTCGGTACAGTATAGCGTCCGAGGCTAGTCTATTGAAGTGGCGGTTGACTTGAGCGCATCTGCATAGTGACTGCATGTCCAAGTACTTCATCACACATAGTATTGTTTCGTCCTGGAACATAACTCGAAATAAATACCACCGCCAGTTGTGTTCTAGATTGTTCTATCAAAATAGATATCCAAGCGACCGAGAGTATGGCAGTACTCACGCTAACTTATTCCGAGGATCAAATGTCCTTTGTACCTCAGAGCAAAGTTCATTACTAAAACTAAAAATCGTAAACTAAAAATCGTAAATCGTAAGGAATTAAAAATGTATGTAAAAATGACACTCCAGAGATGAACAAGAATCTAGCGACAACTTGTACCTACTTAAGAATCAACAGTTTTTTTGCGGCATCTGCAACTCAGTGTTACTCCCTTACTAATACAAGTATGATAAATCTAAAGACACCTCATTTAATACAATCTATCTAGATACACATTTAGGCTACAGTCCCCACAAAAATATTAGATTACCCTTTTTCTTAGGCAGTCAATTAAACGGTCTATTAATGTATATAATTCTTTCAAAACTGGTAAAACATTTTTTGTCAGGTTCATGTCCTGTTTTACCTGCGTAAAGGATACAGTTACCTACTTTATCATAAATTCACGAATCTGTTACTTATACTAAAGATAATTTATAATTTCGTACCTCGGCAGGGTCTATACGAAAGTTCTCAATTTAATTCCCTAGAATTAAAACCAATTTTAATTTAAATTAAATATTAAGTAAGTACTCAGATACTCACTAAACAGGTACGATAAGATTGCAATCAACTCTATATTTTAAACAAAACGAGACATTTAGCAGTCAGTGACTTTAATATTTTTTATAGAAACATGAGCTTTAATTGGTCAATGACCTTTTAATTAATCCGTGAAAACCAGTCCTGTAAAAAGTAATAACGAATCTAAAGTCAGATAGGAAACTATATTTCATATAGGTTCATTTTAATTAGAACATACATAAATGTGAGAATTATATTGTTGTCTGTACAATATTTTATTTAATTTAACTATTTTTCACATGTAGAAGGAGCCTGCATCCTATAACATATATCTAAACTACGTATATACAAATATGAAATGTTCCTTGGTAAGCGCATCACCTGAGAACGGCTGGATCGATATAAAAAAATAGCCAATTTTTTTATAGAACGTTCGCAATAATCCGAATAAAGTTTTTAGAAAAAGAAAAAATTATCAAGTGGCCCGGAGGTTGGAAAATTAGATAACAACAGAAAGTGCTTTTTGGGAATTTGAACAAGACGCCCCTCCTGTGAGGTCAGCTAGTTTTTGTCATGTGGAATTCACTAATTAAAAGTAAAAAGATGTTCTAGCTGAAGAGTAGCGGCCGTCGCAAGATACTCCAAAACAACTTTTTCAATTAGGAATATTATTGTTGCAGCTTTTATGTACTACCTCTTTGTACAAGTGTACAGTAATAATTTTATAATTAACAAAACCACAATTAGGTTCGACTTTCCCAGCCCGTAGATTAAAAGCAATATTTCGCGAAAGAAAAGTAGGTACATAACCGATAATTCGTGACTCAAGAATGTAAACATCAGTCTCAATGTGTCATAAGCAGAGATCGGCATTAGGTAGTGTGATTTGGTACCAAAGTAGGTAGAGGACATAATATGGAGTTGTTAAAACCACCATGTTCCTACTTTTAAATCGAAGCACACATATGAAATGCCAAATTTCATATGTGTGCTTTGTGACAGATGGGACCGAAACTCTCATTTTTTTAGCTAAGGAGCCGTACTATTACAAATATACAGATGTTGTTGATTATCTCCATAACCGGCCACTGTAGAGAAAATCACCTAAGAACAAAAGAAGTTTATATTTAGTAAGTAAATATGATACTGTAGAAAAATCTCGAAAATTCTCCGGGAAATTTTCAGAAGTCAGAAATAAAGTGGTGGTTTTAACAACTCCATATTACATCCTCGTAGCAACTTTACCTACTATGGTACCTAATCACACTACCTAATGCCGATCTCTGGTCATAAGGTTACCCACATTGTTTCATAATACAAATTAGACTATTTTTAGTTTCACTATGGTGAATTGCCAACTGATGGTGTAGTCATGTAATACTAATGAGTCATTGAGGTATCTATGTCATGACATGACATTGTGTTGTTTGCTTTGACTATTAAACAAACAGGAGACGTCACGCGCCCTAATTTCTTTGCAAAAAAGTCTGCCAATTTCTGCGGGGGGGGACAAGGAAACAAACACAAATAATGTTAAAACTAACGCATTTTTTGACAAAACAATTAAACACTAGCTTGAACTAGATGCACACAAATACATTCACCAATCCAAGCACTCCGTGAACTCAAATAAAATAGTTGTATATAACAGGTATGCGTGTTGACCGACACTTTTTTTTGGCAGAGGGGAACGCCTGTCAGTGGCGTCTCCGGTTGGTTTAATACTCAAAGGTTGTTTGTATCTTGACTGTAAGATAAGATTATCTTAAAAACTTTAGACACATTCCCAACTTGTTGATGCCTAAATTTGTCTTAAGCTAAAAATACATTGCGCCCGCTTGGTTTATCGTGGCGTTATCTGTTTCATACATAGTAGGGTTACATAGAGAAAGACGCCCCGAAACATCACGCTCGCAATGTATGACACACAACGCGGGTGCAATGTAGTTCTAGCTTTATATATTCATAGCCTACGCTAATATTTTTAAAGAATTTAATTTTTTTATGTTTGTAACGAAGACACTCAAAAACTACTGGACCCATTTAAAAAAAATCTTTCACCAATGTAAAGCTTACTTAGGTACCTAACATGGGTTATAATTTTTTCACGGGAACGGGAATCACGCTGGTGAAATCGCGTGGAACAATATATACAGACACAACTATACAAAAATTTAAGTGTATAAGAATGTAAAATATACTTACAGGCAATCGTTCAAAATCACCTAACGACGGTCCCGTGTCAATTTGTTTCTGTTGCAACTGATTCGGACACACGACGGACTCATGCAGGTTCGACGCCAATATTCTATTCATAAGTTGTCCTGAAAACAAAGTCTTCGATGAGATGATTAGGTTATTAAATCACTACATAGTATAAAACAAAGTCTCTTTTTCTGTCCCTATATCCCTATGTATGCTTAAAACTTTAAAACTACGCAACGGATTTTGATGCGGTTTTTTTAAATAGATTGAGTGATTCAAGAGGAAGGTTTTAGTATTAGCATGGCACCCGTGCGAAGCCGGGGCGGTTCGCTAGTACCCTAATAAAACGTACCAAGGACATATAACAATGAGTTTTTCAAAAACATACCTACGTACCTACACATATTTATCACTAGCGGTTCTGCGCGGTTTCAGCCTCGTAGTTCCCGTTCCGGTAGAAATACGGGAATAAAATATAGCCTATGTTACTTAGGGATATTCTAGCTTTCCATTGGTAAAAGAATTTTTAAAATCGGTCCAGTAGTTTTTGAGTTTATTCGTAACAAACATACAAAAATCCAAAAATACAAATCTTTCCTCTTTATTATATTAGTACTACCAGCGCCCACGGTTTCACCCGCATAGTTTCCTTTAGCATGGGAATACGGGGATAAAATATAGCCTATGTGTTATTCTGATGTATAAACTATATAACTGTAAAGTTTCATCAAAATCCGTTCAGTAGTTTTTGCGTGAAAGAGGAAAAAACATCCATCTAGACATCCATACAAACTTTTTCATTTATAATATTAGTATTATTAGACTAGGTCGACGGTGAAGGAAAACATCGTGAGGAAACCCGCAGGTCCCAGGATTAATTCTGAGGCATGTGTAAAAGCACAAGGATAAGCTCAGCACCTATCACGTTAGGGATCCAAAGAATTTTCCAGAAATGGAATACCTCTGAATACTTTCTCGGGGATAAAAGGCAAAACCATATATATGTATTTTTAAATAACTTTTCCCTTATTACTTGACTACGTGATCATTCGATTTCCGCAGCGAACAGTTTTGTTGCTCTACTCTCACTCACTCACTAGTTTAAGCTCGGGTAAAGCGCTGACGCAGCGACCTATTTCGTCGCGGCTTGCCTTCCGCGGTCGCCGCGATGACCCAGTTATCGAAACGTGAATTACAATTGCCAGTGTAAACAATTGTTAAGGCGAAGCTTGCTTACAAATATGGCTTCCCAAAACAAGATATCACTTAAAACAGAAACAGAACACATGCTGTACAAGTGTTACAGTGAAGAAAAGGCCGAACGCGAAACATTGCAGAGTTTGGTATGTGAACTTAAATTGCAAATAGAAGAACTCCAAAAGCAACTAAAGAGCACCAAGAAGCAGAAAAATAATATAACTACAGAATGACTAATAAAGAAAAAATGACTAATTCGCTTAAAATTATGACATGGAATGCAAATGGGCTCCTTCAGCATCGGAATGAACTGCAAGTAGTCCTAGATACAAACAATATTGACGTGTGCCTAATATCTGAGACACACTTCACTAAAGAATCTTTCTTTAAAATTCAGGGCTATAAAACTTATCATGCATTGCATCCCGACAACACCGCTAAAGGAGGCAGTGCCGCCATAATAAAGGATAACATATATCTAAATGAAGAATACAGATGTGAGGAACAAGATATACAAGCTGTGGCTATCTGTGTCAAAACTAAACGCCATCCTGTTACTATATCAGCCATATATTTTCCGCCTAGGTAAATATTTACTGAAAGAAGAGAAGTACACGAAACTCTTGCAACAACTTGGGAATAGACTTATTCTTGGAAGTGATTTCAACGCTAAAAATACCAACTGGGAATCTAGACTCACAACTACTAAAGGCAAGGAACTTTTGAAAGCTATTAGACAGATGAAATGTAATGTCATATCAACAGGGAAGCCGACCTACTGGCCGACAGACCCCCACAAAATACCCGACTTAATAGATTTCTTTATTTATAAAAACGTGTCAGCTACTTTCCTTCATATTGAGGAGGGTTTTGATATGAGCTCTGACCATTCACCAATATTATTAACTGTAAGTGAAAATATTATAATACAAAGACAGAACAACCCCACTTTAGTGAATAAAAACACTGACTGGGAAAGTTTCAAGTTAGATTTGGAATTCATCATAGATCTAAAGTCCCACTAAGGGACTCCTATCAACTTGATCTAGATTTAAGGAAATTTATATCCAACATCCAAAACTTCGCCTGGAATAATACGATTGACTTTATAAGAACTATCAGCAGAAATACATATCCAATAGAAATTAGACAACAAAGCGGAAAAAAGAAAACAGAGACAAAGATGGCAACAAACTAGATTCCCACCTGACAAAACTCTCTTAAACACTTTAACAAAAAGTCTTAGTAGGGAAATTCAAAACTTTTAAGATGAAACTATGAAAACTTACCTCAGTCAACTAACATGTGATCGCACCACTAACTACTCATTGTATAAAGCTACCAAACACCTCAAAAGACCTATTTTGCATATTCCTCCCATTAAAGAAGTTAATGGACGGTGGGCCATAAATAATAAACAGAAAGCTACTAGATTTGCACAACACCTTGAACAAATTTTTAAGCCCAATCAGGAAAGTACAGATGATGTTTCATGGGCTGAAATATCGGACGATGAGCTTAAAATTAAACTCGTCACTCCAAGAGAAGTCTACAATGAAATAAAGCGCTTGATTCAAAAGAAATCGCCCGGTTACGATCTTATTACTGGTGAAGTTCTCAGAAATCTTCCACGTAAGGCTATCGTAAAGCTAACGAACATTATCAATGCTTCCTTTAGATTAAAATACGTTCGCAATGTGTGGAAAGTTGCAAAAGTCATAATGATACCCAAAGCCGGTAAATCGCCAAATAAAGCTACATCATAAAGACCAATCTCCTTACTTTCAATTATGTCAAAACTATTTGAAAAACTGCTATTGAGGCGGATGAAGCCTATAACAGAAGACAGAAATCTAAAACTGCTATTGAGGCGGATGAAGCCTATAACAGAAGACAGAAATCTAATACCTGATTATCAGTTCGGGTTTAGAGAAAAGCACTCCACAATTGACCAAGTCCACAGAATTACCAACACCATTGAAAAGGCATTAGAAAAAAAAAGTTTGTTCCACAGTATTCCTGGATGTGGCACAAGCATTTGATAAGGTTTGGCATGAAGGCCTTATATACAAGCTAAGAAAAATGCTTCCCAAGCAGTTTACTGACATCCTACAATCGTACTTGTCACAGAGAATGTTTCGGGTAAGACAAGATGACTCTTATTCAGATCTTAAACCGATAAAAGCTGGCGTACCGCAGGGTAGTGTTCTAGGTCCAGTTCTATATTTATTGTACACCTGCGATATTCCGGAGATAGAAAACAGTTCCATCGCAACCTTTGCAGATGACACAGCTATTATGGCTACAGGAGCCACTAACGAGGAAGCAGTGGAAAAGGTGCAAAGAGCAATCAACAACATCTACGATTGGACAAAAAAATGGCGAATAAAACTAAATGAATCAAAGTCGATCCACATAGATTTCTCCAACAAAAGGCCAAATTATCATCCGGTATACATAAATAACCAAGTTGTACCGTACGAAAACACAGCTAAATATGATGACGCTTGACGCAAAGCTTCGCTGGAAGGCTCATGTCAAAAAGAAACGCGATGAGCTAGAGCTTCGCTACAGAAATATGTACTGGCTGCTTGGGAAACATTCTACGCTGTCAGTACACAACAAAATTATTTTATACAAACAAGTCCTAATGCCAGTCTGGACTTATGGTATAGCACTATGGGGTTGTACTAAACAGAGCAATGTACAAATCATTCAACGCTTCCAAAATAAAGTACTCAGAGGTATCGTTAATGCACCCTGGTACATTAGAAATGACGATCTCCATCGGGACCTCGATGTGGACGTTGTTACCGATATTATAAAAAAAATACGCCGAAGCTCATGAAAGCAGACTTCATCATCATGTGAACGTACAGGCAATCTCGCTTCTCGACAACACAGACATAGTGGGAAGTCTGAAAAGGTTGAAACCTTTCGAGTTAGTTTATTGTAGTGACAGTGCTATGTAGTGCAGTGAGTGCTATTTCTTAAGAACACATGAACAAAGTGTCTTCCCCTTAATAGAGACAATAAGAAAAGTGTTAATGGACACATTCTTAATTATAGTGTACTTAGAAGTTTAGGTCAAATTTAAATTACTTATTAGTCTTTAGGCTAGATTGTAATTAAAATGAGGTAATATTTTATTACGTCATAAAAAAAAACGGCGAACCCAATAGGAAAGGTTATGTTTTTTTCGATACTAAATTATCCAAATGTCATAATATTTTTCCTTGAATATGTTTTGCATTCCATACTAGTGGCTCGGTCAGACGTTATCTTAATACAGATAACAACGCTACCTATCGGGTCCAATTGTGAATCAAAACCATCCAGGGACCCAACTCTTTTCGCGAGACTTCACTACATGGTATATAAAACAAAGTCGCTTTCTCTGTCCCTATATCCCTATATCCCTTTGTATGCTTAAATCTTTAAAACTACGCAACGGATTTTGATGTGGTTTTTTTAAGTAGATAGAGTGTTTCAAGAGGAAGGTTTCAGTGTTAGCATTGCACCCGTGTAAAGCCGGGGCGGGTCGCTAGTACGTTATAAGATTAGATATAGATATTATACCTATCAGAAGTCAGTCGATATACTACCTACCTACCAATAACATTTAAAAATATTCCAAAACGATCCTGAAATATTCCCCATGACGCATCAGTTGGTACGAGTACCGCGTGATCGGGAATTGATTTGATTCTCAATATCAAGGTCAACAAGCGCAGTAATTTTAAAATATTTAAATATATTAAACATGCACTAGTTCACGTTGCAATTAAAACAAATTACTAAACGGAGAGAATGACGTGGATCGCCATAAAAATATACTACCTATGTACACTTTATCGCGAACAATCTTTTTAAGTAAATGCTTCCGTCATGGAAAATATCTTAAGCATATTCAAAATATGTAAGGTTTTATGTTTGAAGATCTTTTTAACACTAGGACATGGCAATACAAGCTGTCGTTAAATCTATTACGAATAAATAAAAAGTAAATGTAAACAAATATTTTAATGTCGCTATGAGATGACGGATAACGTAAAAACTTTATGGAAAATTACGATGTCTCAGCCGTACTATTACCGATAGTAAACCAATGTTATATAAACTTTCGCTCGCGTGCTACGACGCGTTAGTAGTCAAAACTGTTTCCTACTAATATTATAAATGCGAAAGTTTTTATGGATGGATGTATGGATGTTTGTTCCTGAAATGAAACTTTAAGCTTATACATCAGAATAACACATAGGCTATATTTTATCCCCGTAGTCCAAGGGAACGGGAACTACGCTTGTGAAACCGCGGAGCTCTGCTAGTAAGGGATAAATACGTAAAACCAAATCGAAGGCTCATAAAATGTTACATATTAACTGCAATTTTGATTGAAGCAAATTATTATTTTATTACGAGTATTACGAAAGAGCTCGTAGCCCTACGATACTAGAGTATTTGTAACGATCACACTGGTTAAGCAAAGTTAGGCACGGTCGGGCATTATATCGCGAGCGCCTCCGTATTTCGGAAGGCACGTTAAACAGTTGGTCCCGGCTTTCGTTGTGTTTACGAACAATGGAAGTCGTCAAGCCATGTGAGATACCCTTGGGTGGCTAGACAAATTCTGATAGGTAGCCTGGCTTAACAACTGACTGGCCTAACACCATCTCCCAATCTGCAAGTTGGTTCGCGTGGGAGATTATAGGCCATACTTCCTCATGTGTGAGGAAAGACCCTTACCTCAGCAGTGGGCTGTTACAGGTTGATGATGAAATAAAAATATTACAAATAGCATTAAATAGATTTGACTTCCTGTGGTGTAACCGTTTCCTTCAGTCCTCACTGCATCGATAATATGACTTGCATAATTTTAGAGCTAGGTACCATGTTACATACAATAGAATGGTAGTCAATTGCATCTTGAAGTGCCTTTGAAGTAATAATAACGCATTATCATTGCAAAATGAATGTTTCTTTGTATATATACACTTTGATAACGCAACCCTGACCATGGCGAAGGAAATATTTATTGCGTAATATCAGAATAGAGGCACGTCAACAAACCAATAGTAAGTATTAGTAAAATAATATGTACAGTATTGTCAATATCAAAATTTTAAATTATAACAAAAAGACGAGGCTATGTATGCTAAACATTTTCCACACGTAGTTTTTTGTTTACATATGGTAAAAGCCATTATCACCTAAAAGAAGAAGACTACGTTTAAACTTTTAATAATAATAACCTTTATTTATTTATTATTATAATTAACAAGGTTGAGTTAGTTTACTTGATAAGGAAATTGTTATCAAGCTTAGGGATATTTACATGCGAACATTATATTATTAATAGATATAACTGCTTTACAAAACAAACATTTAATATGACCTAAGCTAAGACTTTAATATCCGTCAATAAACTCGCCTCGTTTACAATCGTAATAATAAAATAATTAAACAGTTTTGTAACTTACCTTTTCCAACAACTGGTTGAGTTTTCTTGTAGAAGAGAGATGTGTAGGTGAAGTTGTTTTTTATCCGAACTATGTTTTCGGGTTCCCTTCCTTTTAGCAAGACTGCATCAAGTTCAGTGTAGTATGGCAGTAGTCTGTGGTCGAATTCAAGCCTTAGCACCCTGTTGATAGAAATCAATTATTGATTTTAAATCACTTTGATCAAGGCACAATAGTTGAACTGACGAACTTCTAATGCACATTCAAAATTACATTAGCCCAGTACTCGGCCTCACATGTGTTGCACCGAAATTGAAGTTAAACCAAAAAGAATCAGTTCAACCAATGAATGTAGGGGCACTGGGAAGATCAAAAACATTACACTCTTTCTACTATTGCAGATGGATAAATATATAGCCTATGACACTTCGAAGATAAAGATGAAACTATAATATAATCCTAGGCCTACTAATACCGAACTTTATTTACTTTACTTACTTGTTAATTCAATTCACAACACATGGTATGGTATCGTAATTTGTATAAATGTAAATTAATGTAAATTTTACAATATTAATGAATTTGTGAATTTTAAAATGAAATAAGTGTGTCTAATATGTCCAAGTTTTTTGCATTCCAATTAATTTCGGCGAACATGTATGCACTGCCAAGACTGTATTTTTTTCATGTTTGACTCAAATAAAAAAATAGGTATTCTTATATTCATTGTTATAATACCTATCCCATAGTTGTACAAGACATACTATAAGCAATCCTGCATAAAAAAGCTCTGTAATATTATTTACTTAAGACAACAAATAAATCTTATTCACCTGGTTGGAAAATTCATCTCCCTAATCGGTGGACTGAAAATCCGAGGTGTGTCTCCTACGTACTCAGGTTCCCCTTCCCACAACAGCATCCAGGAGGAAGGACCCCATGCCCAAATGCGGACTAGAGCCCCTGGATTATAGGTCTCAAAAACTGATACCTCCATTGGGTACACCGCATATTCAAATGAAACTTCTGTAGACAAAGTTAAAATATTGTTAGTTAATAAATGACTGTTACAATTTAAAAAACTGTATAGGATAATCAGTAGTCAACCTGTTAACTTATGGGGCAACTACATTAATGGCAGTTTTAGGTATGTATAATATCTTCTTGGAGTTGATTTAAAACGAAAATACGCTGCCTACAACATTCGTCTCAGAATAGGTACAGGATAAACACATTAGTTATATTTTGTAAGTAGGTAAGTTTATTTAGGTTTGTAGTTTTTTCTTATTTGTTCATTCATAAACAGCAGTACTGAAAAATTCCAGCACATGTACAAGATTTCAGATTTACTGTAAAAAGGAAGGAGAAAATAAATATTTTAAATTGTAACAGTACCTAGGATGGTGATAACTGATAATGTGAGTTCAAATAAATAAAAATTTAAATAGGGACTTACCCACAAAATCTTGACTTCCTATTGTACTGCTGTTCTGTGGCATGTACTCTTTCTGTGCTGATGGTGCTTCATCCCACCATGTACCATAAGTCCTCTAAAAAAATCCTCAAGTTTTTTTAAGTATCACTACATAGTATAAAACAAAGTTGCTTTCTCTGTCCCTATGTCCTTATATCCCTATGTCCCTTTGTATGCTTAAGTCTTTAAATTTACACAACGGATTTTGATGCGGTTTTTTTTACTGGATAGAGTGATTCAAGAGGAAGGTTTTAGTGTAAGCATTGCACCCGTGCGAAGCTGGGGCGGGTCGCTAGTGAATTTATAAAGATCAAATATATTTAGAGATGTATTTCATAAAGTATTTATCAGTGTAATTTTGTTTTCAAATTTAAACACAATCATGTTTTATAAAAATAAAATAAAATATGTTAAAACAATATTACAAAAACTGATCCCCAACATAATGTAAGGAATAAATGGAAATGTAATACCTACATTTTTTTAATTACATTTACCGATAATTACGATTGATGAATGAACCTATACTTTATAGATTTTTTGTGGTATCAGACTATCACAGTTATAAGTACCTATCATGAAAATCAATATATTTTTTTTATTTCAATAGTTTCATATATTATAGGAAACTATATAATGTGTAAGTTAGTATTCTTATTAATATTTTTAATAAAAACATTTAAGTAATTTCCATGTCCAGACAATTTAAAGGTGCCCGCGATCTTAAAATATCAACAAAACGAAACAAAAACAAACAACTGAGGACCAATCTCATCAGTTTATTTTGAAGAAATATTTAATTTATATGTCACTCATTGTTTGGAAGAAAGACTCTTACCATCACAAAAGCTTGAGGATAGTCTCCGTAATCAGGAAAGTTCGACGGTGGTCCTCGTAGATTGAATGCTGTGTAGGAAACACTAATTTCACTACCATACTGGGAACTGAAATCTTCAACGTTTTGCACGAACTGTTCTATTGTGAGAGGTTCCTTCTCAATCTCATCATCATCGCCGTCATCTTTGAACCAGAATAACGAGGATATTACATCGGAGGCGTTTTGCATTTTAACTTTCTTGTGTCGACAGTATCGCGAAAATACGAAGAGACGTCTTCACTGAGACAGTGCATGCATTTGACAGACACACAGGATTATTTTATTTTTGTTTGTTGTGCCCCCAAGGACCAGGGCCCTTATTGTCTATGTATAGTTGTTATCGTAATCGTCTTTATTGGACATTTCTAACGTGATCATTGCTTGCTCTTTTAACACTGGCTGTATTGACAGATGTACGAAAGAAGCAACGCATGTTAAAATGAAGACGATTGCGATGACAATTAAAAATAGACAATAAGGCCCCAGAACTTGAAAACTTCACTTCTCGATTTTTTTGTAGCATTGGTAAATTAACCATCAGCCTAAATATTACATGAATTTTGTATTATGTTTTGGCCCTGCCTGATCCCTTCATTTTGACGCTGACTGCTCTGCTCAATTTTTGCAAAAATATGTAGTCTATTTTGGCATGGTTGTAAACAAATATAGTTTCTTTGACGTTTATGACCAAGAGTAATTGGGATAGTTTATTGTTTCCATATTCCAGAATAAATGCCTACACTGACATCTTACGCGATCGGCCATCCTGAAAACTTCGTTGTGCGCACGGGAGACCTCTGAATATGATATGATATGATCTGATCTATCACAGTACGCAGGGGTCCGGATATATTTTCAACTGAAAGGCTCGTATCCATGGTCATGAGACAGGAATTATAAAAAATACCTACCCGACGCTTGTGTCTGTTTCGTTCGAAAATAATGTTGTCTTGTCTTGTCTGTCATGTTAACGTCAAACGGTCAAAATTAAAATGGCAGCCGGACCGATTGCTGAGAGAAATCAAGGTAATCTTAGTATAGTTATTGTACATGTTAATTGCATGAAATTTTGCATTATCTCAGTTATATCAGATTTCATTAACAATATTTGGAACAACTCATAAACAACAATAAAAAAGTATTGACTTTTTTGAGGTTATAATAATTTGTGTACTTATTGTTTTTAGCGTTTATACTTTTGCTTTTCTCTTAGTTCATACGACTAAGGATGTAAAACTGACACATATTATAATAGAATGATAAATTTAACATTTTTCTTATATCTGTGATAATAAACTTAAAAAATAATAATCATTTTATATTTACAGATGCCACGATATACGTTGGTGGTTTGGACGACAGGGTTACAGAGAGTTTGTTATGGGAACTATTCGTACAAGCAGGACCAGTTGGTAAATTATTTTCATTTCATAATACCAAGTATTGAAAAATAATGCAATTTTTTAAATTTCTCTTTATTGATGCATGCGGTCGGTACCTGTGCTAATCCTTAGCACTGGTACATACTCATATATAAAACATTGGTTCACAAACAAAAAATATTTTTTCATAAATATTTAATGTTTCATAAATATAAATAAGTATTTCATAAGAGCAGTGATAGCCCGGACGGTTAAAGAGCCGGCCGAAAATCAGTGAGGCTCGGGTTCAAATCCTGGCATGTACCAATGAGTTTTTCAAAAACTTACGTACATATTTATCACTAGCTTGACGGTGAAGGAAAACATCGTGAGGAAACCCGCAGGTCTCAGAATTAATTCTGAGACATGTGTAAATAGACCCGGTCCGGCGATGGGCTCACCACCTATCACGTTTAGGGGTCCAATGTATCTCATGAAATTTGGGTATATCCAGTAATGGAATAGCTCTGCCTACCCCCTCGGGGATGAAAGGCGTGAGATTATATATTATATATATATATATATACAGGATGTCCCAGAAGTCAACGATAAGCTGGACACCAGCGATAGGCCTAGTCATGAGGGTAATCAGAAAAATATAAAAAAAAATCTATGTTCTTTTTTCAAAATGTTATGAAGGTTTAAAAAAAATCCTAAAAAACGGACACCCTGTAATGAACTTTCTTGTACCGTGACTGTAAATATTTACTTTTTGAATAATTTTTTTCTGTAGTGCTATAACGAATAGCCGTGCTACAATTTACAATAAAAAAAAAAAACATAACTGCCTCACTTTTAAGTAAAAAGTTAAATTTGTTTCCAACATTGAATTCTAAATAATTTCATCAACCAACTTAAACCAGCTGTACTGTAACAAAAAATGTATGGCTACTATTTTGGCAAGTATACTTAAAAGTTGACGCATTTAGTCTAGATAATAAAATGGTATAACACATGCTAGGTTTTGTTAAAGTTAAGGCATGAAAATTTTTTTTCTCGATGAATCCTGATTCTATGCCAATCTAATTTAATGAGGTGAAATGTTGGTAACGCAACCTTCTTAGGTAAATCCAGGTTAAAATCTTTTTGAATGGAGACGGACTCATAATTTTGAAAAGAGAACCTAACAGGGATTTTTGTTTATTCGTACATCTTTTGTTTATGTCATTTGTTTGATGGCTTTGATTTAAATCCATCAGTCCCAGAAGTAAAGATTCTGGAGTCTGTTGCTTAGATTGTATTTGCGTGTAATTAGGAGTTCGTAAAGTGAAGTTATCATGCCAAATAGATATACCGTACAGGAGTACGTCAACATGCATCTTATTTACGGAGAATGCTTATGTAACGCCAATGCTGCAGCTAGGGTGTATCGCGAGAGATACCCAAACTTAGAGCGTCATCCTGATTACCGAGTTTTTATTAATCTGCATCGACCATTATCCGAAGGTCGATTCCCTGATCATATGGCTGGTGAAGGAAGGCCCCTCTTGACGAAGTCATGCAAGCTGTGAAAGAAGATCCAAGTATATCCGTACGTGGAATTGAGGAAAGCCTTGGAGTACCTAAAAGCAGTGCACATCGTATTCTGAAAAAAAAAACCGTCTGCATCCATTCCATGTACAACGAGTACAATCTTTGCTTCCCCGATACTACCCAGTGAGAGTGCGATTTTGTCAAACGATTTTGCAAAAACACACTGAAGATCCCCAGTTTTTTGAAACGATTCTATGGTCCGACAAAGCAACGTTTAAAAAGGACGGTTACATGAACCTACACAATTTACATGAATGGCACGTGGAAAATCCTCACCTAATGCGTGAAGATCATTCACAGTACCGTGTTAAAGTAAACATGTGGACAGGCATTTTAAACGGTACAGTTATTGGTCCGATTGAGCTGCCAGAGACCATAAATGGACATGTTTATTTAGATTTCCTACAAAATCAACTACCCGATTTATTAGAAGAAGTGCCGCTAAATATTTACGGCAGCATGTGGTATCAGCAAGACGGCTGCCCCGCGCATTATGCTCGTCTAGTCAGAGAGTTTCTCGATCAAGAATATCCAAATAGGTGGATTGGTCCAATTTCGTGGCCAGCGCGGTCACCCGACCTTAATCCAATAGATTTTTTTTTACTGGGGTGCAATTAAGGAAAAAGTCTAACACAAACTGATTCAAGATTTAGAAGAGCTGCGCCGAAGAATCTCAGAAGCCGCTGAACAAATCAATTCCAAACGTCACGCCCGGCGCATAGCTCGATCGTTTTTAAGGAGATGTAGAGCGTGCATATTAGCTGAAGGAAAACAGTTTGAACATTTGTTATAAAAATGCTGTAAAACATACCACATTAAATAAAAAAATATTACACAAACTTATTTTAAGTATCATTACTTTAAAGGAGGGTTAAGAAAGAGGATAAAAACGCTTAGTTCAGGTCAGCTGCAGACTTAAGGTTGCTTTACCAACATTTCACCTCATTAAATTAGATTGGCATAGAATCCGGATTCATCGAGAAAAAAAATTTTCATGCCTCAACTATGACAAAACCTAGCATGTGTTATACCATTTTAGAATTTAGACTAAATGCGTCAACTTTTAAGTATACTTGCCAAAATAGTAGCCATACATTTTTTTTACAGTACGGCTGGTTTAAGTTGGTTGATGAAATTATTTAGAATTCAATGTTGGAAACAAATTTAACTTTTTACTTAAAAGTGAGGCAGTTACGTAATTTTTTTTTATTGTAAATTGTAGCACGGCTATTCATTATAGCACTACAGAAAAAAATTATTCAAAAAGTAAATATTTACAGTAAAGGTACAAGAAAGTTCATTACAGGGTGTCCGTTTTTTAGGATTTTTTTTAAACCTTCATAACATTTTGAAAAAAGAACATAGATTTTTTTTTATATTTTTCTGAATACCCTCATGACTAGGCCTATCGCTGGTTTCCGGCTTATCGTTGACTTCTGGGATATCCTGTATATAAATATTGTCTACAAGCTAAAATTGATAGTCTGTATAGCTTACAACGCCATGACTAGTTTAGTACAATAATGCTTTAGCTTTTAATATTTACGTTTCACTTTCTTAATTACTCATCAGCCCCATAGCTTTATTATCAAATGGAAATGTCTGTAATAAGTCAACTTAATAATATTAATGGTTACATGGCCATTTATTTGGAATATCTAGACTGTTGTATATGTATTTGCTTTGTGTTCCAGTCAACGTGCATATGCCAAAAGACAGGGTGACACAAACTCACCAAGGCTATGGGTTTGTGGAGTTCATGGGCGAGGAAGATGCCGATTATGCTATAAAGGTAGTACATATATATTTGAATTCCTTACAATTTACTATTATGAATGCGAAAGTAACTGTCTGTTCTATTTCACGGCAACACTGGTGCAGCGATCTTGATGAAATTTGTCAGGATTATAGCAAGTCATTTTTATTAATATCTTGGTGAAACTGGGAGAGGTCAGAAGCTGGATATGTTTTGCATTATACTCAAAGATATTAAAGTAAGGATGAGTTATATTCATACTGCTTGCGTTTAAAAATTGATCTCCTAAGAGTGTGTTACAACATGTTCATACTTACTTCTTAGCATATTTATAGGATACAACAATGACGGGGAAAGATGATACGGAATGAATAATAAAGAAAAAGAGAGCTATCTGTTAAGAGTTGCACTTAAAATACGACTTGTAATACAATGCGACTAAATAAAATGTGGTTAATTAACTACATTTGTCGGCCTCATATTCCGAGCTCTAGTAACATATCTACGTCTTTCTATATATAATATCTTTGATTGAACTAGCAACATATTTCACAATGTGAGGTATGTTGCTGGTGCACCTAGAGAAACAATATCTTGTAGTACAAAATCAGATTGGACTGTTGACTTTACTTAGTTTTTGGAAAGTGTTTTAGCTGTCCTACTTTGCTCAACTTTTAGTGAATTAAGTATTTATTATACAGTAATTTAACCTGAGAAAACCACACGAAATATTCACTATGCTTTGTCAAAGTAAACTACATACAGACAGTTAATTCACTTCAAGTTTTGTCAAAATATAAAACACTTTTGTGTATCAAACGATTTGCTTACGGCACCAATGGAATTCTATCTGCTATAATTATTACTTTTCTGTTTTAGGTCATGAATATGATAAAGCTATATGGTAAACCTGTGAGGGTGAATAAAGCATCGGCACATCAAAAGAATCTTGATGTTGGTGCCAATGTGTTTATAGGAAACTTGGATCCTGAAGTAGATGAGAAACTGTTATATGACACATTTTCTGCTTTTGGTGTCATTTTGCAGACACCTAAGGTATGTATACGTTTACTATGTGTTGATGATAAAAAACATTCTAAGGAGCATTATTTTTTTTTGCATAATTTAATGAATTTTAGCAATCAAGCACTGCTGAAGTAGGAAACTGTTTGAAGCTGTATTATAGTTTCTGTTTATATAACAGGAAACTGTGACTGACTGTTCTATTAATCCACAGCCGTACGGCTGGGTAAACGAACTTGAATTTTTTCTTAGAGGTTCCATAAAGAGCATAGGTATTCACTAAGAAAGGATTTTTTAAATTCTTACTCTAAAAGAAATGGGCCGCTAGTATTCTGTATTAAATGTATAGTTTATCTAGATAAGTATACAGTTTATTTATGTTACAGGTGATGAGAGATCCCGAGACTGGTAACTCTAAAGCCTTTGCTTTTATCAACTTTGCATCGTTTGAGGCATCCGACGCAGCCATTGAGGCAATGAACAACCAGTATTTATGCAATCGTCCCATTTCTGTGTCGTATGCATTCAAGAAGGATGTAAAGGGAGAGAGGCACGGTTCAGCTGCTGAGAGGTGAAAATCTTTCTTTGACCATTCATGCAGTCATCATCCTCTTTGTTTTGCTAATCTTTTACAACTGCCTGACGTGCCATCTCTGCTTGTATAAAAGCACTTTTTGTAGTAAACATGCCAACAAATGGGAGACTTATGTTCTTGCAGTAAATATTACAAACTCATAGGTACACAGTACATACGGCCTTGCATAGCAAGGCAATCAATACTGGACTGGTGCAAACCTCAGTAAAGACAATATTAAAAAGTATGCCAATATTAAAAAGTATGCCAAAAGTAGGTGTAATCGAAATGTCTTTAGTTTAGTCAGCAAATTGAAACAATGGACGTTAATTTAAAATGCCCATGTTTTGTCAACAGGTTGTTGGCCGCACAAAACCCCTTGTCGCACGCGGACCGGCCACATCAGCTGTTCGCGGACGCGCCTCCGTCGATGCTGGGTCCAGTGATGATGGCGCCACCGCCACCACCGACCCCTACACCCATGCCGCCAGGACCACCTATGAACGCGAGGCCGCCGCCTCCCCTACCGATGACGGCGCCGCCACCGCCACCATCCTCGATGCCGCCACCCGGCCCACCGCCGCCGCCTGGCCCGCCACCCCCGCCGCCACCATTCCACCACTTCCCACCGCCTCCGTTCGGCCCGCCAGGCTTTGGGCCTCCTCCCCCACCAGGGTCAAGGCCCCCTCCCCCGTGGAGGCCACCGCCCCCGTCCTTCAGGCCGCAGTTCCCGCCAAGGGGACCCCCGCCGTTTGGGCACCCACCATTCCCCCCGCACCCGCCTGAACCAAATTATAATTATTAAGGGAATAAATAGCGTAATTTTCGTACTGCAAACTGTGTTTAATTTTCTCTAGTTTTAAGAACCCACCTACTGTTAGGGTAAGATCTAAGGAGATTATGAAATTGAATATGACTCAAAGACATTTTTTTTTGTTTGTCTTTTCCCAATTTTAGGCTGCTTGACCATTGACGCGGAACTAGGCGGCAGAGCGGAGAAACGAGGAAATATTAGGATTAGATGAGCGGAAATGTTATGCGAATTAGTATTTCCTCGTTTTTCCGCTCCGCCGCCTAGCTCCGCTTCAACTGACAGGCAGCCTTTGGCTTCATTAAAATATTCACACAAGAGATTATTATTATATCTCAGGAAACTGGACGAGTAGTGTAACTCATCTCTTGCGTAGTCAGTAAAAGCTATTTGCTAATCTGTGGTAAAAATCTATGCTAAGTAGAAAACAATTCCTAACAGCATACCATTACCTACTTCTGCAATATAAGTTTACCATTATCGAAACACATAAAATGGAGTTTCAATACATCTCTATTCGTAACAAAATATTCTATTCTAAAAATACTGCACTATCGACAAGGATGAATAAATTGTATACCTTTGCACGTTACTAAAATGGGGCACTCGTAAATCCATGCAAATGAAGCCGCAGGCAGTCGCAAATAAAAATGTCCATCTCCTGTCGTCGATTTCGTTCAATTTGTTCACTTGCTACATACATAATTTATTCAGCCGAATGGCTTCATTTTCCAACGGAAATATCGAAGAAGAGTCCAGCGTTGACTGAAAAAATACTACGAAAACCTTACTCACTGGGAATTCGAATCGAGTTTGTTTGAGCAAAGATAATAACTCAGGATTCTAGAGTTAAGAATAAGTGTATGAAGAGTCGTGGTCTGATGTTTAGGTACCTAGGTAAGATATATTATCATGTGTTTCGTCATCTGCACAGTCACTCGGCTCAATATTGATGTAGGATTGATACTCAAGTGACCGAATATTCGAACTAGGCATTGTAAAGCTTGTAACTAAGTACCTACTTGTAGTTTGGTTTGGATGAATGATGAAAAAGTTAATTCCTGGATGGATGTATGGTGGAGCAGAGGTGAACTGCTCCTCCATGAACGTGAAAAGGGAAAATCTTCCGCCAGGCGAGGTGATCGTGCCTGGGGACCACGATCGAAAGGTTGATGTTGGATACACTCATTAGAAAACTTCGATAGCGCGGTTTAGAACTAGGCGTCTATGGCACTTTTAGTTAGTTCTATGTAGGTACGCTGGGCGTCGTGGTCCCCTGAAGATATATTAAACTGCATCTAACTTGTAATCAAAAGGGTAAAAATATTTTCAAAGTCGAATTATCAGTGAGTTACCTACATTAGTAGCGGCAATAGTAAAATATCGCGTCCTAGACCGATGCATAGATATGATCATGACATGTTCTTATTGGATGCGCTCGTTTGCGAGACAAACTGGACGCGAGCTAGCTGCCTTTATGAGAAAGGAAAGGACGATGCCGACTAAAATTCGTATTGTTTTTGGAACTGCATTATCGTATGCTGCAGCTGCTGCGTTAACAACATTGAAACTGGTCTGCAGTTCGTATTCTTACTTTTAGAAATGTAATGTATTTGTGGCATGGGTACCTACATAGAAAAAAATATTGAAAGTTTAAATTTCAAACATAGACCAGAATCAAATTTCGCTAAAATAAAAAAAATGATCTCTCGTTTTAATAGAGTAGATAAGTAGGTACCTATTACCTACCTAAGTATAAGTAACATAACATACTTAGGTGGGCTATATGCCTACCTTTATACTTCTTCATTATTTTAGTAATCCGTAAGCATTAATAATACACTGAAAACAAACTAAACTAACAGGCGCCTTAAAATCTTAACTGACGCGCGCATATTTGAGGCAAAACTCCGATTTACGCTCGCCTGATGTTTACCTAGCTGATTTTGTTGTAACACGATTATGTATTCGTGAATTTAACCAGCAACAAAAATAATCTATATTCTCGTCATCAAATTGAGAGTTAAATCCGGCGTGCGTACATTTGCCCGCTCCATGCATCGCGATAATGGTCGGGCTGGGCGGGGGATTAAAAACATCGTTAGCTCGCAAAATGAAACACAAATATTTGCGTCACTCAGCTGAGTGCCGACGTATGTTCCAAAGGATTAAATAGTATGAATTAATTAGTTCGCTGTTTTGAGCCTGATTGGGTTTGATAACAATATTCATAATTAGCCTGTGTCTAGTTTACCAGGGCTCGTACCTACGCCTAGAAAAAGCGAACAGAATTACTAATGTAGGTAATTGTTTCTATGAAAGGGTATTACAATGTTTAGTAGGCAAAATATCAAACAAAAAACGCCAGAAACACGTTTCCGAGGGGCTCCATGAATTTTTAATTTTATTTCTTTTTAAAAGACTTAAAAAAAAAAGAAGGAGGTTCTCAATTCGTAGTGGATGCTTTTTTTTTCGATTCAGTGCGAACAACCCACTAACAGACAGATAGACGGACGGACTGGCAGTCGAGGCTTAGACTAATAGGTAATAGGGTCCCGTTGGGACCGCTTTGGTAAGAACCCCAAAAAACATCCAAACCTTTAACTCAAGTACCTACCTCTAGATCGTTATCTCTATTCAAGTTTCTATAAGTAGATACCTATCAAGTGAAAGGCTATACCAACCCTTATTCAAGCATTGAGATAGAGATTATTAGTATTTATTCTTCAATGTCCCAACTACGTACAAAAGGTACGATACCGCTATCCCTTTTGTGAGCTCACAATGAAAATATTGGATCCGATCTCATCTTCAAATGGAGGATCACTGATAACATCCCCGATTCATTCACGTAAAATATTATCAATAGGTACACACATTTGAGGGTACGCAGCAACTTCAAACGAATCGCAGGGGGAATTGGAAAGATCTGAAAATACAATAACATTAGGTACGAGCGATTTTTTATTTCGTAATATGAAGATATTTTGCCACTTCACCGAAACTCATATTTCATACCAACACGCGATAAACAAAAATAAATTACTCCTACCTTTCGTTCGTAGGTAGGTAGGTACTTGGATCTTGTTCCAATTTTCTCAATATTTATTGGATTAGTAGATATATTTACTTGGAACTTTTATGAAGAATTAGTACCTACCTACGAAAGGTTGCAGGAAACCGCATGGAAAAACAATCAATTTTTCGGATTTTGCTATCAATTTAACATTTAAGTACCTACATATTTATTTATTTATTTTTTACGAATTTATCACCGTGCAGATACCTGCCTACTTCTCGAAATTCATGTTTAAAATGCGAGTCAATTAACATCTTAATATCCGGATTTAAGGTAACTGTACCTAGGCACATTATTATAATTAGGTACCTAAATTACCTACATAAATCGTTTCTGATATTCTTAGATAACAATAAGAGGAGCTTTTGTAAGTAGGTAGATACTAAGTAGGTATAAGTTAACTTACATAATTTAAGAGAGCAGTGATAGCCTTACGGTTAAAGAGCCGGCCGAAAATCAGTGAGGCTCGGGTTCGAATCCTGGCATGTACCAATGAGTTTTTCAAAAACTTACCTACATATTTACCACTAGCTCGACGGTGAAGGATAACATCGTGAGGAAACCCGCAGGTCTCAGAATTAATTCTGAGACATGTGTAATAGACCCGGTCCGGCGATGGGCTCACAACCTATCACGTTTAGGGGTCCAATATATCTCGATAAATGTGGGTATATCCAGTAATGGAATACCTCTGCCTACCCTCTCGGGGATAAAAGGCGTGAGTTTTTTTTTTTACATAATTTTGATAAATATTGAATAAGGCACCAAATAACGGTCACATAGATAATCTGAGAGGCTCCATGGCTGAAGGCCATTAAGCTTTCTCAAAGCAACTTTAACAAACTACCTACCTACATTAGGTAATTATTAATAAACACCAAAAAAACTACAGCAGGTACTTACCTAATTAAAATTCTCATCTTTGATATAGAGATCATAAAAGCAGACTTCGGAGATCGATGAACACTGTCTGGTCTGGACACTCATCTTCCCAAGTTTATGGTCTTACCGTACCGTACAGAAATATTGGAAAGTGCGCACTTCAACATATTTCGAACGTTAAAACTTTTTCATTGGCCGCCGAGATGAGATATGGCTGGTTTCCCTATCGTTTGTTCCAAAATTTATAGAAACGCTTTGTACATATAACAAATACAACTCCTTTATTGTTTAGTAAGCGTCGGTTTGTTGAGTTTCGATATATCGGTTTTCAAGTATAAAGCAAAAGTTCGACGAAAAAGAAAAATTAGGTACAAGACGTTTTGGTAGCTCTACTTTATATTTGAGCGTTGTGTGAAAATCTTATACTTACTATAAATATATATAAAATATAATCTCACGCATTTCGTCCGAGGTAGGCAGAGGTATTACATTACTGGATATACCCACATTTCACGTGATACATTGGACCCCTAAACGTGATAGGTGGTGAGCCCATCGCCGGACCGGGTCTATTTACACATGTTTCAGAATTAATTCTGAGACCTGCGGGTTTCCTCACGATGTTTTCCTTCCTTATACTTACACTTACTATAATTTATAAGTATTTTAATTTTATTTTAAGTATTTATTACATTTATTTTTACAATTTCTCCTGGCATTGTGCGTTAAACCAATCTAAATCTTCGTACATTCGTTATGACCAGCAGCGTTGCCAGTATTTCCCAGTCCCCTTGGGTATTTTCGAAAATCCCATCTCAGTTCTCACATAGTCATATATTATGGAACTTTTCTGCAAAATTTTATGTTTCTATACCCAGCGGTTACGGCTGATCGATTTGTCAGTTCGTTTCTTCTTTTATTTGTAGGTATATGTATGGTATACGTATATACACTGTATGTACCTATGTAGCATCAGAGACTAATCCAAAACATTATGAGAATCATCTACTTACCGTAATTACAAAGCCATAGGTATATAATATCCATCTGTTCCTTTTCTTTAGCGTTTACCTCTCATTGTGTATTTAGGCTCTATAAATTGAGCGAATAGATGATATATACCCCAATTACATTTCCTGTAAGGCTCCTAGACGCGCTCCATTGTTCGGAGATAGGTGGGCAGATTGAATAGAACCCTAATTTTCTGGGAAGTAATCCAATAGCTCCTCAAGCTTAAGTGATATGAGGAGACGATACGATACTATTAACGTTGAAAATGTGTAAAGGGTGCTTGGATAGTCTTTGTTGTAAGACGTGGGTAGGATATTGTGTGCTTAGATTCCAATTACGTTAGATGAAGTTAGGCGTGGATGAACACAAAAAAGAGTTGAACACAAAAAGAGTGTCCCGATTAAGGACTGATTATGTTAATAAACGCCTAGAAAATTCTAAATAATTTCCAAGAAGGTATTTTTTTTTTTATATATTTTCTATGTAGGTAGTTTGGTGATTATTACTTTAAGTAGATTGATTTTAGGTTGAATCTAATGCTTGATATTCATAATTAAGCTAGAAAGTATTCGTAACGTGCCATTTGTTGCCCTAATCAATGTTCAAAATTTATTTTATACCTACCTAAAAACTGTTTCTGAAGTTAAAATAATAATCTTCATGATTTTTTCAAACATGCATACACCCCACACTTTCGCTGGATTTGGATGTTTTACTTCTGAAAAAAGATAGAAGTACCTACATAATGAAGAATTATATTTTCTTGAAATTCTCTATGTAACAAACGGCAACCGGATAGGTGTAAAGGTATATTTATTAGGTCCGTGCGAAACTGACAGGCGTTGTCCAGTCCAAATCCCATAGGAAAAAACACTTTCAGTTTTTCCCTCATTTTAGAATAATCCGGGTAAATTTATCAAATAAAATAAATAATCTCACGCCTTTTGTCCCCGAGGTGGTAGCCAGGGGTATTCCATTTCTGAAAATACACGCTTAACTTTATATATTTCTTAAAACTGTAAGTTTTGAAGCCAAAGATATTTTGATGCTCGAAGTAACTGCAACGCTGCGCTGTAATTAAGCTTCTTGAGCGACTTCCATACGTAGGTACAACTTTCAAGGGATACTAAAGCTTTTGTAATGCCTATTTCTACTTTCGATGTACCTAGAGTATATATGTAGAGCTGAACAAAATACCTTCATGCTTTGCTTTAATTTTAATACCAATTCCAAAATGAATTCCAATTGAATGTATTTGAAATACAAGATACAATATTTTAACAATTTTTATTTAGAATTTTTTTTTTTTTATTTAAAATCCAAATTACAAAATACGGTCAGGTGTTAGGTTATGTAAATAGAACAGGACTAATCCAGCGTCTTGCTTACGAAATCGATCAACTGCAGAACTCACCCATTAATAATATCGCCAAATGTATTTACTCGTATGTTTAAATGTATCTTGAAGCCCAAGTACCTACTTGAAATAGGTACTAGTACCTACTAACTAAAAAATACTCAGCGTAAGGTACTTGAAATACCAATTACAAATAACATTTTTAAGAAGTACTTACCTAATTGAATTACAAAATATTATTATAAAATATTGTTATAAAATACCAAATATACAAAGAGATTAAAATATAATAGGACATAGAGGAAGGGGGGGGAGGGGGGGCATTGGGAATATTTTCATTCAAAACTTTGAAGCATGTTTGAAGCTCAACCGTCATGTCAGTTAGTATGAACGCGAGCTGTCATTCGGTCGCAATTGTACTCGACTTATTCCACTTGGAATAACTTTTGGATTCAAATTTTCCTCGCGTTTTCTCCCCTCTATGCCCTATTATATTTTAATCTCTTTGCAAATATATAATATATAGTACCCATATTTTTTTTTATTTTTTTATTTTAATTACTTACCTACGTATTCTAACTACAAATAATTCAAATACTGCCCTATGCTGAGTGTGTTTATTATCGTTTACATAATATTTAGAAGAAGTATTATAAACATTATTCAGAGTTGAATGGAACATTAATTCTACAGAGGTAAATAAAAGCATATACCTATAAGAAGAGCTACAATACTTCCGTAGTAAAGTACCTAACAGTGGGATCAGGGTTCGTTACAAACCACTCCGCACCATTTGCTTCGTGTAATTGCTGCATACAACAACAAGCAACTAAAGCTATCTTCTCTTATTTCTTTCGCAATATTTCAGTTGACGTTAGCGATTTGTCGGTTTACATAAAGTAGCTGTGGCATGCGGTATATTGTTTATGCTTCTCTTTGGTAAAAGTTTCTTTCTATTTAAAATGCTAACTTAATTAACCAGAGGAAAAGGATAAAAAATACAATTAATTATGGACCTAAGCTGGATGCGACTCGATAAACCCTTGTTATTATGAAAATCAAAGTATAACGTGTTATCTACCCAGTATATTTAAATCTACACGGATGTTAATGTTATTTGTAAATTTTTATGTATGTATTGTACTCGTAGATAATTGTTACCAAACGATGTGGACTGTATTAATGTGGCAATCAGGAAGATAAGGAAACTCGCATTAAAATATGAAAAACCTGTGTATGCAAGGCAACAAAACTTACAACTGAGTATAATAATAATGTCAAAATACAAAATATACCTAATCATCACTACATAGTATAAAACAAAGTCGCTTTCTGTGTCCCTATATCCCTATGTCCCTTTGTATACTTAACTCTTTAAAACTACGCAATGGATTTTGATGCGGTTTTTTTTAATAGATAGAGGGATTCAAGATGAAGGTTTAAGTGTTATCATTACACCCGTGCGAAGCTGGGGCGGGTCGCTAGTCTTTCATAAAATAAACCATGCGCTGCCACGGCAACCAGCCAGTTGCCAACATTAATGTCTAAACTATTGATCTGATTCTGTTTTTTTTTATTATTTAAACGTCATTCCCACCTAAGATGGTAGGTTTTATTGCCGCGAATGATAAATAAAGAGAAAAGTCCTGATTATTCTATCTAGACGCGATAAAAAATGCTGGTTGGTCTATCTATGTAGGTAGTGTTTCTGTAATCTATTAAAGCATATAATATTATACATTATTTAACCCTTTATTATATGGGTGAACCCCCATAAAGAGTGGAACTGGCGATTTAGAAAAAGATAATGTGTCGGGTCATTCCCTGGTCAATCCCTTAAGGCGTGTCGGACTGAAAATGTGACTTCGCTTCACTGTAAAGAGAGTTCTACATTTAATTCATAAAGTTTATTTAGATAGTCAAAAGGTGAATGTTAGAGCGTTACAGACAGTGGAAAAGGAGAAAGTTCTCATTTCGACACGAATATTTTTTTAAATCCAGCGTTCAATTCAATTATTCGATAGTTCGTGTATTAAATTAATTAATTTATGAAATTTATAGTCTGATCTAATCTAAATACTCACTAGCCCCGAGGACATTGACCAGAGATATTATCAAAAAGCTATGAGCCTATCACCGATCGATTATACTGAAAACAATATACTTATATTGAAAGTAACTTCTAAATATTGCCTTCAACATAAGGAACTTTCAGTCTTCAATCTGGCAAACGGTAAACACATGTAAATAAATTAAGATCGTAACAAACTTACAAAGCTTATAATAATCCAAAAACAATATGCGGTAGTAAGTGCGGCAGTGAAGCACTTCTTTTATTTTTGGTTACGGCAGTGAGGCCCATGGTTCACGTAGCGCAATATTAGGCAGACTCGAATTATGTGCATTCCGCAAAAGGGAAGGGTGTAATCTCTACAAGAATGTCTAACTTACAAAGCAAATAATAATCCAAAAACAATATACGGTAGTAAGTGCGGCAGTGAAGCCTAAGCACTACTTTTATTTTTGGTTACGGCGGTGAGGCCCGTAGTTCACGTAGCGCGATATTGGGCAGACTCGAATTATGTGCATTCCACAAAGGGAAGGGTGCAGGCTCTACGAGAATGTCTGCTTTGTGCGACTGAAAGTGGTTATAAGGATTCAAGTGGGGCTTTGGCGGAGATATATGAGAATTTTGCACAAAAATGAAACTCCACTGTCAAATTTTATGAGAAATACGTTGACAATAACGCCGTCAAGTGTTTGCGAAGTTTATTTGTTTCGTAAAGGGCAAAACTACTCTTATTTACGAAGATTTTATTTTAAAAAGCAACATTTGCTTAGTTTTGTATAGTACCTACCTTTTATCTATGATGTAGGTACCAAAGACTGACAAAAAGTATATTAGTTAGCATGAAATTATGAATATGGTATTTTTCAGGTTTAAACTTTAATTATTTTTTTATAGTTACATACTTAAGTAAAGTAAGAGTTGACAACTGAACAAAAACACTGTACCTACTTAATATTGTTTAAAAAGCATAGGAAAATGCTTAGTTAAATACCTTTGAATGTCAATTTAGTTATTTATTATGCAAGAATAGATAAAAATATCAAAGGATGTTTTGACCAACAAAGAATACCTAATGCTCATTCCTAGATTAATATATATTTTTAAAAGATTTGTCCAAAGTAGAGTAGGCTTTAGTTAAAGAGTATAAGTAAGCATTTTTCTTCAGTAACAAAATTCTGATAGTTAACCTTAAGATAGGGTTTATTATACGTAAGTCTAATACACCCCAAATGATAGGTATTCAACTAGATGAACAGGAAAAAGATCTTAACCTTAATTTAAGTGAGGAACAAACTCTAAAATTCGTATGGAGACCATTGCTACACTAGAAACCGATGCCTTTGAACTCTTTATAGATTTACCAACCGTATCTGCACTGGAAAGCACTAAAGACAACTATAAATACTACTATTCGTAAGTGCCTTTAGAATATGTAGGTATTGCAAGTAACTAACAGATATTACGAGCTGTCGTCTTCAGCGATGCTGCGCACTTTGAGTTCATATCCCTTTGAGCTTCCTTCAATGTAGCCGTGTGTTCAGTTCAATCTAGATGAAGTGGGGTCAAAAGAACTACTTTTATAACAATCTTGAACGAGACGGCGAGCTGGCGACGCGAGTTGGAGTAAAATTTGGTGCATTTGTGTCACCTAAGTTGAATTGGATTCTATGCTTATGTACCTAACCTTTCCAGAGAGTTTAAAATTTATTGTGTAGGTCGAGATTAAGAATATAAATTCTATAACTGGTAAAAAAAAATTAGAATCTTTTAATCGTACGTCAGCTTTACAGTTCGTCTAGGTTGTCACCAACTTACTCGCCCACTCACAACACTCTTGTTTATGTAACCAATATTTGATTTAAATCTAAGTTATCTGCTTCTTGTATTCCTAAATCCAATGGCATAATTACAAGCACTAATTTATTATCCTAAGTAACTCTTTTCACTATTCTCGTATTTTGCTGAACAAACTTCTTATTTGATGCGCTTTCCGAGTTGCTATCCTCGGAGACTGTTTGCCGACGCAAAGGGAAAATACTTCGGTCTTATTTTCCGAAGAGTGTTCCGATGTAAATAAAATTTTCGCTTTGATGCCATCTCCCTGTTTGCTTTAGTTTTGTGATGATATGTGATTACTGTGTGCCGCCGGTAAACATGTTTATTCAGTAAAAACATTTTATTTTTGTATTTTGTGATCTCCAGGAGTCTCGCAAAATGTTTGGTTTTACTTTCGGATTGACTTATTCGAAAAGAATATGGGATCCAGAAAATAAATTGGTGGAATGGTATGGTATTAGCTTCACTAATACAGAATAATAAATTATCGTTCTTGTAAACTCTTCTAAAGTCAAAATATTCTTTCGGATTGACTTATTCAAAAAAGATTGAGTCAGCAAAATTGGTTGAATGGTGTTAGCTGTACTTGTACAGAGACATAAATCATTCATTAGCCGATTGCACCAGGAGGGGGCAATGCTTTTTCTGGTGCATGTTGGTAAGTGTCCAAAAATATTTTAATAGTAGTATTAGTGGATTTGTCTTAGATGTGGAAGCGATACTGGTCAAGTGTCATTCGCATCACAGAAAATTAATCTTCTAGAATCTCCTAGAGAAAGCCCATTACGTAAAAACAAACAAAAAAGAAATAAAAGGGATTAGTTTGGTTTGATTTTGAAGTGCAAGGTGTCGCTATAAGGATGATTCACGTTACACCGTGCCGGGTCCGGGCCGGGCCCCGGACGGGGCAAGGTCAAATATCTATAGTATACGTATATATCTATAGTTTATAGTATTTTTGTATGAAGTGATTCATGCTTGACCGTGGCCAGGACCGGACCCAGTACGGTGTAACGTGAATCAGCCTTTACTCTTCTGTATTTTTAGTGTCATGGAGACATTTAAAAAATCTATTCATTGTATCAGAGATTAGACAAACAAACGGTTTTTTTAAATTAGTGTAGGTACTCGTTTATTGTTTTTTAATCTATTGCATTGCTTCTATCGCGGGCCTCGGGCCTTGAGCGTGGAGACCGAATCCAGAGATTCCGTAACGAAAATTAACTTAACACCCCTCCCCTCCACTTCGACCGGCACAGCCGTGATACTTTTGACGTGACAACGTCTTATAATTTGATGTCGTGATGTGTCGTGTCGTGTCGTGTCGTGTCGTCTCGTGTCGTGTGCTATGCAATATCTATACCGCGGCAGTCCCGGAGTGCCACCCGTCTTTTTTTATTTAAAATAATTTATTTAGAGACATATCTACACAGAAATATACTATTTTTCGAATATCTACCCACCGAATATATAGTGTACATATTCGGTTGGTAGATATTCGAAAAATAGGTACCTATAGGTAAACGTTCTTACAAAAACTTTTTAACGATCTTTTAAGTAGAGTCACTCTGGGTCTTCCGAATTAAGAGCTTTACCGGCTCCACCAGATGTTTACGAAGTCAATGGCTGTAATAGCAAATTAAAAAACTTTATAATCTGTGGCTGCTCGCAAAGAGCCACGTGTAATGACTCGAGCTGTCATTAGCTGGCTCCAGCCGAGATTGAAATTTTAACGAGCATCATTTCCGTGATACAACGCTCTGCTAGCATCGCGTCGTCTCTTAATACAAACCCTTTATCCTCGATGAGCTTTTATTTTTTTAATTTTCTTTTTAATATTAGAGTAAGCAATTGTAATGCTATTAATATCCTATTGACTATGTTTTATGTAGGTAGGTACTCAAAGATGTAATGTATGCATACCTACAGTGTTTTATCTTCTTGGGTTAACATACCTATAAATATAATATAATAAAAACTTTTATAATTCAAAATTAAAATAACGGCTCAGTTGGTACTAACCCTGCTTCCTGAGTCATATCAGAGTCAGAGTCATGCGATTCGCTGGTGTTTATATGTCGTTTTTCCATTGTTTTGTAGTACAGGTACAGGTCCATAGTACAGGTTCTACTAGTGATATGTGAGAATTTCGTCCCACAATTTATTATTATAATTTATAAACGTATGTACGCAAAACAATCTACACTTACTTTTATTGTTGTTTATCAGAAACTTATTATTGACTCACTTCAGTACAACTGAAATGTAGATAGAATACTCGTTTAAACGATGTTGTGAGCAATGCTTCTTCAATAATAAAAATAAATTTCAATCAATAATAATAATACTTCAAAACTCCCACCACGGCGAGCACTCAGGAAAATTAAATGATTTCCACTCAATATGTCAAAGGCTGCAATGGACTGCGTCCACATCACCCAAAGAGCTGCTTAGTAAAGGATATTTTCCATGAATCGGTGCATAATTTTTACATTGAAGTGCACTACAGTCGATGGTTTTCAAGAGCTCGGTCACAGACGGACAAAATTCCATTAGCGAGTTTTGGACGGTGGCCAGAGTAGGTCAGTGAATAGAAATTGCAGAGGTGAAATTAGGTAGAAACATCAAATTGACATTTTGATACGTAATTATTTTGCTGACTGGTGAAGAGTCGGACCTAATTTGAATACCTCTGCGCCAACTTCATCGAGGAGAAGGCTTGTGTGGATCAAATTGGGAGGTGTTTGAGCCGAATACGTAACCGAAAATTAGATGAAAAGAAAATCAGAAAATGTATGAATATTTCGAAGGAAAATTTCACAGACTTTATATTCAAAATACTTATTGCAAAATTTTTTGTCCAGCTATCCTTAACAACTGCTTTGATTACTAGCTTTGCGCATTTTCAGCGGCGGTAATAAAACATAACCAATGTTATTCGGGTAGATATATTGTAGCTTTTACGAAAGAAATAATTTTCCGAATTGAATCAGTAGTTCTAGCGATTAACTCCTACCAATAGTTGTAGGTAGGTATAGAAATTTTATAAATGCAAAAAACCTACGTAAATTGAATAATTGTAAGAAAGTTTATTAATCCAATAATGTTTCTAGCTTAATAGCCTAAAAAGAGATCGACTGCAACAAAATATAATTAAAAGTAAAAAAATAATAAAAAATTAGGTTTATTTGTAACTGTAAAAAACAACCATCCCTTTCCTTTCACAAAGTGTTCAAGGCGTGAATAATTATAATTAATAATGAAGCCACCCTCCGATCACAAAATAACACTCTCAACTTTTATAACTTTATAACAGTATTTTTTTGGCATTCGTTTTAATTTTTTTTAAAAGATTAATTAAAGTTTTTTCTTCGTACTTTTATACTTTGCCACCCCTAACTGTAGCCTGTCGAGAAAACCTCGAATTAAAATTTATTGTCCACTCATAGAGTGTGTACCGCAAATAATTAGGGGGAAAGTTAGTCCTTTGGGTGACAAATGCGAAAAATCAAAGCACATTGAACGAGCGTAGTAAACTTTTAACGAAAATGTTTTTAACATGTTCCGTAAAAATTTTGCAACAGAATTTTGGTCAAAAGTTATTTCTGAACGAAAATGCTTGATTAAAATGTGTAGCCTAAGCTTCTACATTATGTCTTTTATGTGGAAACAAAACTTTTGAAAGAAGTATATCTCAATCGGATCGTATCTTTAATATTTATGATGAATAGGTCATAGTTTCCTTGAAGGTAAACTTCGCTGTAGTAACTCATAAATCTTTACACGCAATTTCTTCCGAACTATCAATTTTTATTTCAGTTGATACTTCCCAAACTCTTCAAAGTTCTAGACTTGCAACAACAGCGGAACTCGAAGTGTGATCGCACAAACATTCATTTATTCATTGCAATCTTTCAAATGGGCCAAATGCATAATGGCCCAACTTGGTGCATTCCCGATTCCAGCTTTTTGGTGAATTATACATGAGATGAGATATTCTCAATCTGTCGCTTTTACCACCAGCATATTTTGACCCTCGTGCCTATCTCACATTGTCAAGAGTGGCATTCACTTGGTGGTAACCACTTGAAAAACAATGTAGTACCTATCTATACATTATTACTACGATTCTAATAAAAAGAGTACATTGTTGTTTCTATTTATGCATGTTCGTAGGAGCTAAACTCTTATCTTTATGCTGAAAGTCATTTCACTGATAAAAATTAACAACGGTGACATAGGTTATGTTTTATTGAAGCGGTGGAAACAGCAAAGCATAGCTAGTGAGTGCCTAACTAATTCGAAAAAAAAGATAGATATATTGTTCGTTAACTTAGTCTAGACACAGATTATTGTCACTTAACCTTTGGTCAGTCGCGCGTTTTTTGTTTACGCGGTTGGTCACGTGGGGTCTTTGAAGACCCCAAAAAAAAAATCAGCCTAAAACACCTTTTTAATTAGTTTTTCCTAATTATATAAGCAAATTATTGGTGATTAACTTAATTACAATAAAACTACCACTAGTTACGTAAACATATTTTTTTATTTCTTAAACCTTAAACTTGCAATCTAAAAATAGTAACATAAACTCTTCTTCAGATCACAATCACAAAAAAATATATTTAAATCTACTAAATGAAGGAACTTTTCCTTTTTATCAATCTATATGCGATAACACTAGTATATACCGCCTTTTATCCGGGTATATACCGACTTCACTTTTTTCATCATCATTACCACCTTAAACATCATTACTTTCATCCTCTAACCAGTTTAATATACGAGGTTGTTGTTCTTCGTTCACTCCTAGTTAATAAAATCTAAAACAAAAATACATAAAAAAACCGGCTACTAAGAAAATCTAAATAAAAAAAAAAATTTTTTTTACTTACGCGGTTAGTCACGTGGGGTCTTTCAAAGCCCGTCCACACAAAACACGCATATATCACGCTACGCTTACGCGCGATCTGAATTTAGCGTCGATGTGCAGCAAATGTAATTCAACTTAGGAGGGTAACTTAAATATTGAATTGCTGAAATGGTTTTAATAACTTAAATTTTACATTTTTGTAATACCTGGGCTTTCAAAGACCCCACGCGACTAACGGAGGGTTAAGGACAGTAAATTATATTTATGCTCAAAACGATTCAGACTCAAATAGCTAAGCATTGTGTTGTAATGGATTTTTGATGAGCTGATACCAAAGCCTGATGTAAATATAACCACAGAATAAGTAATAGTACCTACTACGATACAACTTAAAACATTAAACAAACCAAGACAGGGGCAATGGTAGTTTATTTATACAGATGTTACATCAGCGTTATCTCAGCTCAAAATATAGTAATAAAAAAAAACTTGAGACGTGTTAAGGGACACCCGGACGGAACGAAGTTCCATCATCATCATCATCATCTCATCATCGTAATTAGATTTATCATGGAGCTTCAACTATAGCAAAAAGTGTAAATAACTAATTGACGGAAATTTGCTTTAGTCAAGTATAATTTGCTTTAGTGGGAAATTTATCTTTTACTTAATCATTATGAATGAGTAACATAGAGTGTAGAATAAAATTAACTATCGTGCTATTATTAATTTACATTCCTGGCAAAAAGCGGGCAGCTGGTAGTATGTCTATGGCAGCTGGTTATAGTCACAATAAATTTAGTGAAATATTAAACTAAACTAAGTAATGGACACTAATTTGTCTAAAGGGACAAATATTGAAATTGAATAACGTATCTACCTAAAATGTCATTGGACAGGGGTTCTAAGTCAACTGTCCAACGATTGTGTTTTCGGTGGAAGTGAAAGTTTGACTAACAGCTCGCGGTGCAGTTTCAGAAGTCAACCGATAAGCTGATATGTCCCTTTGGCGAGGCGTTTCCACAGTTATACGATAGTTGCGACTTGGCTCTCGGGGGAGTGATTTATATTTTGTTATCGTTTTGTGTTTCATACATATATGAAATGTTGTGATATCTCCAGCTGCAGACTATACAACATGTAACAGAATAAGCGCAATTCCTGAAATTAGTTTGTTTAGTATCGACTACTTATTCGATTTCAGCTATTTTTAATGTGTTAATTTTTTCCCATAAATGAATTAGCGTTGCTGAATTTAGTGCTTTCTATGGAAATCGTGCTATTATTAATCGATATTTAAGAAAATTGGTTAGACACAACTAAAGTTCGATTGCATCATAATTTTTTATATTGATCTACTATTGGGGTGTACGAGGAATTGCGCTTTTTCTGTTACGCTTTGCATATAAATTTGTTTTAGAATATGATCATTTTTAAGGAATTATTTTCGATGACCTACATTTACGTACGTCTATGTTTTTTGTGTTAAACAAAAGATTTTTTATTTAAATAATGGGGTCATGTTTCTGTTTACCCGACTACAGCGAAGTGAAAGAGAAGATTTGGTGTAAGTAATTAAAGGTTTGAATAACTACACTTCTACACTATATCCATAGGTAATATAATATTATAAAGAGGATTTATTTTTTATTTTTGTATGTTTGTTTTTTTATTTATGTTGAAACTCAAAAATTATTGGACCGAATTAAAAAATGGAAATATTTCTTTTCTGGAAGTTAAGTTTTTGCACGGGAGCGGAACTTACACTACTGGATAGTATACATAATTATGACAAGACTAATACAAAATTTATTGCAAGGGTTTTAAACTGTTTTTATACCGTTACCGCGTGAAGTAATTAGCGGTCCCTGAGCTTGGATAATTAAGCTGTGTTTTGGGACCAAACAAAGCGCGGTTCCACTAAAGTTTGCCCATTACCGGACGCCAGGAACGCACTCAGAGAAAAACCTACGGCCACACCGTGGTCACAACACGGTCTCATAGGGGAGGTAAAGATTCTTACAACACTACTGAATGCTATCACTCACGCGAAATTTTGTGCATACGCATACGTGTAAATATAATTTAAGTGCTGGTAATTATCACAAAAATGTAGACCGAAACATCATATTGTGAAATCTAAAGCTTTATCGAGAAATACCTACTTGAAAAAAATTACAAAATTAAGTATTGTAACAACTCCTTTTTTTATGCCAATATTATAAATACCTACACATATTAGGTATAGTAGTGTAGTAGTTCCCGTTCCCTTGGGAATACGGGGATAAAATATAGCCTATGTTACTACCTGATAATATAGTTTTGTAGTTAAAATCTGTCCAAAAAACAAACATACAAAAATAAAAATCTTTTCTCTAAGTGCAGTTACGATCATTTAGAAATTAACTCTATGAGTCTATTTGTTACCTTTTCACAGCTTAACCGCTAAACCGATCTTAATGAAATGTATCAGGCAGATAACCAGCATCTTGAGGAAGGACACATGTGACTTTTCATCTTAGAATGTGGACGAAGTGACGGAAAGTGTTGACAAGTGACACAAAAACAAAAACTCAGTGCAATTAAATTTTTAAGCGATTTCTTTCAGCTAAATAAACAACCTAAGATGGTGATTAAGAAAAAATACATTAGCGTATCAAATATTTTCCCGATTTAGTTTTCCGTTAAATTTAATCCGGCCCTGGTGACTGTTAACAGAGTTGACACGGACTGAAAGCGGTAGCTTTTGAGTCTGTGTACCACGAAACTAGTTTGGTTACCCCAAAAATTCCGGAGTGACATAGCAAATTGGGGCGGAAACATTTTCAGTTTCCTAAATTTTAATAAATATAGTTTTCGGAATCTGTTTAATCAACCGCTGGATGAAAACGGATGTTAAAATTTAAAAAATATTACAGTAATTGCTTTCTACTACTACAGTTATTATGTACCTAAAGAAAAATTTTGTGTGAATAATCCTCAATTATAGGTACATACACGTAAACGCGAAAGGTTGTGAAGATGAATGGGTGGAATGGATATTTATTTGTCTTCCACACAAAAACTTGATCAAATTTTTATGAAACTTAGAGTAATATAGCTTAATTATAGCTACATTAGCTTAACATATAGATAACCATAATATTTGCAACACAAATACACAAATATTACATAATCAAGCATAAAATTCGAGGTCGCGGACAAACGCTAGTCTATAAAAGAACAAACTGACTGTCTTATTGGCTGACTGATTAAATTGAAACCACCAGGTCTAGAAGCATGGAATTATGCACAAAGTTTTTATTTATTTATTTAACTTCATGTACCAAGAAAATGTACATAAATGTTTCTTAACTTATGTTAAGTAGGTACATACTCATAATTAGCTCGACGGTGAAGGAAAACATCGTGAGGAAACCCGCAGGTCTCAGAATTAATTCTGAGGCATCTGTAACAGATCCGGTCCGGCGATGGGCTCACCACCTATCACGATTAGGGGTCGGATATTCTCGTGAAAAGTGGATATTTCCAGAAATGGAATACCTCCCTGCCGCCTCGGAGACAAAAGTTATGATTTTTTTTATTATGTAAATGAGCACTAAAATGTTTTTTTTTCGAAATTCCAAAATTCTGATTAACTATGATAGAAAATAACACGGATAAACAAACAGGAAACTGCGTAGATATGATTTACAAGGAAATAGGATACCATAAATGCTGTATCTGAAATTCATAGGCTTATATCGGTTTAGAATTCCATTTTGAATTTCAAGTCCCGATGATGGATAGCGTACTCGTATTCGATTGATGTAAGCGTGAGAGCGAGCCTAACCCAATTACGTCACTCGGATGGAATGACACTCATATTTGGATGTTCTACATGGATACTTGATTTTACCCACTTTGTAAATATATAATGGGATTACATGACGACGGTATATCCAGTAATGGAATACCTCTGCCTACCCCCTCGGGGATAAAAAAGGCGTGAGATTATATTATTATTATTATGACGATTAATAAATTAAATCTACTAAATGAACCGAAGATAGTTGAATAACCTCGGTAACACAGTATGTTATCGCATTATGCCCAACTGATGCCAGACTGCCCATACACTGTACCTAGGCCTAAAATGTAAAACAATCATTCGATATACGAACGCGTTGGTTACCATACCGCCTTCCGCGCAAAGAGAATAGAGATGAACAGGTATTTTTAAAATGGCGGCAAATTAGATACCCCGTAATGAAACTTAGGTGGTACTCCTGCAGAACCAAGACAGATAATCGAATCACTAATAGGCAAAAAAAAGAGTCATATCAAAAACATTATTAAAAAATAGGTACATTGCACGGGATAAATATGAAATACCGATAAAAGTAAATACCTATACTTCTTATAATCTAGATTAATTTTTCATGGACTCATATCTGCTTTAAATTGTATTTTTTTATGTATTTTAAATTCAAAAATATCATTTTCTTCGGTTACACTGCACTTTATGCAAATAATAATAAAGTTTAAAACACAGTTCTTAGCTGTTTATTAAGCAAACTGCCATCAACAAAGCAGCGTGACTTCACACACAGCTGAGGACTTAGAACGGTTAAATATTAATTCAATGCTCCCTAGTCAACAAGTTTAGATGAAGTTATCACGTTACGTAGCTGTGTAATTAAACTATTATTCTAAGTTCAGTAAACTTGGGGAGTGATGGATTAATTTTTAATTGGAGATTAAAAAGACTAGTAAATTATTTTTGCGTATATTATTTTCAATGTCGTTAATTCGCATGTTAGATTATTCCTGTAGATGCAGAGTATTTTAAATGTGTACCTACCTTGTTTTCATTTCTACTTAATATCTATTCTATGCTTTGAGTATTAAATCAACAGGAGACGTCACGCGCACTAGTTTCTTTGCAAAAAAGTCTGCCAAAACAATTAAACACTAGCTTAAACTAGATGCACACAAATACATTCACCAATCCGAGCACTCCGTGAACTCAAAAAAACTAGTTGTATATGGCAGAGGGGAACGCCTGTCAGATAGTTTAATACCTATTAGTTTGCATTGAAAGGTTGCAATTATTTGAATAATTGAGTAAACAAATCCCTTTCAACCTCCCGAATTTTGTAAAGCAATACCGAACCGAACCAAATTTTAATGATGCTGAAATCGTATATCTTTACATGAAAACCGAATGGTTTAATAACTTTGAAATAAATCTATAAATATAACAAACATTCAATCCACAGTTCAGATAAAATGTGCATAAAAATTACAATGATTTCTATAATAACAGAATTCGTATTTTCACGAAAACGCAAAAGAAATAACAAGCGAACTTTCCAAACGAAAGCCTATCGAACTGTCCCTATAATCTCATCTCATAACCGTTAATCAAACAAAATACCCATCGACCAGCCTATAAAATTGTTCTCGGCTATTAAAAGTTTCGGCCCCTTAATTGTGAATCCGAAAGCTAAATCCTTATTACTCCTACAGGGGTCAAGAACAGGGCCGAAATAAGGCAAGGCGAAAGATGCACATGGGGGGTACAACCACCTTAGTAACATTTGTTTCAAACAAATTATTACTTATTTAACCGTAACTGTAATACGATTGCTTAGAGCTACAATGCTACTAATATCTTTAGCTATTTTCATATCTAGTAAGAGTAATGTTTTTTTAGTTATTTAGCACAGCATAAAATGATGGATGAATGAATAAATCACTACTTACGATTTATTATATTTAAGCAGATTTTGAGAAAAACCCTTATTTCTGGTACCTATGTAGGTACCCAAATCTAGCAAGAAAAATATATTTCATAATTAAATTATTAATTAAGAAATAGATAGAATAATAATAATATAATCTCACGCCTTTTTATCCCCGAGGGGGTAGGCAGAGGTATTCCATTACTGGATATACCCACATAATAATTTTCATAATTTATCTCTACGGACCGAGAGCATCTTTGAATGTATTTTTTAATATAAGACATTTTACCATAGCAAATGTGAAAGTATTGATTAGGATTAATGAGGGCCGAGATTATTAGGGTTCACCTACGGGTTCACGAGGGCGCTTAGGTACCTACCTAGCAACGACCCTGGCCACGAAAACTCTGAAAGGTCACTAAGTCCCATTTATGTCGGCCCCTATTATCCGTTCCGAACGTATTGCCATTATTGGGTCGACCTTAATGGGAATCACCTCTGGTGACGGTGAGGTCCAGATAACTTATTACTATTAATATGGAATGGAAGAGGTCTCGTGTCCTTTTATTGCGTTACATGACGCGATTTATATGGTTATAACGCGGTTATAACCGAGCAATCATGTTCAGGCTTTGACAGATATTGCTGGCACAGGTTTGGGTTATTGTAAGCTGTGAGTTTAGTGTTCGGATGGCTGGACTTCCAATTCCGATAAGCAGTAAATAGCCTCAGAGGGCACCGGTGTGCTGTAACCAGGAAAAATAATGCAATAGAATTATATAAAGTTAGAAACCAAATAAATAAATAAAATAAATAATTTCAGGAAATACCCACGTTTCAACAGTATTTTGACCGCTTAACGTGATAGGTGGTGAGCCCATCGCCAAACCGGGTCTGTTAAACATGCCACAGAATTAATTCTGGGACTTGCGGGTTTCCTCGCGATTTCCTCCTTATAAATATGTACTTAAGTTTTTGAACAACTCATTGGTACATGCCAGGATTCGAACCCGAGACCTCACGCATGAGAGGCGGGCTCTCTTTTATAATAAAAATTTCATCATCATCATCAGCCCGTAACAGCCCACTGCTGAGCTAAGGGTCTTTCCTCACACATGAGGAAGTATGGGCTTTAATCTCCATAAAAATTTCATAATAAGGATCAATTCAATAAAGAAAAGTTTTAATATCTCCGCCCTTAGTAATTTTGTTAATTAATAGTGCTATTTTTTATTTATATTGCGATATGTTTATTTTAGATTGTACCAAAACCTGTGAAAATTGGTTCCAGTTATATATTCCCTAAAGCGATTCTGGTAAATTTTGTAACTCCCTACATATTTTTTTATTTTTACCGCACTATCGTTACTTTATTTATTTTCTTAAAAAATAATGTTGCTACTCTCGGATTAAAAATTACCAACAAGTCAGTGTGGAATTTAAAAAAAGTTTATGTTCAAATAATTTATTATATTTGCATTATGGAAAATGTGCTGAATATTAATCTGTGGTTATAATTTTTAATATGAAATGGTGTGACTTTTTATTAAATGTTTTCTAATTTAATTATTATATGAAAATCGAAATAAATATCAAATTAAAATATATGTAGATTTTCTTTTCTCAAAATGTTTCTCAAAAGAGATGATTTTTTTTAATCTAGTTTATATACCTACAAGCAAATACTCTAATAGTAAGTAGTTAAGTAATGAAAATTTTGTAAAAACTTCTAAGCAAAACGTGTAGTGTCAGTGAGAGTTTGTAACTACCTAGCAAGAAATAACATCTTCGGGAAACCAGATTCTAATTACCAATGCAGTATGTTTGTAGACCTTGGATCTACAATCAAATAGTACCTTGTTTGTGTGGATAGCTATATAGATAGCGTTTTTTGACCGAAAAGACTGATAATATAAGAGCAGTGATAGCCCTGACGGTTAAAGAACCGGCCGAAAATCAGTGAGGCTCGGGTTCGAATCCTGGCATGTACTAATGAGTTTTTCAAAAACTTACGTATATATTTATCACTAGCTCGACGGTGAAGGAAACATCGTGAAGAAAACCCGCAGGTCTCAGAATTAGTTCTGAGACATGTGTAAATAGACCCGGTCCGGCGATGGGCTCACCACATCACGTTTAGGGGTCCAATGTATCTCGTGAAATGTGGGTATATCCAGTAATGGAATACCTCTGCCTACCCCCTCGGGGATGAAAGGCGTGAAATTATATTATTATTATTATATTATTACTGATAATATGAAAAATAATCTTCTTAGTTTATTTTACTTTTAATTTGACTGACAGGAAAAGTGATGTTCCTATGTTTTATCACCTTCTATTTTACGTAGGTATTATTAAATTTTCAACACCACCGTTATCCAGTGATCTTTTATATCTGGTGCTGAATGCTTGCCTGCTTGCTTGCTTTCATGCCTGCTTGCATTCTCGCTTGCACTCAAGCGAGCACTGGAGCAGTTTGTATGCAAAACAAAATTTTTTTGCAAAAAAAATATATACGGTGAACGGAAAAAAAAAGTGTTTTTTCCGTTCACCGATTATATACGTATTTATTTGTACAACGTCTACAGATAAAAAAACTCCAAAGAAGAATCATGTATGTATACAAATATAGTATGTAGAATATTTCCCCTTTATAATTAGTGTAGATAATATTGCCGTATCTATCCCTTTTATTAAATCCTTCTGTAACAGTATGTTAAGCCCATTCAGCGTCGGGCGAAACACGATCCCAACATGGGCCATTGTGCGTAATTTCAGGACAAGGGCGGCTATTGGGTCTGTACAATTGGCCTTCGGAGGTTATAATTACGTCTCAGAAATAGGAGAATATTGTTTGTTATTGAAATGAAAGCCAAATTAAGAAACTAAAAATTTCAGGGACCTGAGTAATAAATAATCTGACTAAAAACTGGGTAGGTGAAATTAGAAATTTTTAGGCCTGTTGATGAATGTAGAAGAACCAGTCTGGGTCATGTCTTGGTCAAAGAATACTTTGTACCATTCACCGATTTCATTATTTAAATGATGTATTAGTGATGTATTATTTAAAAAATGTACCTATATTAATAACAAGCGGTTCTGCGCGGTTTTACCCGCGAAGTTCCCATTCCCGCGGGAATACGGGAATAAAATGTAGCCTATGTTACTTAGGAATATTCTAGCCAAAGACATTTAAAGAAAAAATTTCTCTCTCCTAGAGAATGATTTTCTTCCAACCTTTTTGCTTCTAGCTTTCCATTGGTGAAAGAATTTTTAAAATCGGTTATGTAGTTTTTGAGTTTATTCGTAACAAACATACAAAAATACAAATCTTTCCTCTTGATATTAGTATAGACAAACATAATTAACTACAGATATTAGAACTGAATATGCATAAAAGACAGATTTTTTCAATTAACTTTTTTCAACTAACAGAAATGTCCATTGATTGTGGTGAAATAGACCACAATAGTAGTTTGTTTAATTGTGGACTTTCTATTTCTCGTGGGGTTTCATCACGTTTAAGGGTCCAATATAGCTATATCGTGAAAAGTGGGTACCTATATCCAGAAATGGAATGCCTCTGCCTACCCCCATGGTGATAAAAAGCGTGAGCTTATTTTATATTTATAAACTTTGCAAGTGGTTCCGTTAGTCACAGTCATTGTTTAGTTTGTAAGATAGGTACTTATAATTGTAGGTAGGTACATGAATGAAATAAATTCAACTTTTTAGTTTTTGTTTATAATAACAAAAAATACACAAAATAACAGCTCCCATTAATGTAAATCGGTATCATTAGGCAGTACTATTATAAAGCACATTAGATCAGGTATATGATATAATGTGAAAATACAATGATTATAAATCATAATTTTATAGTAAGTATATAATTTTATAGAATAACGTTATAGTAGCTACTATTTATTATTCTATGCTAATAGTACATAATAATGCAATTGATGTGTCTGATTGGGATCTCAAAATAACCGCCATTTAGGTGAAATCTGACTATTTATAGCTATACGAATAAACAATGGAATGTTTTTAGAATTTTAATGTAAAAGTTTGTCTCGAATTGCCACTGAAACGGCTCAACATAATATTTACAAAAAAATTAAGAACACAAGTACAAATATTTAATATTACCTAATTACTTATCAATAGAAGTAAAATAAGAGGCTTTCTTATTTACTTCCCGAAATGTGTTATACTTTTTTCAGCTTGACGGAGGCGGATAGCGGCAACTTTGTTTAGCGCAGCGTGCTGAAAGTTGACGCTTTCCGTACATTTATTTTTACTAGCTATGTTTCATTTCGATATCTTGCATATTGGCTGGGTGCGCGATGACAGCGCCAACTAGTGGTAAGAATTTGGGCGGACTTTGAAATGTCAAATGTCTGGCTGTCATTATGAAAAGTAAGTAAACACAAAAATAATTTCAATGAAACAACGTTATTTACTTAGGTCCTGTTGGATATTGTAAGTCTATAGCGTCGATAATAATGTTGACCGTTTTTATTTCCCATCAAAAATGCCACAATCAGTAAATTTCAGGCAGTATACCTACATGGACTTTCTCATGGCTTCACGGTAAATAAGTAAAGAAATGGACAAAATTTATCGACTACAGCGTTTCATGTATCTTGTAGACCATTATTTATAGCAGTACTGTCGATAATAATGCAGACTGTTGTGTAATTTCAGTTCAACATGGCCAAATTGATTATAAAAACTGGATTCCGGACAATAACGCACAATATAGTTTTTCAGTCACAAACCACCACAAAAGGCAAACAGTTAGTTTTGGCTCAACATGTGCAAGATGTAAAAGAAATAAAATGTGAAAATCAAATGAGCCACACCATTGAAGCTAGTGTAAATAGACAAACTTCAGTGACATCAACGCCATACAAAAGATCATTGAAGTCGTTGATCTTGTTTTCAACTTGCTCTTGGAAATTTTTTGAATTTCCGATCACTATTTTTACCATTATTCTTGCAGTTGATTACGCAGGAGGTTTCGTTACCCATGTTCAACTATTTATTTTCACTAAGAATGCACGAATACGCAAATTTCTCTAGTAAAAAGTGACAGTTCGTCTGTCCCTAGTTCCTTTTTTAGCCACCATGGGCGCTGCGATCGATTCGTGGTTCCCCCACCACCTACTTCGCACCCAGCCAATAGACGAAGCCTATATATTATTTCGATAAACCGATGCAAAGCAAGAACGGCTAGACGTTGTTATTTCTTAGAGATTTATATAACAACTAGCGGGTGCCCAGCGGCGTTGCCCGCGCGGATCCAGTTTATTCCCGTTCCCGTGGGAATTTCCAAAAATCCCTTAATAGTGGTTGCCTATGACATATTATGTACATTACATACCAATTTCAAATAGCGGGTGCCCATAGCGACGTTGCCCGCGCGCATCCCGTTTATTCCCGTTCCCGTGGTAATTTCCAAAAATCCCTTCATACCAATTTTTTATGACATATCAGACACCTTCATACCATTTTTCAAGTTTCTAGGTGTTATCGTTTCGGAGTAGTACTTATTTCTCTTTTTAACCAGTTTTTTTATTTTCCCGTGGGAATGAGATATTTTCCTTGAATAAAAAGTACCCTAGTTGTTGACCCGGGTACTCAGTTATCTCCATACCAAATTTCATCAAAATCCGTCCAGCAGTTTTGGAGTGATGCGTGCACAACCAGACAGACAGACAGACAGACAGACAAAAATTCCAAAAATTGGTGTTTCGGTATCTATATCGATAACTATATACACTACCGTTAAAATTTTCAAAAAATATTTAATGTACAGACACGGCCCCGTTAGAGTTTTATTATATGTATAGTATAACAATATAACCTATAACTTTACCTTTACGAAATAACATAATCCGACTCTTACCAATCATTGTGTCACTTATTGCATATTTTTATTGTTTACTTACTTACCTAATAAACACTTAAATTTCAACCAAAAACAACATTATTTTGGTACCTTCAGCCTTCAGATTAAAATGTGCACCATATTATTATTTCTAGGAAAGTTCAAAGGCGCAATTTCCAACAGACATCTACAACAACTGGAAGCTAGAAGCGAAAGTTAATTAAATTAATTAGAACCTTTGATCCTGCCATCGGCATGAACGACGATAATATAAATTAACTGTTATCGATTGCTTACGCGTTCTTACTTATCCTTTGATCTCAGACATATATTATCTAAAACCAAAGAGATTAAAATATAATAAGGCATAGAGGAGACAAAGCGAGGAAAATTTGAAGTCAAAAGTTATTCCAAGTGGAATAAGTCTAGTACAATTTCGACCGAATGACAGCTCGCGTTCATACTAACTGACATGACAAGGACATGACGCTTAGGCTTTAAAGTTTTGTATGAAAATATTCCCAATGCCCCCTCTGTGCCCTATTAAATTTAAATATCTTTGTCTAAAACATGATTACGTACCTACTTAGAAAGAGATTAAAATATAATAGGGCATAGAGGGGGCACTGGGAATATTTTTATACAAAAACTTTCAAGCTGTCATTCGGTCGAATCACACTATACTTTTTCCCACTTGTAATAACTTTTGGCTTAAAATTTTCCTCGCTTTGTCCCCTCTATGCCTTATTATATTTTAATCATTTTGGGTACTTATTATTCATAGAAATAGCAAGGAGTTTTTTTCTTTTTGCATTATGTTTGCATTGTCACATCACATGGTAGTAGTATTATTTATTTGCCGTAAATTGTCTAGATAAAGATAACAGGTCAAAGAGTCAAGGGTCTATCATTTTACTTTTCTTAAAGACTTAAAATGTAAGTAATTATATGTTATAAGTACGATGTATCTACTTAAGAAAAGCATCATAATATAAAATAGGGTACCTACATGAAAGCGAAAGGCAAAGACGTTTAAAGAAAAAGTTTCTCCCTTATGATTTTCTTCCAACCTCTTTGGAGACAAACTAGGGGGGCGCCCCCCCCTAACAGTAGTTCGGTTATTTAGTTCGGTCCCGGACTTTTCGTCTCATTAGTTCGGTGGTGCAATACGACCGGACTACTGAGCCTGAGACTGATAGTTCGGTATCGATATAGGACCTTGCACCACTCTAGCGATCTAAAAGTAGGTATTAAACTTTTTCATGTAATCAGATTTGTTATCAAACCTTGTACTATGTAGGACTAAACAACTGATAAACATACTTAAATAAATATTAAACGACCAGACACGAAGCCAACAGACATGTTCATGCACAAAAATGTTGGCCCCGAGCGGGGATCGAACCCGCAACCTCCAACTCAGAAGGCAGGGTCACTAGCAACTGAGCCAACAGGCCCGTCAATTTATTATTATTATTATCAGCATCATCACTCTCTAACCAAAGGTTTTTTTTTTTCAATGTCATATCAATTAATTCCGCTGGTCCCTACGTATCATTATTTTTAACTCAGACAAACATTAGCGAGAAAATCACTTAAGCTTAATGAACAACTTCATTAGTTCCAGCCCCCGTATTTCCATGACCCTACACGAACTGCTGGAAGTCGATTGGAATTAGCTGAGAGTCAGAAATGGAATTAAACTTTTTATTTTCGCTCTTCGTCACTGTTAACGCAGTCAATTACATGAATTTACAAGCAGAGAGCACTTATGTTCTTTTTAAAACTTAACTTTAGCCCCGAAATTGGTGAGGCAGTTTATATAATATGCACCTTAGTCCGACCATGGACTTACCACCTCATCATATTTAGGGGTTCGAAAAACACCCCAGTGGAGAAGTAAATATTCTCAGGAAAGGCAAACGCTGTCGAACCCCGAAGAGAGAGCGAACTTATTTTTTTATAGGAAACTAGCGACCCGCCCCGGCTTCGCACGGGTGCAATGCTGAATTTTCTTTGCTATAAACCATCCCTGGACCCACTCGAACCCACACAAAAAGTTTGATCAAAATCGGTCCGGCCGTTCTCGAGTTAAATCGTCAGGAAGGAAAACCCGACTTATTTTTATATAGTAGATATCCATCTAAAATCATGTAAGTAAATAACATTTAAAAAAACTGGATATACCTACCCACTTTTCACAGGTTTTACGGACGGGTTATTTTACGGTCCCCTACGCGACAGGTATGAAAATACTCTGCAATTTATTATTTTTATCCGTCATGCAATTTCGAACTGCTGAAGAGATCCGTAGTAAATAGTCTCATATTTCGAGCCCCAGACATAAAATTTTCGCAGCAAAATTTCATTATCCCGAGCTTTATCAAATAACCCGTGTAATGGTGGAGCTGCCCGCTGCATTTTCATCCATTTAGGTATGTGCGGCATTTGCATCCGCCTCTACATAATGGCAATACCTCGACGTAAGATCTAAAAGGTATATCTGTGGTGCTGTTCTATTTCTCAGTATTTACAAAAAGAAACAATTTAATTATTTCCCTTGTTGTAGGTTTTGCTGTGTGACAGCTAGCCCCGATTATGCAACATAAACAAAAAATAAAATATATAATGTTATGTGCAAATAAAACGCTTTCGTAATGATAAATTTTGTTACCCCAACCCAACCAGTGATAGCATTAGATCCGTATCAGTAGTTATGATAATTAGTAGATTTAAGAAGATGTAATAGAGAGATAGCTTCACCACAAGTTTTTTTTTTACCAGTTTGGTACGCAACCCTGAAAAGAGCATAGAATAATGAAAATCAACTTGAAATTGTACCTCCGCGTCAACTATTCGAAAACCCACGTCTAGCAACGGGTTGAAATTTTTCGTAGTAAAAAGGATTTTCATAATAATAATAATTTTTAATAGCGATACATTAATTAAGTTAATTTTTCTTCTATACTTAAATTATAATTGTGAACGTAAGAATATCTTGTTTGTTAATATTTTCACTGCGAAATTGGTGGAGTACCTAATCTTGATGATAAGTGGCAGGGTATAGTTTTTATCTTGAACTTAGACTCATTTTCATGTCGGAAAACCCATAGTTCATAGGGATGCAATAACCAAAAGTTTCACCAACAGCTAGTCTGTATAATATGAAAGGAACCGTGACTGACATGAAACGACTTGACTGATCTATCAACGCAGAGCCTAAACAGTTCGGTGTAAGAACTTGAAATATTGCATGGAGGTTAGAGGGAGCGTAAATTAGGTATACGTATTCGCTAAGATTTTTTTTTTAATTTCCACGGGAACGGGAAGAAACAGGACCCGCCCCGGCAACACCGCTTGGCACCCGCTAGTAATGTAATAATTCATTTCATTATCATTGCCTGTTAGCAGTGATAGCCTTACGGTTAAAGAGCCGGCCGAAAATCAGTAACGCTCGGGTTCGAATCCTGACATGTACCAATGAGTTTTTCAAAAACTTACGTACATATTTATCACTAGGTCGACGGTGAAGGAAAACATCGTGAGGAAACCCGCAGGTCTCAGAATTAATTCTGAGACACGTCTAAATAGACCTGGTCCGGCGATGGGCTCACCACCTATCACGTTTAGGGGTCCAATATATCTCGTGAAATGTGGGTATATCCAGTAATGGAATACCTGCCTACCCCCTCAGGGATAAAAGGCGTGAGATTATTTATTTTATTTATTTTTATTTCCTGTTTTCTGCAATTAAATTGCAATATCACAGGCTCAAAACTCACACTACAACCGACTTTATGATATGAGAACAGCAATTTCGCAAAAAATTAAACTAAAAAAACTGGCTAACTGAAAAATAAATCCCGTTGCTTTGCCGGCCGCAAACAATAAAGAGTCAGTACGTGCCTACAGGTCGTTTAATACCCACACGCGCAACTAGAGGTAAATAATAGGCAAGCGCCACGCTTACTCAGTGGGGCGTCGCATCCCTCTATTTTGGGCTTGTTTATGGTAGACGTAGAAAAGCGGTTGACAATGTTGCAACAGATAATAATATAGTTTATAAAAACTAAAAAACACACTTTTTTTATATGACACTCGTCAAGACAAATCAAATGAGCCCAAACTCGATCGGTTTTCGGGGAACCATTGAAAAGTTCCAATATCACCTCCTAGTTCCATCATCAGATCAGCTCAATGGTGATGGATTCATTAATTTTAACATGGTAGGTATGATTATCTTTTAGTAAGTGTGCCCCTGCATGCACTGAGCGCTTGTAGCTGCATCCTTTAACATAATAAGCCTCTAACATAATTTCTTACAAACACTACTCAAATAATTATTATATTATTTTATAACACGTTTTAAAAATAATAGGAGTTTCTCAATTTGGTTGTATTTTTTTATGTTTGTTATCTCAAAACTAAGTCTTTTAGAAACCGAATTGGAAAATTCCTTTCTTATTTTGGTTAAGAATTTATTTCTCAAAAGAATACAAACATTTACTTCCATGAGAAATTACAAAAGGATATACTTTCAGATTGGTCCCCATTTTATAAAAATCCAGTTCTGATGATGAGATCCATGAGGAATTGATGGAATCTTCAAATTGATTATACATACATACATTGATTTTGATATTTTCAGCAACATTTCAAACATTTTCCTTCAGCATATACCATTTTGTGAAGTGGAAGTGATGAAGAAAACCAAAAATCATTTTTCAGATATTATTTCATTTCTCGGTTGTTGTTTTTCCGTTCCTTATTTGTCCGCTCACTCAGCGCACTTGTCCACTATAGTCCTGGCTACTCACCGCTTCTCGCTCACCACTATACCGCAGTCCTGCGGCGTTACTCGCCATACGTCGGAAAATTGAAAAGTTAACGAGCCTATTTCACCGCTCGCGTTCCACCCGACCACCTTTTGTTTTGCTGTTGGCCGGAACTCCTCTTATTAGGGGAAATTGCTCGGGGTAACATGAAAGCCAGGTAAACCGGTGGTTCTATGACCTAATTCTAGTTAAACAGTGTAATGAGTGAGCTAATGGACTTTTGCGGTTCGTAAGTTTCTTGGAAAATTCAGTAGTACGAAACAGTACAATATTTTTAATATGAATAGGTAAGTTGACTGCCTAGACAATTCAATTGCTTTTTGCCATCTTTTAAAACTTTATACTATACACTGTGACGTAATATATTTCTGGTGACCTATACCACAGGTGCTCTGCACCTATCTTAGGCACCAGTCTCACGCAGACAGGTTTAGGCATAGGTTAACTTCAATTCTGTACCTCCGTATCTTAAGCTGCCCGATTGTTGAGAGAAAATAACTTATTACCTATATATTTTTAACAGGTACTCCTGTGATTGTTTTCTACACGAATACATATTATAACGATGAAACATCAGTATGATTCTTTGTAATGAATAGGCTCCAAAACTACAGGACCGATTTAAAAAAATCTTTTATTATTGAAAACTCACTTTTTAGCTGTAACATGGGCTACAATTTTCTCACGGGAACGGACCTCACGCGGGTGAATCGCCTGGAATAGATAATACCTATTCTTCAAAGATTTACATGTTTTGAGATAATATTTTTATTAAATGACAAAATTTAAAATATTTGTAGTTTTTTAGAAGGCATTTCGAAGGGATAGAGTGAGGAATGCGGATATACGAGAGAAGTGTGGTTTGAAAGAAGATGTAGTGACAAGGATAGAAAAGGGAATGTTAAGCTGGTTTGGTCATTTAGAACGAATGGATGAAAGAAGAGTAACGAAAGAGATTTATGGTGCAAATGTTGAAGGATACAAGGCAAGAGGACGCCCCAGAAGGACGTTCACGGATCAAACTAGTGACGTCCTTCAAAAAGTTGGGATCAAGAGTGCAAAGAATAAAAGAGCGTGCATAAAAAGGCTTATGAATGAAAAGGAAGCGAGGGAAGTGTGCAAAGATCGGGCAAAGTGGCGATCCATCGTCTCTGCCTACCCCTGTGGGAAAAAGGCGTGAGCTGTATGTATGTATGTATGTATGTTGATTTAATTGCCAATGTCAGCACAATAATCTCTTATCAAGTGGGAATAAACTCTTAGGTTTTCTTCAATCATATATGTGATACATCAGTATTTTTAAAATTCTACATTAAAACATTTCCTGAATTTTATAAATAACCAACTTAGCCATTATGGTTAATGGTCTGTTGGCTGTTGAAAAATATTTAAGCGGAGATCTCTTCACCAATCTTCGTCTTAACCCGTTAATGAGTTACGTGACATTTCAACTTGTCTCCAGACAAAGGTCTTCCGTCCTGCTCAGCGTTTGTTACTTATTCTGGAGCACGCTCAATTGTGGACATCCCTTTGTTTATTGAAAAGAAATTGGATTTTTTTTCTTTTTTAGCACGTTCTTTGACAAATGTAGCGTAGGTATACTTATTTAGGTATTCAATATGACATTATACTGAGTGGCCGCCCTTTTGGCGCCTAGTTTTTCTCAGTTTTAATTTTATTTGGAGGTAATAAGTTAAATTTGAATAGGTGCCATATAAATATTTTCCAGAGGGTTAACAGATGTACTTATTCGGTTTCTGGAAGCAACCACTTTTCACCGGCACAGGTTCTGATTACGATATCCTGTTACTAGGATATTTTGTGCGATCATTTGAGACTAAATACCTATTTAAGTTCATAAATTCATAATATTAACGATAAAAATCAAAATTCGAGCAGGCTTAATTGATTGTGGGGGTAAATTGATCAATTAAATTATTCCACCGAATGCTCGCCCTAATGGTGTTCGATATAGGACCAACATAGCAGACCTCCACTTCCCTTTTAGCTAAACTAATTTATTAACTCTTCAAGGGAAGGTGCTGTAAACGTAAGGGTCACGTGTAAGTGGTCAGTCACCCCAAATAATAAAATTATTGTTGTTGAACGACATAAGGAAAATAAAATTTTCTGATATTAGTTAAAGTCCCTACCTAATTTGAATATAAATTTCCCAATACCAAGTAAGATTAATATAAATGTTGTCAAGTAAGTACCCCACAAGTTCTACGAATTTCTATTTTCGGCTCCTGTTTGCAGATAATAATCTTATATATATAAAAATGAATCCCTTTTTTCCTTGGTCACGGCATCACGCGTTAATGGCTGAACCGATTTGGCTGAAAGTTGGTGGGGAGGTATCTTAGAACCAGGAGACGGACATAGGATACTTTTTATTCCGATATTCCCACGGGAACGGGAACTACGCGGGTGAAACCGCGGGGCGCTGCTAGTATTATATAAATGTTTTATATTGCTCCTGCATGGCTTACTACTTAGTTGTCAAGCCGCGCGACACGCACGATCAAACGGGGTTTTCTTTGAAGAAATAAAGCCTAATGGTTTGACAACTGTGAGTTTTACAGAAGAAATTAGCATAAAAACCGTGTGTAAGCGAAACACTTGAGAATGGCCAGACCGATTAGGCGTTTTTTTAATAGCCGCTTAAAGTTTTGAAGGAAAGAAAATTTGCAAAACCACGAAGTCTAGGTACTAAAACAAAAGTGAACTCAAATATTTTTATGCCGTCCGTCCGAGAATACCATACCATAAAACTCCGATTCAAGGGCTACGGATAATATTATTATATACCTACAGACTGCACGTCCATAGATTTAGCCAAAATGTAAAGGATGTGTGTAAAATCCTAAACCCATGGGCATAATCATTGAGCGAGGACAAGGCTCGAATACTGAACACGTCACGAAGCCGTGGAGAGTCGTTTATCAGCCCGGTCGAGTAGCGACGCGTAATTAAACGTTACTCCGTCTACATACGTCTGGGAAGGTTGGCCAATGGGATACTGCTTTACACCGACTAAAATTATTTTGGTTTAGTCCTGTCTTGCTCTTACCTCAAAATAAGAAAAGAGATAGAAGAAAACCTACCGATTTTATTCTTGTCAGAGGCTGTATGCACTAAAAGCGTTATGGATTGCCTTAGTTGACAGGACTTATTTTAATTTGACATGACTAAATATCTCTCGTCTCTTTTCTTTTCTAGGAGAAAGAAAATGACAGGAGTAAACTACAATAAGTTTAATCGCTGTAAAGCAGAACGAGCACCAATGTGTTCCTCAATATGTCAATACGTGTCTATCACCGGTGTCTATGGACTAAGTTTTATTGGTTGTATACATGGATGTAGTTCTCCAAAACACGCCACTGAACTCGGTCAAATGACTCCTTACTCAATCTTTTCTCAGCTTCATTTCTCGGATTTACAACGGAAAGAGTTTTCCATTGCACCAAATATTATAAAATCTGATAATTTTGCCAGGTACAACAAGCCTTTATGACATAATTATACTCTAAAACTTCTTACTACATTTAGGATGTCACGAGTTAATAAGATCTCCTTCGAAACAATTTTAGTATTAGAAGATATTAAAAAATAGAAAGTTTCATAAGAAAACTGTTTTTCATTGCAAACTACCTCATACATGCAGTTTTGCTACATTACTCCATATGTGACGGGCAAGTGGCTGCAGGATTTAACACAGATTCATAGGCGTAGCGTACACTATAATAGAAATAAGTGGCACAAGTAAAATCAGATGCAAAATGTTAGTCAGGAGAATGATATTCAATGTAATTAGTAAACCATTTTAGTAAAAAATCGCCTATTCTTAAGCACAGTGTGTCAAATGTGAACTCGTACAAAGCTGTTTTAGACAAGTGAAATGAAATAGAGAGGAATGAAGTCGCATGAGAGAGATGTCGTTTCGTCCGTCGAGTGTAGCGACGCAAGTAGGATTACCCTGTCTAAACGCTGTTTTGAAGATATGTCTTTAGAAATTCCATCTAGTCTGTATAACATGTGCACTATTCGCCACCGACAAAACGGCACGCGACACTGGCAGTTAGGGGTGGGACATTGATCGAAAAAAAAACGATTATTTAAAAATCGATTATTCTCTTCTTAAAAATCGATTTGACGAAAATAAATTTCAAAATTTCAATTTATTGAAAAATGACCATTTTTTCACAATCTATAATTTCAACATAAGTTTTGTTACTTACTGTTACTTTAAATTTCTTTATTCGTCGCACAGATGGTGCTGTTTACAAAAATCCAATAAAATGTGTAAAAATATAATCGATTAATTAATAACCGTTTTTTTTAATGTAACAAATCGATTATTAAAAAAACGGTTATTAAAATTTATTATTAAAGAAAAACAATTATTCTAAAAATCGATTTTTTTTTCACATTCCTAGTCGTAGTAAAAAAATAAAAAAATCATACTTTACTTATTTTATTGGAGTAAATAAAAATTCTAAAAATAAAAGTATTGGCTTCTCTTGATGTTATAGTTTTAAGTTTTCATAAATATTTCTATGTACCTACTTACAGAAATAATATGGCCAGTTACAATTTTATTATATGTATAGTTTAGCGCACGAGCAAACGAAAATAACTGGGTATTTCTCATTCATTAAATAATTTACTTATTGTGTATAAGTATCATTAGTTGAAATATTACTTATTTTAATATGGTAGTAAATAAAAATTCATACTGGTAGGTACCTATAATATTTTTTTAATATTAATGTATAGACATTCATTACATTCATTATACATATCAACTTTATTGAAGTGTAGAAAAATGTATTATGTAAATATTGTGCAGCCCTTGTAGGTACATTGGAATTTGATTACAACCACTAATTAATTTTTTTAACTTTTGTATCCAGTTTTTGTGTTAAGAACACGTGCACTTGAAACTCAAGAGCCCGCTCCTTTGTCTTGGTTACGTAAAAATTGAAATCAGCTCGGCCGGATATTTTCGTTCGTGACCACAGAAATGTTAACTTAAAAGGGAAGTTATCAAAATTCATAGTGATATTCGAAACCATTATTTTACCCTGTAAATAAAATAGAAGACTCGTTTAATTATTTGACAAAATATCTTGTTCGGAATATACCAACAGATAACCTGCGAACAGAAAAAAAGGTTTTTTTGTTTTCATCCTGTGACGACTCATCCTAATTCTTAACTCATCCAAAGCTACTACTCCTATTTCAATCCATACGATTGTGTTAATAAAAGTTCTTAAGCCGACCAAAATAAGTTCCCTGCTCATAACCTAACGCAAATATTACCAAAAAACTTGTGAATAGCAAAAGAACACATTTTGTAATAAAAAAAATTATAAAAAAATAATAATTTAATATTGCTTTTTTATGCGAACTGTTGCTTCCGTCCCTGTTTTAAAAAAAAGAAGTGGCTAATAGAATAAAATCTAGTAGAAATGAGATTTAAAAATACCATAGAGAGTGAGGAAATGAGGGAATCTCACTAATGTGTAATCAAGATGCAAACACATCCCACTAATCATCCCTTATCGAGTGCTAGTTGACGATGTTATCAAATTTTAAATATTTTATTGGCATAATGCCAAATGTAGCGCTCGTTGCCCTGCGGTACCAGTGTTTTTGTAACGATCACTCTGGTTAAGCAAAGTTGGGCTCGGTCATTCAGTGAATGCGATTACAATTATAAATAGACAATATGGCCCCAGGTCTTACTATACGCTTAGATGTCTTATAGGACCTAACGATCCGATTTAGAATTTAATTATTACGAGCGGAGCGTGGTGCAGCAAATTTTCACATTGTAAGCAATAAACTATTTTTTTCTCATTTAAATTGAGTTAATAAAATTAATTAAAGTACATTTTTATTTTAATTAATTATTAACTTAATTGGAAAGAAACCCGTGGTACAACACACTGACCATCCGTGGAATACGCCAATCTAAGCGGAGGCGAGTAGGGATGGGTACGATTGCTACGTTAAAACTATTTAATTTTATTTAATTACTTTTTTTAATGTACTTACTTTTTTACATAATTTCACTTGTAATATTTCATTGATTGCTGATATAGAATACCGTAGGGTAAAATCCAAAGGTTGTAAAAAAACACGCGATGATCGAGTTTCTTGATTCTTCTCCTCAATTATAGTAGTAGAGATAGTGAAAGATTGAAAATATATGATTGTAAAATACTTACGCGATGACCAGGACATGTTAAATTAGGTATTTGTTTCGCTAGCATTTTCCCCAAATACGGTTCGTTATGAAGGAAATCACACAATCGATATGTTGCATCAACTCCAGTTGGTATATAACGACCACTGACTTGCTCATACAATACAAAGTTTAGCTACAACAAGTACATTTATTATATTAAAGACAAAATCCCAACGGTGATAGGTTTATAAGACGCTGATAAATTTTAAAAAGATTTTACTTTTTCTTTTGCAATCGGGTAAAAATGTAGCACTTACTAGTGCAAGTAGTACTTAGTGTCTAGTAGGTACAAGAAACTTTCATATTTTGCCACTTGTCTAGGGGCTGGTCTCCCTTCTTTATTTATGATAGCGGTTCTGGGCGGTTACACCAGCGTAGTTCCCGTACCCGTGGGAATACGGGAATAAAATATAAGTAGTGTCATTAAGGAATCTTCTAGGTTTCCATTGGTAAAAGAATTTTCAAAATCGGTCCAGTGGTTTTTGAGTTAATTCGTATCAAACAACAACATTTGTGGTAATACAAATGTTTCCTCTTTATAATATTAGTATAGATTGGCATGCTATCGGCTTAGGCTCGACTTATGCTCAGTTTGAATAAAGTATATATTTTACGCTCCCAATTATGAATAGGATGGTGGAATATCTCAAGTCTGGTGAATGAAATTTCGACTTAATTGGTATCCAAGTACAACATAAGAAAATAATTACATAGCTGCATCTTTAAAAACAAGTAAGGACCCTGCCATGGGAAGCTATAAATTATGCAAACAATCATTCAGGAGTTTGCCAGTTTTAGTTCAACAACAAAAATACTATTCTAACTTTTTACTTACTTTTGACTTGTTACTATAAAATGGCGGACCGAAGTTTACAATCAAGGAGTCGGGCGCATCCCTGTTCCACAAAATATGAAACGACAGCCATTTTTATGGGAAAAATATAATCTGACTAATTTTAATTGCTTGTTAGCATCGTATTACCTAAATATATAACTTTAAGGTGATTAGATTTGATTAACAATAATTGTCGCTGTCGTTATGAACTTAATTTACAGGTGACTAAGACTTCAATGAAAATATTCTGTTTATATAGATGAGGTCAAAGATTCATACCGTGTAATTGTCACCATAGTCGTTCAGTATCACAGTTTCCAAAGTAAGATAGTAGGGACTTCGTCGGCTATATTTCCTTATGCTTATATTGATATATTCAAAATATTTTGGGTTGAAATAAGTCGCACCAGGTCTTTCTAAAACTACATCCAATGCCTGAAATTAACTTTGTGTAAGTAAATTGCGACATTTTGACATCAATAATAGCTCTGAGAGTGAGTGCTAGTGTAGTTAGTAGTACTTAGTCTAAGATCCGAATATAAGACGACCTTCACCGAGCTGTTTATTCGATGAAAAGTATTTTATATCAAATTTAGTATATTTAAAAAAGATATCGCGAGTGGGTTGCCTAAAAAAATTCAGTCTAGGATATGATTAATTTAATATTTAAAATATTTAGTGTATCGCTATCCTTTTCTATTTCACGGCAAATAGCATGCGCACTTTCTTTCATTCAATGATGGTTCGCTGAGACTTTTCAGTCGTCCGTTTTAATCACTCGCAGCAATATTTTAATTGTTAACAACCTGAATTCATTAATTTGAAGACTGTTTTCATATTCTAGATAGACTTCATACTTTCGATTCGTATGGAACAAACCAGTGCAATGTTACAAAATTTTTTTTTTATCCTGGACCGAATTTTTTCAGCCAACCCACTCGCGATATATCTTTTTTAACATACTAAATTGGATATAAAATACTTTTCATTGAATAAACAGCTCGGTAAAGGTCGTCTTATATTGAGAATTGGGATCCTCTACTATAGGTACTCACTACACTAGCACATAACCTCAATTAGGCATTGACTGGGCGACCGTGCTTCGCTAGTGTATCTACGGATTTTTTTTTTCAGAAACTAAAGCGAAAGCGAAACGAAAGCACTTCGATATATTTAAACTCAGAAATTTTGTTAGATACACTTATAAAGCAAAACATTGGTGCTGATTCTGCTTTACAGCGACTAAACTTATTTTAGTTTTTTTCTCCTAGGAAAGAAGAGAGACGAGAGATTTTAGTCCTGTCAAATTAAAATTAGTTCTGTCAACTAACAAACACAACAACTAAGGCATTTCATAACGTGTTTTAGTGCTTATACTAAAATACAGCCTCTGACAGGACTAAATTTGGTAGGTTTATCTCTTTCAGCTATCTCTTTTCTATTTTTGAGGTAAGACAAAGAAAAGACTAAACAAAAATTAATTTAGTCGGTGTAAAGCAGATCGCCCACATTATCAAAATACAAAATCTTATCTAAACCATTACAGCTGTTTCCGAGCTACACTAAATAAGTATAAACTTATAGCGACTAGCGGGTGACCAGCGGTGTTACTCGCGCGAATCCTGTTTATTCCCGTTCCCTCAAAAATCCCTTCCTATTGCTCCTATAATGACATTTAAGGAACTTTTGTGCAAAATTTAATATCTTTATTTCATCGGTTTTGTCTATGCCATGATCGATCAGTCAGTCAGCCAGTCAGTTTTTTCTTTTATACTGGAAGATTTTTTTTACCGTCTGAAAAAAAAAATTACGTATAAGGTATCTAGAGCCGAAGTACACGAGATTAATTGTTAAATATAGTCATGTTTAGTGCAATTTACAAAATCTAGAAAACTACGCACAGTACTACGCGCAGCTGGCGGTTGTAGGTAGATTGCGCATAAATGAAAGCTACGAGCTTGTTTTTTTTTAAAAAATACTTTTTCAAATATCTCAGTGTGTATTATTGACTACAAATTGAGTAATGTATATTAGCCTAAGCAAGAAAAAAATTTTTGAGAAAAAAAAAATTTTTTACATAACATTGCGAAATGAATCTATTACACTTACCTATCACACCACATTTTTTTCCAGACGGTAAAAAAAGTCAGCCTGTATATACAACGCGTAACAGAATAAGCGCAATTCCTTATACACCCCAATTAGTATAATAATATAAAAAAATATAATGTCTTCACGTACTTTAGTTGTGTCTAACCAATTGTCTTAATCAAAAAGCAATAATACTCGTAGTCCGATTTCCATAGGTACAAAACTAAACTAAATTCAGCTATGCTAATTCATTTTTCGGAAACAAATTACACATATCAAAAATAGCTGAAATCGACTCAGTAGTCGATATTGAACAAACTAATTTCAGGAATTGCGCTTATTCTGTTACATATCGTATATGTATATTAAATATAGATAGATACATAAAAGAATGGCTTGTTTTAAGCCTCGTGAGGAAACCCGCAGGTCTCAGAATTAATTTTGACACATTTGTAAATAGACCCGGTCCAGCGATGGGCTCACTAGTCACCACCTATCACGTTTAGGGGTCCAATATAACTCGTGAATTGTGGGTATATCCAGTAATGGAATACCTTTGCCTACCCCCTTGCGGATAAAAGGCGTGAGATTTTTTTTTTTTTTGTTTAAAGCCTAGACTGCTGTAAAGCACAGTGAGTTTTATAAAAATGACATTTAAACACCCTTCTTACACAAAACACTTTGAAGACAATACTAACCATCATAAGGTAAACCAGTACGCTTAAAAGCAAAATAAATTTTAGAAGCATTTTTTAAAACACATACAGACGTTAGTACTAGTATCACAGCTCACCTAACTTTAAAATTGTGTTGTATAAGTTATAAAATAAACATAACGCTTGAATTAAATGATTTGTAATCTAAATAATATTCATGCATTAAATTATGCTTGTGTGAAGCCATATCTCCAAAATCGTTTTCAAATTATTTTATGATTATAGTATGCATCGGTACATATGACAAAGGTAAATAATGATACGTGTATTGTCAATTTATTAGGAACTAGCGGTTTGGCGCGGTTTTACCCGCGTAGATCCCGTTCCCGTGGGAATACGGGAATAAAATGTAGCCAATGTTACTATAGTATTCTAATATCTATGTCTATGTTACTCAGGGATGTTTTAGCTTTCCATTGGTGAAAGAATTTTTAAAATCAGTCCAGTAGTTTTTGAGTTTATTCGTAACAAACATACAAACATACAAATCTTAACTCTTTATGATATAAGTATAGAATATCGATTAATAATAATAATAATAATAATAATATAATCTCACGCCTTTCATCCCCGAGGGGGTAGGCAGAGGTATTCCATTACTGGATATACCCACATTTCACGAGATACATTGGACCCCTAAACGTGATAGGTGGTGAGCCTATCGCCGGACCGGGTCTATTTACACATGTCTCAGAATTAATTCTGAGACCTGCGGGTTTCCTCACGATGTTTTCCTTCACCGTCGAGCTAGTAATAAATATGTACGTAAGTTTTTGAAAAACTCATTGGTACATGCCAGGATTCGAACCCGAGCCTCACTGATTTTCGACCGGCTCTTTAACCGTCCTGGCTATCACTGTAATATAGATTATTATATTATATATAAATATAGTATGAAAAAAAATTCGCTTTCTCTGTCCCTATATCCCTATGTCCTTATATCCCTATGTCCCTTTGTATGCTTAAATCTTTAAAACTACGCAACGGATTTTGATGCGGTTTTTTTTAATGGATAGAGTAATTCAAGAGGAAGGTTTTAGTGTTAGCATTGCACTCCGGGGCCGGGGCGGGTAGCTAGTGTAGTATATAGTACAAGTATAGATAGGTAGATAATAATACTTACATGTGGCTGATTTATTTTACTATAAATGACTTTATAACACATTTGCTCGTAAAAGGTGTCTTATTTCACCAATTTCAATAACGTATTGTATCTCATTACGCCCAAGTGCGGTAAGTGTAAAGTAAAACGCACGGTTTATCAAGATGATCCGTCTTAAAACGAACGGTACTTTTTAAAATCTCAGCAAAGAGTTTTTATGTCAAAAAAGTTGTCAACATTTTATGATTAAAATTAAGTTTGGGAGATAAAATATAATAAAGAAATATTTATGTACATAATTATTTAATTTAATTAATTTGGACAGTAAATTACAACCAATTAATCTGTAAAAAAAACACAAAAATATTAATTTCCTTTATTAGTAATACTGGCTGTTTTTGTGCCTTTGCCTAGAAAAAATTATGATGAGCGCTGCGCGCTTTTTCTTAACGCTGTATTGTTTTTATTCGTTTACCATAGTCGGAGTTTTATTTTATTTCCTCGCAAATGTGTTATAAAACGTCGTATGACATACGTGCGCTTTGATAATTACAGCCTCTGCTTACTTGTAGCCCTCGCCTACGGCTCGGGCTAGCAATATCGCCTTGGCTGTAATTTTCAACCTACCGCACTTATATCATAATGTACTATTATAACACATTTGCTCGCAAAAGGTGTCTTATTTTACCAATTTCAATATCGTATTGTATCTCATTACGCCCAAGTGCGGTAAGTGTAAAGTAAAACGCACGGTTTATCAAGATGCTCCGTCTTAAAACGAACGGTACTTTTTAAAATCTCAGCAAAGAGTTTTTATGTCAAAAAAGTTGTCAACATTTTATGATTAAAATTAACTTTGGGAGATAAAATATAATAAAGAAATATTTATGTACATAATTATTTAATTTAATAATTTTGACAGTAAATTACAACCAATTAATCTGTAACAAAAACACAAAAATATTAATTTACTTTATTAGTAATACTGGCTGTTTTTTGTGCCTTTGCCTAAATGATGAATGATGATGCGCGCCGCGCGCTTTTTCTAAACGCTGTATTGTTTTTATTCGTTTACCATAGTCGGAGTTTTAGTTTATTTCCTCGCAAATGTGTTATAAAACGTCGTATGACATACGTGCGCTTTGATAATTACAGCCTCTGCTTACTTGTAGCCCTCGCCTACGGCTCCGGCTAGCAATTTCGCCTCGGCTTTAATTTTCAACCTACCGCACTTATATCATAATGTACTATTATTTGCATTGTATACTTCCACAGATATTTCCAGATTCTTCTGTAGTATTTTAGGGGTTCGGAAAATACAGGTGAATAGTGGGTACTTCCAGTTGAGAAATACCTCAATCTACCCCTTCTTCGATAAGACGTGAGTATATACTGGACTAGATTCTGCAAACCACCTAAAATTCCTAATTTTAAGTTAGCTCTATTCTTTTCCACTGTTTTGGAAAGCAAAGGGACAGAAATAAGCGCCATATTTATTTACAACGTCACAAATGTCAAATTAACAAAATTGAACCTTATGGACGCATTTAAATACACGTTTTTAGCAATTGTAGCAACGATGTAAGGAGGTCATCGATAAAAGAGAAGATAAGACATCAAATTAGTCGGTTTTTCCATGTTTGACATTACTCTATAATCTATGGTTTGTTTCTGTCCTTTTTCTTCCGTATTCTATAGGCGATAGGCTAACTTAAAATTAGGAATTTTAGATGGTTTGCAGAATCGAGTCCACTGTATCATCTGTCTTTCTGTCCAGGAGCAGTGATAGCCCTGACGGTTAAAGAGCCGGCCGAAAATCAGTGAGGCTTGGGTTCGAATCTTGTCATGTACCAATGAGTTTTCCAAAACTTACGTACATATTTATCACTAGCTCGACGGTGAAGGAAAACATCGTGAGGAAACCCGCAGGTCTCAGAATTAATTCTGAGACATGTGTAAATAGACCCGGTCCGGCGATAGGCTCACCACCTATCACGTTTAGGGGTCCAATGTATCTCTATATATCCAGTAATGGAATACCTCTGCCTACCCCTTCGGGGATGAAAGGCGTGAGATTATATTTATATTTATTTATATATATTCATATATATATATTTATATCTGTCCATAAGGGCATCAACATACAAATATTTCTGTGGGTGTGAGAGTTTGTCTCTAACTGACTGATCTTGGACAAACTTTCGGACAGACCTAAGTCGCCAGTCATCTAAACTAATATTATCCTATGGCATTACCAAAAAATTGTGACTATTGTTTTTGTTTTTAATTTCTGTAATTTTGAGTAATTTTATTGAAATTATAGGTACAGCTAGGGACATAAGTGATTTTTGGAAGATTGTGTGTATAATAAATGGGTAGACTAGAAAATATATCGTGCCTAGTGTTCCCGATTCCATGCTCAAATTAATTTAATTACTATCAGCTCAAAGAGATTTAAATATAATTTCAAATCTTTGTATCAGCTCTTCTTCAAGTTTAAACTTAGTAGGTATATTTCACAAATATGAAGTGCAGTAAGTTAGTAATTAAGTACAATCTTTTAGGTACTAGTACAGAATAAGGGACAGATTTTACAGATTGACATGTATGGGATTGACATAAGCACATGCCAACGAGCGCTAACGTTATCGAGTGCCTATGTCGATCTCATACATACAAACTATATTCGCTATCGTTAGCGCTTGCATCTTGGCTAGGAGGGATGTAAGCGCACCCATGGCCATTGACATCAAGATTGACTCATTAACTCTACAACATCAAACGCTCGCAGCCCAAGTCACTTTTCTATTATAGGACACATAGGTGTCTTGATTTCATTCTGGCAGTTGCAGCACAATCTGTGAATTTAGTCTCTCACCTACAACAACACGGTGACAAGTTTTGTTTTTGTTGTGTGATGTTGCCAGACTTATTGTGCAATGACGGGCGATATCTCTAGTGACGTCTGTCGCGGGACATCCGTCCCGTAGTAAATACGAGGCTTAATTTTGCACCATAATATTGACCTCAAGGACAGAGATTCCAGAAACAAATGTGTTATCATGACACTTTCACACGATCCTTTTTATTCAGTAGGCCGTTCCCTTTAATGTTGCCCGCTGAGGCGTCGTTAAAGGGTTCCGTAGAGCCTCGCTTTGTGAATGATCGATGTCAAAGATTACTTTGTGAGGGTTAATGTGGCTCTCCTTTGAGTTAAACAAGTTAGCCTGCGGCTAAACTGTCACGTTCGTGGCTATAGTGTGCAAAGGTGAGGACACGCACGTGTGTTATAAAATATGTGTTGTGAATATATCGAACCAAATATATTTTTATCTATACAAAAATGTAAAATCTAGCCTTAGTCTATTTCTCTTCTAGAATTATACCATGGGGTAAAAATTTCATCCCATAAGAATTGACAAGAATATTAATTAAAAATCTCTTATGCAAAGAGTTGTCTGTCAATCAGTCATTATAAAATGTTAAACCCTGTTACTTTAAACGAGAAATTCTTATATGTGCGTATTTATTTCGGGGTCTCTCAGAAACGGCTCTAACGATTTTGATGAAATTTTGTATACCGATAGATTTTTGCATGTTTCCTGTAAAAACCCAATTTTACACGTTTTTATAGACATATTTTTTAAATAATCACTCACCGCCAAATGGCGTTAGTGACGCTGGTGCTAGAACAAGCTAAGCTCGGTTTCCCTGGTACAGTCCAGAGCACGTGGAGCTTGACACATTGGACTTTGTAACGTTCTTATTACAATCGTCTTAGAGGTCAGACTCGCACTACAAGTGTAAAGCTTCATGAGCTCTTGACTGTACTAAGCAGATAAGGAGCCCATGGTAACTTGATTTTTTATTTATTTATTAATTTAACTAGCGGTTCTGCGCGGTTTCACTCGCGTAGTTCCCGTTCCCGTGGGAATATTGGAATAAAATATAGCCTATGTTACTCAGGGATACTCTAGCTTTCCATTGGTGAAATATTTTTGAAAAAAGGTCTTGTAGTTTTTGAGTTTATTCGTAACAAACATAAAAAAATACAAATCGTTCCTTTTTATATACATTAGCATAGACTATAATTCTAGTGTCATGTGTAAATTGTGTAATACAGAAAACAGTAATTTTTTAAGCAGCATATAGGTATAGTCCACAAACAAACATTTTCATTTTTGTCTTAATTTCTTCTCCTAGTGGTTACCTAATTTTTTTTTAATTATGTTTATTTCATTTTTTATATAAGTAGATGCCCAGTCGAATTTACCGCATCCAAAATTTTCTTGATTCCGCGGGAATTGCATAAAATTATTACTTTTCGGATAGTTATGTCGTAGGTACAAGAATTATTGTTATAAGTAGTGTCGCAGATTTTGTCTTGTAGTTTACTACTAACATAACTGTATGGACCCGGTCCGACGATGGGCTCACCCACCTATCCCGTTCAGGGGGTCCAAAGAATATCTCGTGAAAAGAGGGTAGGTATATGCAGAAATGGAATACCTCTTCCTACCGGGGATAAAAGGAGTGAGATTTTTAGTACTAACTAGCGGGTGGCCAGCGGCGTTGCTTGCATACATCCTGTTTATTCCCGATCCCGTGGGAATTAAAAAAAAGACGTGTGGCACTCGGGGACTGCCGCGGTAAAGCTATTGCATAGCATTTTGTATCAACAAGACTGCCGAAAGAAACGGGTTGTTCCCAGTCCGCCGATCGGAACTCCGATTGGTAGGGACGAGTGGGAATATTTTTTCCCACTGCTCCGATTGTTTTTATGTTGTTTCAATAACCCCTTTTTTCGCCAAAAGTACAGTCACCAATAAAATAATAAAGTTTACTGTCTTGGTTGGTCTGACTATTTCATTTCATTTCATTTGATTCGATTCGATTCGATTCGATTCGACTCGACTCGACTCGACTCGACTCGACTCCGACTCGACTTTCGACTTTCGACTTTCGACTTTCGACTTTCGACTTTCGACTTTCGACTTTCGACTTTCGACTTTCGACTTTCGACTTTCGACTTTCGACTTTCGACTGTCGACTGTCGACTGTCGACTTTCGACTTTCGACTTTCGACTTTCGACTATCGACTTTCGACTTTCGACTTTCGACTGTCGACTTTCGACTTTCGACTTTCGACTTTCGACTATCGACTTTCGACTTTCGGCTTTCGGCTTTCGGCTTTCGGCTTTCGGCTTTCGGCTTTCGGCTTTCGGCTTTCGGCTTTCGGCTTTCGGCTTTCGGCTTTCGGCTTTCGGCTTTCGGCTTTCGGCTTTCGGCTTTCGGCTTTCGGCTTTCGGCTTTCGGCTTTCGGCTTTCGGCTTTCGGCTTTCGGCTTTCGGCTTTCGGCTTTCGGCTTTCGGCTTTCGGCTTTCGGCTTTCGGCTTTCGGCTTTCGGCTTTCGGCTTTCGGCTTTCGGCTTTCGGCTTTCGGCTTTCGGCTTTCGGCTTTCGGCTTTCGGCTTTCGGATTTCGGCTTTCGGCTTTCGGCTTTCGGCTTTCGGCTTTCGGCTTTCGGCTTTCGGCTTTCGGCTTTCGGCTTTCGGCTTTCGGCTTTCGGCTTTCGGCTTTCGGCTTTCGGCTTTCGGCTTTCGGCTTTCGGCTTTCGGCTTTCGGCTTTCGGCTTTCGGCTTTCGGCTTTCGGCTTTCGGCTTTCGGCTTTCGGCTTTCGGCTTTCGGCTTTCGGCTTTCGGCTTTCGACTTCGACTTCGACTTCGACTTCGACTTCGACTTCGACTTCGACTTCGACTTCGACTTCGACTTCGACTTCGACTTCGACTTCGACTTCGACTTCGACTTCGACTTCGACTTCGACTTCGACTTCGACTTCGACTTCGACTTCGACTTCGACTTCGACTTCGACTTCGACTTCGACTTCGACTTCGACTTCGACTTCGACTTCGACTTCGACTTCGACTTCGACTTCGACTTCGACTTCGACTTCGACTTCGACTTCGACTTCGACTTCGACTTCGACTTCGACTTCGACTTCGACTTCGACTTCGACTTCGACTTCGACTTCGACTTCGACTTCGACTTCGACTTCGACTTCGACTTCGACTTCGACTTCGACTTCGACTTCGACTTCGACTTCGACTTCGACTTCGACTTCGACTTCGACTTCGACTTCGACTTCGACTTCGACTTCGACTTCGACTTCGACTTCGACTTCGACTTCGACTTCGACTTCGACTTCGACTTCGACTTCGACTTCGACTTCGACTTCGACTTCGACTTCGACTTCGACTTCGACTTCGACTTCGACTTCGACTTCGACTTCGACTTCGACTTCGACTTCGACTTCGACTTCGACTTCGACTTCGACTTCGACTTCGACTTCGACTTCGACTTCGACTTCGACTTCGACTTCGACTTCGACTTCGACTTCGACTTCGACTTCGACTTCGACTTCGACTTCGACTTCGACTTCGACTTCGACTTCGACTTCGACTTCGACTTCGACTTCGACTTCGACTTCGACTTCGACTTCGACTTCGACTTCGACTTCGACTTCGACTTCGACTTCGACTTCGACTTCGACTTCGACTTCGACTTCGACTTCGACTTCGACTTCGACTTCGACTTCGACTTCGACTTCGACTTCGACTTCGACTTCGACTTCGACTTCGACTTCGACTTCGACTTCGACTTCGACTTCGACTTCGACTTCGACTTCGACTTCGACTTCGACTTCGACTTCGACTTCGACTTCGACTTCGACTTCGACTTCGACTTCGACTTCGACTTCGACTTCGACTTCGACTTCGACTTCGACTTCGACTTCGACTTCGACTTCGACTTCGACTTCGACTTCGACTTCGACTTCGACTTCGACTTCGACTTCGACTTCGACTTCGACTTCGACTTCGACTTCGACTTCGACTTCGACTTCGACTTCGACTTCGACTTCGACTTCGACTTCGACTTCGACTTCGACTTCGACTTCGACTTCGACTTCGACTTCGACTTCGACTTCGACTTCGACTTCGACTTCGACTTCGACTTCGACTTCGACTTCGACTTCGACTTCGACTTCGACTTCGACTTCGACTTCGACTTCGACTTCGACTTCGACTTCGACTTCGACTTCGACTTCGACTTCGACTTCGACTTCGACTTCGACTTCGACTTCGACTTCGACTTCGACTTCGACTTCGACTTCGACTTCGACTTCGACTTCGACTTCGACTTCGACTTCGACTTCGACTTCGACTTCGACTTCGACTTCGACTTCGACTTCGACTTCGACTTCGACTTCGACTTCGACTTCGACTTCGACTTCGACTTCGACTTCGACTTCGACTTCGACTTCGACTTCGACTTCGACTTCGACTTCGACTTCGACTTCGACTTCGACTTCGACTTCGACTTCGACTTCGACTTCGACTTCGACTTCGACTTCGACTTCGACTTCGACTTCGACTTCGACTTCGACTTCGACTTCGACTTCGACTTCGACTTCGACTTCGACTTCGACTTCGACTTCGACTTCGACTTCGACTTCGACTTCGACTTCGACTTCGACTTCGACTTCGACTTCGACTTCGACTTCGACTTCGACTTCGACTTCGACTTCGACTTCGACTTCGACTTCGACTTCGACTTCGACTTCGACTTCGACTTCGACTTCGACTTCGACTTCGACTTCGACTTCGACTTCGACTTCGACTTCGACTTCGACTTCGACTTCGACTTCGACTTCGACTTCGACTTCGACTTTACTTTACTTTACTTTACTTTACTTTACTTTACTTTACTTCACTTTATTTTATTTTATACAATGCACGGCCTTTAAGCCACACCTCCGTGCCCGTCGGAGTGGGGAGAGCGTGAGGTTTTTTCGTTACGGAATTTCTGGATTCGGTCCCCGCGCTCAAGGCCCGCGATAGAAGCTATGCAATAGCTTAAAAATTCCTGCTTAGTGCTTATTTACATCGCTTAAGGAACATTTTATACAATATTTCATGCTTCTACAAATAGCAGTTTTCGGCCGTGCGTGTTAGTCAGTCAGTCTGTTTTTCCTTTTATACATATGTTTCTATGTTCAGTGGTTTGCGCTGGACCTTGATTTTTAGATTTAGCTTATCCTTTTATATTTAAAGATAATGTTATAGTAATGTAGTATATTATATAGTATAATCACTACATAGTATAAAACAAAGTGGCTTTCTCTATCCCTATTGTCCCTATGTATGCTTAAATCTTTAAAATTACGCAACGGATTTTGATGCGGTTTTTCTTAATAGATAGAGTGATTCAAGAGGAAGGTATAATATAAGCATTGCACCCGTGCGAAGTCGGGGCGGATCGCTAATATAGTATATAGTAAGGATTTATCTAATATAGATCTGATAAAGCTTAGGTATTAACCAAATTACCACCGACACAATGCCTGTGAGTTAGTTAATGACGCAGAGGTCACCGGTTGAATAGCATTTATTTCTGCGTTTATAAATATAAATGTATTTAGTTTGATATGCATCAAATAACACGAGATCACATCTGAGTAAATGACACTTGGAAGATTGTATCTGGGTCTGTTGCTAGGCATGTGATATTTATCAGTAGCTAATACTAATGGGTATCACAAGCTTGACATGGTTGGATGTGATTGTGCAATTTTATTGCCACAGAAATATGTTTTACTAGCAGCGCCTAGCGGTTTCACCCGCGTAGTTCCTGTTCCCATGGGTATACGGTTATAAAATGTAGCGTATGTGTTATTCTGATGTATAAGCTATATAACTGTAAAGTTTTTCAAAATCCATTGAGTAGTTTTTGCGTGAAAGAGGAACAAACATTTACAGTGATATACTTACTCGTATTATTATACGAGTAATAGGTAAACCACCCATTGTGTTGGTATTATGTATTTCATAGCGAATTCTAAGCAGAAACGGGGCGTTTGCAGTCTAGATTGCAGACGAAACAGAGTGGTTATTTAAACTTCCGAAGCAAACTTTGAGCGTATTAACACGTATCATGACGTATTGTTAATGATTCTGCTCTTCCTCTGCTACATTTCCATCAAAGAGATTAAAATATATTAGGGCATAGAGGGGACAAAGCGAGGAAAATCGGAAGCCAAAAATTATTACTATTGGGCAGATTCGACCGAATGACAGCTCGCGTTCGTACTGACATGACTCTTGAGATTCAAAGTTGTATGAAAATATTCCCAATGCCCCCTCTATGCCCTATTATATTTTAATCTCTTTGATTTCCATTGATATTTTACGGCACCCATACGTTCTGCTCTAAGCACGTCAGACTGTTAGAAGAATCAAACCTCGTAAAACCAGAGCGCACTAAGGTACTGATGTTTCTGTGTCGTGCTTCCACTTTTTACGATCTCGCCGGTAGCGAAATATCTGACGGACAGCGAGAGATTTATTTATTTATTTACTTGTTAAGAATACGGAAAATACAGACAACAAACGATTAACAACTAAAAGCTAATTATACGTTTCCCTATATATTTCCGTATTATCTACATATACCAGTACTTATAGTGAGGATCTTACGGCACGGGTAGCTAGAGATCTTGTAGGTTTAGTGGGTACACGGGTAGCGGGGATCTTTTAAAAGTGGTAGAACAAACACTCTTCTTCCTCACATGCATTGAGACTGCTATACGAGATTTATTTATACGAGTATACGTATAAACCACGGGACTGTAGCTACATGGGATATTTTTTCGGAAATGGTATTGGTAGTGTAGATAGTTATCGAATTTTGATTTTGGGGTTAACTTAGTAGTTAGTTAAGTTAGGGCAATATTTAAATCTATAATATCAAAGTAAAATCCACTGATTCCCAAATCGTGAACTCTTTAGATTATTATAGTTAAGTAATATTATATCCAAAAACATGAAATTTGACATGAAGGCTTCCTCTTACAAGGGATTTCACAGGAAAACATCTAAATGCGCGCGCTGGCTACCTGCTAGTACTTATATTATAATAGTGCATTTATCGTCTCAAGTCGTCCGTCGGAATATGCGCCCTGTAGTCAGGCGGGGCGCTGATAGCGGCCTGTTTACTTTGTTCCGGACGCGGCGTAATGCATCACATCCTTATCTGTACGCTGCAGTGCGCCACCACCTCGACTCCTCACTGCCGGCAATTAGCGGTGAAATGTATTTACCTACCTTTTTTTTAAATTGTTCTCATTTTTTTTAAATTGTTCTCATTAACAAGCTGAGTTACTTTAGAGATGTTTTGATTGTTAGTGACTATGGTTGTTGTCGTTTTATGGTCATGGTTCCGAAATAAAATTTGCCTCGTTATATGTTTGCTCAGCTGCAGTGATCACATTGCCATTTCTGTGGCCCATCTATTGGTGTCAATAATAAAACAAATTTTCGTAACGTTGACATTTGGTTATATACATAAAAAAATACTTTTGGTAGATCCGTGGATACAAACCGGATAGATCATTGATCCGATTGGCGGGCCTGCTGGCTCAGTTGGTAGTGACGCTGAATCCCGAGTCAAAGGTCGCGGGCTCGATCCCCGCTCGGGGCCAAAATTTGTTTGCAACAACATGTTTGTTGGCTTCGTGTCTGGTAGCATAATATTTATTTAAGTATGTTTATCCGTTGTTTAGTACCCATAGCACAGGCCCTGCTGCCTAGTTTGGGACTAAATAACCGTGTGTAAATGGTGTACCATCAATATTATTTGTTATCTCTTCTTAACTCTCTCTCTTTTATTATCAGTTATCAATATTTATTTGACTTATGTCCAAAAACTTGAACGTCCGTCTTTAATTGGGACTTAAGTAAAATTATCTGGCACTTTTCGTATCGTCACCCCTTAACAGCCTACTGCTGATATTTTCTATTAGTAACGATATTTAACATTGTGTTTTATGCATAACGTTGGGGTACTCGTCAGTAACACTTGTAGTACTTAACCGTGACACGGAAACAATGATCGACGCAAGTGCAAACCTTTTAATTAAGTAAAGTGTCGCCAAAAATAAACTCTCAATCCCAAATTCCGGGACAATTTAATCCGGTCGTGACTCGTAACAGCCTAACAGCCGAATTCACGAGGTACCTGTTTGTTGTGAATTAAGAGGTGAGTGTCGGTAGTCGGGCCGAATTCCGGCATAATTATTCGCACAAAACGTCGCCTAATTGCATGCTCTGCTGGCGACACTTCCGAGCGCACGTGACGGGGCTCTACACTTGTACACTCGGCACAAAACACGGGATAAAGCTGTATTTTAGCCGTATAATAGTTTTGTTGCCTAAACGTGTTTAACAACTAACTTCATATACTGTTTGCCTCACTTCACTTTGTAAATACTCATACAAAGTTAACACGTGTAGGCACGCTTGAAAAACAAAAGATATTTTCTTGTTTTTCTGCAACATAGTGAATGATTTTCAAACAAAAACTTTAATGTATAAATACCAAAGAAGTTTTTATTTGAGTAGCCAAATAAAAATGTATTTCTACCTAAGTTATGATGTTATAAAGCGTTTATTTTATAATAGCATACATTTTATTCTTAGAAATTTATTATTTATACATTTCTAAGAATAAAATGTATGTCTATTATATAATCTATTATATCTTACTATAAAATAACAATCTCTATTTGTATAAAACGTGTAAAATACAATTTTTAAAACATAGCGTTGTTAATATTGTTATACCTGTAGTACCTACCTACTTATTTTTTTTTGTAGATTGTAGAGTAAGGTTTATACTACAAGCCTATGATCAGGAAATAAAATACTTTTCACTTTTACTAATTAAGCTTGCTGATAATTGAATTTTGCCGTCATTATACCACAGCTATACAGTTTAAAATCGCTCACCGCTCATTACGTGTGTCTCATGCTTTTACGTTCAAGTTTACGGGACATTATGGAACGCTCCACGGGACAATGTAACACAACAATTTCGCACGATAGTTCTGACACTTTTACACTTTGCCAATAAGCACTATACCGTTACATTTGTAAGTCAAAACGTGTTTTACATGTTTGCATTAAAACTGCATTTTATTGACGTGTAAATTGATGATTTAACGACATAGTATTTTAATGATGTAAGTACATAATATTTTGTATGATCTGGTCTACCAACAGGTGCCCGTGGGCTCACAATAACTATACACGAGCTGTAAGCTCGCAGAATTGTTACCAGACCGGCTAAGCATAGTGATTCATTTGTACATAGGTACTGGATCTCTTCTGTGTATCCAAATGAAGATAAGGAATATTCAACCGTAATAAAATCGAATGATGAGTAGTTAAGTATAGTATACTCGTGTATCTACTTAGTTATAATATAACTGGAGACGCTTACGAACGGATGAAAAGGAAATCTGCTTTATAGGATGTTCATAACTGACATCTGAGTAAAGTTTTTCCAAAATTCCTACAGGAATGGGAAAACAACATGATCTGCGAGGGCTACACCATTGTTCAACTACTTATGAGATTAGATATAGTACCTATCTGGTGTAAACAAAACTAAATTATTAACTTATGTACACTGAAATAAAATAATAATATGCTTCACAGGTGGTACCTACAAAGCTGAGCTCAACGGGAAATAAATATAATAAAAAAGTTAAGAACAACAAAAAGAAGCAAACAATCCTCCGGACGGCGTTAAAAGAATACAAATTTTTATCGCAATTTCGCTCAAAGCGTTTAATTTTATAAAGAGAAAATACAAAGTAGATAAAGCTTTGTTTGTTTGGGGACTGAGACTCGATAGGGATTTTGTCTGTAGCAACAAAAACCCGATTTGAACTTCATTTTGGGACACTAAAATCCTTATTTTGTATCTATAAAATAAAAAAGTATTTTTGGATTCTTTTTGAAATACTTATTACTATAAGATATCTTACATCTTCAGTAAGGACATGGATGCTATTTTTCATCCTTCAAAAATAGCATCCTAAGGGACGCGGTAAATTACAATTTATGCAGATGAAAACGCAGGATCACTCACAGGATGTAAGCGGAAAAAATTTAATTATTTACGACATCACATTAGAAACCTCAAAAATAACAGTATTTCTCCACTATTTAATGGATGTTATCTACTATATAAAAATAAGTCGGGTTTTCCTTCCTGACGATTTAACTCGAGAACGGCCGGACCGATTTTGATGAAACTTTTTGTGTGGGTTCGAGTGGGTCCAGGGATGGTTTATAGCAAAGAAAATTCAGCATTGCACCCGTGCAAAGCCGGGGCGGGTCGCTAGTTATACATAATATAAATCTTCCTCTTGAGTCAGTCTAGGTATCTATTAAAAAAAACCGCATCAAAATCCGTTGCGTAGATTTAAAGATTTAAGCATACAAAGGGACATAGGGATATAGGGATATAGGGACAGAGAAAGCGACTTTGTTTTATACCAAGTGTTAGTAATTAGTAAGCAGCTCTGTCTTTTAGCTTTTCACGCCTACACCGCTGAATCGAAAAACACCCACCAGAAAAACAGTCTTAGTTTAGTCCTATCATTTTCTTTCCCCTAGAAAAGAAAAGAGACGAGAGATATTTAGTCCTGTCAAATTAAAATTAGTCCTGTCAACTAAGCTAGCTACTAGCTAAAATTGTTGTTTAGCAGTAGCAATTTTAGCTATGATGTAACAAGGTCATCGATAAAAGTGACAGATAAGCACGTTCATAAGGTTCAAAAGGTTTCGTTCGTTTAAGAACCAAATTAGCCACATGAACAAACAGAACTATCTTAGAAATAAAGTTTATCTCGTTCAGGACTTGTTTCTTTCTACGCTCGGTGTAAACAAAGTCTCATAGAAGCTGGTACCACTTCGGTCCATGGATAAATAAACACCCATCGACAATTTATTAGTATTTCTTACGCGTAATAGAATAACTGCAATTCCTCATACAGCCCAATTAGTATATTAATATAAAAAAATATGATGCCTTCGTACTTTAGTTTTGTCTAACCAATTTTCTTAAATCAAAAGCAATAATAGTACGATTTCCATAGGTAGCACTAAATTCAGCTATGCTATTTAACACATAAAAATGGTAAGGCTTTATAATATATTTATAATAGCTGAAATCGATTAAGTACCTAGTCGATACTGAACAAACTAATTTCAGGAATTGAGCTTATTCTGTTATTTATTGTAAAATATTTATATATTATTAATTCCGAACCGAAGAACTAGTTTATCGATTAGTTTGTGTGCGTAGTATTCTTTTTTAAATTATCTACTAAATCAACATAAAATTCTACCTACTGCAAAAATGACAGGTGTATTCATTATGAAAATTCATGAAATTAAATATGTACCTACTAGTACAGATAATACAAAATAACATTACTAGAAACTTTCTTTCATATCAACTTAGACAACTTAAACGAGACAGTTTAATCAACTTTTCTCCGCCGACAACTCCAAGTAGAACACATCATCGCGTGGAGTCCCATACTCGTATATTGCAGTGAGGAGGTCGTAACTCTTCGTGATGGATTAGCGCTTTTCCGGCTTTTCAGCGGACCCCTAAATGGCCAAACCTCCCGGTCTCTGTCCCACAACGCTTCTGGAACCATTTGGGTGATTGTAACTTGTGTTTATGGGTTTACCGATTGAGAATTAGCAGCTTCGGTCAGAAAAAGCAGGTTGAATGATGGAATAGTAAATTGTAACCTAGGGATGAAAATAACTTATTTATAGTTTCTCGCCCGAGCGTACCTAACAAAGGCACAAATAGCTCGAGGGACTAAATAAGTCTTTAACCCGAGGCGAACACTGTGCTTTTCATTACATATACAGGGAAAGTGTTTTTATTTTTACTTTCCTGAATCATCTAAAGAATGTTTTCTATCGCATTGCCGCTTTCCCGCCCATTATGTTTTTTTCTGTGAACGGCCAGCTATTCAGCAATTACTTTTTAATTTCATCTTTGAAAAAAATTGTAAATATTTTCCCATATTATGTTATCTATGTTATTTTAAAGAAACTATCTTACAACAACTATGCGAGTTGAATGTAAATTATAATAAAGTAATTAAAAAATACATATTCTTTGTTATTTAAATTTTACATCGTGCTGTAATTGAGTGGCTCCTCAGGCAACTTTAGATCTAATACTTACTTACTTTCCGAGTATAAGTTATGAAAAAGTCATTTAAAAAAAATACATTTTGCAATGCCTTTTTTCATAGTTTGCTTTCAATCAGTTTAATGATTTATCATAAAGGGACATCTCCACCTCTGCTTAAACACACATAATCAAATAAATAACCTATTACATTTAGTAGTGTTAGGGGGTAAAAGTGTACATAATAAAGAGAAAAATAAATAAATTACTGTTTTCTTAAAAAAAAGACTAATAATATAATCTCACGCCTTTTATCCCCGAGAAGTAGGCAGAAGTATTCCATTATTGGATATACCCACATTTCACGAGATATATTGGACCCCTAAACGTGATAGGTGGTGAGTGTTTACACATGTCTCAGAATTAGATAATTAGTAAAAAAAAGAATGGTTATGCCAATGTTTGATTTTAATGGTGAAATGTGGGCACCTACTTACAGGAATGGAATACCAATGCCGACCGCTTCGGGGATAGGATGAACAGTATTTTTTTTATTTTATAATATAACTAGCGACCCGCCCCGGCTTCGCACGGGTGCAATGCTAACACTAAAACCTTCCTCTTGAATCACTTTATCAATTAAAAAAAACCGCATTAAAATCCGTTGCGCAGTTATAAAGATTAAAATTTAAGCATACAAAGGGACATAGGGATATAGGGACAGAGAAAGCCACTTTGTTTTATACTATTTAGTGATTTTTATGCAATCCATGGCAGAGTTCAAAGGGCGCTGGCCATAAATTAGCGATATTGTTAAAAATTTAATCAAGATCCGAAGTTAAAATTGTAAACTGCGTAAATGGAATTACGTCCCTCTCTTATCTTGAAAAAGTTTCGCTTTGGACGGAATTTAATATAGCCTTGGAAGTTGTTATCGGAGCGACAGCCCCGATGGGGCTAGGTGCGAATTAATTTCCATGTTTAATTATATATGTTGCCAACTTTGCTATGACGGCTCGTGAGAAATAGTCGTCGTGTTACTAAGGCGACTTTCCCTTACGACAGATTATTAGGTGCCGAATTGTTAGTAGTTGTCGTATTTGGTTATACAACGGGTAACAGAATAAGCGCATTGCTCACACACCAAAATCAGTATTTTAATATAAAAAAATATATGATGCATTCGAACTTTAGTGTGTCTAATCATAAAGAGGAATAATAGCACGATTTTCATAGGTAGCACTAAATTCAGCTATGCTAATTCGTTTTACCGAAAAAAAATAACACATATTAAAACTAGCTGAAACCGATTAAGTAGTCGATACTGAACTTCGTCGATACGTTACATATTGGGTAAACCAACGTACAGTTTTATTCGGTGTGCTTCAAATTCATTGCTGTATTTTCTGACTCGTAAACATGACAGGTGGTAAGCCCTTCGCTGGGCCGGGGTTCTCGTGCCTTAGAAACGATTCTGTACCCTCAGGGCTTACTCTCGAAGATTTCCTTCACCATCAATCTAGTGACTAAGTTTTACTTATAAATCGAAGAACCGGCTGCACGCACGAAAAATTGTAACGTTCCGCTACTAAGCGAATGACACCTTCGTTTGCCACTTGGCTGTAAACAGACTAAGTGCGATAAAGTGATGAAATACAGGAGTTGATTATAAATATCGCTGACGCATACCTACTCGATGTTGCATCGATTGAACTATAAAAATATCTTCAATGTTCAACTCCATACATTATTCACCGCAGCTACATATCAGCCGCTTTCATTGTTACCACGGAAACCTAAAAATAACGCAAAATATGTTTGGTAAAGTACAAAGGAGGTTTTCGAATACAGACCCAGGAAATGTTCTGTTTCCGGGCATCACACCGCCGTCACGCTACATTTACTCAGGCATGGAAAGGTTGCTCGATGCAAGGCTATACAAACTCGTACATAGATAAATAATAAAGACAGTGGTTGCGAATTTACCGCTTGCTTACACTCGATACCAAGACGTCATAGCAAGCGGTTGTGTCGCAGACACATACCTTTTTTTATGACACAATTCACACAAAGCATGCAGAGCCTGTATTAAGCGTAGTATAAGCAACTGATAAATATATACCTAAATAAATATTAAACACCCAGACACGAAGCCAACATACATGTTCGTACACACAAATGTTAGACACGAGCAGGGATCAAACCTGCGACCTCTTACTCAGAAGTCAGGGTCACTACCAATTGAGCCAACATGTCCGTCAACATTTGACAAACATTTTCAATAAAAAAGAAATATTAAAAAATTGAACATAATAATTCCAAAGACTCGCTCGTTAACTTCTGCTTTTGTAATTTAATATCGTATTTACAATTATTTTACCCAAAATATTAAAGTGCGAACATGAACCGATAATTGTGCAAATGTACCACGCATTCACTAATGAAGCATCGAATCAAATGAAATTTCATAATGATATATTGGAATCCGCGCCGAGTTATTGGGTCGTTAAATTTATCACAACAATAATATCATGTGTAAAGGTCCATAGTGTCAAATACGGTACAAAGTCAGACTAGCATTGCAAAGTGATTAATCTAGAGCCCCTAACCAATATCTTAGTCAGTTGATTAAATTCCTTTGAGTTACAACCGTCCTCAAGCGTCGTAAAGTTTATCGATTTGAGTCCATAATTCTATTGGTAGCCATTTGGGAACTTTGGTACCCTTAGTAGGTGGTACTTAATTTAATAATATGCCATGACTCTCGAAACTACGTATGTTATTACAAAGTACAAGGTATAAAGTAATTATAATCTAGTAGGTTTTCTCTTTAATTAAACACATTTTCTTTGTTTGTAAGTTAATTTTAGAATTATGTGAGTACTAGCAGCGCAACGCGGTTTCACCCGCGTAGTTCCCGTTCCCGTGGGAATATGGGGATAAAATATAGCCTCTATGTTTTTCTGATGTATAAGCTATATAACTTTACAGTTTCATCAAAATCCGTTTAGTAGATTTTGCGTGAAAGAGAACAAACATTCATATATCTGTATATACACTCGGCGTCAAAAAAATCGCACCTTTGGAAAATAATACTTTAAACCACTTTTAATCACATTTAGAATCTATGGTGATGAGACTATTAAGTATCATTTTAAACATTAATTTAACGACATTAAAATTAACAATCATTAATTATGCCATAAAAAAAAACATTTCACCCAAATAACGACGTTATACAAAAATTATGCATAATTACTTTATTAAAGAGCCGCTAGTTGCGCTACCTTTTAGAGGTATAAAAGGGGAGGGGGGGGGGGGTATAACTAGGTTTTAAGTAATTTTTAAGCATTTTTTTGTCTTACTTTAATTCTTTGTCAACAAACTTTTTCTTCTTCTTTTGCAATCACTTCTTTTTTTATGACCTAGCAAGACTAAAGTACGATTTGCTGAATGTTGATGATTAGACCTATAAAATGATACCTAATAGTCCCATCATCATTGATTCTAAATGGGATTAAAAGTGGTTTTTCAAAGGTGCGTTTTTTTTTGACGCCGAGTGTATCTGTACATACAAACTTTCGCGTTTATAATATTAGTAGGATGTAAGTAACAAGTTTAGCAATGTTGGCTGTTGCTAAACAATGGATGACAGCTACCATCACGATATTCTCCATGTTTCAGATGGTACGAATTACGAAGGCATCTGACTTGACAAAATCCTGAAAGTTGGCCACTAGCCTGATACCAAAAACTAATCATCCTAATATGTAAGGACAGACATTATACACTGTCGAGAAGACAATAAACGCCATACAATAATAAACACCTAATCACCCAAACAGAAATTCGCTCTGCTGCGAGTATCAGAAACAGCATTGAATTAGCAGATTTGAATAATAATGAACTTAGCCTGGCACTAAATAATAATGAAAATATACCGATTTAGGTACCGATAAGGTGTATTATATACTATACGATATTAGTCGCAAATCATAACGAAACCAGAGTCTATAGCACTGTTAAAAGTAGCTGGGACATACTCGTACGTATCTTAGTCTAGGCTTTGGTCTGAATCTGGTATCACTAGTTTAAAGTGATAAACTAAGTTCGTAACTTCTAGCCAGACCAACGTGTTGAAGTTGATATTCTAACTTTAGCCTTATCTATGCCAGAGTCTTGGGCGCTCGATTAGCTAGACTAGCTAGCTAAATACTTACTAACAAAAAGTTAATAACTTTATTATCTTTGCTTGTTGAGACTTGTTTCTTCGCAGAAAGTATATCTATGTATATCTATGATTGCAAGCAGTAAAAATCACAATACCTACCAGGCGTGTAATGCGACAAATGAAAACCAATAATTTTATCCAGTAATTTTGGAGATTGCTCAATGTGGGTTAAGAAGATTTACACTGAAACATTAAACATAAAGAAGCACATGAATAGTGAGGCTAAAAATAGTAAATATAAAGTAACTAAGTATAACTATGAAATTAAAAAACAAAAAAATATATTATAAGAGGCATAAAAATAACTTATTAAAACTCTAAGCGAGAGCTAAATATAATATCTGGTAACTGACCTTAAACTAAAAGCGGACAAAATTAAAGCAAATATAACTATTAATTAATATAATGAATAATTGGTGATTGTTGAAAATAGACGCAACGTCGCGTCTACTTTCTATTGTACTGAATGTTTTTTTTACCGTCTGGAAAAAAAATATGACGTACTTACCTACGTCCTACTTTCGTACTCTTGTACTTTTGAAGGTACTTTTGTGTTGTTTGTATTTTTTTTTTTAATAAAATAAAATGAATAATCTCACGCCTTATATCCCCGAGGGGTAGGCAGAGGTATTCCATATCTGGATATACCCGCTTTTCACCAGGTATTCTGTGGACCCCTAAACGTGATGGGTAATGAGCCCATCGCCGGACCGGGTCTGTTTACATATGCCTCAGAATTCATTCTGGGACTTGCTTGTTTCCTCACGATGTTTTCCTTCACCGTCGAGCAAGTGATAAATATGTACGTAAGTTTTTGAAAAACTCATTGGTACATGGATTCGAACCCTAGCCTCACTGATTTTCATCATGTGAAGCAGGCTCTTTAACCGTAAGGCTATCACTGCTCTCTTTTTTTGTAACGAATAAACTCAAAAAATAAACTTGACCGATTTTAAAATTCTTTCACCAATAGAAAGTCAGAATATTCCTGAGTAATATAGGCTATATCTTATCTTCGTATTCCCACGGGAACAGAAATCACGGGGGTAAAACCGCGCAAAACCGGTAGTCTTTAATACAATATAAGTATAATCGTCAAACATTAATCAAATTAAGATTGACGATTAAATAAATTAATCGTTGCAATAGATTAATTTATACTGTGTTAATCGCGATTAAAGTTAATCGTGATTAATTTAATCGATTAATATTTCAATCGATTGATTAATTGATAGCCCGGACGGTTAAAGAGCCGGCCGAAAATCAGTGAGGCTCGGGTTCGAATCCTGGCATGTACCAATGAGTTTTTCAAAAACTTACGTACATATTTATCACTAGCTCGACGGTGAAGGAAAACATCGTGAGGAAACCCGCAGGTCTCAGAATGAATTCTGAGACATGTGTAAAAAGACCCGGTCCGGCGATGGGCTCACCACCTATCACGTTTAGGGGTCCAATATATCTCGTGAAATGTGGGTATATCCAGTAATGGAATACCTCTGCCTACCCCCTCGGGGATAAAAGGCGTGAGATTATATTATTATTTTATTATATTAATTGATTAAAAAATTAATCGATTAATGCCAACACTGAGTAATGTATATTAGTTTAAACAAGAAAAAACATGTAATTTTTTTAAAGTAACATTGCTAAATGATTCTTTTAACTTATCTATCACACCATATTTTTTTTCAGGCGGTAAAAAAAGTCACCTGTATATACTCGTAAAGGCGTCTTGATTTCTCTTGCAATAGATTTAACGGTTTCTACATATAACTTGACAAAGAACTCAGTGTTAAGAAGCGAAATATTGTAATACTAGTATAGTAATACCTACTAGTTTTATTTTTCAGGGATTAGTCCTACACACACTTTGTCCCAAATACACAAAAATAAGCGATTTTTTGTGTACCTACGTGGGTTTCAGTATCCTAAAAAAGTGCCGAAATAAACTTTGCTTTGACATTGATTGTACTGTCGCAACATATTTGATTGAGTGCTCCCTAACGTGGTTTTGGTAACGAGATTTATCATTACGAGGACCCTTATTTTGGTGTCAAAAAATCGGGTGTAAAATGAACGAGGGGGTCGCGGCGGTCGGCACATAGGGACGATTAATTACCCGGCTAGCGCGGGCCGGACGGAACACAATATAGCTTGGAACAAATTAGTGCTGTAGAATTTTATATTTTGCACAGTAGAGCGACTTATGGGAAAACAGGATAGACGTAGAAGTTTATGTATCCATGAGACTGAATATGTATATTTTAGTAGCATCGCCCCACAGTTTCAGGCGCGTAGTCCCCTTTCACGTTGGAATATGGAGATAAAATAAAGCCTACCTATGTTAATCCCAGATAATGTTGAAATTATTTAGTTAGTTATTTAGGTAGTTAGTTTTAGTCGTAGAAACGTAAAAAATAAACAAAGTCACTTTGGCATTTACCCGATACGTTGCCTTATTCCAATCTTATAGAGAAAAGCCCTATGAGTTTTTTGTTAATGTTCCGGAAAACTATTTTTCTTTCTCTAATAACCTTTTGCGGATTATTAAAAATATTTATTATGTATATTAATTCCAAAGACGTTTCAAGAAAAACTAGGAAATCCAACATCTTTGATTGAGTCATTCTGTTTCATACGCATTGAGGTCGGCGCGAGCGGCGCTATGCCTTCTAGTAAATAAATAGATTTGGGGAAGACAATTAACACATGGTTATTAGTCCCTAACTTAGCCGAGCCTGCCTACTAGCATCAATATTCCAATATTGTATCTCGATCATGTGGTTTGACAGGTTAAAAATTAAGTAAGTAAGTATAAACAATAGTCATCTAAAAATAAAACAACAAAAATATTTTATATCCTACGTATGAAATCATAGTTATTTTAAGCATCCATTAGCCTAGCTCTAGTAGTCTAGATAAAGCAGTCTAGGCTCTAAAAAGATTTTATAAGAGGACGACACCTTTCGATAACTGTGGGGCATTATATTTTGGTATACACGCTCTGTCTAGGTTGAGACTATTAATCAACGAGTGACTTGTCTACATTTGTAGATTAATTTAGGTACACTATACATTGACGGGCCTGTTGGCTCAATTGGTAGTGGCCCTGCCTTCTAAGACGGAGGTCGCGGGTTCGATCCCCGCACGGGGCCAACATTTGTGTGCATGAACATATCAGTTGGTTTCGTGTCTGGGTGTTTAATATTTATTTATGTAGGTATGTCTATCAGTTGTTTAGTACCCATAGTACAGGCCCTGCCTAGTTTGGGTCTAAATAACCGTGTGTGAATTGTGTCCCACAATTTATTTAGTTATAATACACTAATATCTTAAAGAGGAAAGATTTGTATGTTTGTATTTTTTAACACACAAATTACTGCACTCAGTTTATAAATACACCAAATGAAAGCTCACTTTTCTGGGAGGAACATGGGCTATAATTTTCCCACGGGAAAGGGACTTAATATATATGTATATACATTATGCATACATACTTTTAATGTACTTATATACCTACTTCCGTCGTTTTTATACTTCAAATGAAATTCTATTTCGACATTATTTTTCCTCGACCGCGATAGTATTTAAGTAGCGAAGTAATACTTTGTCATTTTTCCATATCGTCATTTTTATAAAGCCTTTCTCGACATTTTATACCTGGTCATTTTTCCATACCGACATTAGTCGCCTAAGTCCTTGTATCTTGTCTTCAATAATGGTAACAAAGAAATAGATCAAAGCATCGCACAATTCGCGTAGAATTACACTAAGAGCAATTAGGAAAATTGACTTCCTTGTGTGCCGTGCCCCAAAATCCGATCCTTGATCCTGTCCCGACACAACCTAATTCTTACCTACTTTAATATTATTACCACAGATAAACTTTGAACAATGCCGCTGGAATTCTTTGTCCTCTAAGAGAATGTGAGGACAAAATAACTGTGTAGTACCAAGGTAACAAATGACCCCGGTCCTTTCTGCCGGCCTATGGGATAGATACACACGATTTATCCCGAATGAGAGACTTGTTTTTACCATTAGCCTGATGTGTAAATAAATGTGTGCAATAATTAAACGCGAGCTGGGTGACGCTGAACTAATTGCTTTTATACCCTTTTCATCGTCACAAACGAGGTGGAATTAGTATGATGGTTTTTTTACGCAAGTTCTATTAGCTTCTAGAGCTGCCTCCTTATATGACAAACTTTTCTACTCTGTCTAAATAAATAATCTCACGTCTTTTATCCCCGATATTACTTCAAGGAATATCACGTGAGTGAGTTTTCTAATAGTTATGTCAATACCATACATGCATGTACAATGAAGGCCCATTGTATGAATATTACAAGACAGTATCATTGTTTTGACATTCGTTTATAATTTAAAGGAAACTGCATATTATCAGCGATCTGACCACTAATAAATAGTAGGATGTGGTATACATAAGTATCTATATTTATTAGTGGTAAGTGTTTTAGTGGTGGTTTAGTGGTAAAAGTGCTAATGTTGGCATGGCATACACATCTATGTATCCTTTATCGGGCAATAATAATGTATGATGTATGTAATATAATTTTTGTGAGGGATTATTTAATATTAACTAATACTTAATTGTGTTTTACTAAATATTCAGTATGTATTAGAAGTTTTATTACAGAAAATTTGCATAATTATACTTTTACCAACTTTTCAACCTGTTTTTTGCTGTAGATAATCTTTAATAATGCTCCCTTGCGTAACAAACGACGATCATTTTGTTAAAGATATATTTTGCAATCATTTTTAAGGCCCCCGCCTGACTTAAAATATGACAGTAATCTTTTTGCAGCTTCTTCCCCCTTGACAATATTTGCTAGGTCGAAAATGATTGTTAGCAAAGCAACGCCAACGAAAAAAATAAAAGAACCGGCGATAAAGGTTTCGTAATACCGAATAATATTTAACACTAAGTATTAAAAAAAAACATGTTTCTTGAATGGATATCGTCTTTAATTTTCTTCTATAACTTTTTATTTGTTACTATAGCCACATAATAACTAATAGTACTACGCTATAGCGGACATAGTATTAGAAAGAAAGAAAGAAGAAAGAAATAAACTTTATTCAGCATTATAATACAAAAATAAAACAGAAATTAAAGTTGCACCACAGAATAAGTAATAGTACTACGTAGTTGCACTTACAAAAACAATTTTATGCCGAAAGGGCCACAGCTCAGCATATAATGCTACAGCCTGGGCTGAGGCGCTGATTTTCAGCTGCAGCCGTTAATGAGGCCAGATGACCACATACAAAATAAAAAATTACAAACTTATTTCATTAATTAATATAATACTATATAAAAATTCAAGTACACCTATTTAAAAGATACAGCCCTGTGACCGACGGCCGGACGGAAGGACTGAGAGCGTTTTAACATTATCCGATCCGATATCGGAGTCGGATGCCGATACGATATTGGAGGAAGTAAAATTTATGAAATAATATGTATCTACCTTTCACATTGTCCGCTCTGATATCGGTTATCTACTATACTTATAAAAATAAGTCGAATTTTTTCTTCCTGACGCTATAACTCCAGAACGCAAGAACCGATTTCCACGGTTTTGCATTCGTTGGAAAGGTCTCGGGCTCCGTAAGGTTTATAGCAAAGAAAATTCAGGAAAAAATTCAACAGAAAAGCGGGAAAATCTTATATGCATTGCACCCGTGCGAAGCCGGGGCGGGTCGCTAGTATTTCATACATTTTACTTGCCCTTTGATCTGACGCACAGATAGCGGATTCTTAATGATAAGGCAATACCTTATTGACACTCTTTGGTAATGGAACCCTGAAAACAAAGTAATAGTACCTACATTATGATATAAGTGCGGTAGGTTGAAAATTACAGCCGAGGCGATATTGCTACAAGTAAGCGTAATATCAAGCTACAAGTAAAGTGTAATTATCAAAGCGCACGTATATCATACGACGTTTTATAACACATTTGCGAGAAAATAAAATAAAACTCCGACTATGGTAAACGAATAAAAACAATACAGCGTTAAGAAAAAGCGCGCGGCGCGCATCATCATTTTTTTTTTAGGCAAAGGCACAAAAAACAGCCAGTATTACTAATAAAGTAAATTAATATTTTTGTGTTTTTGTTACAGATTAATTGGTTGTAATTTACTGTCCAAATTAATTAAATTAAATAATTATGTACATAAATATTTCTTTATTATATTTTATCTCCCAAAGTTAATTTTAATCATAAAATGTTGACAACTTTTTTGACATAAAAACTCTTTGCTGAGATTTTAATCTTGATAAACCGTGCGTTTTACTTTACACTTACCGCACTTGGGCGTAATGAGATACAATACGATATTGAAATTGGTGAAATAAGACACCTTTTATGAGCAAATGTGTTATAAACAATATTTACGTCGATTTTATTTCTCTTCAACGTATTTTACAGGTGAAAATTTGCCACTCTACATAATATTAAATTTAAGTTCAATAATCAGAGGTCGACGTACGTTACACATAAATGACACAGTAACTCAGACACAGTTCAGTAATGTTTTAAACCATAGGTATTTACACTATCCCTGGTAATAAAAATGCTACTAAATAAGCGTGGGTGGAGTGTGTCCCATAATTTTTTTTACGTAGTGCGTAAATACTATATTGTATTTGTGATGTTTTTAAACGTATTATATTATAGGTATTTACACTAGACCTGGTGATATAAATTCATACTAAATAAGCGTGCGTGGATTGTGTCCCACAATTTATTTGTAATGTGAAAATACTAATACACACTATAATAATATGTACATATACCTATTGTAGTTACTGTGTCATTTGTGTTGTGTACCTGCGTCTACTTCTCGCGCATGACTTTTTAATAGTATTATAGGTATTTACACTTCCCCTGGAAATAAAATAATAAAAATTCTATCAAATCACCGTGTCCTATACATAAATCAATATATACATTCATATATATATGTATAATCAAGATTATTTATCTCGCATACATGGATTCTTTAAAAAACTCGTGAGTCATACAATATCAACGAAAGGCAAAAAAAAAAACATTGAATAACACAGCAAAACATCACAGTACTCACGCTCCCTCTTTAATAGAGGATCGTTACTACAAGGTAAGAGGGCCAGAGGGCTCTTCACGCACCGGGTATGGAAACATTGCGTGCCCCAGTTACAGCTCTTGCAATTTGAGATGTTCATTTCCTCGAATGTTGTTTTAGTTGTGTTATTTACTTAAAATCCTATTACTTTGAACGAGATATTCTTGTATGTATGTATTTATTCTTGGAACCGGCTCCAAAGATTTTGATGAAATGTACAGATATACTAAGTTTAGCATTTTAAGTTCAACTGCATAGTTCTATTTCCTGTAAAAATAAATTTTTTCCTAAAAAAAATAAAAAAATCATACAACCACTCACCGGCAGATGGCGTTAGTATCGGTGGTGTTCGAACGAGCTATTAAAAGCGCTCGTAGCACTGTAATGCCAGTGTTTGCAACGATAGAAATGTTTGACGTGGTTAGTAATTTAATTAGTCGCATTATATCTCGAGATCCTCCGTGTTCCGGAAGCTATATAATCTTTGGACCCTTGTCTTGCTGTGTTGACGCACAATTGATCAAATACTTTTCAGAACTTGAAAAATTCTTACAGGTCACTCACCTGCCGAGTTACAAGTTTATGGCCCATATGTGAGGATATAACCTTTAGCCAAAGAGATTAAAATATAATAAGGCATAGAGGGGACAAAGCGAGGAAAATTTGAAGTCAAAAGTTATTCCAAGTGGAATAAGTCTAGTACAATTTCGACCGAATGACAGCTCGCGTTCATACTAACTGACATGACAAGGACATGACGCTTAGGCTTCAAAGTTTTGTATGAAAATATTCCCAATGCCCCCTCTATGCCCTATTATATTTAAATCTCTTTGCCCTTAGCTCACCTGTGTTCTGTTACGTTACGGGTTGATAATGATTATTGATGATTTAATTGAGTGTAATTTGGCTGGTATTACATGAAATTTTCACGTACAGATATTTAATTAATTTGTGGCGCCTATTGATCACCTCCAGCCCACAGGCGATTGCTTTGTGCACAAAGCGTAATCTATACAATACCTTTATGTGAATGCACGTGACTAGTCGATATGGTACTGTATTTTCGAAAGCGTCGATGATTTGGTTAACAATAATTTAATGCTACCATAGATATGTCTACACCACTCTATTTTCTACTCTTTTTTTTTTCAGGAATTTGCCCTAAAGTGCAAGGTTTGTAGTATGGAGGAGCGGAGGTGGAATTCTTCTCCATCGTGAAAAGGAAAGATCTTCCGCCAGGCGAGATGATCGTGCCTAGGGACCGTGGTCCAACGGTTGAAATTTTGGGACAGATACAAGCTTAATAGAAAATTTGTAAATAGTAATAATATACACTCGGGTATTATTTTCGAAGGGATTGGCAAGCCTTTCATTTCTGGAAGTAAGTAGGTACCTACGTACCTACTCATCATCAGTGTAGACTTCCAAACATGACAAGTGATAAGCTCATCACCAAACCAAAGTACTGTTACATAGACCTACATGAGCAGAATCAATTGCAGGGCCTTTTGGTTTCGTTACGATATTTCTATCACCGTCAAGCTAGGTAAAAATATTATGTATGTAGGTACATTTTTGGAAGAGCGCTCGTAGCCCTGGGGTACCAGTGTGTTCGTAACGATCACACTGGTTAAGCAAAGTTGGGTGCGGTCAGTCAGTGAATGTGTGACCGCCTAGTGGCATTTATATCACGAGCGCTTCCGTGTTTCAGAAGGCACGTTAAATTGTTGGTCTCGGTTTTCTTTGTGTTTACACACAATGGAAGTCGTTAAGCCATGTCAGATACCCTTCGGTGGCTTGAAAAATTCTGACTGTTAAGTGGCCACTAGCTTAACACCATCTCCCAATCAGCGGTGGACTCGCGGGGGAGGTTAAAGCCCATACTTCGTGTGCGAGGAAAGACCCTTAGCTCAGCAGTGGGCTGTTACGGGTTGATGATGATGATGAGGTACATTTTTGGAGTTGACCCTCATGCATCCAGCCAGAATCACTTTAAATATAGCTATATCACTGCTTCTAACAACTCCTATAAACGTTACCAGATCCGTGGTTCCATCATGTTAGCAGTAACATACTGTACTTATCTACTACTAATTAGAAAAACATTTTCCGGTGATCCAGAGCACCGTGGATACTGGAATTAGGTTAATTACATTTAGATTCAGCTCGCGTCGCACTGAGCACACGTTAGCCAGATATCGGTGCACGCAGGCGCACGTGGTGTCCTGCATATTTATCGGGCCCTAGTTCATTGTTTCTAGGTTTAAAGAACTTTATTCTCATAAAGAACACAGGTTCACTTATAATGAGATTTACATTTCAATTTTAATAACTAATTAGTCTGGTACACAAAGTTCAATTAAGCAGGAGAGATATTTTTATACACATATGCCTTAAGTTTAGTTTTAAATACGTTTATATTTTCGCATTCCCTAATTGTGCTAGGTAGATTATTAAACATTTGTACTCCCTCAAACATAAGATTCTTTTGACCATAGTTTAAAGTTCTTGCCATTGGCAGTTCAAGTTTATTTCTATTTCTTAAGTTATGTTTATTTTTTTTTTAGTAAATGATATGTTTGAGTGTAGTTTATTTAAAGTAATCTTTTTAATTAATAAGCATGTGTTGTATGTATATATCTGAGTTACGTTAAATAGTTTAGTTTGTTTATATAATTCTGTAGTGGGTGTTAAATAGTTGTAACGGAACAGTACTTTAATGATTTTATTTTGCGTAGTTTTTAAGTCCTTTAGGTTAGTCTTGGCAGCTGATCCCCATATTTCAACTAAGTAATCTAAGTGTGATTTCACGAGTGAGTTGTATATAACATTACGAACTTTATGTGGTATACAATTGGCTACTTTTCGTAATGCACCTGTTAATGATATTAATTTGGATCTGATTCTGGACTTAATAGTACTTAAATATCCGTTATTTTTATATCTCTTCCTTTTTTATTAAGACTATCGTCATAATTATGTTAGTATATATAAATAATGACGGGCTTGTTGCCTTAGTTGGTAGGGCCTTCAGAGTTGGAGGTCGCGGGTTCGATCCCGGCTCGGTGGCCCCATTTGTGTGCATGAATATGTCTGTTGGCTTCGTGTCTGGGTGTTTAATATTTATTTAAGTATGTTTATCAGTTGTTTAGTACCCATAGTACAGGCTCTGCCTATGGTTTGGGACTGAATAACTATGAAGTGAATTGTGTCCCACAAAAAACAAAAAACAAAAAAAAAACCGAATTCGAAATATTCTAAACCGAAAGCAGACAAAGCTTCTCAGAACTATGGTCATTTTGATCAAACTGTTACAATTTCCTTCTATCTAGTTTGTATTGTATACCTACATAAATAACAGCTGGTCACCGGATTTTATTCTTTATTTTGACAAATGTTAAAAGTACATACTAATTTACTGTGTATTCAGTATTAAACTATGAAAACGAAGCAAGTGGCCACCCCACGAATGCATACAAATTTAAGATGTCGAAAAATATTGGTTTTATTTCTTTGATTATAACAGCTCTTGGAATACAACCAGGCTATTTTAGAACAAATAGGTCTTAATACTCTATTAGGAAGCATTACAACTCTTGGATTACAACCAGGCTATTATAGAACCAATAGGTCTTAATAGTCTTTTAGGAAGCATTACATCTATTGGATTACAACCAGGATATTTTAGAACAAATATGGGTCCGAAGCTGCTAGGAGGAACACCCATGGGTTTTTAGTAGGTATGGCAGCAATAGGCTGCAGAGCACCACATAGCCCCCACCCCCCTCCTGGTCGGGTGCGTATGCAATTTCCCTGGGTAGCAGTAAAAGGATGTCCGACTCCGCAGTGTAGGTAGTATAAGTGTTTGCCTACAGCGCGCACGCCTAATACTCGACAGGCGAGTCGCAAGAGGCGCTCGTCGGCAATAGACTGCCAAGCGTTGACCGTGAATGCACACCTATACTTCTGTTTTATTCTTTTTTGTTTTACTAATCATCATCATCATCATCAGCCGGAAGACGTCCACTGTTGAACAAAGGTCTCCCCCATAGAACGCCATAACGAACGGCAACTTGCCGCTGGTATCCACCGGTTACCCGCGACCTTGACGATGTCGTCTGACCACCTGGTGGGAGGCCTACCAACGCTGCGTCTTCCGGTTCGTGGTCGCCACTCGAGAACCTTTCTTCCCCATCGGTTATCGGTTCTTTGAGCGATGTGGCCTGCCCATTGCCACTTAAGCTTGCATATTCTGAGAGCTATGTCAGTGACCTTAGTTCTTCGGCGGATTTCACCGATTTAAAATTTATAATAGTATTAGTGATCTCGTAGATGTCAATGTTGACTCACTCAATAGGTTCCGAAAAATTATTGTTATGAACCTTAATGTTATATAAGTAGCTTTATTTCTTTCTCTGTGTCTTTAAATTTATTTTTAGTGTAAGCGGTGTTTACCTTTATGTGTTGGTTACGCCAAGCATGAATTTCTAATATTATAATGAAAGTGAATGATTCAGTGTAAACTAACGTTGGTAAACCAAATAAATAAATAAATAAGTTTCCTCCTTCCGGATTCTATCGCGCAAAGAAACTCCGAGCATAGCTCTCTCCATGGCTCGTTGGTTTTACTAATACCTGTGCTAATACTCAAAGGAAAGTACTTGAGTCGGCCTTCTGTTAAGTACTAATATATATTCTGTGGTTAAGGTGATTTCCAATAATAATGCTTGACATAAGTCATGACGATATGACGTCACTCTGGATCGTATTACTTTGCCCGAGTAGGAAAATAATCTTCCTAAAGAGAAAAGTAACTTGGTACATTACACTTCACATAAAAGTATACATTTAGCAATCAAATTGTAACTAGATAGGAAGTACTAAAAAGGTTACGAACCCCTTTCCCAGGTTATAACATCCGAGTAGTTGTTCCAGAGCATTGCCACTTCAATTTGAGAGCTTGGCGACAGTCCAGCTAGCTTCAATTGTCAGTTTAATGCAGCATTACACTGTATGAGAAGCAGTAACTAACATCTGTTGGGAAGCGCTTGTTCTACTCCTAAAATCTCATTTTAGGTTATTGTTGTGAAATGGTTTTCATTATTCCTGCTATCCTTATATCTTTGGGTTTGTTACACTATTAGTTACACCTGGTTACACGAATTAACAGAAGAGATTTACTGGAAAATTATTGAAAAGCAAAAAGTCAAGCCTTGAATTTTGTAATAAAAAATAAATACTTGCTAAGATTTTTTTTATCTGTTTTTGTTTTTTTTATTTATGTACTCATGGCCACGCTATTTCGCTCAGTCACTCAGGAATAATAGTGTCGCTTTTTATCAGTGAAAGAATTTCAAGAATTTTGTCAGTAGATCCAGAGATTTACATCCTAAAAACACACAAAAACTTACAATAAACTGGTCTGTGGTGTCACATTATAATTGTTAATGCAAACAATGTTTAAACGCGACTTCCTCCGTATTCCTGAATAAAGGATCCTCTAAGTACAGTCAAGAGCACAAGAAGATTTACACTTGTAGTGCGAGTTTGACCTCTAAGGCGATTGTAATAAGATTGTTACAAAGTCCAATGTGTCAAGCTCTATGTGCTCTTGACTGTACCAATCTTCTTCTTCGAAGTCTTCTTAACGAAGTCGCTGGCAAAAGTTAGTACATAAAATATGTGTAAAAATTGCTTCCTAGATATCGATTTGTTTTTTCATGCACAATCTGCAGGTAGCGTTTGTCAGATCGGTTTCCGCCAACCAATTGGATTTGTGTCATTGACCCAACAACAAAATTGGCTTTAACCTCACTCGGAATAACTTTCCATATGGACCAAACGGACATTCACACTGCAAAAGGCCGCTTTTGCTATTCCTAATAGTGGTTTGGTATATCCAAATTCTTTGGACTATCATCTTCATGAGAGTGTCGTATACCTAACGTAATGATAATAATGAATAGTTATAATATTATAGTGATAAAGTCCATTTTGTGTAATACATGCATTTCTTAACACAATATTACGGAGGTTTTGGCAATCTGTACTAGAAAAAAATCTGTATCACAGACCGCCCTTTTGTGACATTACTTTTGGATTCGTAACAGACAGGCAAAGTTACTTTTGCATTTTTATTCATTTATTTCCTTTTACTAAATGATAAAGTGAAAAAGTAAACATATTTTTTACAATTTTACATATAAATAGGTAATACCCTCCCAAAATTTACAAATAAAATATGTTCCTGCTATGTGGAATGGCGCACTAAAGACTACCTGTATTCTTTCTCTGGATAGCTAGACTTATCCTCTAACAAACTCCTTTTTTAAGATAACTGCCAATTATCTGGTCACCTGAAGCCGCATTATATTTGTTATTTAGGTTTGTCCAAAATTAATACGACTGATTAAAAAAACCATTCATGTTACAAATAAATAAAATTGTCCTTTATAACCGTCCGAAAGTTTTTTTATTTTTTTTAGTATTTAATAAATATTGTTTCAAAAACCCTTACTTCTTATAGTTAATGTTTACAATGTTGTGGCTGCTGTTATACTAGTGAGCATAAATTTAATAATTTGAGTCTACTTTATGTTTAATAACGTATATTCAATGATGTTTTGCTGTAAGCATACCTAATAGTTCAGTTGGTAGTGACCCTGCCTTCTGAGTCGGAGGTCGCGGGTTCGATCCCCGTTCGGGGCCAACATTAGTGGGCATGAACATGTCTGTAGGCTTCGTTTCTGGGTGTTTAATATTTTTTTAAGTATGTTTATCAGTTGTTTAGCACTCATAGTACAGGCTCTGCCTAGTTTGGGATTAAATAACCGTGTGATTAAAAAAAAAGCAATTTTTTTATAAGCATAACCTAACCAATCTACTTAACGTATCGAAAACCATGTTTATGGCACACGTACCTGCCTACCTATAATCGAAGCACACCTACGATATTCAAGTCCCCGCAGACAAGTCACGTAATTTTTTTAACAAGACCCACCGTCTCTCATTTCTCATTTATATTTCCCCTCGGCGTTGCCGCATGGCTCACTCTGAATGGAGGTGCTGTGAAAGAAATACGCACTAGAAATGCGTGCGTTTCAACCGGTGACCTAGAAATAGGGGAGGCTTAACAGAATAGACGCCATAAGCAGGTCAACTCGCATGTAGAGGGAATTTCAAAGTGCATTAGATACTAGCTTTACCTGCGGCTCTGTGTAGTATTGGTTTGTAGGGTTTCGTATAAAAATGGTAATAAGATACTCTTATGGTACTGCGCTGTCACAAATACTTATCTTAAGAATTATTAATAATACTACTAATGCTATTAGCTCAACATTTGGAATATTTAAATAATGGAGTCGATTCTGGCTGACCAGCTAAAATTCCTAATTTTAAGTTAGCTCTATTCTTTTCCACCGCTTTTGAAAGGAAAAGGACAGAAATAAGCACCATATTTATTTATAATGTCACAAATCTCAAAATAACAAGTGAGCGCATTCACGTCTTATTCAAATACACGTGCTTAGCAATTTTAGCGACGATGTACCAAGGTCATGGATAAGTGAAAGATACGCACGTTCATAAGGTTCAAATTAGTTGGTTTCTACATGTTTGATATTAACTCTTCAATCTATGGTTTGTTTCTGTACTTTATATTCCTTATTCTATGGAGAAGGATAGGCTAACTTCAAATTAGGAAATTTAGCTGGTCAGTCATAATCGAGTAAAATTTTTGCCCAACTTCATCACTATCACTACATACTCGTAGTATAAAACAAAGTCGCTTTTTATATCCCTATGTCCCTATGCATGCTTAAATCTTTAAAACTACAAATGGATTTTGATTAATAGATAGAGTGATTCAAGAGGAAGGTTTTAGTATAAGCATTGCACCCGTGCAAAGTCGGGGCGGGTCGCTAGTTTCATCCTACTAATATTATAAACCCGAAAGTTTGTATGGATGTCTGGATGGATGTTTGTTCCTCTTTCACGCAAAAACTACCGAACGGATTTCGATGAAACTTTACAGTTACATAGCTTATACATCAGAATAATACATAGGCTATATTTTATCCCCGTATTTCCACGGGAACGGGAACTACGCCGGTGAAACCGCGGGGCGCTGCTAGTATAAAATAATTTCCATTATTTTTTGGACCAAAGTGACCAGTAATGGTCTTTTGAATGTGGTAGTGTCACTAGGGGGTATCAAAAAAAGGGCTTCATTTGCACATTGCAAAATATTTATTTATATATTTTTTATGCCCCATAAATTTCGAACTATGATAAAATAATATGTTAAAACTGCCATTACTAAGCTATAAGACAGCAGATTATTCTAGCAATAAAATATAGATAGAGTAATAAACTATTTAATCTGAACGCAGACTAGCTATGGATACTTAGAACCAATGATTATATTTTCCCATTCTCATATATCTCAAATGAATAATGCAAACAGTTCTGTGTTCACAATATTCAAACATGTATCTAGTCTTTATTTTTAGTTGGAACGATGCCCCAGACAGGACAATATACTGTTTTGTTTTTTAGCCAAATAAAGAAGGGAGGTTATACAATTTATTTATTATTATATCTGACAGTTTGAAGTGAGCCCGCTTCTCATCCGTGAAGCCCGAGTTCGATTCCTGATGGACCAATGAGTTTTTCAAAATATTTCATACATATTTATCATTATCTGGACGGTGAACTAAAAGATCATAAGGAAACTTGCAGGACCCATAATTGATTCTAACGGTGATTTGCGTGAGAGTGATTGTGGATTGAAAATGAGTGAGACCACCATCAAATGCCTCTTGTACGCCGACGACCAAGTCATCCTTGCATCGTCGTCGGCGTCCGAGCTGCAAAAGATGGTGGATGTAATGAATGCAGCATTTGAGAAGAAGGGCATGAAAGTAAATGTTGCAAAAACGAAAGTGATGATTTTTGAAAGAGAAGAGCGTATGACAGAGTGTGATATAAAGATCTATGGTGAGAAAGTTGAGCAAGTGAAAGATTTCGTGTATTTGGGTAGCGTGTTTACAAGGGACGGCAAGTTTGAGAAAGATATTGAAAGAAGAGTAATGAAAGGAAATGCAGTGAATGGGGCCCTGAATAGCCTTGTGAGTAGCCAGGTCGTGTCCAACGAGGCAAGGATGGCTATGCATAACGCGGTTCTGGTTCCAACGCTGATGTATGCGAGTGAATGTTGGGTGTGGCAGAAGAAGCATGAAAGCAAAGTGAACGCCGTGGAGATGAGATCGTTGAGGAAAATGTGTGGAGTGAAATTGTGTGATAGAGTGAGGAATGCTGATATACGAGAAAGGGGTGGTTTGAAAGAAGATGTAGTGACAAGAATAGAAAAGGGCATGTTACGCTGGTTTGGTCATTTAGAACGGATGGATGAAAGAAGAGTAACGAAAGAAATATATGGTGCGAATGTTGAAGGATGCAAGGAAAGAGGACGCCCCAGAAGGACGTTCACGGATCAAATAAGTGACGTCCTTCAAAAAGCTGGGGTCCGGAGTGCGAAGAATAGAAGAGCGTGCGATGTGAAGGAAGCGAAAGAAGTATGCAGAGATCGAGCAAAGTGGCGATCCATCGTCTCTGCCTACCCCTGTGGGACAATGGCGTGAGCATTATGTATGTATGTATGTACACAAAGTGCGTATTTCCAGAACTGGAATAACTCTGACCATTTTTTCTAAATACTTATTTACTAAAAGATGAACGGTAAAAAAAGAACCGTGAGGAATAGGTACCATACAATTTTTTCGACGATGAGATCACCGCCTTTCACGTTTACGGGTCCGCAAAATACACTAGGGGATAGTTGGGTATTTCCTGGATTAGAATACCTCTGCCAACGCTCCAAGGCGTAAAGACGTGAGCTTATTTATTTATTTTATTGGAATAGTGAAAACGGAAGGTATCTACGTACACAGATACCCTAGAATACAAAAGAACACATTACTAATACCAGCATCTTTTTGCTAGAAATTAAATAAAATGCACCGAAAATTGGTTTAAATTCGCTTGAAAACTTGAGATAAACAGTCCACACGGGCCACTGGACTGGAAGGGTAGGATAGCATTGTAATGAAACCAGTTAAAATAGTTCCACTTTTTTAATGAGACTGAATAATGGAGACACATGAGTTTGTTTGTTGCGATAACAGTGTTCGTCGTCCTCACTTTATTCGTATTATATAAAGTTCAATTTACTTTGTTTTTTCCACCTCAAATAATTTCTCTTGACTTTGTAAAAATTTTGGAAGCAGTAATTTACTATTACTAATGCTATGTAAGTACATTATTATTAATGATTTGGTAAAACAAAACAGTCAGAAAACAGATGATTTTGTGGGTGAGAAAGAAGTACCAAGTTGCAATCGATATAGTTTAAGTTACACATACCTTTATAATTAAATATTTTAGGTGTATTTAGCAAATCAAATAACATATTTAACTATTAACAATAATAGAAATGGCGGTTACATATATGGCTGCTTACAAACTCACATATGAAATGAAATTATCCCATCAAAAACATAAATGTGAAATGAGAGCCAAGTTCAATATTATGCCTTGTTAGTTGACTTCAACGTCAAAAGAAGTGAGATCTAAATGGGTGCCAAGTTCAACGGTCAGTCCTGAAATTTATTTATTTATAACAACATAAAATATCATTTCTTCTTATAACTTAGGATAATATATTGTAGCCTAAGGTCTGACTTGGCTAGTTTTCACATACGAATTATTATATTCGATGGTTAGTTTCTACCAGCAAGCCAAATTTTCGGAATAATAAAATAAGACACGACAAGTAACAGGTTTAGAACCTGCGAAGGCTATAATAAGTATTATGTTCAATGGCTAGTTTCTACCAGCAATAAGCAATAATTCGTATATGAAAACTAGCCAAGTCAGACCTTAGGCTACAATATATTATCCTAAGTTATAAGAAAAAATGATATTTTATGTTGTTATAAATAAATTTCAGGACTGACCGTTGAACTTGGCACCCATTTAGATCTCACTTCTTTTGTCGCTGAAGTCAACAACCAAGGCATAATATTGAACTTGGCTCTCATTTCACATTTATGTTTTTGATGGGATATCATTACTTTTTATACATAAATTATTAGTAGGTAATTATTTATAATAAAATTAATTCGAAATTGTTTTTGTTAAGCTACTGTATCTTTGAACGCGATCTAAAACTTTACAGTAATTATCTAGTATATTTTTGCGACGCTCAGTAACCCATTTTACAGTTCTTTCAGCTTCTAACCTTTTCTGCTTTCCAATTTTGTCTGTAAGTTTGTTAATTATGTCATTTCCATTAGTAAACGATAATTTTTTCTTTTCATATTAAAACTTCGACGATCTTTTATCTACAACTGGATTTTTTTCAGTATAACGTTTTACCGCGGCCTTATGCGCCATCTATCTGCAGATAGCGGAACTAAACTACACTTCACTCCATAATAATTGGGTTTACATACGTGCGGCGCCATCTATCGGCAGATGGCGGAACTAAACTACACTTCACTCCATAATAATAGTTAAATGGATAATAAAATTATACAAATTTACCAGTTTCTGATTTATTCCTTTGTATTCACCTAATTACCTATCTGCATGCCAAATTTGAACTTTCTAGGTCACCTGGAACTGGGTTAGAGTTTTGGTATAGACCAATACCTATAGAGGTCAGTCAGTGATAAAAATGTAGATTTTTGGACGTTAATATCTAAATAACCGTTTGAGATATGTTTATGAAATTTAGAGCACGTATGCATCTTGCAAGTCTCAATAATATGAGCCCAATTTGACAAGTTTATGTGAAATAGTTTTTCAGTTATGAGGTTGTCAAAAGTGGCTCCAAATGGTTCGTGTAAAATTACACACGGTGCTGCTCGCCGTTCTCCTGCTTGAACTCGGCTTGACACGCTACCGCGTGTCTAGATTTGATTATAAATGTTTTTGGTAACAAAATCTATTATTACGAAATTATGCATATATAATGGCATTTTTCAAGGAATTTACGGTTACTTCTTCAGATTTTTAAGATACTGTACGTACCTACATGGAACAGGCCAAATATATCTAAGTACGGAACATTTAACTTAGAACTTTTTTATTTCAGATATCCCAAATATATACGGGTCTCTATAGAATCTATTGTAGCGAGTATTATTACTAGATCATCAACCCGTTGGTATACCAAGGAAATAAGGTGCACCGCAGACGAGACGGAGTCACTTCGAACAACTTATCTCGTCCATCATTTGTCTGGCTATTTGCTTAGAACTCATCTGCGCGGGACAGAGGGTGGCAAAAACAGTCACTTTGTTGTCGCCTTGTGTATGATTGATTGTTTCTGCCCTAATGGGCATGGCAGCATGCTTATGCTGCCACTTTGTATAAGGTTTGGGGGCTCCACTGTGAAAATACGAGGGCGCTGAACTTCATTTGTTATCTAACTGTTGCCCGCGACTTCGTTCGTGTTCCGGAATGAAAAGTAACCTATGTCACTTCTCAAGATGCGAGCTATCTCCCTGCTAAATTTCATAAAGATCGCGGTTCAGTGCTAGTCGTTAAAAGTTAGCAGACAAACAGACGGGCACAGTTACTAATTAGTTACTACTTTCGCGTTTGTAATATTAGTATCTTTAGATAATTTATAAATAAAGACAGCTACAAATAACTTACGTTCATCAACACATTTGTGTATTAACAATTACATATTCACATCAAATTTTAATTTTTGGAAGCTGATGTTTAAAACCATCCCAAGATGGAGGAAGAAGAAGGCTTTAGAATTAGTTTTGACGCATGAGATCATAGATTGTCACGTCCGAACTAAACAATGGCCAAAAGTGGAGTGTAGCCAAAACTGGTATTTCAGAGAGAAAATACATCTGCCAAGTCTCACGGAGATAAGACAAGAAGCTTTAATTTTTGTTATATTTAAAAAAAAATTTAAACATTCTCTTTTCAGTACAGATTTTTTTTTAATATCAAGAGAAAAATTCAAAATAAAAGATTGATTTTAAAAAATTGCTCCAGTATCGTTTAATAAATATTTAATTAAGCATTTCCTGGCTTGGTTATGTTCAGTAGATAGGCGAAGGAATTGAAAAATAAAATTGGCACTAGCTCAATTTTCCGCCTCAATAAATGCAGTTTGCAGCTTCGGTTTATTCGCATTTTCTCTATGTCCTTGTACCAAATTGAATACACATATATGCTTACCTACATCGATTAGATAAGAGATGTATTGAAGAAAAGGCAGATATAGAGTACCTACATACCCAAAAGCGACGAGCACGAATGAACCGATTAATGGACACCTCTCAAGCCAATAAAATAAAACACAATTGATTTTTAATTGTTACGGTGCCTATTGGAACCGCGCGGTGCTTGACGAATTAATGAAGCGAGACAGAGTTGGTGAGCTATAGGTTCGTAGCAGGTGGCTGTCTATTATCTGTCTACTCCGTAAAATAAAATAATAATAATTGATTTTTCTTTACCACATTCTTGTGGTGAAGTATTTTATAATTAGGTTAGTTTCTACTAACCTAATTACTAAATTAATAATGATAATGATGTCCTGAAGTTGCTCATAAAATAACATCAGTCCAAACTTCAAATGTTAAATTGACGCCTCAAATATTTCCAATGGTTCAGAGGTCAGACTTAATTAAGAGCCGATGAACTATTTGTAGGAGTGTTTCAAATTTAATGGTGAACAAATTATATAAAATACCTAGGCACTATGTAACACTTAAATTCTCCATTACTTATATTGTATTGTATTGGCACTATGTAAATAATTGAGTATTTAAGTGTTTTTTGCTCTCAATTTTTAGGCCAAATAAATACTATCTTAAATTCACCTAAGTCTTCTTCTTTTTTTTATGGGAACTTAAAAAATGCTCAAAAATAGCCTCAAGGCTGATAATTAGTTTAAATCTAACTCAACCTACCAACTATCATGTTAACTTTTACTTTAAGATAAGTAAAGTACTACTACTACTAAAGTACTCTAGTTATCCAGAAAGGGAATCCGGCCTGCAGTCTTTTAGACACTGTGCCACATGGTTCCTCCTCAGAGGAATTTTTCTCTGTATATAAATGTATTTTTTCTTTGTAAGTAAGATCTAAGAAATATTCGTAATAATAATTATAAATTGTGGGACACAGTTCACATACGGTTATTTAGTCCCAAACTATGGGTACGAAATAACTGATAGACATACTTAAATAAATATTAAACACCCAGACCCGAAGAGAAAAGGCATGATCATGCACACAAATGTTGGCCCCGAGCGGGAATCGAACTCGCGACCTCTGGCTCAGAATTCAGGGTCACTACCAACTAAACTCAAACTCAAAATTATTTTATTTCAGTAGGTATAAAAAATACTAATAATAAAAATACACTAAGCCAACAGGTCCGTCATATCTTTCTAAGTTCTCCTCTTTGAAATATGAATTCGTGCAAATTATTAATATTGTTAGGTGCAGGACTTGCTTTTGCCCACTTTACTTCTCAAGTTTTCTGATTTTTGAGGTTCTGTTTCGAGCTCAATTCAGTGTAATCAAATCACCGAGCCCAGTGTTAGAGTGCGGAATACTGCCGCACAGACGGGTGAGGCCCGTGTCATTATCGAGGTATGTTTTCGAGATGTACCCTCGCAATCGTCACCGATCGACGGAGTATCTTATTAGATTACTGGGTGAGTACCGTGCTATTTTCGATGCTAGGCATCACCACTGGCTGGGGAAACATTACGGAGTGCTTTATTGGCTCACTAGAGTGATTCCGGTAAGGTAAAAGTTATTTTGTTTGATTTGATTTTAATGTTTATGACGTTATCAAGTGAAGGCCTCTCTTTCCTACTGCGCACTCTGGGCATTATGCCCGGGGCCCCAAGATCGATGGGGGACCCCTTGTTCCAAGAAAAGAATAATAATTAAAATGACTCAAGAGAGATTAAACAGTATGTTGCCAATGTCAATAGAATTTATTGGATTAACAATTTTCCCATTTCAAATCTAGAAGGGTACCTCTTTATTCAACACAGATTTTGAAGCACTAACCTGTGAATCCTAAAAGAATTTATCTGACTAGTAAAATAAAAAGAAATCTAGAACCTTGCTTATCTATGTTCAGTCTATTCTAACAAAATAGTGCTGTGTCAAAGTCATAGGGGCCCAAATATTCTTATGTTCCCGGGGCCTCTAGTGGGTTAAGGATGGCTTTGATCACGTGATGTGGTGAGACAGATGTTGCTAAATTGCAGTAAATGCAATAAACCACGTGACCAAGAGTTCTTTCTGTTTTTGTGTTGTAACTCGCGCTGGAAATACTAAACGAGTAGGTAGTTATGTCTCATATGTGGCTCACACTGAAAGTTTTTAGAAAATCATAAAATGAATCAATGTAGAAAGTTGCCAATACTTTTAGTGTTGTTTGAAGTAGTCTCCGTTCTTCTCTATACATCTTCGCATTAGATGGAACCACTGAGAGGGTGGGGCCATTCTTCTTTCGGGATCTCTTCTGCGGTATTTTCATCGCGTATCAACAGGGCTCGTTAGGCGAATGCCTTGAGGTTTTTGATTCCTGGTAACGAGTAAAGGTCGTGGGTCGCCAGTTCGGAACTGTATGGCGGATTACTCATTGTCTCTGCGCCGGCCATGGTGAAGTATTCAACTGTCGGTTCGCGGAGTTCGCTGAGGCGTTGTCCTGGTGAGGTGTCGAACGTTTTCTAAGACAGCAAGCAGGCAGCAGTTAACATACCAGTTTTGCAGTGGTTGTCGCGAAATGACCTTTGCGACCAGGGGATGAGGCAATCTTCTTTTTTACCTTGACTGCTTCCTTTCTTTACTTTAGTTGGCCGGTCCTCAAAGGGAGCCACCAACTAAGCAGATTGGGCACTCACTGAGCAGATTGTTTTTTGGTTTCGGGTTCGTAGCAATTTGACCAGCTTTCATCACTTCTGACAATGTCAACACTAGAACATTAGAGTCACGTCCGTTGGACTTTTCTAACAAGGCGTTTCTGGTCTTCGGTTGGGGTTTAGGGACTTCATCTGGTGCAGAGTTTCCTGACGCCTGAAAGGTCGTGTAATATTTTGTGTACTTGGCTCATACCAGTGCCTAAGCTTGCCTGGATCTGTTGGTAAGTGGATCTCTTATTTTCCTCTGTCATGCGTAGCGCAGCACTGATGTTATTATCGGGTGTTGCTGTTGAGGAGCGTCCCCCATGCAGATCATTGCTGGGATTGCTGTGCTCACGCTTGAAGTCATTAAACTAATTGTGAAAAGTGGCGTGGAGTTTGGTTTCATTATTAAATGGAAATCGAAGTCTATCATAGCTTTGTCGGGCCTGTTGGCTGAGGTAGTGACCCTGCCTTCTGGGCCGGAGGTCGCGGGTTCGATTCCCGCTCGGGGCCATGTATGAACATATTGGCCTGGTGTCTGGGTGTTTAATATTTATTTAAGTATGCCTATCAGTTATTTAGTACCAACAATAATGGTGTCCTACAGTTATTTTATTGTTGAGTGGGACCGCAACGAAAGTCGTAATATAGATCATGGACTGAAAGTTTTCTCATCAGCATCATTATCAACCCGTTACAGCCCACTGCTGAGCTAAGGGTCTTTTCTCACACATGAGGAAGTATGGGCTTTAATCTCAGCCCACCGCGGATTGGGAGATGGTGTTAAGCTAGTGGCCACTTAACTTAAATTTGAATCAGATGTCTACATCTTGAGCTGAAATTTGGGACACTTATTAAAGTTTAGTGACAATGTAATATTGTGGTACTATCGAGCCGATCTGATGATGGGCCAGGAGGTGGATATTGCAACTCCTCGATGGCTGCTCGTAAACTCTTTGAGTTTAGGCTCATTTTGGATTTTGGATTTTTTGTAACGCGTGCCATACATTCTAAGGCTTGTCTTTTTTAGTTTTCACGAACTATAATTACTTATTTTGTGGTGTAACAAGACTATTGGAATTACCGCCAATTTAAGGAGACAAATGAATGCCACATTGGGTAGCCAAGGTTCTATGTTTAAAATTTTAAGGAGGTTTTTATTGGTAATGTTTCTGACTGGCCGGATCTGAGAGTTTCGCTGTCACCCTGGTATAGTCCTCATGATAGTGCTCACCATGTGCTCACATATTATGTCGTGACAGTTTATGTAGCCTCTGGGATAGGAGTTCACGTCATTGCAGTTTTAGTGAGTGAGGCTAAGGGACCAAGGGAATGTTCCCTATACACCATAGATAAATATTTTCGGGGAAAAGTACACCTTGTTTGGTAGGGTAGGACATTATGTTAGATTGGTTCCAGAATAGTAAAATACGCACAGAGCTTGTGCGAATAGGCCAACAGCCAAGCTTGTCAAAAATGAGGGTTCACCGAGTGGCTCGAGTGACTGGAGAATCGCTTGAAGGAGCGACTGCTGCCGTGCCTTAACTACACTGGGTTTGTGGCAGATTGAGGGAGCACTGCTATATATAAAGTCGGTAAACAAACATGTTTCATAACTTTATCTAATTTTATGATGTGGGTATTATTTGTGTGTATCATGTAGTGGTATATCAGACTAGAAAAATACTTGGTGACAATCATCGATTATTAGTTAACCCACATATGTTTTTCGAGGTAGTCGGCGACTCAAGATAATTTTACCAACTACCTACACTGTGTGTATGCTGGGATCAGTTTGAAATTACGAATCGTGAGGCGTTATAACAACGAGTCTATTACGTCAAGTTGAAGTTTTATAATTTTTGTTAGCCATAGGCCTATTTACAACCTAGATCCCGAGCTGAAAAATGTTATGCATTTGTTTGGTACCTATTGTTAAATTAATTAAAATCTACCGATGTGAGTGTGACACCAGTGAGTTTACTTCGTAGGTTTTGTGCTCAGCTACTTTCTCTCACACCAGAGATTTAGTAAGAAAATGTTAAGCTTGGACAATTCTTTAAGCTTAAGGAGGTTAATAAAGGACGACCGAACGGATGTGTTTTAAGGGGATAAACTAGAGCCCGGTGATTACGGCACCTAACGATTTATCCGGGTACTGAGCTGTGCAAGATGTAAGACAGAATTGTCTTATGTTTTAATAATTACTTTGAATGCCATGTTTGTGTGTTTTCGGAATACTTTGCTACGGGGTGAGTCAGCTGTGGCCGAGCGACTCGTCGCAAACTGCAGCGCAATATATGATTATGGAATCATATGGAAGGGAGAGTGGTGTCTGGAAACGTGCAAAGCGTTTTTTTTCCAGTGAGCAGTTTATATTTTGGCTGGCTATTTCCGGGCTGTTCGAATGACAGCCTGTGAGAGACCTGCGATTCAGTGATGCCTCTGTCTCTCCGGACGTTCGATGTCTGTGAAATGATATAGCAGAGGATATGCGATTCAGCGATGCCTCTATCCTGAGCAGACCTGCCGGGTATTACCTTGGAATTTACTGTGGTATTTTTGTATGAGACGTCTCAATTAGGCTGATGGATGCAGTAATGTTGATAAAAAAAAGAAGTGAATTTAATTATTTTATGAATGTTGAATAAGGGGCCTTGATTGAAAGCGATTGAGGAATTAAATATTGTTGACAACATTCTTTGTGGATCCATGTATCACAAGTGATGGAATTCCGGAGTCCTATCATTTGGAATACATTTAAATGTTACTTATTAAATTCTGAAGCTATTTCATTTTGCTTTTTAAATTATTGACAAGGCAGGTGTATGCGGACGCTTGAGTGCACGCTTGCGGCCGTGGCATACCAGCTTATTTTTGCTTAATCTATTGGAGGGCTATAACTCTCGATACAGCTTCAGATTTTAATGCTTATAACTTGTCAAATAGTTTACAGCTGTGTTGCAGACGTTAACCGATGCGCATTGACACTTGTGTGGTGTGCATCAGCCGTATGTTACAGATAGCGACCATTGTGCGCTAACATGGAGTTGATATGCCTGGGAGGGCTGTGGTCCTAGGGGATTGACCGATGCAGCGGTATTCGGTCAGTCTCGATTTCGAAGGCTACACAGCGTTTTAGCGAACCGGGCAACGGCGCCTCTGCTCGCCTGACGATGGCGTCTCTGCGCGCCTTAGGAGGGCGCCACTGCGTGCCTTATGAGGGCGCCACTGCGTGCCTTATGAGGGCGCCACTGCGTGCCTTACGAAGGCGCCACTGCGTGCCTTACGAAGGCGCCACTGCGTGCCTTACGAGGGTACCACTGTGTGCCTAATGGGCGCGCCACTGCGTGCCTTACGAAGGCGCCACTGCGTGCCTTACGAAGGCGCCACTGCGCGCCTGATGAGGGCGCCACTGCGCGCTTAACAGGGTGCTACTGCTGCGCGCCTTGAAAGTTGCTGCTGAACTCCTCAATGGGCGCGAGGACGCTGCCCCGTCAGGAGAGGCCGTGTTAGGTGCAACCCGTGAACGATGGTGGGGCGAGCGATACGTCAATCCGCTCCCCGACCAAAACTATATAAACGGAGCGTGCCCTGACAACACGCTCATTCATCGCTCATTCTTCGTTCTAGACGGTCGTACTGACCGGACGTAATTCTTGCTGTCTTGCTCATTTTATTGTGTTGTGTTTGTTGTTGTCAGAGTTCGCTCCATTTCTGATCATAGTCGAGGCATAATAATTGTTTAAATAATTGATAAATAGATTTAAGATTATTAAAGTTCTTTAAGTTTAATATTTAGTTTTGAATTAAAGTCGTTAAGCATTCGCATATTCTTTTTTTAAATGGAAATCTATTATCCTCACTAATAATATAATAATAATATATTATATATTTGTCCGGAGGAAGTTTCTTCCTTCGACAGTGCCCTCAAGACAGTGGTGGAGTCCACACTCAATGTTGCCTTGGAGCCACATCAGTGGGATCAAGCGAGCCTTCCGATACGCGACGGTGGTTTGGGGGTGCGTCGCGTGCGTGATGTGGGCCTGCCGGCTTTCCTGGCGTCTACGCACGGGGTGGCCCACCTTGTCACTGTTCTGATCTCCTCCGACGGTGACAGGGCTCGTATACCCTATGCGGCGGAGGCTAGGTCAGCATGGTCGACCCTCAGCGCGGGCGCGGCGTTCCCAGAAAACCCTGAGGTTCAGCGACTGTGGGATGACGAAGAGGTGCGGCAGCTTCGGGAGCGATTGATAGGGAATGCTGTGGGAGCCGATCTGGCTAGACTGCGAGCGGTGTCACAACCGGAGTCGGGGGCGTGGTTACATGCGTTGCCTTCGCCTCACCTGGGCACCTTGCTTGACGACGACTCGCTCCGCGTGGCGGTGGCTCTCCGCCTGGGCTGTAAGGTGTGTGAACGTCATGTATGCACCTGCGGTTCCATGGTGGAGGCCGATGGTCATCACGGGTTGTGTTGTCGGCGGTCCACAGGGAGGTTTCCTCGCCACTGTAGCCGCCAGCCACCTGAGTCGTACCGCTGCCGCCTCATCGGCTGCCGCAGAAGACGCCGGTCTTAAAAAAAGGCAAAAATATGTCGCTATGGAACCGCAGTACATTTTTGTGTCGATTGCGGTCGAGACAATGGGCAGTTGGGGCAATGAGGCCAAATGCTTTGTAAAAGAGATAGGGAAAAGGCTCGTCGAAAAAAGCGGTGACTCCCGTGCCGGATCGTTCCTCGTGCAGAGGCTGGCCCTCGAAATCCAGCGCGGAAACGCGGCCAGCGTGATGGGCACCTTTGCACCGGGAACGATTAGGGGCGGGTTATTTAATTAACTTTACTTAGATTATTATTGTATTTTTGTTTTATTAAAAAATATATATATATTTATATAATATTATATTAAAATAATATTAATTCTGCACAATAATAATTATGCGTAAATTTATCACGTCTTTTAAAATGTAGGACGGGAATAACCCAACTAGGAACAGTACACAGCATACAATAGTTTTGTTCTCTCCTTTGAAACTTAGTCTGGGGAAGTATGCCAATTGAAAACGGTTGTTTATTTTCCTTCCTTAAAGCAATAGACTTTTTCATTCAACCACTCCCAATCTGGGCGATAGAGTTCACCCAACAATGCCCCGCTATTTTATTGGCTATTTGCTGATAGAATATTAACTAGCTAAGTGTGTTGTTAATACAAACTTTCAATTAGATATTTTTATTTGAAAATGCTGGGATCTAATACACAAACCCTCTGTTGCGCTAATTTATATTAGCAGAGTGGAATAAGTATAGGCATAATGACGGAAAATTATTTGGAGTTGAGCTTATCTATAGATTTCTGAATAATAAAGAATTTAATTTTACAAGTAAAGTAAAATTAAATTCTTTAGGTAGCTGACTGCCTAGTCTTATCATCCGTCAAAATGAAAATCTAAAAAAGATAAGGTCTAATTACTACCGTCTGGCGTTATATTCTTTAATACTAAGGGCTGAATTTTCTATAGTCAGTTAAAAGTTATCTGAAGAATAAACATCACCTGTCACTTTTCCTTTCAATTGTGTCAGACAGTGACAGCATCAATATATTCTCTAGATAAGATTTATCTGACTATTGAAAAATCAGCCCTAAATTGTTAACTTTGTGAACTATCTTTTATATTAATAATTAAAAATCATCCAATGTTGTAATGAAAAACAAAAATGCTGTAGCTGTAAGCTCTGTTGTAACTTGATTACACATTTGATTAATTCGAGTGTTTAAGTCATATAGGTACTTATGTTGTTCGAAGGCACGTAAGGCTTGACTTAAGGGTATAGTTAAAGACATTCTATTAGGTGGCAGTACATGGAATAGGCGTGGAAAAGACCGGAGGGCGGCATGAAGAGGTCATTACATAGAATTCAATTCTTTCACCAAAATACATACCACTGGAACCCTAAATATAGGGAGTTTATAAAACAATAATTATTTTCTTCTTTAATACAGCTAGTATTAAAGAAGAAATATAATAAAAAAAAGTATGCTCAAGCTCATTCCCGAGGTCGGTACAGGTATTCCATACTTGAAAATATGTGCTCACTTCTCACCAGTATTTATAGCACTTTCAGTAGTGATAGGCGTCCCTAAAATATTGTGTCAGTTTTTGAAAAACTTACGTTTAAGTTTATCAGAAGCACAAAACATGTTGAGGAAACCCACAGGTCCCAGAATTGATTCTGAGGCATGTGTACATATGCCTTTCCTTAAATGAACCCACCCGCCGGTCACGTTTAGGGAAAAAAAATATAGTTCGGAATAGAATTATACTACTTGAATGATATTGTATTTAAATGACTTAAATGAGTCATAAATTGTTTTACAAAATAAATATTACGATATCCCAACCAATCTCAGTAAGAACACTTATTAACATGTAAATTACTAGCAGCACCCCGCGGTTTCACCCACGTAGTTCCCGTTCCCGTGGGAATACGGGGATAAAATATAGCTTATGTGTTATTCTGATGTATAAGCTATATAACTGTAAGGTTTCATCAAAATCCGTCCAGTGGTTTTTGCGTGAAAGAGGAACAAACATGCATGCATACATCCATCCATACAAACTTTCGCATAAATTTATAATATTATAGTAGGTTAGTAGGACTATATCCGCAATAAACTTTGCGCAATATCAAAGTTGAAATAAAGCAGCACACATAAAATAATTTAATAACATTCCTTCGTTATTACACTCCGCTATTTTGGGAACTCGTATAAAAATACTTGGCTGTCATAAGTTAAGTGACAGCCGGACAGACAGACGCGCTGTCTCCCTTGGAGCGCTTTTATTTTCACTGAATTATTCACCGTATTTATCATAGTGAGCACCTGAATACGCACAAAGTAAAATATGTACATGCACGCCTAGTACTTACGTACGAGTAAATTTATGGTGGCAAGTGTCGGAAAACTTCTCGGCATATTGGAATAGTCTCATGAAAGTTATAATTCCCCAGTATTCAGAAGTTGAGTTGAGTTGTGATTAATGATCATAATAAAAATGGCCAAATCCTAAGTATTTTTACTAATAAACAACTAATTATTATACATAAAGGTCAGAATTTTTCAAGTCTCCCGATGGTATCGAACATGGTTTAACGACTTCCATTGTGCTTACACATCGAAACACAGACCTAGCCGAAATGGTGTTAAGTGCAAGTAAATATTTTACTTAACAAAACTAAAAAAAAATGACTATTATTTTGAAAGTATAAGCTTAGAAGGAAAACATCGTAAGGAAACCCGTAGGTCTCAGAATTATTCTGAGGCATGTGTAACAGACCCGGCCCGGCGATGGGCTAACCACCTAACACGTTTAGTGTCGAATATTCTCGTGAAAAGTTGGTATTTCCAGAAATTTAATACCTCTGTCTAAACCCTCGGGGACAAAAGGCATGAGATTATTTATTTATTTTATAAGATTAGATAATAGGTGGTTGAATATAGTCTATTTAACGTAGCATGGATTCGGTGACAGTTCACATTTTTCCGTTTCACGCTTATTAATTTCGACTAACAAAAATAAATAAATTAATATTTTATTGTTTTATCATTGCAAAAATTAAATAACTTTTATTAGTCAACAGTAGTATCAGTAAAATGGAAAAATGTCAACTGTCACCAGTCACCAAACCCATGCTACGTGAAATACACTATCGGTGCCTAGGTATATACCTAATCAAGTCAGTGATTTTTTTATCATCTGTCACAACGCAAATTTTGTTTGGAAAAGGTACCCACTGAGTGAATACTACATTGTTTTTGGACAACAGTCGTTTGACAGATTTTTTAAATTGTCTTATTACCTATTTTAAAATTTGTTAAATTAAATTGTAAAATAAAAATAATACATTGATTGAATACATTTTTAGGTGTTTTAAGACAATATTTTTAAATGAATAGTTGATAACTCGCAATTTAATTTCAATACATTCAACTACCCTATTCCAAACCGGACGCAAGGTGCAATACAAATAATACAATACAACAACTCTTTATTGTACACCAAAACAATAAATTATGGATACCAATATTAACCAAAGTACAATGGGCGGTCTTATCGCTTTAAAGGTCAAGGTACGTACCTAATTTCCTGTAGTTGAAAATGCCTGCGGCTGATACCTTTGCTATTGAAAATTGCCTACCGTTCGTCAGAGTGCCGAAAAACCGGGGTACCTACTTTTAAAGTGATTACTTCTTAGTTCTTTCCAAATCAGCAAAATGCGGTACCGCAGATTTTAACATTCAACGTTTCTGTTTACGCTCCCGGCCGCCAACAAACAACGGAATGATTCGAAAACTTTTAATGGTTATCAAACAATCGTTTCATTTCGTTTTGCGACCGCCGCGCGAGTGGGTTGTGTTTTGTTTAAATTTATTTTTTATACTGCTCCGTTTGTTTAGTGACCAGTTGGTAGGTACTGCCTTACTCCATTTTTTTCATATTACCAATAATATAATTGCAGTGATTGCACCTAATAATTAGCTGCCTACTAAAAAACATCTTTGCGACTCACTCCGCCTCAAAAAGCCTACAATTTGGCAAAAGAAAGAAGAAAGTTATAACTTATATTATGCTGTGGCACATTAATATCATTCTGTTTTATAGGTTAATAAATTTTATGAAGTTTTTACGACTTGTCCGTCCGACAACACTTCGTTCTTATTAATTTTTCTGGACATAACAAGGATAGAAGTAATGGCGCTCTTATATGAATCTTTATAAATACATTTTTATTTCTTTGTGCCTCTTTTCTGAGGAGTACTTACTTCGCAAATTACTTTCTTGAATATGTGAAGGTATTTTCTAAAGGGAGAAGCTTTATTCAATAGGATAATAAACTGCACGCCACCGTGCTTTGACTATTGGAGGGCCCTTGGAAGGGAGGAGTAAATTTTATTAAAACGGCTCAAGTACATCTGGTTCATACGGCCGCACTGAATATGAACATTTGCGGAGATTTTGATGACGTGGCAAATGTGGTGGGGTGAAAGATGTCACTGCGTTTAGCATATTTTTGGGCTAGGTCTATGAAGAAAGATAATTTGAATGATATGGTTTGTTCATATAGTTTTAAGAAAACTAAAATGAAAAGGACGCCCCCCGGCCAGATGGGAAGACGATCTGCGAAAGGCTGCAGGTAGATGCTGGATGCGTTGAGCTGAAGATAGGGCGCTATGGCGCTCACTAAGGGAGGCCTATGTCCAGCTGTGGACAAATACAGGCTGATGACAATGAAGAGAAAAAATAATACTTTTAGGTGTTTTATTGTAGGGTGATGCGAAACCCTTCGTGCGCGAATCTGACTCACACTTGGCCGGTTTTTCGAAGACTCGTGTTTGGCGGCTTTTATTTATATTGTATAAACAAATATAAACAGTATATTTTAGGTCAGATTTCTTTAATTCTTGGTAGGTAGGTACCATTGGCGTAGCTAGGGATTTTTCCTAGGGGGGGCCATGGCCCCAGCCATGAATAGGCCGGCAACGGCAAGGTGGTCACAGACTATAAGCGCATGTGCAACTATGTAGGTATCAAGTGCCTATGGTTTGCAGTTATGCTATCATATTATACTATACTTTTTTTTTATCTGTCCTAATCAAAAATATGTAGTTTAAGTCGCTAATATAGCTAGGTATCCTAGGCTCCGCTCTTAAATTACCAACAATAAAGTAAATCAAATAGATGGTAAGTATATTATTATTACTTAGGTATATTTGAGGATGAATTTTTTTTTGTGTGAGGAAGGGTATTTTTCTAGGGTGGGCCCACAGCTTTCTAGGTTGGGCCCGGCCCTATGGGTAGGTACTAATGAGAAAATGGATGGGAACTTAAACTCTTAAAAGTTTTATCTTTAAATAAGAATACAGGTTTAATTTAAAGTAAATTAAAGTACATCATTGACAGTTGGATAGACAACTGTCTGTGGGTCCCCTGTACTTTTGCGATGCCCTGAATTATTCATTTAAGAGGGTGCGGGAACAAATTCTGACAAAACTTTGTAATGTTACAAGTGGAGTAAACTTTGTTCTTGTTGGTATTATTTTTTGCTCTTTAATTTGAATCTATCTAAATAGATTTAAATTAAAAACCAAAAAATGAGCCTACGCTCACCGTCTGTCACGTTGTGGGGGCCAAAAATATTCTAGTGAAAAGTGAGTTATTTCCAGGAATATATTAATAATTCTTCCCATTCTAGGTAATAACATTTTTTTTTTTTATAAATCTACAACAGAACTATTAAGTTTTTGTCTATAGACAAGGCAATTACATTTCATTGGAAATTTTAGCGGGAGCGCATCCCATAACACTTGTGTGGTAGTAAAGGAATAAACATTTTAAATACAGTGATAAAAGGCACTGATAGTCCAGTTTCAACTGCACTGGCTTCTCATGCGTGAAATCTGAGTTCGTATCATGGCGAAGTCTATATCAAAGAGTTGTTCAAAAACATAGCGAGGAAAGATGCTGGCCTCCAAATTGGATCTGAGGCTTGTGTAACAGCACCCAGGCCACGCGGTGGGCTACTCTCACGTTTAGGGGTCAATAATGCAATTGTGAAATATGGGAATTTCAGGAATTGCTGAAATGGATTACCTCTGCCAACCCTCTCAGAGTAAACGCGTTAGCATATTGATGTTTCATTTCTAAAAAAGACGCAGGTAGAAAAATAAGAATGTTATTCTGAATATGGAAGAAACTAGCTGTCCCCGCGCGGTTTCACCCGCGTTCCCGTTCTCGTTCCCACTCCCGTTCCCGTGGGAATATTATTTCATAATTATGTATTCGTCAAGTTTTCATTGTTTTTAAAATGTATTCTGCTATTCAGGGCGGAGACAAATCTCGAGTTATAAGTGTTGTAACAAACCCGTCTTTGTTTTATATATATAGATTATGCAGTAGTGTGTCAGTTAAAAAGCGGATATTCGCATTTATCATAATATTCACATTCTCGGCCACAGTTGAAAAGCAATACGAGCGTCTTATTTAAGCTACGGACATAAAATCCAGCTGGTGACCAACAAAGGGACAAGGGACTTGCCCGAAGGTGTTTAGCCCTTCGCTGCACTTTCACTTTTAATAAGTACGGAACCCTCCTTTAATATAGAGTGAGCCCCGGGGAACCCCTGGGGGACTACGTTTACTGAATAAGGGGGACCGTAATTCCCAGATACGGGATTTTCTTGCTGTGATTTTTCGCGTTCGAGAATTTAGACCCGTAATTACATTCCTTTGCTTTATTGGCGCGATTTGATTTTGTTGGTATTTCTCGGTTTGGTTTTGTAATTCGAGTTTCTTAAATAAGTTACTTTGAAACCATAAACGAATAAATATGCTTACGCATTTATTCCCAAGATGGACCAAGGGATCGTCAAAAGTATTCCACTCCTGGATATATATTTTTCTTCAGTATATTTTTGTTGGTAGATAAATGACGACTAAAGAAATATAAATAAATGACGACTAAAGAAATAGATAAGTATGCAAGTTCTTATTATGCTAGTTTTATAGAAATACTTACTTACATACAAATTTACATTTTTATAATACTAAGTATAGCTGATACATGATGTTTTGTACCTATCTCCATTTAAAAACAAATGGTAGATTTATTTTTTATTTTTTTGAAAATATTATATTCTTTACGATGCCTCTACGTGACGAGTCGTTGATCGAGAGCCCTTTGTTCGGCCGCCATCTTATTGGATTTGGAAACCGATCCTTATTTTATTATTTATCCACTTTTAACGAAAACACACAAAGGAAAATGAAATCATTTTTTTTTATTTGACTATTAAAGGTATTTGGGGAAATAAAATAACTTCCGAGTCGCTTGTTTACAATAACAATTTATATGACAAATGAAAAAGTAAAAGTTCGGTAAATGTTGAAGTAACAAAATCATGCAAGTGGATGGAGAGTATTAATTTAATTTTAATAAATTCTGCTTTTGGTATTGTTGTCCTTATTCGCGCATAAAACAATCATCTTAATACAAATTTGGATGGTATTTTCGATATTTATAAGAATCGTTTAACTATAAGCATGTACCTCGGCATCTCCTGCCTCGATATGAGGTTTTAAAAAACTTTTGTACATATTTATCATTGGGTCGATGGTGAAGGAAAACATCATGAGGGCCACAGACCAAACAATCCCAGAATTTGATTCTGGGGCATGTGTAACAACTTTCCGGTCCGGCGATAGGATCACCGCCGGTCACGTTTAGGGTTCGAAAAATCTACTTCTGAAAAGTTGTACCAGTAAAGGAATGTCGACTATCTATTTTATTTAAACTTTTTCCGTTAATAATGTTCCAACGAATTCCTATTTCGAATCATTGCTCAACATACTTACTCGATCACCGTAGAAAAGTTTATTACTCTGACTTTATTTTTTTACTTTGCCATTCGAACGCTTTCAATCCAAGTTTTAATGAGTAAATAACGAGATTCGCGATTCGAAGATAAATTGCTCTCTTTGCGTATTAGTGAGTATAATTTGTGTATCCTTCAAGTATTAAATTGCTAAAAAGTTTTAATTTGGTGATTGAACTAAAAATCTAGTCTTGTTGATTCCGATGTCGTGTAATGTTTAGCTATCTAAACAAATTGTGTAGGTACTGATGTTTATTCAGTGCCTTCTTTACTTTGAAGACCCTTTTAAGTTACTTAGCATTTTTATTGCGCTGTTACTATAACGACTGTCCTCAGCATTAAGGTACTTGTTAAAGCTTTGAGATATGAAAATAATGTTCTGAATTCTTGTTTTATTTTCAAGAGATCCTAAGAAGAGATTAGTCAGGCAGGACTCTCCTTTAACAATCAAGGGGTAAATAATTAGTTAAGTTAACTGATTAACATTATGTCTGCTTAGCCTGATGGTTGACTGGCAGATAATGCCTTTAGGAATTAAGTTCGCCATGTGTACATTTTCTTGGTAGGTACATGAATTTAAATAAATAAATAAATAAAATAAATAACATCTTTAAAATTGTATAAAAGACGCTCACGCTTTTCCGCTGAGAGGGTAGAGGTATTATATTCGCGAAAGCACAATTTTTTACTTTCCTTAGAGCCAATCCTGGGGCCTGGGCGTTCCTCACAATGTTTTGTATTTATTTGCTTCTAAAACCGAGAGACAATAGACAATCTATTATGTCTGAATCGTTGCAATTGACGGGTTAATTAATAATATAATTGGTTATGATGGTTAAAATGAGGCAAGCATTCTTAATGAAGTTCCAAGCCAAACTCTATTCGAATGAGCACTGAAAATAGCAATTAGTCTCGTGTTCTAGACAAAACTTCTGTGAGGGCGTGACGTGGCGACTTTGAGTTAATTAATTAGGATCACCAGACCGCTGGCGATGGCGGCGACACCAAAACGAATTTCGTATCCGCGACGACAGATCATTTGTCATACCTATTGATGATTCCGTCTGTTTTGGTATGATCGAATGGTCTTCCATTGTACCTAATTAAGGTTTTGGATTAATAAACAAATATATAACTTAAACTTTGTTTTATTTAAATAAAACACTCTCACGCATGTACATACTACAGAGCTACAGAGTATAAGAAAGAAAACAAAATGGATGACACATGGGAAGTGTGAGTTGTAGTTGAAGGCGCGAAATTCAAATTATATTCAACATAAGGATTCCTTAATATTGGGTCTTTAGGAAATTGTCGTTTTGATAACAATTTGAAAATTTCAAGGAAAAAGACATTTTCATTCCAACTATTTTTTTCGTGTTTTATATTTTTTTGGATTTTTTTTAATAATCGAAGAAAACCTGCAGGTAATACAGCTTATCGCACCATTCAATCAGGCGACACATGATACGAACACTTTACTGGCTTATTGATTAAGCATTAATCTCAAACACAAGTTTTGTGTGTGTATAATTTTAGCAATATAGTCAACTTTTTAATTACCATAATTTTATTCTTGCTGTAAAAAATCTAGAAATTGACAACCAAACCCTTGAAACAAGAATATGTTGGCAATTTTGAAAGAACCTAAGTAATATAACTACTAGATATATACTTACTTGCTTCTTAAATATTTTTAATGCAAACCGTGCAGTAGAGGATACGAATTAGAATGGTTCGTCACCAATTCATCTGGTTACTGGATGGAAATTATTCTTTTCATCCAGTACATCGACTCCCAACTTTTTCAGAAGGAGTGTAATGTTTTTTATTATGTAAAGTACAAACTGGTTGCTAAAAACATATTTCTGCTCCAGATTGTATCCAATCCAGATTCAGTACCGCTGGACTAATCTAAATCAGCCACTATGGAACCGATTTGTCTGCATCATTGAATTTGTTTAAAATCCTATTAAACTATTATCGATATACAAAACTCGTCTGTTCAAAATTTCAAACTAATGGCTACTTAATTATTAGCTCTCGTCATAGCCATAATACATAACCCAGTGAATAGAGAGCTGATACCTTACAAACGGTCCGGTAGTTCTAAATTTTTTACATGTTGTCTAGGATGGTTGTTAAGTGTTTAAAATGCAAAATGCACAATTCCCCCCCCCCCTCCGCGCCCGCCGCCATCTTGAAGAAACCGAAAAAAATCGGCACTTTTTTTAGATTTTCACTTATATCTTTGTTTCGGTGCATTTTAGCTACAAATCAGTTCTATTCAATGTTGTAGAGAATGAAATTCCCTATAATATACGTGTTAAATTTTGTTTGTAGGGCAGATAGTTCACGAGATATGATATTTTAAAAAAGATAAAAAAATACGCATTTTCCGGAAATTTTTCAAACTTCTAACTTTAGAACGCTGTAATTCAATTTTGGCCTATTTGAGAAAAACGTATAAGATATAAGAATAAAAATTGTAGGGAATTTAATTACCTACAAAATGGATGTATACTTTTTTAACCAACCTTACGGAGGGGGCAGTAAGCATTAAAATGAAAACAACAGCATATTGTTTATTTGATAAGTTTGGAAAATTTCCGGAAAATACGTATTTTTTTATATTTTTTAAAATATCATAACTCGTGAACTATCTGCCCTACAAACGAAATTTAACACGTATATTATAGGGAATTTCATTCTCTACAACATTTAATAGAACTGTTTTGTAGCTAAAATGCACCGAAACAAAGATATAAGTGAAAATCTAAAAAAAGTGCCGATTTTTTTCGGTTTTTTCAAGATGGCGACGGGCGCGGAGGGGGGGGAATTGTTCATTTTGCATTTTAAACACTTAACAACCATCCTAGACAACATGTAAAAAATTTAGAACTACCGGACCATTTGTAAGGTAACCCCCCTTATTTGGTCTCTATTCATAGTTGTGGAGTATTCCGAATATTGCAACTGAAAGCATCGAATAGAAATCAATAAAGGGTAGACGACACTTTAGTACCTGAATTATTTACGAGCAACAGTCTGGCCCTAACTTTGTACTTTTTAGGTACGTTTTGTGATATTATATTTTTATAGATGACGTGACAAATAAGGGTTAGTATATGGTGAATAAAGGTAAGACCACAAAGTAATAAATAATATACTGCGTATGTAAGACGAAAGAAAAAATGTTAAATATTGGTGGCATAGAGAACCTGATGTATTATCGGTCGGAATACAAAAAAAGTCTAGTCACCAGTGGAGAGGTTATCTTAAGTATAAAAAATAAAAAATGCTCAAGCCTTTTAACCCCGAAGGAGTAGGCAGAAGTATTATATTTTTGGAAATACCCACGTTTCACTAGTATATATGTGGGAAGATCTAGTTTTAAGTTTTAGTTTCGCGTATTGTGTACTCTTTGGTATAGTTAGTAAGGAGTTTGTTATTTAAAATAGCTACTGGCTGGTTGAGTAAATTTCAAGAAGACAGATGTCAGACAAGGGAGTTTAGAAAAACGATACGATTGGGATGATATGGAAGTTTTCGAGATTATTAAATATTTGCAGTAAAACCACTTTATTATCATTTGCCGACCCCACATCTTTATTGGGGGCTCGTCCGGGATCGTGCACAGTGAATAAATGGAGTGGTAATGAAAATTTGAGAAGAAATCGACGAACAACAACAACGCGGCCAGCGTCGAAGGCTTCGGGACGCGCGGTATCGAAAGCTTCGGGACGCGCTGATCGATTTAAATTTTATCGAATGCTTCGGGACGCGCTCGATGGAATTATGTTGTCGAAGACTTCGGGACGCAACGAAATAACTCGAAGACTAACGACGATTGAGAAGACTAACGACGATTAAGAAGACTAACGACGATTAAGAAGACTAACGACGACTATGAAGACTAACGACGATTATGAAGACTAACGAAGATTATGAAGACTAACGACGATTAAGAAGACGACGACGATTAAGAAGAGGACGACTATTTTCATTTAATGACTCACAGAAGAATATCCTTTTGTACCAAACGAAGTAGAATATCCAAAGTTAAAAAGATGCCACCGAAGAAGAATAATGATAACGACGACAGCGGAGACGAAGTTGAAGTGCATATTTCATTTAATGATTTAGAGAAGTCAATGACTATTTTTACTGGTGATGATACTTACCCAATATCGGAATTTTTTGATGAATTTGAAGATGCTGCAGACCTAATGAAATGGACGAAAGTTGAAAGACTAATTTACGCGAAGAGACTTTTGGGTGGTACAGCTAAGTTGTTTTTGAGATCAATGGGAAGAGTTAAAGACTATCCAAGTTTAAAGAAAGCACTTAAAGAAGAATTTGGCCCTAAAGTAAACAGTGCAATGATTCATAAGACCCTCACTGCCCGTAAAATGAAGAATGATGAAACTTACCAACAATATTTCCTTGCCATGAAGGAAATCGCATTACATGGTAAAATTGAAGATGCTGCGTTAATGGATTACGTCAGATATGGTATTCAAGATACAGAATCAAATAAAGTCATCCTGTATGGTGCGTCGGATATAAAGGAATTTCGCAAGAAGTTAGATATTTACAGTGAATTTAGAAAGAAGATTACAACACGACCAAATCATCCTACGACTCAGACATCCAATGACACAACTAGGAAGCCCGTCAACGTTAAGAGATGTTTTAATTGTGGTGACTTCGACCACCAAGCTCCTACTTGCACTAAGGGTGTTAAATGCTTCCGTTGTAATGAATTTGGCCATAAAGGTTACGAATGCCCAGAAATGCCTAAGAAGACGTTAAACATACAGAAGAAAAAGAAAGAAGAGCCAATTCCCTACAAAGAAGTAAAGATTGGAGGCGTTAAGATGATGTGTTTGGTCGATACAGGAAGTGACATTCATCTAATCACAAAAACAGAGTTTAAACGAATTAAAGAAGTTGTTCAAGACTGTGATTATGATGCGTCGATATGCCTGACTGGCATAGCAGGAAGAGAGATCTACACAGAAGGAGTTTTTGTCACTAAGATCCAGATTGATGATGACTACGCCGACATTAAACTTCACATTGTAGAAGACGATGTTATACCAGTAAATCTGATAATAGGAAATCCGATTTTAAAAAAAAATTGAAGTAAATTTTAATGCTAATGGGGTTTTTATGGAGAAGATACCAGTTTTTACACTTTCTATCGAAACGAATGATTCTACTGAAGAATATAACATTGAAGATTTACAATATTCTAAACAAATAGAAAAGATGGTTGAAGACTATAATCCGAAGAAAGACGTAAAGAAGAGTAATGTCGAACTGAGAATTGTACTAACAGATGAATCTCAGATATTTCATAGTCGAAGAAGCCTTTCACCATTAGATACAGAAGTTGTTAATACACAGATTAAAGAAAGCATAGAGAAGAAAAGTATCAAGCCAAGTAAATCTGACTTTGCGTCTTCCAGAGTATTGGCTGGTCAAACGGATGGATCACATCGAGTCTGTATCGATTATAAAAGACTCAACAAGAAAATAATCAGAGAAAGATTCCCACTACCCTTAACAGAAGAATACGACTACGTCATTGAACACAGACAAGGATCCAAAATGAAGCACACCGATGCGCTCAGTCGCTACACTGTTTGTTTGATACTTACCGAGACGACTGCACGCCTGAAGAAAGCACAAGACGAAGACGAACATGTTCACCTGTTGGAAAAAATATTGGAAAAAGAGTCTTACCAAAATTATATTTTAAATAATGAAATTCTTTACAAACAGAAGAATGGAACTAGATACACGTTTAACGAGAGAATGCACGAATTAAGAGAGAAGGCGAGAGAATCTATAAAGAAGATACAAGCAGAAAAGGTACGAAGTTACAAATATAAGAAAAAACAAGCTAAATCATATGACGTCGGTGATTTAGTCGCTATTAAAAAGACACAGTTTAGCCAAGGGATCAAACTATATCCTAAATTTCTCAGACCTTATGAAATTGTCAGAAAAAACCGAAACGACAGATACGTTTTGAAGAAAATTGGAAACTGCGAAGGTCCTATTAATACAACTAGTTCAGCAGAGTTCATGAAGCCCTGGATTGGTTGCGATGAAAGTGGTTCATCGGAGACAGATGAATAGTCAGGAATGGCCGTGTGGGAAGATCTAGTTTTAAGTTTTAGTTTCGCGTATTGTGTACTCTTTGGTATAGTTAGTAAGGAGTTTGTTATTTAAAATAGCTACTGGCTGGTTGAGTAAATTTCAAGAAGACAGATGTCAGACAAGGGAGTTTAGAAAAACGATACGATTGGGATGATATGGAAGTTTTCGAGATTATTAAATATTTGCAGTAAAACCACTTTATTATCATTTGCCGACCCCACATATATTTAATATATATGTTATATGGGCAATTTGATAAGTCCGGGCACTATTAATAATTGCCGGTCTGTATTCATAATGCCCGACTCAATTGGACAATGTGATTAAAACAGCATGATCAATCAGTTTTCCCGGCCATTATGAATAATGAACACTCTATCCTGGGCAAAGTAATAAAATAGGTGAACTGTACTCTTTTTGTTTATTGAGGGCCGATTTTTCAATAGCTAGATAAACAGACAAATAACTATCTAACGAACAAAGTTATGTGACTGTTTATCGGACGAATAACTGCTCGCCAATTTTTCAATCTTCCTTTATTCCACGGATAACTATCTGATCTATTATTTCAACTCTGGTAACTCAAACTTCGGAGAGGTGAAACAAATACATTGCTTAGACAAGTGTTAGAGCAAGACGTCTTTGATTTTCGGTTGCTTAGCGATGTTTGTTGACTTGTCTTGTCACTGTCTTTAGCAGTGAACTTTTCCGTTCAACGGTCTCTAGATATTATTTCTGCCTATTTTATTATGATAATAAATAATAATCTCACGCCTTTTATCCCCGAGGGGGTCGGCAGAGGTATTCCATTACTGGATATATATTGGCATTTCTGGATAATACCCACTTTTCACGAGATATTCTTTGGAACCCTAAACGTGATTGGTGGTGAGCCCATCGCCGGACCGGGTCTGTTTTTACACATACCTCCGAATTAATTCTGAGACCTGCGGGTGTTGTTCCTCACGATGTTTTCCTTCAACGTCGAGCTAGTGATAAATATGTAGGCACAGGTACAGCTACAAATAAAGACTGCGAGAAACGAACAACAGTTTATGGAGGAGGAACATAAACTGAAAATTTTACATTTGGCTAACGATGAGAGAAGAAAAGAAGAAATACTTCTAATAGCAAAAAAAAGTTAATTTATTTATGTGTGCCTGTCATAATGTTTTTAGATAGTTTTTTGTGTGTAGAAAAATAAAAACTTTATTTTCTATAGAAACATTTTTATTGTTATAAAAGTACCTACTGTCTAATTAAGGTCTCTTATATATTATGCAACTACATCTTGAAATATCAATTCTGCTGAACACATTACTTGCACATTAAATGACAAAAAGCCTATTGTGTTCCTAAATTCCTCTGCTGTATTTCCACCGGCCGACTGAATCCTAATGTGAGTGCCATCTATAGCAGAGATCACTCTAGGGAATCTGGATATTTTATCAAATTCTTCCTGAGACCTTTTGAAAATCACCAAAAGTTATGTAGAAACTCCCAGTGGCATAAAAACGTAGTGTAATTAGTAACTGTAGCATGGGTGGAATACACTGGTTCCTGAAACATAATAGCGCTTATTTTAGGTTACTGCAACAATACAGTTTGTATGGGTAGGTACTAGGTAGGTATCCTTCCTTACACTTAGATCACTGACTGCTTAAGCGAACAAAAACTTACCTTTTTGTTTTGTGCTTGATTTTATCTTCTATCAGTGAAAGCAAACTTTGCACAGACTCTTTTAAAAGTCTGAATCAACGATGAAATTCTTCTGAATCCCACTCCGTATCAGGTATCGTATCAGGCCTTGATCTGACGATTCTTTCTTTACTTTCACATGGATTTAAATATTCATTTATCATGGCCTCTTCTTCGATAGCCAGGTCACCAATACTATCGAAAATATCCATAATAAATTATGATATCTAATTTATCACTTCGTTCAAACGCAAGAAATAACCTCAAACCAAGTTTACTTTATAAAAACGTACGTCAACGTCAAACTATTCAGTCGAATAAGCGGCTATCTGGCGATGGAAGCGGCAAATAGATTTATTCCTCAGGTAGTGGAGTTATTCGAAAAATAAGTCCTATCCGACTATTGAAAAATTCAATATCTTGCTACCTGTCGAATAAACCCTATCTGTCTGTTTATCTAGATATTGAAAAATCGGCCCTTAATGAAATTAAACTTACAAAATTTTCATGAAAAGTCAACAAAAACTAAACTATTAAACATAGTAGTTAAAAAATTTACAGTTAAAAATGTAATAACATAATAGTTAGATAACTTCTTTTATTTTGATAAGATATATTACTTAAGAACAATAGTTTAAAAATTAGTAAACTGAGAAAAAAATATCTAATAATGAAGGACTGTGTAAGAAAGTTATTAAGTTCAGAATTATTTATTCTTGCAAGATGAGCTGTTGTGACATTTGGAATTGCAAAGAATATCTTCGAGCACATTCTGGAAGATTATATCAACTTTTGGAACTGCGTGCGCGCGTGACCCCAGCCCCCCCTCCCCCCGCACGTAAGCCCCCCTCGCCAACGGCCGTGGTCATTGCGCGGCTACAAGTAGGGAATTATTCATACTGCCCAGTCCAAGTGATAAATTCAAGCTACTCAAACACTGACTTATTACATGTACCACGGGCGTTCGGGCATTATTAATAATGGCCGATCAAAGTGATAAATTAATCACTTTGCACATCACTCTTGGGCATTATTAATAATGGCCGGTCCATATTAATAGTGCCCAGTTAATCACGTTGCCCGTTACATATATAATATAATCTCACGCCTTTCATCCCCGAGGGGGTAGGCAGAATACCTCTGCCCTGTATTACTGGATATACCCACATTTCACGAGATACATTGGACCCCTAAACGTGATAGGTGGTGAGCCCATCGTAGTATATATTTTTGGACTCCTAAACGTGGTGAGCCCATCGCCGGACCGGGGAGCTGCTACACATGCCTCGGAAACAAACGTTTCCTCACCGTCGAGGTATACCTAAATATATAAGTAACTTTTTAGAAAAACTCATTGGTACATGCCAGGATTCAAACGCGATCCTAACGAATGAGAAGCAGGCTCTTAACCACAGAGCTATCAGTGCTCTATAATAAAATTGAAACTGACCGGTGTCTATATATAGGAGATAAGAAATATTTCTACTTCCTACTTAATGTTATCTGCTGCAAAATATCGACGTGATTCTTTTGCATAGAGATAATTGAGAACAGAGAATGAAGTATTTGTCCTTTGTCCTAAAACGCGGACGAAATCACTGCCAAAAGCTAGTATGTTTATAATGAATGCTTTTACGAGGGTTCCAGTTCGCTGGTGTGATGGATTCGTCAGTTACATGAACATGTATTTGGCAACGCTTATATTTACTAGAAGGGAAGGTTGTTGATGCTCTCCGCATTTTATGGTAGAGGTAAATAGTAAAAGATTTTCAAAATAATGAAAATCATTTATTTACATTTTATTCATTTATTAACAGAATCTTTGATTCCCTTTTAAACAGGAAAACACTTTATATTTTATGATTGTAAAGAAATTTAATCATCATTATCAATAGCTCATGTTATTTGACTTATATATGCTGGGCCTCCTCAAGTGCTGAATTTACAGTTTAGGTGTTTGGTACATGAAGTGAAATAAATTAAAATTGTTGTACATATTTTATCGGAGAAACAATTTTGCCCATTTTTCGAAATTAAAACTTTTTTCCACAAGTACCTATGCCAAAACTTATGTCGGCCAGTTGTGTTTATGCCAAACAATATTTGCTAAAAAGGGAGGACCATTTCAATTCAGTAAAAAAATACTTACTAGTACGTACTATAGTTTACTAAATATAGTTGCGATCTGCCTTACCGCCTCGATAATTAATTTATATCCGATGAGCACTGGCCCTAGACGAAACCTCCATTGCAGAACTCATCAAAAATAAATAGAACGCGTTCTAATTCTGCGGTGTCGGACAAAGCTCATCGATCAGGGAAAAGGACGGCCACCTTTCCGCAATATACGGCTCTCGGCCAATGCTGTTTACGACTAGCTCTTTCAAAACTTTCGATTGGGATAAACAACGTATAACTCGTATATTTCAGCGGACACTGCGAAATCTAGATTTATCTAGCGAGCGTTGGTCGTTGGGGAAACTGCTACGGTCCATCTGATAGTCTCGCTTCGGGGTCTGTTGCTGAAAGTGTTCGTTCTTGTTAGTGAATGAGCTTTTCAAAGTGTACTACATGTGATATCAAAATAAAAATATTTTAACTCTATTTCTAAACTGACTAAGGGTGATAAAAATAATTCATTTAATACTAAAGATAACAATGAATAGTACAATTATGAAATAAGTGTATCCGTGCTTAGACAGACAGCAATCCATTGATAGTCGCTAAATGTAGATGTCCCAAGTTTTAAAAAGTGAAATAGTCACTGGCAAAGAAATACGAGTATATTTTATATTAAACAATGTAAAGAAAGAAGCCTTTCATCACGTGTCACACGCGAGTGCACATGAAGCCTCAGTTTAAGTAAAACTCGTGGCTTAATTCTAGACCAGCCAGGATATAGTTCACTAAATCAAGATTACAAGTCCTATGGATTGAAACTGAACTGACATGACATATTTTAGCATATGTGAGAACGCGCCACAAGCAGATGTTAAAGAAAGAAGTAATGGTTTCACTCAAAAAACACTCGGCAGAGAAATTGAATTCTCGTGTACAGAACGCCTTCCTACCGAATATGAATAATATTTATAGCATTCCACGAACAATTCCGAAGCCATTATCCATTTTTCCGATTCAATAGATATTCATATGAAGCCCTATTACTTATCAATACGTTTTTCAAAAGACATTATTTCGCCTTGTCATCCTTTTTGGCGTTATTAAACGTTCAATACATTTTCACAAGTGATGTTAGAAAATCTATTCTCTAAAATACACAAAGAAACTCTAGCATACCAATTATTTACGAATCCGACACATTGTGGCCTACAAAACTAGTGAAATCCCTTGACTTATGTAACTAAAATCAGTATGAAAGCAACGAAGAAAAATAGCGTTTTCATGATAAAATATCTTGCCCGTCTTACTCACCGCCTCTTAAGATAATTAATTCTGATTGTAATTTGAAAAAACTTTTAAGGTATATTAATTTGCACAACTTTTTTAGAGGTGGTTACTTTGACGGCAGTCTATAGTCCGACATATAATTTTTTGTTGGTGCGTGTTAGCCCGTTGGTAGTGAGCCCGCCTCGCATGTACAGTCTAGAGAACGCGACTACTAAGTGTAAAGCTTCATGCACCTACTCTTGACTGTTACTACAGACTTTTTGAAGAACATTACGTACAGTCAGGAGCACATGAAGCTTCACATTGGTAGTGCCAGTCTGACCTCTACGGCGATTGTAATAAGAACATTACAAAGTCCAATATGTCAAGCTACACGTGCTCTTGACTGTACATACTCATACCTATTTATCACTAGCCGCACGGAAAAAAAATATTTTTACAATACTACCAGAATGTGTAGTAAATGGAAATTAGTTCTCCTAACAATTTTTCTGTTGGCCTTACGAATTTTTTCGTATCACCAAGTATTTTTTGTGTAACAGTGACAATTTGTTTGTAACGGGCAATATTCATTTCTAGTAAGTTGCAACATTGTAAGGGTTACTATCTAAATGTTTAAACCAACAAATAAGCAAGTAATAGGTGCAATAATATCGTTGTGTTTACAATATGCATCGTTCTCTCAACGAATGAGATGATAGCGGCTAGAATGTGTGTGGTAGACAGCGGGGCGTAACGCGTGACGCAGTTAGAATACGTCGTTCATAGATGGCGTGGGGTGCGAATTAGAACGCGCTATCGTTTGGTTCCCGGCGTTTAGCCATAAGGTCGGACGACTTTTGCTCTGTATTCAGTTTTGATCGTAAGATTTACACCACTAGTAGACGGTTCTCCGACTGATTTGGAAATCTTTGCAATACCTGGATTAGGGATTCCTGATTAGAAAATTCACAGTCATAGTATGGTACTACAAATTAGTATAGTAAATAAATACCACAAAGTAATGTAGGCACAACAAGGTCATATAGTAGACGTTACAAGACAGTATCGTAGACGTATGGGACGTACGACGTATACTAAAGGCAGTTTACAATTTGAATCGTTATGCGTACTATACATATTGTTGTAAATACTATACACATAGTTGTCTATACTATTATGTTTTACAAGAAGTGTATAGTAGAGTTAACTATCTGTAGAGTTGTCACATATAGTACCAGAAATATGGTGGGAACAACCGAAATATCGTTACGGTAACCATATTTTTTTTTCCGTGCGGCCGGTGAAGGAAAACACTGTGAAGAAACCTCAAATTTGATTCTGAGGTAGGTATAATTACATAACATCACTTCGGTCCGGAGATGGGCTGAACCACCTGTCACGTTAAGGGGTATGTCCAGAAATCGAACACTCTTGCTAATTCCCTCGGAGACGGGGGATCAGCATATTTATTTTTATTTTATTGTGGTGTCGTATGTCTGTAATGATTTGTTTAGGAAGTTGTTATCCTTAAAACTGCGGATTATATCTGTCCCATTTTGGGAATATACCTTTGAGTAGTTGTGTTTCATTCTCGGATGGAATACATCTTGTCTCCCCATTTATAACTATGATATTAGATAACACAGTTCCATCTCCAGAAGAGACATTTTCCCAACTCTCATGCATATTTTAGATGCCCAAAGTCCGCGATCTTTTTCTGTAGGGTTCAAATCTATTTTCGTTAGGTGCAGTTTGCCGGGAGAAAGCAGAATTTATTTCGAAATAGTTTTAGTTAGACCCTTCGTGGAAATAGAAAGGGAAGGGTTTAAAAAATACTTAGTGTCAGGAGTATGAGAGTATGTGGTAATACTGGTAATATAACATTCAGTAGTAGAAAAAAGTAAAACATTTTACAGTGTAGAACTTTCACAGCACCTTGATTAAATGTAGATTATTCTACTAATATTATAAAATCGAAATTTTGGATTAATGGATATTTGTTGCTCTTTCACGCAAAAACGCCAGAACTGGTTTTGATGAAACTGTACTGTGATGTAGCTCAGGTGTACATCAGATTTCATCAGAATAATATAATATAATGCTACTTTTAATTCCGAAATGCGGGCGAAATCGCGGGCAAAACCTAGTAGCGCAGAAATTTTCCGTAATTATAAAGTGCACCCTAAGTTGATTTATGCACTAAGTTCAAAAGCAATAATTCTACAGTACAGACTCAAAATGATATATGCAAGCCGCGTCAAGAGCGTCAAAGATGGGATCAGGAACGTGAGTTGTGAGTTATTAGGTATCTTTGTGGAGCTCCCCATTCCGGTATAGAGTCTAGACAGCTTCAGTGTCGGCTATAAGTTGATACTGAGCTGAGCATCAACTCATCATTAGGTATCTATGGTCCACATTAATGTCGAGTCGATGTTCTTTGTTGATTAAATAGTTACGCTCGAGTCACAGATAAATAAACCAATCATTTAAACAACAGTCGAGAAATTAACGTTTACTCAATAACGGCAGATGGAATTTACATGAGATTTGACACAAGACAGTACTTTTTTTCCTGGAATGCGACCGGAGTCGCGGGAAAAAACTAGTTAAAATAAAAATAGCAATGCATGTTATATGTGTATGTTTTTCACTGCCAACTTTCAAGGGTAGGTGTTCCCTAACGTTATGGGATAGCAAAAGGAAAACAAGCATGAATTTACATAAGCCGGCCTTTCTCCCTTGATGATGTTTTAATAGAGATGGACAAGATTAGATACATGTAAGACGTACGAAAAATATTTATTTAAAATATAATACAAAATTATGTATAATGGCACTCTAATGAAAATATGTAAGTAACTTTCTTGTAAATTAAATAATCCTACTAATATTATAAATGCGAAAGTTTGTTTGGATGGATGTCTGGATGTATGGATGTATGTTTGTTCCACTTTCACGCAAAAACTACTGAACGGATTTTGATGAAACTTTACAGTTATATAGCTTATACATCAGAATAACACATAGGCTATATTTTATCCCCGTATTCCCACGGGAACGGGAACTACGCGGGTGAAACCGCGGGGCGCTGCTAGTACAATATAAGTCAAAGTTTGAGCCATTAAGTAAATGGTAACATTAAGTGTTTGTGTTTTTTAGTAAGTATTACATCTTCGTCATCAAGAGTTTATTTGATCGTTGTGCTTAAAATGTAAATCGAACCTTCAATGCTGTTGCCGTTTGTTTTGATTTGGCAATTCTCTAAAAAATATTTTTTCAAAAACATAAGTAGTTCAACGAGTAAGCATCATTTTGAGGGCAGCACAACTCTGTAAAGTCATCCAAACAAACTCCTCAGCTTTAAGAGCAAACCAGTTATTATCGAAACGCAGTTATTCCGAGGCTGAGATTTCATCAAGATCCTTTGCCATTGTTATCCCTCAATAGGTCTCGTTAAGGTCCCGAAATGGCCCTCAGCCGAGTTACTCGGCCTATCCCTTTTGTTGGTAAACGAGCCTTGATCGATCTCACAACAATAGGCCAATTTCAATGCTATTTCGGCTGGCTTATAGGTATTTACGAACTATGGCCTCCAGAGTAAAAGTGAACTTTGAAACTGAAACCCTTATAAAAGGGTCGTTAAGCTGCCTGATTTTGGCAACACGACTCGTGATACACATGTGGGTGATGATTGATGTATTTATAGAAACTATTCATATTATAAACTAGCTGTTAGACGCGATTTCAGTCGCGTAAGTCCCGTTCCCTGGTAAAATTATAGCCCATGTTACTCCCAGAAAAGTAAGCTTTCCATAGGTGAAAGGATTTTTAAAATCGGTCCTGTAGTTTTGGAGACATACATACAAATAAAAAACAAATCTTTTATCTATAAAATATTAGTGTAGATGCAGACGTATAGCTAGCTTAGAATAATACCTAGAACTCAGAAGACCGATCTTCGCTAGGCCAACTGACTGTGGGTGACCGTATAGTTTTAAAGTAAAATTGCGTTTTTACAGGAAATAAATACAACTGTACAGTTGAACTTAAAATGCAAAACTGTATACATACATACAGCTCACGCATTTTTTCCAGTGTTCTTCGTCCCAAACTGTATCTGTATACAAAATTTCATCAACATCCTAAGAGCCGTTTTCGAGAATCAAAGCATACATAAATAGATACATACATACAAGAATTTGTGTTTACAGTAATAAAAGACTTACGTAAGCGTGTTTGTTTATGCTACTGTTTGTAGAACTTATTGTAAACCAATTATATCCTATATAAAATCAGGTAGATGCGATCTGTGCTAAATAATATCATCATCATCAACCCCTAAAGGCCCACTGAGCTAAGGGTCTTTCCTCACACATTAGGGACACATTCTACTTTTTATTAGAGAACGCGGACTAAGACACAACTTAATTACTTTATGTCGCAATAAAAGAAGAGGCTGCTATCTCATCTGTTCAAAATATATGGCAATATATAAATCTGGTAATTGTCGGAGATTGCTTTACTCGCGTACGAATCTGCCATCGAAAAATATATTTTTTCTCAATCATTGAGAGGACGAATAGATTAAATTCAAATTTATTTTTGCGATTCCGATTCAAATGTTGACTGAATTGAACGATCATGCAAGTATCTTTCATATTTCATATTGTCACCATTTTATTTCCTGCAATCCTACTAATATTATAAACGCGAAAGTTTGTATGTATGGATGTTTGTTCCTCTTTCACGCAAAAACTACTGAACGGATTTTAAGGAAACTTTACAGTTATACATTGTAACGTTGCACTTACATGTTTTAGTAAGTTAACTTAATTTAACTTAAAACTACAATTAAAACATTAAAAACTACTTAAAATTTACTTCTGATACTAACTTAACCACTTAATTGAAAACAATAAATTATAAAAAATACAAAATATAAAATTTAAATAAAATAAAAAGCAATGATTTAAGTTAACACTTGTGTTGCACGACAGTACCGGTGCTGCGTATCGCGTCTCCTATTGGTCAAGGCTTGATCTTTTGTTCTCGTGGAATTTTCGAGATGCGCCTTCGCAACGGTCTTTTGAATTTGTCATTCACTGCTAGAACCTATGTTGGTGCGTTCACGGGCTCCGCTCCGTGTCGTCTTACGCGCTGGCATTTTTAAATTCAGTTCGTTTGCTCTACTAGCAGTTATCCTTAATTCCAACGTTTTTTGGAATAGCTTATAGCACATTATTAATTTTACCAACTGATATCTCGCACCCCGATAGGGTAAGTGTTTGAACAAGTGTTGTTAGCTTTAAGTTAGTGCTTCTAAAAGACCTACTAGCCCTAGCCTTCATAAAATTATTATTATGTACTTTCTTGGCACAGTATTATGCTCAGCATTAAGCACTTAATAAATATGGTTTTTTCCTAGTCGCAAAATTTATTATTTTCTAAACGCAGCGCTCCGATCTGTTGATTTAAAATGCTTAGCTTTCGCAAATTAGTATTGAATGTATATTATGTGGTCTTATTTTTTAAACGCTAGTATTTTAACCGCTTCTAGTTTTTTATTGTACCTCCGTTCTGATAGTGAACACACACAACTGCTTCCGGTTTCACCCTGACATTAAGGCACGTCTACAGAGTTCACTATCAGCGGAGGAGGATAATCTTCATTTTTCTTACTGTGACGTTTTTCACAGGGTGTCACTTTTACCCTAATATTTGGGAGAACAAAAGGGCCGACGAGAGCTACCTCCACTACCGTCCACTCCATTCCTTACTGAAGTCCTCCCCGCTGCCGTTTTTGAAGATTATCAGTCACCTTCGCCTTCATCAGGGGAGTACCACCACTGCAACGGCAAAACCAGTTTTCGGCTTCACCTACGACCCTACCTAATTCTATAATATATAATATTTTTTTTATTGTTGACTTCAGTTTTTTTATTTTAACCCACGTCCTGGGGACTGAACGTCACAACATCAGAATAGCACATAGTTTATATTTTATCCCCGTATTCCCACGGGATCGGGAACTACGCGGGTGAAACCGTGGGTCGCTGCTAGTAGTTTATATTTCAACTCCCGTTCCCGAGATAAAGGGTCTTGACAGGTAGAAAGATAGACGGACAATCAAGTGATCCTATAAGAGTTGCGACTTTTCCTTTTGAGGCACGGAACCCTAAAATATTCATTATAAGCTTCATAATTAAAGAGCTCGGTATGAATAAATAATCAACTCATACCACGATCAACACTACGCTCAAACTACAGGTTTGTCATGCTAACTAACCCTCTGGTAATTGCACCATCTGCGGCTTGATTGACATTTCATTCGGATAATTGTTGGGCAATCCACGCTTGATAAGTTGACCATTAATTTATTTAATGTCCGCCAATTTTGTGAATATTAATTTGTGAGCAATCGGCTCAAACATTTTGTTCAGTTAACATGTTTAGGCGCTGCGCAAACGTGTTGCTAACATTCCACACTCTCAAGAAAATCAAAATTTATAAGGTACTTTCTTTTGACCTAGAACTATAAAATTTTCCAAATAATATCTTCTTATACTACAATTACAGACACCATGTAACCACATTTTAAGCAAATAAATAAATTGAAATAGTAAGTAAATCGTGAAAACTATACTTACCTAATAAAAAAATAAATGAAATAAAAATAATCTCACGCCTTTTATCCCCGAGGTTGTAGGCAGATGTATTCCATTTCTGAATATACCCACTTTTAAATGACGAGATATTTTTTGGACCCCTAAAATAGGTGGAGAGCCCATCGTTCGGACCGGGGCTGTTACACATGCCTCAGAATTGATTCTTTGACCTGCGGCCTTACGATGTTTTCCTTCACCGTCGAGCCAGTGACATGGGTATGTACGTAAGTTTTTTGAAAAACTCATTGGTAGGTACATGCCAGGATTTGAAACCGAGCCTCGCTGATTATCATCATGTGAAGCAGCTTCTTTAACCATAAAAATATAGTCTTTATTTAAAGTACGCAATAAAACATACTAGCGAGACTCGACTTCTGGACTATTTATAAAAGTACCTACAAAGTACGTAACCCTCGGTGGGCAAGTCTGACTCTCACTTGTCTGGGTTTATTACAGAAAATACTTGTAACTCTGTTACCATTTACGGCTAAGGGGCATTGCAGTTGAATCGTAAAGGGTATAATCTACTGTTAAGATTTATTAAATTATATTTGTATTTTATTAGAATTATGTACTTGATTTGAATAATCTATGAACGATTACTAAAATGACAACACAAAAGTTTGACGTTGACACTGACACGTCGGTCATACCTGGCACCTCACTCACTTTTCTGCGACTCATCAAGGCAATAACACGGTGTAAATACTGGTTCGAAATAAACGGCTGTTTGTAAGTACTATTCGGTGTTTTACTTCTGAACTTACTTATTAGTTCAGAAGTGGGATACCGCGACAGACGCTTTGCCGACCGTAAGGCTGAGACTAGCAGTATAATTGGTAAGTGATTGCAAATTTATTAATGCAAAAGTGATATGCAAAAGTATTAGTGTAAATAAAATCAAATATATATATTTGTCTGTAAATTCTGTTTACGTGATAACGTCACAAGAAAACATTGATGAAGATCTTGCCTCTCTATTGCTTGCTCCGCGCTCTCGCTTGCTCGCTCAGCTCGGGCGGAACGTGACAATGAGTCACACTTTTTCGTGCGTTCAGCTGGTGTTCGTCAATTTACCGGACGTTGTCACGTCAAAAATAAATGAATATTCTCAAGCAGTTTATCTCCGAGGGGCAGAGCAGGGGTGTTCCATTTCTTTAGGTACCTGCATTTCACCGGTGTGTTCTTTGACATGATATGACCCCTAAACATGGTAGGTGGTTGGCCCGACGCCGGGCCGGAGTGCAGTTGCATGTCTCGGAATTGATTCTGGGACCTGTGGGTTTTCCCAGCAATGTATCGTTATTTAGTGTATATTTTGACATAGTTTTAAAATTATGTGAACTTGATATTTAGTGTTTGTTTTCATAGTGTTTTTTTAATTGTACGGATTACTTATCAATCCAGTTGAAGCGTTAAGCTGATGACTATAGCAAACTTTTTATCATTATACCCACAATATCCGCAACTCATATTCAGTCACTTTTAATTCTCTGAGCATTTTATTTTATTTTATTGAGTTGGAAGAAATTCAACGACTGTGTATTGTTATGTACCTAGTTGGGACGATTTACACTTTAATAACATAATTAATTACTGAATTTTAAAAGACTAATACTTAGTCGAGAATCTATAAACTTCAAAGTTTTGTCTATATTACAGCGAACAGTTTATTCCTGTGATTTCCTTTCCTTTGATAAATATTAATAGCTATTAAATGGAGTGTCGTAAACAGAGATCTAGCGATTCGGACGGATTCGCAAGGACTCCGTTGGGAAAACCGTCAACGTTATCACCAAAATCACAAAGACACGTTTCATGTCGATCGCGTATTCGAAGACGATCTCGTACTCATAGTCGGTCGCGTGTTCAAAGCCGGTCTCGTACTCGTAGCCGGTCGCGTGTTCGTAGCCGGTCGCGGGTACGTGGTCGGTCTAGAACGCGCAGGGTCAGATCGCATACGGGTTCACATACACCTCCGCGTAATCAAAACAGGAATAGTGACAAACTTATGACTAAGACTTTAGCTACACCTAAACGTAATTCACGGACCATTAAGCGTCATGATAATTCAGGTTCTAAGAGATACAGAAACCGACATCGGTCCCTCTCACGATCGTCCGTTTATCGTAAATCAAAATCGTCTCATCGTCGCAATCAGCGTCGCTCGCGACAGCGATCTAGTTCATACTCAAGTTACGAAGATAGAAGGCGGTGTCAATCGCGCCGCAGTAGGTCATCAACGTCCATAACACGACATAGTAGATCTCGTACTCGGAGGCAAAGACCTCAACGGACTAAAGAGAGACAATACTCACGGTCACCCAAGACTCAACTGCGTTGTGGTGACCATCCTGTTGACATCAGTGAAGTAACTGTGAAACCTCCGACTGAGAGTTGCCTATTAGAGAAACTAGTTACTGCATTGAGTGAACGGAGTAACACCGCAACGCAGGGGACAGGAATTCATGCAGCTCAAAATGTTATTTCCGATTTTGACCCACAAGGTAAAATGCAAACTATGAAGGAATGGTTAGCAAAAATTGATGAGTCGGCACATGTGTACGGCTGGTCAGAACGCCAAACAATATTTTACGCACTGCCAAAACTACGAGGGCTAGCTAAACGCTGGTACGATGGACTCACTAGCGTAAAGTACACATGGGCCGAATGGCGTGATAAATTAATAGAGGCGTTTCCTTGTGAGCAAAATTATGCAGATTTACTAGCAGAAATGCTAGCAAGGAAAACTCGTCGTAATGAAACTTTAGAGGAATACTATTACGATAAGATTATGCTTGTCAATAGGTGTGAGCTTAAAGAAAAGAAGGCGGTAGATTGCCTTACACAAGGAATATACGATTCTAATATAAGAATGAATGTCCAGGGTGCCAATCTTCAAACCCCTGAGAGTGTACTCCAGTATTTTAGAAATATCACAAGCAGAGTCACCGATGTTCCCAGAAAGTTTATTCAAACTCCATAAAACAATGAATCAAATAAGAGAAACATTGACTCTACGTGGAGAAAACCTGCTTCGACGAGTCAAGTGTCAAGTTATAACTGTGGAGAGTCAGGTCACATCGTCACCCGTTGTACGAAGGAAATATTGAAGTGTAAGAAATGTCGACGTTTTGGTCACGAAGAAAAGAGCTGTTCGATACAGAACGAATCTGTACCAATTAGGGACCAGAGATCCAAAACGTCAACAGTAGGCGCTAAGAATATTTTGAGCATTATGACAACAGGGAGAGGTAGCGAAAAATACTTCAAACAAATTACGGTTAACGGAAAGTCTATGAGTTCTTTTATAGACTTGGGTAGTCACTGTACTTTACTTCGAGAAGATTTCGGCAAGGACCTAGAATTATCTGTAGATAAAACCAATTTACCCATCTTGAAGGGATTCGCCAGCGGAACTCTGGTTCCAACTGGTCGAGTGAATATCAGGATCATGCTAGATGGATTGGATGAGAGTATAGAAGCATATTTAGTTAATCCTAACGTTCTACCTGCAGATGTTTTAATTGGACAGTCTTTGACTGAACTACCACATGTAAGAGCGTATAAAACAAATGATAAACTGATATTTTATAAAGATTTAGGAACAGAATACAATAAAATTCACGTTAGTAATGCGGAAGACGTAGTTGTACATCAAGCAAGATCATTAGAGGTGTTTATGGCACCTCAGATGACTGGATTAGTATATATTGACACGGAACCTTGTATGCGAGAGGGAAAAGAATACATGATATTGCCAGGATTGTATTCATTTAGTGACGGCAAGGGCTTAGTGATGGTCATAAGCTTGAACACTGAACCTTTTACGTTACGTAAGGGTATTTTATTGGCTCGTGGTATTTTAGTAGCAAACACACCACAAATGGTCTTTGAAGACTCGCATCCCAATTCGGTGAGTGTCAATTTAGTAGCGGTTGATAACGCTGAAACTTTTAATTGCATTACTCCCGAACAAATTAACATGGACAGTAGTCTCTCTCCAGAAATAAAGACTCAACTATGTGATACATTAAATGCACATCGTGATTCTTTTGCATTCACCTTAAAAGAACTGGGCAAAACTGAATGTACCGAAATGCATATTGAGTTAAAAGATCACGTCCCAGTTACATATCGACTATACAGACTCTCACTGTCAGAACGTGAAAAAGTTAATAATATAATAAATAACTTGTTGGAAAATAGGATTATCCAAGAATCCACATCAGAGTACGCTAGTCCGATAATCTTAGTGGCAAAGAAAAATGGAGATGCAAGGTTATGTGTGGATTATAGAGCACTCAACAGAAAGACTGTGAAAGAAAAATTTCCGATGCCGCTCATCGACGACCAAATAGACAGTCTTTCTGGGCAGGTGTTCTTCACTTCACTTGACCTTACATCTGGTTACCACCAAGTACCAGTAGCTGATGATTCAAAACATCTGACGGCGTTTGTGACCCCGGATGGGCACTATGAATATAACCGTATGCCATTCGGGCTCACAAACGCACCAGCAATATTTCAAAGACTTATCCTAAAGTTACTTAAACAACGCCGTATTCCGGGCGTTCAGGCTTATATGGACGATATAATAATACCCTCCAAGACAATACCAGAAGGTATGGAGAAACTGCAAGCAGTACTTGGTCTTTTAAAGGAGGCCAATCTTACTTTAAACCTGGCCAAGTGCAATTTCTTTCAAAGGAAAATACAGTACTTAGGTTTTGAGATTTCTTCAGAAGGGGTAAGGCCAGGTCAAGAAAAGACGAAAGCCGTTGCTAACTTCAAGAGACCGACCAATGTCCATGAAGTGCGACAATTTATCGGATAATCAAGCTTCTTTCGTCGCTTCGTGCAGGGATTTGCGACAATCGCAAGACCTATGACCTCTCTCACCAAAGCTAACACCAAATGGGTTTGGGGAGAAGAACAAGAACAGGCTTTCACTAAGCTCAAAGAAATGTTGACAACGCGCCCAGTGCTAGCTATATATAACCCAGAATTTGAGACGGAATTGCATACTGATGCAAGTGCCAATGGGCTGGGAGGTATACTGTTACAACGACAGAACAAGGACACGCCGCTGCAACCGGTCGCATATTTTAGCAGACAGACGACAGCCGAGGAACAACGTTTTCATTCTTACGAACTGGAAACTCTGGCTGTCGTCGCGTCGTTAAATCGGTTTCGGGTTTATCTTCTTGGTATAGAGTTTAAAATTGTGACAGATTGCAATGCGTTGCGTACTACTTTAACCAAGAGGGACCTTATACCCAGAATAGCACGTTGGTGGCTCCTTGTTCAGGAATTTTCATTCACGGTTGAATACAAACCAGGAGCTCAAATGGCGCACGCCGACGCGCTCAGTCGGAACTCTGTTCCCGAAGAAGATAACTCTGTTATTTCAGTTATGCAAATTAGTGAAGTGCATTGGTTACAGTCAGTACAAATGAGTGATCCTAGATTGTGTCACGTGAAAGCGGTTTTGGACACCAAGAGTCAAGAAGCAAAAAACATTCGTGATAACTACGAGCTTAAAGAAGGAAAGATATATAGAAAGGTTAATGGTGAATTGCGTTGGGCTGTACCAAAAGACGCTAGATGGAAAATCATGCAACAATGCCATGATGAAGCCGGACATTTTTCATATGAAAAGACATTGGAAAAGGTGAAGCGGGACTACTGGTTTCCTCGGTTGGCACAATTTATAAAAAAATACGTACGCGCTTGTATACCATGTGCCCATGCTAAGCAACCGGGAGGTAAAAAGCAAGGTTTCTTGCATCTTTCTCTTCTTAAGGTTATACCGTTCAATTTTAGCTTCACTGACAGCTCTCTGCCATGATGAGGATGATAGAGAGTGGGACATTAAACTTGGGCAAGTACAATGGAGCCTTAATAATACAATTAATCAAGGCACTGGAAAATGTCCATCAGAAATTATATTTGGAAAACCGACAGTTAACACTACCGAGGGTCAATTGCATGAAATTAACCGTTCTGAAGAAATTTCAGCAGAAGCTGTACAAAAGATTCGTGAAGAAGTTTGCACAAATATACAAGATCGACAAGAGAAAATGAAAACTAGGTACGATCAAAAGAAAACCAAAGCTAAAACTTACCAGGAGGGTGACCTTGTTATGGTCCAAAAGAGTGCTAAGACTCCGGGTGAATCCCAAAAGTTAGTTCGAGCGTTTAGTGGTCCCTATAGAATTACTGCGGTATTAAGTCATGACAGATACGAGATAAGTAGTGTAGAAGGTTACTCGAAAAAGAAATATTCAAATGTTTTTTCGGTCGATAAAATAAAACCCTGGGTGAGATTTGTCGAAACCGAGTCGGAGAGTGATTATGGTGAAAGCGATTGAGTCATAAATTTTAATTTATTATATCCTATTTATTTATTTCTATTAATATGAGAAAACTTTATGATCCACTATCCCTATTTGTTCCCATCCTCTGATAAACTGAGAGTTCTACGGCCGGCTGCGCAGTGTAACCGGCCGGGTGTTAGAGGTGCCTTCTCGGAGTCACCGAGGAGAGCGAGTGAATGCGTTGGCAGAGATAATTCATATTATTCTACATTGGGTTGAGGCCGTAGCTCCTTGTGTGGGCAAGCGGTGCCCATATACCTACTAGGTTGAGGCCGTAGCTCCTTGTGTGGGCAAGCGGTGCCTAGTCTATTCAGCCTACATTGTGATCGTAGCTCCTTGTGTGGGCAAGTGGTGAAGTAGCTGACCAAATAAAGCTTCTTGTGAGGGCTAATCAGAATATCTTCCAACCGCTACATGACTTGATACTGAGGTTCCTGCTGTATACCAAGTGATGTCGAATGTTTGGTCGCCGACGTAAATGAAGTGACTCGAGAAATTAATTGTATTTAACAAATGATGATTACAAGTGTTGTGCAGTGTACCTACGTTAAATTATAAGACAAAAGTAATAAGCACGGTGTTATTGTATATTTAAATTAATTTTGTATCACAAATTATGATATTTTCGTTTGTTATTTTATTTTACATTTGTTAATATTTTTCTTGTTTCTTCAAGACGAATGAGGTCATTCAGTTAAGTAGGATGGCCGAACATATAAAAAATAGGTACTTACTTAGGCTGTGTGTTGCAAATTTGATTTATAGAATATTAGATTTATATACATATTAATAGTATGATAAAAAAAAAAACCTTGTAAAATGGAGTGATTACATAATTCTGTAATTTCCATATATATATTATATCCACTTTCAGATATATTGATTGTAATAATAAATAAGAAATTTGTATAATGACACAAAACAATTTACATTTTTACACTAGGCTAAAATTCTTAAAATGTACTAGTTAATATAAAGTGAGGCAATATTGTGTCTGGGACAGACACATTATCAGGATGGCCGACTGTTAAGATTTATTAAATTATATTTGTATTTTATTAGAATTATGTACTTGATTTGAATAATCTATGAACGATTACTAAAATGACAACACAAAAGTTTGACGTTGACACTGACACGTCGGTCATACCTGGCACCTCACTCACTTTTCTGCGACTCATCAAGGCGATAACACGGTGTAAATACTGGTTCGAAATAAACGGCTGTTTGTAAGTACTATTCGGTGTTTTACTTCTGAACTTACTTATTACTACCTTTTATCCCGTAAAGCGGACGAAATCGCGAACAACAGATTTACCTATTATAAATAATATATTAAAAAAAAACATTTCCAAAAAAAATAATGACGATCATAAGTTCAATATCGAAATATTTACTATAGAAGAACACTAAAAACAAGTAATGAAATACAAAAACTCCTAGAAACCACAATTTAAATTCATACCGCTTACCAAGAAAATATATAAAACATGTCATAAGAAGATATATAACTGATATAATGCGTATAATATTATTCCTTGAAATAACATACAAGTCACGAAACACTCACTTTTTCAATCAAGGGTCAGCAATCGATCAGTACCGACTAAACAGTGACTTTGTTGGAACGCATATTGAGGTACAATCTTCCCTAAACAATCGGGATAAGTCAGCAGAATAGAACCCTCGTAAAAAACATATTGAAATTCCTTAGGCCAATGGAAGCGAAGGAAAGTCGCCATTTTCCAAATTGGACGCTAACGATTGCAAATTAGATGCCCGACGCCGAAGATGTATTTTGAAGCTATACGAGTATATCGGAAAAGTTTTGGTGTATATTGAGGGCCTGTGACAGAAAATCACAAGAAAGAATTTAAATATTCATTGTTGGGGATAGAACAAGTTGTACCTACCTACTAATATTTACATAATCTGTACTAATATTATAAATAGGAAAGATTTTGTATTTTTGTATGTTTGTTACGAAGAAACTCAAAAACAACTGGACTGATTTTAAAAATTATTTCACCAATGGAAAGCTGAAAGATCCCTGAGTAGCGCTGTATTTTATTCCCGTATTCCCACGGGAACGGGAACTACGCGGGTGAAACCGTACAGAACCGCTAGTACTTACTAAAATTGTAACTGGCCGATGTCTGTACATAGAAAACTTAATGTAAGGGGTTTCTATTACATAATTAGAACCCAGAACAATTATATTTAGATTTCTTTCACTCTTCGGGCTGTCTGTCTGTATGTTTGTACGCGCATCACGCAAAAACTATTGCACAAAATTGTTATGTATTGCTGCACAGCTGCCAGTGTAACTTAAAAATCTGGTACTTACCTACGAGTATTTCCATAAGTTTAGTTATATTGTCGACAAAACCGGTAAGTTACAGTCGATTCTTGTGAAACATTATAAATCACAATTATTGAATTCAGTATTAAACTTGTGTCTTAGGTCATAAATGTTTAAGTAAATAACTTTTAAGCTTCAAAAACCTAAAACTGAGAGGGCGTTTAATAAATGTCATTTTTAGACAAGCCGTGTTAACGAAAACAACTTTTATTTCTATTATACTCGAATTCAATTTCACTAGGCATTCATAAAGTAGCCGATGTCACCAGTCATGCAAACATGTCAACGGGAGAGGCTATTATAAAAATGGCTGGATTTTTATTACTTATTCTGGATATTTCACTTGGCCGGGGCAAATGATTTATGAGGGTTTTTCTTCATACACATTACAGACCTTCTCTCTTTTATTTATTCAGCATTTCAATGTCATGATGATAAATATAAGCTGAAAATTTTGATAATGTTACTTTTGGGCTCTCGGTAAATTATTTTAGTGTTATATTGGAGTGCTTTATTACCTAATTTTTAGTTGTTAGCTGATTGGATAAAGCTCCTTTAATTTTTAAGGATTTTATACGTTCAAGCATATGGCGTATAGCCGCTTCAATCAAGTCCTGTTCTTTGGAAATTCGAGATCTCGGAAGTTATAACGATCATAGACATCTAATTTAATTTTGTAGATTTTGTATGAAAAATACGTATACCTACTGTATAATAATAATATACCCTCACGCTTTATCCTCGAGCAGGTGGCAGTGGCTGGATATACCCACTTATCACAACAGCATTTTTTGGACCAATATATAGTGACAAGTGATATTACTCATGCCCCAGGACCAAGTCTGGAGTCTATGGATGTTTGCCTTTAGAAGTGGAGCTACGGATAAATTTACGTGATACATATTATATTTTTTTAAATAACCTTCGGTGATGAAATTGATGATGGAAAATTGACACGACTACTCTCGATTATCTAGCTCCATCTGCTGCAATGATAGCCTTCACTGACTAAATTGACTTTACTTACAGAGTTCCAGTAGCCGAACATGTAATTGACATTTAATTAGTCCATTAAGATTGCGAAGCTCCGCCCCCCCGGGACGCGTGTAATAATGTGGAAATTATTCAATTAACTCGTCACATATGCCGGTTGTCAAGTCAATACAGGGTTGGGACTATATTGGCGTATTTTAATTTACTGTAGAGTTTTAGCAGGTAGCCCTAGAGAGATATTGCGTATAATAAAAATAAGCAGCAGTGATAGCCGGTTAAAGAACCTGCTTCACATGATAATAATCAGTGAGGTTCGGGTTCGAATCCTTACATGTACCAATGAGTTTTTCAAAAACTCACGTACATATTTATCACTAGCTCCTACGAAGGAGAACATCGTGAGGAAACCAGCAGTCCCAGAATTAATTCTGACATGTGTAAAAGTCCCGGTTCGGCGATGGGCTCACCTCCTATCACGTTTAAGGGTCCAAAGAATATCTGGTGAAAAGTGGGTATGTATATACGGAAATTGAATGGAAAGTGGATCTCTTGTGAATATTTAAAACCTTTGATTTTCGGTGATTTAAACACATCTCTGATATTCGTCTGAAAAATAAGAAAAATTATAAAGCCACAAGAAATACCTTTGAAAAGATAGGGAGTACTCGGTCAACTTCACTTCACAGCGGTGTTTCATGTTTTAATTGTAATCTAGATGGTGAGCAGGAAATTGACTAGATTTTATTAATATAAAATATAATTATCTTAACTTTACCAAATACCTACATCAAAGAGGTTGGAAGAAAATCATTAGAGAAAAATTTTCTTTAAACGTCTTTGACCTACATGAACAAAAACGGTTCTAAGTCGCTTCCAAAAGCGCCCAATGTTGAATACTATTTTATCGCAGGCAAACTCTGTCTGTATTATTTTCAAAGGAGCAGACAGGTACTGAAGGAGAAAATTGACCAGACAAACGCTTTTGAACTACTTTTGTGAAATGGAACCTGCAATTACACAATGATAACTCACTAAGTCTAGTCGCTCCATCTCCACTGCGCTCCATACATTATTTGAAGGAACAATGAGTTTGAGCACAAACCGATCTCCTTTGTTGTCTTTCGTATTTGGAATAGCACCAAAGAAAGGCAATTAAATGGTACAGTCTACCACAATGTTTCTGCTAACAAATTTATAATTTTAAACAGACATAAGATCGAACTTTGAGGCGCGTTGTAATATCCACCACGCCCTCCATTGTAGGTCTTCCAGAAATTGAAATCAGATTCCTTGGTTAAATGAACATTGCTCTTATAGAAAGCTGATATTTAATTAGGCAGGAAATTAAATCCCTGTGTTTGATTTCAGGTATAATGAAGTGAACTTACAGGAAAAGGTATTTATTTCAAATTAGCAACCGTTGGAGATGTAGAAATGATTCCGCTTTTGCTCATTAATTGAAGGAAATGAATGAAAAATAGGTAAGTAAAAATTTTTGTGTTCTGTATTTTTTTTGTCATCCACGTTAAGTGTCTTAATTATGTATTGCGGTCATAGAAAATTATTGTGATGAAAAACAATAGAATTATGTTGTTTCAGAAATCCCGTGGATCGGAGCGTTAATTGTATTTGTAAACTGATAAGATAATGACAAAGTTGACACTAACATTATCAATGTTGTGTAATAGTTTAGATTTGAAATTCAGTATATCCATTCCAAAAGTAAAATTAAGACGACTAAAGCCTAACACTTTTTGCGTAGTGAGCGGCAGCAGAGACCTTCATGCGATCAAAAGCATAATTGGTTTTATAATGGCGACGGAGCGTCGCATATTCGTATTTTCTCCTATCCATTTTAATCTTAAGAACATGCTCAATTTACATACCTACACTAAAAAGTAAAAAAAAGTGTATTTTGTTCCATACTTTGATAAATTGTGGGACATAAATTCACACACTGTTGTCCCAAATAAGGCAGAATTTTTACTATAGGTAACATAAAAGCAAAAAGGAAGATACGGTACTAACTTCTCGCGAGTACATTATTAATTTCCAAACTTCTCATTGACACTTAATTACTAGATAGTATGGAAAGAACGCCACATCAGATTTGAATCTAAATCAAATTTTATAGGTATACTAGCGACCCGGCTTCACACGGATGCAAAACTGATACTAAAACCTTCCTCTTGAATCACTCTATCTACTAAAAAAAAACGCATCAAAATCCGTTGCGTAGTTTTAAAGATTTAAGCATATATAGGGATATAGGGACAGAGAAAGTGACTTTGTTTTATACTATGTAGTGATAGTGATGAAGTGTTTAGTTTTAGTTAAACATGTTTTTAAAATATCCTATTAAAAAGGATCACAAAGAAATATATAAACTAAACATCAACTATTTTAAACTACTCCAATGAAAAAGTGAATTCGGCTTAATGGCAGAAGCTTCAATAATAAGTGGTTCATTATTATGCAGATTGGCGGTATTAGTCAGAATTCAATTTCTGGAAATTATAACTTAATGCCGTATAACGTTTCCCGTTTCTTGTCGATAATTACACGGTACGGCGTATCTTTATGATTATTATAGGAGGCACGTGAGGTGAAAAGCTCCAGGTTCGAGTTGAGTGCTTCGTTAGCAGTAGGTAAGTTTGCAATTATATTCCGAGCACGATTACATCTAGTAGGTATGCTTTTAGGGAATGTGACGCAATACCTGAAAGGGTATTTTAGCTCTCCATTTTGGCTAAACTTAAGCCTTGAAGCTAAAACAGAAAATACTTCGCCAGATTTTCGAAGGACTCTTTGACCGTTATAACTACGTGTTTAGGAGTAATCTCATATGGCAAAACATGTTAGGATTTGAGCTCCATTTGTGAGCTTTAGTACCTAAAATACGTGTCAGTTTAGCGTCGTCAATGTTATTATAATAATACTTACGAGTACGCCTAACTTTTGACCATTCATGAGAGATGGATTTTTATATTCCTACATAACTTAAAAAAATGGGTTTAGTTACATGTTTATATTAAAAAATAATTTCACTGCCATTTCTAGTGTTCGTTTTACAAAGAAAAATACTTTGTACCTACCTCCTAGGTCCATACTATGACTAGAAACCACATCCGATCTTTCTATTACTCGTATTAGCATTTCATGGTGCTCATATTGATTTTTGCAATGTACCTATATCTTCATTAAAATCCTTTAATCTGAGACTGCAACAAAAATATGATCACAGTATTTTTAATGGGTAGTCGTAAAGTAAAGTGTCTCACTTACACAATTTTATAAAAGTCTATAAAATGAATTTAAATTTCAACTTTATATTTTTTTTATAAAAACGTCAATGTTCTTCATAAAACCTGAATCATCATCAAAATAAGAAAGCAAAGAGGCCGTCTCTGTGTGTCCTCTAATTAAATGGATCCTTTGTAAGGCAAGGGTCCGCCTCAATGAACCCGGTGTTCTTCAGGCAGCCGCGGGCTCAAAGTATTCAGATTAAGATAGAAACACTCAAACGTAGCCGTAGGCGATGGCATAAAACATTCTGAAGACTTCCTTTTCAATATCGAGACATTCAATGCATTTTGTTTGCAAATTCTTGATTTATCATCGTTTAATAAGGATTTACTTATTTTATTTTAACATGAAGTATTTTTCATGGATGTGGCATTGATTGAAAAAAAATTATTAATAAAAATCGATTTTTCTATTTTTCATAATAATCGTTTTTTTAAATCGATTTATTTATTAAAAATAATCGATTATAGGAAAAAAAAATACCAATTAATATGAAAATAATATTTTTTTACATTATTTAGCATTTCAATTAAACTTTGTTATTGAACTTACTTCAAATTTCTTTATTCGTCGCACAGATGGTGCTGTTTTCAAAAATTGATTAAAATGTGTAAACATATAATCGATTAATTAAAATCGATTATTTTAAATTTATTTAACCCATTATTAAATTCGATTATTAAAAAAGAAACAATTAGGTATTCTAAAATTAGATTCTTTTTTCTCATCCCTAGTATTTTCCAGCTACAATAACCGTGTTCCTACTAGATAGCTTTACAACGGAAGAAATATTCGAAGCATACTATCAAAGTAATAAAATGCAATAGATTCAGCCCTGTTAACAAAATCTCTGCTCAATTCCTACGCAGCCTGAGGCATGCAAAACAAGCTCTTGTTTTAGCAAGGAAATTGATAAGAATACTATTCTGCAGAAATTCATAACTACGGATGGTATTCATGAGTTGTGCTGCAATATTGCTGTGTTATGCATTTGCATTTTGGCTGCAAATGCTGGCGGCTGTTAAGATTGTGAATTTTTGAGACAAACTTTAAAAGCTTTTTAAATCATACTAGCTCTGCTTTCTTTTAATATTTGCGTATTTCATATTTTATGTTAATCATTCGGCGCCAGTTTTCGTTGCGTTCACACTTAGGTACTGGAAGTCGTTTAGCCATGTCTTTACCCTTAGGTGACTTGAAAAATTCTGCCAGTTATATGACCTCTAGCCTAACACTGGGTTCGATTCTGCATTACAGCGCCTAAACTTATTTTAGTTTAGTCCTGTCATTTACTTTCTCATAGAGAAGAAAAGAGACGAGTGATATTTAGTTCTGTAAAATTAAAATTAATCCTGTCAACTAAGGCATTTCATAAGGTTTTTAGTGGATAAGTAAATAAGTCTCGACTAAAATACAGCCTCTGACAGGACTAAATTCGGTAGCTTATCTTCTATCCCTTTTCTTTTTTTGAGGTAAAATAAAGACTGCAAGAAACTAAAATAAGTTTAGTCGCTAAACGGGAAAATATTTTTACTAAGCTCACTATACTTACGTACATATTTATCACTAGCTCGACGGTGAAGGAAAACATCGTGAGGAAACCCGCAGGTCTCAGAATTAATTCTGAGACATGTGTAAATAGACCCGGTCCGGCGATGAGCTCACCACCTATCACGTTTATGGGTCCAATGTATCTCGTGAAATGTGGGTATATCCAGTAATGGAATACCTATGACTACCCCTTCGGGAATGAAAGGCGTGAGATTTTTCTTTTATTATTTTATTTATTACTAAAACTGTAACTCATGAGTTTTTCGTTACTTCTTCACGTGATACACCTAGGTGAACTGACGAGGTGTACCACGACCAACACCTCTACAAAACGCTACACCTCCAAAAGAGAAAATATTTGTACAAAGCTCACTATATTATGCACAAGGTCAACTACGTGCAAAGAAAATCATTGTGCGTGTTTCAATCTAAAAACTTAAACCATAAGATCTTGAGTCAATTCATCATACATAGTCCGATGACTAGGCAGAGAAAGTTGCAAATTACTATCGACGTTTTTTTATCAAATTATACGAGATTTTTTTTACTTTTCGCAAAGCAAAAATATACTTACTCGTACTTATTGTTAATAAACAAACCGAATCCTAGGCTTACCCAAATCAAAATAAAGTTGTTTACGACAGTACGCAATGTAAATAACAATAAATCTAAATATATATTCCTTAAAGCGTAGCCACTTAATTGAGCTTGTCTACATAATACAAAGTACGTACTTATTATGAGACGAGGGGTATTGAAGCTGTCTGGGATGAAACGGAGTCATCCCCTTATTGCTGTTGAATAAGAAAATTAGGATCACAATACATTATTAGGGTTTCCGAAATGCTTACTGTAATTTTTTAAATTCAGTTATGTAATAATTGGAGCAAAAAGAAAAAAGCTCAGCTCCTACATAATTAGAAGAGTTTAAAAATATTTCGAGAACAGATTTTAATTTAGAGTCGCGTTCAATGCTTTTTCTACTTTCAATTAGGTATAGTAAAGTCATAATCGCTGTCTTTATCACTGTCTAGTAGTATATTTTCAGTAAATCTGAAAAACTTGCTTCTGTCTGAATCTGAAAAATCTGCTAACTCGAAAATGTTCTGGAAAATGTTGAATTATGGATAAAAGTGATTTCTTTTAACAACGATAAACCAATAAATGAAACATTGAAGTCGAAGGCTTTTTCAAGGACTTCTAAAATATATATTTATATGAGTATAGCGCAAGTCATAGGTGCAATACATTACCCTAAATAAATGCCTTTCATAATTAATTTAATTTAATTGTAGATATAAAAAAGTAATTACTTAACAAAACCGGGAAATTGCAAGCCAGCAGTTTATCTCCATTTCATTTAAACACATTTCAGAAATCCAGTTACGACCGGTCTTATCCGGAATCGGCCGTACGTCTCGCATTGCCGCGCTCGGAACACAAATGTGACCGTATTAGCAAACCGGATTGTTCCGGCTTGAACCGGAGCCTTTAGGGAGGATATTCAATAGGAACCTAATTTTCCAGCCCCTGCCTTACGTACAATGACAGCTGACAATGGTTTACGAGTTCAATGTTTGAGATTGTGTCCTAGACTCAAGCTTGATGATGGCTCACGGTTAATTGGTTTGAGTTTCATTTGTGAGGTTTCAGATTTCTCAAATTAGAAGTTTTTTATTATTTTAGTCTTTAAGGGGGAAATGTTAAGGAAAATACTTACAAGGCATTTCAATTGCAAACAGCTTCTCCTTCTCGGTTTTTCAAAACTAAAAAAATATTCTTCTAGTTTTTTTTTTTCAAATTATGTAGGTATGTATGTATGTCATTTATGTGAATATTTATTTCTGACTAGCGGTTCTGCGCGCTTCACCTGCGTCAGTCCCGTTCCCGTTTGATTTCGGGAAAGAAATAGCCTGTTAGGTACTCAAGGATCTTCTAGCTTTCCATTAGTGAAAAAAAATTTAAAATCGGTCCAGTAGTTTTTCAGCTCATTCGAAACAACCATACAAATCTTTCCTAAAATCAAGAGAACAAAGATGTAAAAAGATCAGCTAGAAGAACAAAATTACTGAAGTAAAAATTCCACATTATGAGAAAAAATCTTGTAGATAATATATACGAGTATATATATACTCCAGATAATATCCACTATTCATCAAAAATAAGAAATATCTCGTTCTAATATACACACCTCTATCAACAGCTGGTACTAAAAAAATGTCACGTACGTGTCTAGTAATATTTTACACCAGCTGTGCTTGACGCAAATTCTGTTTTTCCCCTTGCAACACATTGCGTATACCTATAGATGAAAATATGATGGCAGCAAGCGAAAGCAGTTTTTAACGCTATTATATTACAGATTAACTAGATATGTAATATACCGGAAAAAGCTGCTCCTAAACTATTTTTTTTTTAAGACAAACATGATTAAGTTAAACCAATTAGGTACCTACATTTTATTAACAGTAAAACCCAAATTTACTATGGAAAATTTACTGATAACTAACCTATGACCTCATTATTTATGGTATTCAATTGTTGAAATGTTTTACTGTTTTAAAATTCGTTATAATTGTAAAATTAAAAGTGAACAATATTATTACAGGGTGTTTAAAATAAGCTTTTTACTGAATGACATTCTATTTAACTTCCATACAGCTAACGACCCTAATACTAGATCACGTCCAAGTTGTGGGATCAAAAGAGTCCTAATATCGAAGTGACATTTAAAAAAATATTCATTGACATCTACCCAGTCAAAAAGGGTAACAAAAGAGAGAATTTTGATGCGAAACAGGCATTCAGTTCACATGTCCGGTAGACGGATATGTCAACAGTACGTGATGGCGACTGCAATCACTCGGCCTTTCGGACGTTGTTTTGTTTATACTCGGCAAAATGCATTTTCATCGAGTAACGCACTCTCCCGATTGGTAAACTTGCTACGTCACTATTGAAATCAGCAGCTTTTAAAACTATTTTGTATGAAGTTTTGAAAGGTTTCGCGTTTTAAAATGAAAACAGACCAGCGCTGCATATCAGATAGTAATTTACTAATTTGTTAGAAATTTGCATTTATTCCATATGTGTGAGAAAAGACCCTTAGCAGGGAGCTGTTACGACGTGATGATGATGATGAATTTACATAATAATTCGTATATTTTACAATTGAAACACAACGCTTACTAGTCAAGTATCGGGTAATCAAGGACACTAGATGTGTCGTGCATTCCGTTACTTGAAGGGATCGCAAAACATTGGCTAAAGTTGGAAACAATCTAAAATCTTTTTAAGACACTTAAATACAAAAGAGCTAGTTTATAGAAGTCGCAAGTAGAAGCGAGTGTACACTTATATTATAAAGAGAAAATACTAGTAACTAACTAGTAATAAACATAAAAAAATCCAATAACAAAAATACAAAACTTTCCATTTTATAATATTAGTATAGATGATAAACCGACTGACTGATGATGTATCAATGCACAGCCTAAACCGCTGTGTTTAGAGAATTAAAATTTTGCACATAGATAGCTTAGACAGTGTAGGCATGCACTAAGAAAGGATTTTGCAAAATTCATCCCCTAAGGGGTGAAATAAACGTGCGCGAACGAAGCCGCGGGTAAAAGCTACCCTGTATATTGATACAGGAATATTTTTTGTAAACATTATTTTGATAGTGATTCAAGATTAGCATAAGGGGTCGCCACAAAGACCGGTCAGTAAATATCAGTCCTTATGATTGATTGACTACCATGATAAGGCACAGTCTAGTCTTTTGTATTTTTAAGAGAGCACAATGAAGTTGTGTGTACTATTTTTTTCTTCTTAATTTAAAACCGTAGCCCAATAGTGCATTATTCAAAATGAGTTCAAGGAATTCAAAAAACCTTGTTTGTCCAAAAGCTTAATTGATATAAGGTTTATATTTATAGGTTTATATTAGAGTCCAAGCAAAAGACAGCGTATATGGAACTAAATTATAATTGATTTGAAAAGAAACTCTATTCAATTAGGTTCACACTTGGACCGATTCCGATTCCAGCCGATAGATCGTAAATTGACTCTCGAAAGGACAAGCTGAAAGCTGGGTTTAATAAAATGAATAAGGATCCGATTAGAATCAATTTTCTTTTGAATTTAATTTCTTACTTTTTAAACGTGGGTATTTCACGTAGGAACTAGTAATCTTATTCTTATATAGCAGCATTAATTTGCGTACTAATATGACTGTATAACTAACTGACTGTACAAAACTATCTAACAAACCATTAATCAGCTTCATTATTTACAGAATGTATACAGGTTAAAATCGGAAAATTTTCATTCATCACGAAAAATACTTCCAACGAATTTCGAGCAAACATGTGAACAATCGTGAAGTTACTCGCACTTATTGTTCATTCTGGATCTCGTGTGTGAAAGCCAGCAGAATGAAATCACGAGAGCCACTGAAATTGGATTAAGCGGCCATTGTTGCAAAACGATAAATTTTCTATTCTAGCCGACTAAGCCCCGACAACGCAATGTTTTACACCGGCACTGCAGGGTTAACTGCTCGCGTATTGTTTCCACAGTGCTTCTTATTTTTACATTTACATTCGCTGAAAAGGTTTACGTTCGAGATTTAATGCTTTTAGGTCCTCCGTTGTGAAGTGTGTACTCGATCCGGAATCTTTTCTCTGAAAAATACATTGGGGATCGAATAGGTATCACGATAATAGAAGTATGTTCTCAATGAAAAGTTTTCGGTGACATCTATTGAGTATTCAATGGTGTTAATAGATGGCGGTTCGGAACTAGACCAACAAACAACATAAATCTGACAAAAAAGTTTTAATTTGTCGTGCCTATTTTGACATACCATTGAATATTTTATTGTTGTACAAAATCTATTTATGATTTGCGGATATTACAATAGGTAGGTAAGTATTATGTTGTCATTATCGCGATTAAAGAAACCTATAGCCCAGTGTCTGAACTGCAAACCACTAGGAGTACATAAATATAGTGCAAGTGGTTGTACATATACAGTATAGTGTAGGAGAAAACATACCAAACCTCAAATTAGATCGCACTCAATAAACATGGCAGTATTTGACTACCTATATAAGCAAAGACTGTGCATTCATTCGAAAGAGAAAAACAACTAGACAGTTATAAATACTGCTATGACGTTACCATCTATAAAGGAAGCGAGAACTAGTTTTTCTTTTTTTAAAACCCCTCAGAGCAAATAACAAATCACTAAATAAAAACCACATCAAAGCATGCACTGTAATGAATTAAAAACAGCACATCTGGAATTAAATAGTGTCCTAAAGTCACATCGCGAATCGTCCCCTATGTTGACGGCTACGTTATTTTGACCTCTGATATTCGAAACTAGTGAGTAGTTTGTACCATCCAGAGATATAAAACAGATCTTTTTATATTGGTGCCATTGTGGCGTGTTGTGAATAAACCATGAGTTGTTTTCAATTTAGCGTAAAAGCGTTTCATCATAAAAGCTGGACTGGACCGTAATTAACATTTATGTGTGACAAATGTACCTAGGTATATTGCAATGAATTTTATTGTTGAGTCAATCTCATTCATAAAACATACTTCGATTAAAACCAGAATTAAAATACCTACAGTACCTATGAAATGAACTCTTTGTATAAAGCTCCAAATGAAATTGTATCTTTCATAACATAAGTATTTTCAATGTAAGAGGTATTCTAGTTTGCTTTTCAAATAAATCTTCCATTTAAGTAGTCCAAACGAATGAAATTATATATTTGCTAGCGGTTCTGCGCGGTTTCACTTGCTTATTTCTCGTTCCCGTGGGAATGCGGGAATAAATATAACCTATGTTACTCAGAGATCTTCTAGCTTTCCATTGGTGAAAGAGTTTTTTAAATCGGTAAAGCAGTTTTTGAGTTTATTCGTAACAAACATACAAATCTTTCCTCCTTAATTTTTTAAGCAAACACGCATTTCGCCCAACATTGGTACTGTAGCATAATATGTGTTTTGTGTAGCCACAGTTTAACAATGTGTAGCAGCACTTCAATCCAGTGATGGGCTCACCATCCGTCACGTTTGAAGGTCCAAAAGATATTGTAGCTAGTGTAGTGTAGTAAGCTGGGTAGTTCCTTTTTCGACCTCTTCGGGGATAGGTACAGTTTGAGAATTTTTATTAAACTTTAAGAAAACAACCGATAACTCTAACGACAAATAGCAAATACAGCAACGCTGACTGAATCTTTGGTGGCCGTGGTCTGGCTAGCTTTTTGTGCGAACTACTTACAGCGCTGTATTTTGTGAAGTCTGGCAAGTAGTGGTACCCAAGCTGAGGTATAAGCGTCGAGGATTCTTGTTTACCCGTTTTAATGCTTGTTGCAAAACATTACGCGTCGCATAATGCCGAGATTGCCTTGTGACAGTGTATTGTGTTCTTGTTGATCACAATACACTGCATTGGCTCTTGTTTTTATAAACCTACGTTTATAAGCTTAGCTATAGTTTCTTGTATGGTTAATATTATAGAAGCAAAGCAAAGTGGTACATATAGAAATGTCAATAAAAATGATGTCCAAGAAAAAAAAAGTGGTATATTTATCTATCCAAAAAACCAAAATTAAATAAATATCATCTTGCACTAAACAAAATGGTCAGCCGATAGATACTATTTGCATAAGAACTTTTTTTGAGAATCAAGATTTCTTTTTGAAAGTTGTTAATTTAAAAATCAAGACTACTAAGGTCCAAAGTTTATCAAAACAAAACCGTTAAAACAAAAGTCAGGTGCCTTAAACCACGCCACGGCTCGTCACCATAATAATTGTCAACAATAATGGTTTAAAGCAGTATTACGAGTATAATGTGATATACCTAAATAATTATAATAAGTTGACACATCTAATGAATGTGAAGTGATATGATTTTGGGCACCTGCCGGACTAATACGAGCGCCGTGACAAATTTTTCTTTACTGTTATAATATAAGAGTCGACAGAATTTTGTCACTACTGATTATTGTTTAACGATTGTTTAATATTTATGAACATCAACCTCAAACAATCATGTATTTCTTTATTCAATTTATGTACCAAGTTTGTAGAAATCTTAACATTTATAGTTTATTTATACAAACTCGTAAAGTCAATATTTTAAAACTTCGACCGTTAATATTTGAAAGTTGGGTTGTAATGCTTCCCACATCCGCCGGGTTTCAGTTTCGGAAGTTGGCGACTTACAGCGGCGCGGAACTGGCGGAACTGGTGGAACTCGGTAACTTCTTGATCTCCCTGCAAAACGGCTCGCTGAGGAATATTGTCACAGTTCCTAAATTTGGTTGTCTTTTAGTAATAAAACGTTTTAGAATATACGGGTACTTACTAGTCGATTTTAATACTTCAATATAGTGATCTTTAGCGGAATGATGTTCAAAATATTTGTGCGTTTCAGCAGTTGAATTTTTTGGAATATTTGTTCCTGCGTAGTTCCCGTTCCCGTGAGAATAAGGGGATAAAATATAGCCTATGTGTTATTCTGATGTATAAGCTATATAACTGTAAAGTTTCATAAAAATCCGTTCAGTAGTTTTTGCGTGAAAGAGGAACAAACATACTTCCATACATCCAGACATCCATTCAAACAAACTTTCACATATATAGTACTAGCAGCGCCCCGCGGTTTCACCCGCGTAGTTCCCGTTCCCGTAGGAATACGGGGATAAAATATAGCCTATGTGTTATTCTGATGTATAAGCTACATAACTGTAAAGTTTCATCAAAATCCGTTCAGTAGTTTTTGCGTGAAAGAGGAACAAACATCCATCCAGACATCCATACATCCATCCATACAAACTTTCGCATTTATAATATTAGTAGGATTAGTAGGATGAGTAGGATAAGTAAATTGCAAGGTTTCAAAATATACAATAGTTGGATTTTTCTATATAAAATCTTTAAAAAGATAAAATATATACTTAAAATATATTTCTCTAATTTTGTGTTCATACCGACAATATGTGGCCATGCATTTAGCTATAAATTGTACTTGAACAATATTTTACCTTTTTTGCAGGCAAAGTTAAAGTGTTTGCCAAAAGGGAAACGTAAGTCAACGATGTTGCCGATAAGCATGAAAAAGGAAATCTAATATCCTCTTTTCGATTATCTTTTCTTTACAGATCGTTTTCTAATTTATTTGTTTTTATTGTAATATGAATTTCATAACAAAACCATAGAAAGTTTATCCGTTTTGGAAAACAAGTAATATTTCTAAAACTTTTAACCAGGCTATAGTCTATGCCTATAGGCAAAATTACAATATTTTTTATTTGAGTAAGAGTGATAGCCCGCTTCTCATGATGATGATTAGTGAGGCTTGGGTTAGAATCCTGGCATGTACAAATGAGGCTTTCAAAAGAATACGTACACCTATCACTAGCTCGAAGGTGAAGGAAAACATCGTGAGGAAATCCGCACGTCCCAGAATTAATTCTGAGACATGTGTCATAGACCCGCAGACGTATTCACAGAGATGGGCTGATGTTGGTATCGAAAACTAATGTCACATATGACATTAGTTTTCGATTCCAACATCAGCCCATCTCGATAGATTCGTTTTCGATGTCGATAGATTCGTTTCCGATGTCGATAGATTCGACTCGAATCGAACGGAAACGGTATCGAGTCTCTGTGAATACGTCTGCCGGTCCGGCGATGGGCTCACCCCTATCACATTTAGGGGTCCAAAGAATACACTGGTGGTGAAACATGGGTGTTTCCAGAAATGGAATGGCAGATCCTACCCCCTCGGGGATTAAAGGCGCGAGTTTTTTTCATTTAATTATTTCTTTTAGATGAACTGTAGTCGGGTAAACGAATCGATTGATACCTCGTTCAGAATCTGATGAGCGCTACGGAGGAACATCTACGTAAATACAAACATAAATTTTATACATACATAGACTGCTAAAAACATAACCGGTAAAAATAGTGTTTAGTTTATATCATCAAGAGAATTTAGTTATTACATTACAATGGAAAATAACTAAAATAAGCGAGCAACTACCCACTAAATCTAGAGGTAATGACGGCAACACAATCCAAATGGAAGTTCAAACTAAATCGGACAGCTTGGTATCGACTGCAAACACTGCAGCGGGACTTTCAGGACATTCGGGACAGTCCCGGAACTCCGAGGTCGCAAGTTTGTCCCGATCTCCGGTTTCCGGCGCTAAACGGCAGTTTCGCCGAGTTCGCACAAGGTGAGACTTGTAGACAGTTTGTAGCTGCGATTTGTTTGCAACGGAAAATAAGTATTTTAGCTCAGTCTACAACTCTACTGCTATTTTTGCTATCTTGGAGTCTAGTATTTTTAAAATCTTTTTTTGTATTTAATGGGATTTGAACTTAAAGTGCTGTCAAATAAGTTGTGATAAATACTTAGTAAATTAAACTTCTTTATTGGTCTTGAATCATTTATTTATTTCTTTTTCAACTTGAACAACCAATGGCAAGAGAGTCGCCTCGCTACCACAGAGTCCATACGGTTACAGAGTAAATCACGATTTACCATCGTTAACAGCTGCTAGTTTCATTATTCCTTATTTAATAACAATTACTCAATTTGTATATAATTATACAATGTAAAATAGGAAAACAACCCTTGCGAATTTCTTTATTTCGTTCTTATAATCTAACAGTTCGCCCATCCTGATAAAAACGTTCACGTCCTCGTGAACTTGTAAGTATCAATTTAAAAATAACAAAAAAAAATTCCCAAAAAAAAAAAATATTTCTAAGCATTTTAGATGAACACATTACTGTAATATCTATCACAAAGGCGGTAATAACAATAATCAGTAGGTAAAATTTGTATACACTTATATAAAACAATAGACAATACTAATCTAACACGTAACATGCTTAGTGAGCTTAGCGCACGTTGCGCTTAGTGACAATAGCGCACTTTGCGTTTAGTTGCACTCAACAAATTCATTACTTCATTTAGCGCACGTTGCACTTACTAAATTTAGTGCACGTTGCACTTACTGAATGTAGTGCACGTTGCACATACTGAATGTAGTGCACGTTGCACATACTGAATGTAGTGCACGTTGCACATACTGAATGTAGTGCACGTTGCACATACTGAATGTAGTGCACGTTGCACATACTGATTGTAGTGCACTTTGCACTTACTGAATGTAGTGCACGTTGCACTTACTGAATGTAGTGCACGTTGCACTTACTAAAGGTTGTGCACGTTGCACTTACTAAATGTAACGCACGTTGCGCTCAACAAATTTTGCACGAACCCAGCATACTTTGCATTTAGCTAATATAGCGCTACAAATTAATACTCAATTTATGATCAAAATTATTTTTAATCTTGTAGGTAATTTATATAAAAAAAAAACATCAAAACATCATCAAACATCAAACAACAGCATGTCATAATCATGTTTTCCATGAAACGTAATAGGTAACTAGTTTCACTCAATCAATTCCTCAATATCACTCTCGCCATCATTATTGGAGGATTCATCACTATCTTTATTATCGTAACACATCCATTGAAAAATCTTATCTACTGCAAAACACCCTTATAGGTCACTGACCCTTTCTTAGTAAGAGGTGTATCAGTCACCTCGTATCTGTCGTTATCAAACACTTGAGTGACTCGGTATGGCCCAGACAATTTAGGCAATAACTTCTTACTTTTCCCAACAACGTGCGGTCCTCTTTCAACGCGAACTAAGTCACCTATGTTGAATTGAGGAGGTTTCTTTCTTTTCTTATCGAAAACATTTTTTTGTTTATTTTGCGTTGTAGTTATGTGTTCGTTGACTTCTGCTCTGATTTCTGCTATTTTGTTAGATTCCTCAGATTGTGTCTTATTTTCAGCTATATCCGGAATAATTTCAGACATGAGATGACCTTCATTTGTGTTAGTCAGATTAAGGCCGAACAAAATCTGTGCAGGTGACTTTCCAGTACCTTTGTTAATAGTATTGTTCAACCCCCATTGAACTTGCAGTAATTTGTCATCCCATACTCTCTCATCATTCCCGTGATTTTGAGCAGCCAAAGAATCCAGAATAGTTCTATTATACCTCTCCACTTGGCCATTGGCCCGTGGAGAGGCGACGGCATTTAGAACATGTTTGATTCCTAAACCATTAGTGAAATCTTTAAAACTAGAACTAGTGAATGAAGTCCCCCTATCACTAATAAGCCGATTTGGTAAACCAAAAATGAGCGTTTTTCAAATAGTTTGACCATCACAAAATCGGGTTGTCCCACGACTTTAACCTACTTTTTAGGATTAATACTAGCTCTTTCCACATTAAGGCCGTATGTTTTCTAATGAATTAACAATTAAACTATACGAAATTTACTTCAAAATGTGATATAAATGAATACAACTAATTATTTTTGCCATTTAAACGCTGAAATTCGGGAAAAATATCGATGTCCCATGCAGATTTTGAAAATTCAACCTCCATTATCTTGTAAAAGTTGTTTTAATGTCAGTTGTTTTTTACGTTCTATAGGTGTCTGGATACTTGAAAAATACGAATTTAAACTCTTATTTACTCTAAACAGGGCTTAAAATCGTTAAAACTCTAATTGTATGTTGTCCCAAGAAAATGAGAAAACCGGAATTTTCGGGATAGTCACGGCGATTTGGAGATGTTCCTGATAAATTATTACCAAATTGATTGACGTTCTTTAATCCTGGCAACATTATTATTCTGTATGGTATCCGCTATTGTGTGTCCAGTTTTCAGTCTACGTGATAACGGTGACGAAAGTTGTAAAAAAAAGTAGCCCCAGAAATTTTTTTCCTGTTTGTTGCGAGAATTTCGAAAGTAAGAAGCTCTTTTTATACTATTCAATCAAGAGAAAGCATGAAGTAACTAATAGATATCCATAAAATGAAATTAAAACATCTTCACAATGTATACGTTAGCGACAATTTATTATTTAAATCTCGTTGGCAGCAATTCGTCACATCCAGTCCGTCATGTGATGTACTACCGGAATAAATTTATCACGCACCGGAAGTATTAAGGTTGGATTACATGACAATTTCTAAGCAAGAAAATATATGATGGAAATTTTCTACGCAGACAGTAATTCTTAATCTATACATATAATAAAACTCTAACGGAGCCGTGCCTGTACATGAAATATTTTGAGAAATTCTTTGCGGTAGTGTAGAGGTATGAAGCTGGAATTTATATCAAATACTCAGGTCTACTGTCCCTTGGAGCTGTGAAAAAAATCTTTATAAGCACTGAAAAGTGACGTTAGTGATTCATAATTTACCTAATATTCAGCTTTACTAGTTTGTAAATGATATTTTACGCCTGTCCACAATATCTTGCAGAAGTGGTAGTGGTGTAAACCTTACTTAACATTTTCCAGATAGTCACCTCCGGTTCCAGATCGTCATTGTCCCACATTTTTAGTTCAAATAAATCTAGCTTTATTTAATAAATATGTATATTTAAATGGTATTGCTTATCTCTATTTAAACTACACAAAATACTTCAACATCTTTAAAATAAATCATAACTTGCTATACCTCAATAGTATATGAAAAGTAATACTTAAGTGGTGAAAATTCTCCAATTGTGACGATCTCGATATACTTTATATCATAAAAAGTTGTTTCGTTTCCTAAGGATGAGTAGAAGTATGTTTTAGTAGAGATTTTTATGATAATTAAACTTTTGTAAAGACTGGATAACTAATTAACTCATGGCTTTCACTCTATTTAGTATTAATTTTCGTAACGCACCGGAACATCTCACCTCGTGCCACGACAAAAAAATGTGTATTCTCTTATGGTTTTTGGTAGTATTTGGATATATTTTTGATTTTCATGATAATCAAAGTATGGTCGATCAATTGCAATCAAGAAAAGGGACAAACTTTGACATCGAAAAAAAAAGTTCGTGTTCGTCACATGGTCAAACTATTTGAAAAACGCCCAAATACCAAAATATTCTCTTAAAACTGTAATAGATGTTTTAGATTTTGTATTCTTTACAGCTCTCAAGACCACAAATTTCGAGAATGCATCTATTATAGCTAAAATATGTGTATTTTTCTTTTTGCTCATGACAAAAGGTCCCACATGGTCGATGTGGATTGTATGGAAGGGTGTAGAGACTTTTGGAATGGGATGTAGGTACCCCTGTTTCTTTCCCGCGGGTAATTTATTATGTGCACATTCCAAACATGCCAGGACATATTTTTTTATGAATCTCCGCATACGGGCAAACCAATAATGTTGTTTAATCCTGTCATAAGTTTTATCGAATCCGAAATGCCCTATTTCGTCATGGTTTTTTTGCAAAATTTGCCATCTACAGCCCTTCGGTACAACCCACCTTAAACCATCATCTGTGTTTCTGTAAACACGGTCCCTTTTCACTACGTAATTTTTACGAATTTCAACCACGTCATCATAATCTGAGTTCGACAATATGTCTTTGATTCGTCGTATTTCCGTATCATCCGATTGTACTGTAGCTAGCCAATCGTTATCGATATTCATAACGTCATAGTTTTCTATGGCATTGACGACTCCTGCATCTCCCGTTACCGGATTTCGGCTCAATGCATCTACATGCATCATGCCCTGTCCTGCCCGGTACTTAATTTCGCAATCATATTCCTGGATCAAACTCCACCATCTAGCCACTCTAGGTATCATGTCTCGTTTTAAAAATGTTGCTCTCAACGAGTTACAGTCCGTGACTACTGTGAAGTTTAATCCAAGTACATATGGCCGAAATTTGACTAGAGAGGCTATTACAGCTAGAGTCTCAAGCTCGTAGGATGAGAAGTGGGACTCTTCAGGAGACGTTTGCCTACTATAATATGCCACTGGTTTAAATAAACCATCGCTTTGCTTCTGTAACAACATACTGCCTATACCTGCTTTACTAGCATCTGTGTGGATTTGTGTTTCGCTTTTCACGTTATAAAGAGCTAAAACTGGACGAGATGTCAAAGCATTTTTCAACTTACTAAACGCATCCTCCTGTTCACTGCTCCAAATCCATTGAGCTCCTTTCTTCAATAGCTTAGTTAAGGGCCTGGCTATTTCAGCAAATCCCCTTATAAACCTTCGGAAGAAACTTGCCAAACCCAGAAACTGTCTCACGTTGTGAACGTCTTTTGGAGGAGGGAAATTGAAAACTGCATCTGTCTTTCTCAAACCAGGTTGAATGCCCTCTTTTGAAACTTCAAATCCTAAATACACAACCTTCTCTTGAAAAAAGTAGCACTTTTGGGGTTTTAGAGTCAGATTGGCTGAACGAAGTTTATTGAACACAATAACAAGTTTCTCTATACCTGATTCGAAACTTTCTGACGGTATTAATATATCATCCATGTAGGCCAATGCTGATTCGAAACGAGCGTTACCTAAGACCATATTTATCGCGCGCTGAAAAACGGCTGGTGCATTCGCTAACCCGAACGGCATTCTGTTAAATTCAAATTGTCCGTCCGGTGTAACGAAGTTTTCAGCTTAGCATCTTCTGTTAGTGGTATCTGGTAATATCCAGAGGCTAAATCCAAGGCACTGAAATACTTACTTCCAGACAAGCGATCAATTTGGTCCTCAATCCGAGGTATAGGATAATGCTGTTTAACTGTTTTTTTATTAAGAGCACGGTAGTCTACGCATAAGCGTTTATCTCCCGTCTTCTTTTTTACGACAATGATTGGGCTAGCATAGGGAGATGTTGATTCTCGTATGATATTGTGGCGCAACAAGTCGTCAACCATAGATTTGACTTCCATACGCTCTACCTGACTTAGTCGGTACGGTCGATGTACAACCGGATCTTTGACCTTCAATACTATGTCCATGACAGTAATATTAGTTTGTCCTAATTCTGACAGATCGTTAGCAAAGCAGTCTCGATACTCATTAACTAAGCTCAACAATGTATTTTTTTGATCTTTGTTCAACGGTCCTATATTCAGATCTTGTAAAATTATCAGACTATACGAAGCTGAAATGCTTTTAACATCGAAACATTTTTGAATAGATACAGCTGAACTTACAACGACTTTAGCACGAGATATCAGCTCATTTTGTTTATACCTTACGATTTGTTTCCCTATATTTTCAATCGTTATATATCCTGCTCCCTTATTTATTTTATAGTATGCATTTTTTATTTTATAATTACAACGGTGACCTCTGTCAACAAAAACTTGACCAGAAAAATCATTATTACAAATTACTTTGATAGAAGCATCTCCATAAATAGTTATATTACTAGCGCACTTCAAAAATATACGTTCCATGTCACCAGTAGTCTTATATTCAAAATGTAATTCTTTATCCGTTTTGTATGCCTCAATATGTGATTGCTCAGTAGCAGTCTGGCCTAACATGATTTCATAATTCAAGTAACAATCAGGTACAATCACCATTTCTACGTTTAAGCAAACACTATCAACACTAACATTTCCTTTACACACTCCTACTGGTTGAATAACTGAATTTCCAAAACCTTTTAATGATGGCAACTCATCGTAAACCCACTTACTTTTATCTAAAGCTTTTCGAGCTGCTGATTCCTGTATTAACGTACATTGGCTACCAAAATCAATGTAACCCTGCAAACAAAATCCATTGACTACTATCTCTTTCCTAAACTTACTGTCCGCACTTTCTATGTTGTCGTAGTTTTGTCATAATGATTTAACTTCATGTGATTTATCTTTCAATATTTCTTTACTACAACTAGGAGCATTATGCCCATATCTATTACATTTCTGACATTTAATTATTGTTTTTTTACAATTGTATGCTACATGGCCAGGTTCCTGGCAGTTAAAACACGTCCTAGTTCCTCGAACTTGGTCAGACTTTTGCGTTTTGCGATAAGTATCAACGTTTGATTTAACAATTTTCCTATCATTCCTATTCCTATCATATTTTTCATGGCGAACGCTCCTCAAAAAGCCCAGTAATTTATCTGTGTCTTCAAAACCTGCTGCTTCTGCACCATAACGTACTGATCTATCCTCTATACCATAAACAATGCAATCTATCGCATTCTTTCCGGTTATAGCGCAACGGTTTATTGCCATAAGTTTTTCGAAGTAGTACTCCTCTAAATCGTCACCGAACTTAGCTTTTATATTAAGCATTTCTGTTAATAAGTGACCATAATTTTCATATGTTGGAAAAGCAGCCCTTAATTTGTCTTGCCAAATTTCCCATGAATGTATAACCGATGGCTGTCCTTCATACCATCGTTTCGCGGTACCAACTAGCTTTGGAAGAGCATAGTGCGCGGTTTGCTTGCTATTCCAGCCGTATATCTCTGCGCACTCGCTTACTTTACTTAGCCAAACAGTTATTGTTTGATTCCTAACTTTCGGGTCAAATTCTGGCACTACATTATTAGTAGTAAACTTGTCTTTAGAGTGAGGAGTAACGGCTGAAATAGCTTGCAGTGTCTTATTTAAAGCATCGATTACATTAACACCTATTGTATGGTCACTATTAACATCTAATGGAAGTGGTCTCGTCCTAGCCGCAACATCCGATATTATACCTGAGTCACCTTGTTGATTATTTAAAAGCAAAGTTGGTTGAGGTTGACTTGCATACGGATGTTGTTGCTGTTCGAGCTGGGGCTCATTTTGCGGCATCGAGGGTCTAAGGTCAGCCAAATAAGGGCTAGATGTATTTTTTATTGGTGATTTGCTATAACGCCGACCTCGATGACTCAAGGAACCCCTAGAATAACTCCTACCGCGTTCGTATAAAGTCGATCTTGATCTGTGTGTACTCCTTCGACGAGACATTGTATTTCTCAGTCGTTTATCACGAGAACAAGATCTTAGTCGTGACCGTTGTGAGACCCGTGATCGCTGTTGAGTGCCCGATGACACAACTTTGGAACGGCGGCGTGTGTATCTTTTTCTTGAGTGCGAAGACGAGTTCCTGCGTTGACTCGACCTTGAATGCCTCTTGGACCGCCAGCGTCTTTCTTCTGGTGACAGTGTTGGTGTCCTTGCGGTTGATTGGCTTGCGGTAGTAGGCCGCAAGCGCCTCCGCGCGGTCCATGAGCGCGAGCGCCGCCTCGAGCGCCGATGAAGGCGCGATGATGCAGTTTCCTTCTCACGTATCACACGTAGGAAAATAAATCTGAAATTTCATATTATCATTACGAATTACGTCACTTAGAATTTGCATAGAAGATGTGATTTAATAGCTGTGTTTACTGTATCCTTCCATAAAATGGGCCCATACTTTAAATTATAGTAGTGCTTGCCGTTTATAACCACCTTACTTACAAATTAAAATCAAAGAAACACACATTTCTTAGTTATGTAAGTTTCAAAGGTCAAATCATACCTATCATTATCATAAAAAAAACACTTAGTAACTACTTCATTACTAAAATTCCACAATAATTGGGAATAATAGTCTAATATGCGCTAAAAATGAAAACAATAACATGGGCGGTAAGGTAACATTCCTGATGATAGTTTGTGTAAGTACATAATATACTGTTATGTTGCACCCGTTGCATATTCTTACAAACCTACTGGTTTTATTCGTCCTCGTAAATTTGTTCATGCAACATTAGTACATAGGTACCCTGGCCTTCTAAACAACACAAAAATAACAAATTGATTAGACTAGTTCACATACCTTTATACTTTTGACAAACCTGACCGAAGTTGGCACGTAGTAATAGATATCCCTCTTCTGAATTTGATAAATACTTAGTAAATTAAACTTCTTTATTGGTCTTGAATCATTTACTTATTTCTTTTTCAACTTGAACAACCAACGGCAAGAGAGTCGCCTCGCTACCACAGAGTCCATACGGTTACAGAGTACATCACGATTTACCATCGTTAACAGCTGCTAGTTTCATTATTCCTTATTTAATAACAATTACTCAATTTGTATATAATTATACAATGTAAAATAGGAAAACAACCCTTGCGAATTTCTTTATTTCGTTCTTATAATCTAACAGTTGCGTATTCTTATCAATCCTTGAGCAATATTTTGTTAGACTTTCTATAAATACAGGAAAATTGGCAATCATTTTAAATACGATTAATCGATTATCGAACTCTTAGCATCGCATTTCCAAGATATCTTAGTTTTATTTGAGAGAAAAACTGCTTTTAATCTAGGCGACAAAGAATTTCAATGTTTACTGTTATCCATGGACGAATACACATAATTACTAGCTTCATGCTATTATCATTGTCAATTCAAATACAAAATATCTGTCTAGCAACCGACTTATCGCAATGAAATGATATTTCAAATGATAGCTTTTCATAATCAAGACGATTTACGGAAATATTGGTGATAGAGTCGCACGAATTCGTATTAAGAGATTTTTGTAGTTTCCCTAATTCATTTATCTTACGGCATCCATAAAATAAATAAATTTTGCCATGAATGTGAAAAAAAAAATCTCCATTCTAGAAGTTTACGAAAAACGTTTTTTTCACGAGCTAGCACGCAGTTCGGCAACTCGTTACTCAACTTGACGATTCGACGACCAAAGTCAATGAGCTCTCAATTCCTTTATATAAATAAACCCTCTGTCTGTTTGTTTGAGAAACGACGCAAAAGGGCTGTTTTTCTTTGCTTTTTATTGCAAACCGTGGCAATGTTTAATCTACCTACCCTTATTTTAGGTACAAATATACCACCACCACCACCTATCACGTTTAGGGGTCCAATATATCTCGTGAAATGTGGATGTAACCAGTAATGAAATGCCTACCCCCTCGGGGATGAAAGGCGTGAGATTTTTTTTTTTTAATTTTACAAAATAAGTATACTTATTTACAGAGAAAAATATAATTTTGAATAGATAATATTTTCAGGTAATAATTCGACGAAAGACCATTCAAGTCGAAGCGTTTGTTTCTTAAAACTTCACTTTATTTTTTGTGCTCAAATAGATCCCCAGAAGAGGAATTACGAGGTATCCTACTAATATTAGATAGAATAGAAACTCAAAAGTTTGTCCGGGTGGTTGTTTGTTTCAAAGATCACGGTAAAAATATAGCTTGCACTCGTACATCAGAATAATATATCTCTAGGTTATCAACCGAAGTTATAGGCGTCCACAAGTATTTTATAGTACGTCTTGTGCTATGGTACCCAAATCCAGAGTTCGGAAGTTTTATATCGATTGACAGTCAGTCACATGGTCACACTTTTGTATTATCACAGAAACTGTAATTATATATCCACAGAAAATTATTCTCACAAAGACAGCAGCAACCTAAACAGTATTTATGTTTATGCAATCAAAATTAAAATGACTTCCAATTACTTTCCTCCTACACCAAAAGCGACGTAAAATGGTAACGAGATTATATACCTAATTTAATTTGTAACGGCTTACGTTTATGGAAAATGCTCGAAGCTCAAATATACATTTCCTCCGTCAAAAAAAAAAGAAATATAAAAGAACTCAGAACAATACATGTCACGCATAATGTATGATCTGACGTAATGTAAACGTTTTTACTTAAATATTCTGGCTGTGCTGCCGTCCAACGTTTCCTCAACTTTTTTTAATATCACGACAAAGTTGGACATAATCCAAGAGAGGCCGAGAAGCTTCGTGTTATTTTATTTGAAAAGTAAAGAAATATTTAAAATTATCTTTAGAGTGAATGATACTTTTGTTGTTGAAAGATGCAATGGTTTATAGAGGCACAAAGATTACTCCTTACCACATTTATTTATTATGTATATTGCTAAAAAAAATACATTGTTTTTGAACCATTTTTGAAGTGAAGCTCCGTATACATGTGGCAATTGATTTTTATTTATGAAGGAAAACTTATCTCAAAGATATCCATCGCATAAACTCTATATTATGTCGTTTTGCTATTCAATGCGCAACTTCCGACTATGCGCAACTTCTCGTTATATGAATTCACTAGCTGATGCCCGCGACTTCGTCCGCGTAGAATTTGTTATTCCTTTGCGTTTCAAAAATATATCAAGAAGGATAATCTACACTATCTATCTATCAACACTAATATTATAAAGAGGAAAGATTTGTAGTTTTGTACCTATGTTAATAACGAATAAACTCAAAAACTACTGGACCGATTAAAACAACTCTTTCACAATTAGAATGCTACATTATTCCTGAGTAACATAGGCTATATCTATGACGAAAAAGAATTAGGGATCCTTACTAAAACTTGACTGTACATGCCAGGATTGGAAACCGAGCCTCACCAATGCGAGGCGGGCTCTTTAGCCAGTGGGCTATCATTGCTATTTATTTATATTTTTGTTATTCAAAACACCCTATATACAACGCGTCCCAGAATAAGCGCAATTATTCATACACCCCAATTAGTATACTAATATAAAAATATGGTAATGCATTCGTACTTTAGTTTTGTCTAACAAAATTTCTTATATAAAGAGCGATAACAGTACGGTTTCCACAGGTAGCCCTAACTAAATTCAGTTCTATGCAAATTCGTTTTTCTGAAAAAAATAGCTGAAATTAATTAAATAGTCGATACTGATTTATTGTATACCGTATGACACTCTCTGGTTTATGATTTTTTAATTTGTTCTTGATACCAAAGGCTATGCATGTGCTCATAATAACAAACAAATTTCCTCAAGGAACCCATAGTGAATTCTCAAAAAAAGAAGTGGACTTTGTATGGAGACTTTTGAAGAATATTTGTGCCAAATTTCAAGTTGAGTAGAAAAAATCCAGAAATACATGTCTTGTTATTTGGTTTGAGGAGTATTTTTACAAAGTTTCGAATTGATACACCAAAAAATTAGGGTTTTCCATACATACATGAACGTGGGAGAGCCATGCTTCGACCGGAGTGATACTACGGCCTCACAGAAAACCAGCGTAAAGCAATGCATTGCGTTTTGTTGAGTGAGTGAGGTAACCATAGGCCCCAATCCCCCCTCCCCCTCCCCTCCTCGCCCCTCCTCTCCCCCTACTCCCACCTCAAAGGTCGGCAACGCAGTTGTGACTCTTGAGTTGCAGGTGTCCATGGGCGACGGACGTCCCTTACCATCAGGTGAATCGTCTGCCCGTTTGCCCCCTTTTATATCATAAAAAAAATACCAACTTTAACCTCCTACTTTCACCCCTTTTGGGTACGATTTTCGAAAAATCCAAAAACACGTGTCTACTCATTTATTTTCAAAAGTATTTGTACCAAGTTTCAAGTTGATAGACGTAAAAAACAACACGTCTCCATACAAACTCCAACCCCCCGTTTCACGACTTTAGGGGGTGTTTTTTGCAAATCCCGAAGTACGTGTCTTGTGGTTTGTTTTGAGGAGTATTTGTACAAAGTTTCGAATTGATACACCCAAAAATGAAGGTTTTCCATACATTACAAACTGAACCCCTACTTTCACCCCGTTAAGGGACGATTTTCGGAAAATCCAAAAACACGTATCTACTCATTTATTTCTAAAAGTATTTGTGCCAAGTTTCAAGTCGATACACGTCAAAAACAACACATCTCCATACAAAATCCCACCCACCGTTTCGCCCCCCTAGGGGGTGTTTTTTACAAAACCCAGAAATACGTGTCTTGTTGTTTGTTTTGAGGAGTATTTCTAGAAAGATTCGAATTGATACACCTAAAAATGAAGGTTTTCCATACATTCCAAACTCAACCCCTACTTTCGCCCCGTTAGGGGACGATTTTCGGAAAATCCAAAAACACGTATCTACTTATTTATTTCTAAAAGTATTTGTGCCAAGTTTCAAGTTGATAGACATAAAAAACAACACGTCTCCATACAAACTCCATCCCCCTCTTTCACCCCCTTATGGGGTGTTTTTTGAAAAATTAAGAAATACGTTTCTTGTCGTTTGTTTTATAGAGTGTTTTTACAAAGTTTTGAATTGATACACCCAAAAATGAAGGTTTTGCATACAAACTCTCAACCCCTTTTTCACCCCCTTATGGGTTGAATTTCGAAAAATCCTTTCTTAGTGCTAGCCTACGTCTTCAAAATAATATATGTGAAAAAAATCAGCTTTCTAGGTGTAAGGGTTTAGGCTGGGCGTTGATGAGTCAGTCAGTCAGGACTTCTCTTTTTATATATATAGACTAGCTGATGCCCGCGACTTCGTCCGCGTGGAATTTGTTATTCCTTTGAGTTTAGAAAATATATCAAGAAGGATATTATACACTATCTATCTACAATAATATTATAAAGAGGAATTAAGGATTTGTATTTTTGTATGTTAATAACGAATAAACTGAAAAACTACTGGACCGATTTTAAAAATTCTTTCACCATTAGAATGTTACATTATCCCTGAGTAATATAGGATATATCTATGACGAAAAAAATTAGGGATCCTTACTAAAACTTGTCTGTACATGCCGGGATTGGAACCCGAGCCTCGCGAATGAGAAGCGGGCTCTTTAGCGACTGGGCTATCATTGCTATTTAATATTTTTGTTATTAAAAACACCCTATATACAACGCGTCACAGAATAAGCGCAATAGGGTTGTGTCCTACCTAGTCAAATCACTTACTTTTTACGATCTGTCAAAACGAAATTTTACTATGGAAAATGTACTGAAATAGCAAACCGTGACGTCATAGTTTGTAGTACTCAATTGCAGCACTTTTTTTGATTATTTTATTATTTTTAAATTTGCTATAATTGTAAATTGAAAATCGAAATACATATTTTGAGGTGTTTTGGGATAATCTTTTTAATGTATGACTACTCGCAATTTATGATGATAATAAATAGCTATAGGTTAATTGATCTCATTAATAGGTAATAATAAATTATAATTACCTATAAATTATTCTAAAAATTATATAGACAATATAATTACTTGTTATTATTATATTAAGAAATATGTAATGTTTGCTATTGATTTTAATAAGATAGATATAGATTTTAGGTACTTAAGTTATAGGTAACATTGTAAATTTATAATTGCGGTGCCCTTACAGGGTTCTTGTTGATCTTATGAATAATTATTTAAGACCTTTTTTTGTACAACAAGAAAGCAATAAAGATTATTATTATTTAATTTCGATGCTGTCAACTACCCAATTCCTGATACGTACCCCGATTAGTATACTAACATAAAAAGATGGTGATGCATTCGTACTTTAGTTTTGTCTAACCAAATTGCTTAAATAAAGAGCGATAACAGTACGGTGTCAATAGGCAGTCCTAAATTTAGTTATTCTAATTAATTTTTCGGAAAAACTTTACACATATTGAAAATAGCTGAAATCAATACTAATTTCAGGAATTGCGCTTATTCTCTTACGTGTTGTAAAGCCTAGGACACTCTCTGGATTATGATTTTTCAATTAGTTCTTGATGTCAATGGCTACGCATGTGGTCATAATAATAAATAAATTTCCATAAGGAACCCATAGTGAATTCTCAAAAAAAAGAAGTGGACTTTGTATGGAGACTATTGAAGAATATTTGTGCCAAGTTTCAAGTTGAAGATAAGGAAATCTTGTTGTTTGTTTTGAGGAGTATTTTTACAATATTTTGAATTGATACACCCAAAAATAAAGGTTTTCCGTACATACCAAACTCAACCCCTACTTTCACCCTTTTGGGGGAGGACTTTCGAAAAATCCAAAAATACGTATCTCATCATTTATTTCTAAGAGTAGTTTTTTTTTTTTGAAAAAACAGAAATACGTATCTTGTTGTTTGTTTTGAGGAGTATTTCTACAAAGTTTTAAATTGATACACCCAAAAATGAAAGTTTTCTATACATACCAAACTGAACCCCTACTTTCACCCTTTTAGAAGACGATTTTCGAAAAGTTCAAAAACACGTATCTCATCATTTATTTCTAAGAGTATTTGTTGAGAAGTTTCACGTTGATAGAATAAAAAAAACAACACGTCTCCATACAAACTCCATCCCATGTTTCATCCCCTTCGGGGTTTTTTTTAGAAAATCCGGAAATACGTTTCTTGTTATTTATTTTGAGGAGTATTTTTACAAATTTTGGAATTGATACACCCAAAAATGAAAGTTTTCTATACATACCAAACTGAACCCCTTCTTTCACCCTTTTAGAGGACGATTTTCGAAAAGTTCAAAAACACGTATCTCATCATTTATTTCTAAGAGTATTTGTTGAGAAGTTTCACGTTGATAGAATAAAAAAAACAACACGTCTCCATACAAACTCCATCCCCTGTTTCACCCCCTTCGGGGGGGTTTTTTAGAAAATCCGGAAATATGTTTCTTGTTGTTTGTTTTGAGGAGTATTTTTACAAAGTTTGGAATTGATACACCCAAAAATGAAGGTTTTCCATACATACCAAACTGAATCCCTACTTTCACCCTTTTAGGGGACGATTTTAGAAAAATCCAAAAATACGTATCTCATCATTTATGTCTAAGAGTATTAGTGTCAAGTTTCAACTTGATAGACGTAAAAACCAACACGTCTCTATACAAACTCCATCCCCCTTTTTCAACCCCTTAGGGGTTTTTTTTTGGAAAATCCAGAAATACATGTCGTGTTTTTTGTTTTGAGGAGTATTTTTACAAAGTTTCGAATTGATATACCCAAAAATGAAGGTTTTCCAAACATACCAAACTCAACCCCCACTTTCATACCTTTAAGGGACGATTTTCGAAAAATCCAAAAATACGTATCTCATTATTAATTTCTAAGAGTATTTGTGTCAAGTTTCAACTTGATAGACGTAAAAAACAACACGTCTCCATACAAACTTCATCCCCCTGTTTCAACCCCTTAGGGGGGTTTTTTTGGAAAATCCAGAATCACGTGTCTTGTTATTTGTTTTGAGGAGTATTTTAACAATGTTTCGAATTGATACACCCAAAAATGAAGGTTTTGCATACAAACTCTAAACCCCTTTTTCACCCCCTTAAAGGATGAATTTGGAAAATTCCTTTCTTATTCCTAGTCTACGTCTTCAAAATAATATATGTGAAAAAAATCAGCTTTCTAGGTGTAAGGGTTTAGGCTGGGCGTTGATGAGTCAGTGAGTCAGGACTTCTCTCTTTATATATATAGATTACTGAGTTGGTAATAAAATAATGTTTAAAAAGTAAGAAAATTAGTAGTAAGAGCGGTGATAGCCCGGACGGTTAAAGAGCCTGCCTAAAATCAGTGAGGCTCGGGTTCGAATCCTGGCATGTACCAATGAGTTTTTCAAAAACTTACGTACATATTTATCACTAGCTCGACGGTGAAGGAAAACATCGTGAGGAAACCCGCAGGTCTCAGAATTAATTCTGAGACATGTGTAATAGACCCGGTCCGGCGATAGGCTCACCACCTATCACGTTTAGGGGTCCAATATATCTCGTGAAATGTGGGTATTTCCAGTAATGGAATACCTCTGCCTACCCCCTCGGGGATAAAAAAGGCGTGAGATTATACTTATTATACTTATATAAAATTAGTAAATATCTATCTTAGATATTTTTATTATTTTAAAGATACACAACAGCTTGTTCTTCGTACATAACTGAGTTACATTACTAGCTATGTATAAAGAAAAAATATTCTTCGTACACAACCTGGTAATGTACCGAGAAATCCTTGTTCTTCGTACATAACTGAGTTACATTACTAGCTATGTATAAAGAAAAAATATTCTTTGTACAAAACCGGGTTATGTACCAAGAAATCCTTGTTCTTCGTACATAACTGAGTTACCTTACTAGCTATGTATAAATAAAACGTATTCTTTGTACAAAACCAGGTTATGTACCAAGAAGCCTCGGTCCCTTGCACATTGTCAGTTATATATAAAGAAGTAAGTATTATTCCTACATGACCTGGTTTTGTCCACTTACTTCCATAAATCCAAAGATATTCTCCGAGCAGTTTTACAGGAAATTATATGTATCTATCGTTCCAAAACGTTGGACAACATTTCAGACACCACGCCATGAACCACGTTTACTGAAACCCTCATAAGGTCAACTATTGCCTCAACATGGGTGGTGCCGAAATTCTTGCAGTTGTTGGGCGACTCGAACTCTCCAGTCCACTCTTGCTCTCTTGCTGTGCAATGATAATTGCATACACGTGTCCCCGGTGATATTAAAAAATTTAACTTGCATATAGGAAGTTTATTTTGATGATATTGGGTCTTATTGGGTACTTCCCCGAAGTCGTTTCGGAGCAAAGAGATTAAAATATAATAGGGCATAGAGTTCTTCAAAGTTTTTTATGAAAATATTCCCAATGCCCCCTCTATTACATAAATTTTAATACATGCCTTCGACTTCAGGCGTCCTCATTATCCCGAAATAGTTGTTTTCAACGCAGACATCAGACATTTTGCTGGTGTTTTTGTATTATCTTGGTCTGTATTCATTATTCGAGAAGTTCCAAATTAATTTGACTTATTATTAATGACCAAAGATATTATATATAGAAAGACGTAGATATGTTACTAGAGCACGGAAAATGAGGCCGACAAATGTAGTTAATTAACCACATTTTATTTAGTCGCATTGTATTTCAAGTCGTATTTTAAGCGCAACTCTTAACAGATAGCTGTCTTTTTCTTTATTATTCGTTCCGTATCATCTTTCCCCGTCATTGTTGTATCCTATAAATACGCTAAGAAGTAAGTATGTACATGTTGTAGCACACTCGTAGGGGATCAATTTTCAAACGCAAGCAGTATGAATATAACTCATCCTTACTTTAATATCTTTGATAATGACAGTTTAAAAGTCATTGTACTTTTTAAATAATTGAGACAATGTAAGTAACAAAAAGTTTCTTAGTTTGTGTTGTAGGAGAAGTTAGAAGTAAGTGGACAAAACCAGGTCATGTAGGAAGAATACTTACTTCTTTATATATAACTGACAATGTGCAAGGAACCGAGGCTTCTTGGTACATAACCTGGTTTTGTACAAAGAATATTTTTTCTTTATACATAGCTAGTAATGTAACTCAGTTATGTACGAAGAACAAGGATTTCTTGGTACATAACCCGGTTTTGTACAAAGAATATTTTTTCTTTATACATAGCTAGTAATGTAACTCAGTTATGTACGAAGAACAAGCGATACTTGTTATAGCTTTAGTTGACGCTTCTTCTTCTTTCGTGTAAACCTCAGAATATAGAATAATTGTTTTTAAGTATCTGCATTTCAATATTAGTGTTATTCAATTGTGTAAACTATTTTGAAACTGTTGTACTTTTAAATAGCCTGTGTGTTTTTTATTTCGTTATCGGCGGAATGGAAACAATCAAAAGTTGCTTTTCATTTAACTTATCGGTGCGCTCGGAACCGTGCGGTATTGAGAATTGCGGACTGAGTCTATCCTTCGGGAGTTAGCTTTGTTTGCATAGTAATCGAAATTTGAAACATTCAAAGAGCTTGTTTATGTGTTCATGTATTTAAAGCCTTAGAACTTTTGCATTAAACTAAAATTGTCTTTATAACTTTAATATTAAGGAACAGATTCTTCTAACGAGAAATAAGCCTTAGCCCTTAGTGATAAATCGCAAAATCTATGAGCATTAATCACCAAATATGCTTTGGCTATTCAAGCATTAACTATTCTTTTTATATAGGCTCATAGGCGTATAAGGACAATAAATTATTGTGTATCGTTTCTGATGCTTGGTCAGTCTCTGTTAGACGAATCCAGGTTGGGGCCTAACGAGGCTCGGCTTATAAATAAATAAATAAAAATATTTTATTTCAGATTTAAAATCAATGTGTTAGTAGGTACTTATTTAAACAAAGGAAAAACTTAAAAATAGTATTAGTAATGACATGAGTTATAATTATTACATTCTATTATTCTTATAATTTATTCGTGTTTTTGGTTTAAAAAAACATGGTCGAAAAATGGGTACCTACCTACTTCTAGGAATAGAATATTTGCCGTTACCGTGGGAATAATACGCAGATGCGGTCTTTTTCCATTGCCGTAAGTAAGTATTTCAATTTTTTCCATAACTCTCTTGGGTGTGGTCTTAACAACTTGCCAAAATTTCATCGTAACCGAATGTTTTTTTATTTTAGATACTGAATAGTTTTGCGCACTCCAGAAATAACGTTAGTGGAATATTTTGCCCATGTGTAACGGAAACGCGAACAGGATGAAATTGGTTTGTACTCGTACCTTTGTCTTGTTGCTTTATCCTTGAAAAAAGAATCAAAACTGCCGGTGAAGCCGATTGAAAAATATTTTTTTTTAATTTCCGACCTTCTACTAACAACGTGAAAGTTATGTGGAAATGTGTAGTTGAACTTTTCTATCAAGTAAAATACGCTTTCCAAAGCTTGGACATTATATAAAAAAATTGCTCAAGCCTTGATACCTGAGCGGGTCGACAGATGTATTACATATGTTCGAATCCCTAAACGTAGCTAGTGGTGATCCCGTTGCCGGACCAAGCTCACATGCCTCAGAATCAATCTTGGGACCTGATTTCCCCACGATTTTTTTCCTTTATCGTCGAACCAGTGATAAATATACCTACCTATACACATAAGTTTTTGAAAACTCTTTGCCTAAACAAACACAAGCCTCATGCAGAAAGCAGGGTTACATCACTACATAGTATAAAACAAAGTCACTTCCCGCTGTCTATCTGTCCCTATGTTTGCTTAGCTTATCTTTAAAACACGTAACGGATTTTGATGCGATTTTTTAATAGATAAAGTGATTAAAGAGGAAGGTTTTAGTATCAGCATTGCACCAGTTTGAAGCCTTGGCGGGTCGCTAGTATTGTATATTACATAGAAACATACTGCTAATATACTATACACCATAATTGATCTGCCACAAAATACATGGCACATAATTGATACTTCAAACATCGAACATTTCAAAGGCAAACCCTGACCTGTCAATAGCAGCGTTCAGTTGCTGTCAAAGAGACGGCAGGTGAATTCAATCAGGGAGCCAGGGCCTCTGTGGCCCAAAGGACGTGGTCGCTGGGCACTTACAACTTTGTTCCCGGAATAATGGACTGGAAACCGCACGCTTATGAAGTTTCGCTTAATATTTCGGAATGTTCCCTCACATTTACATATGCGGATTAGAATCCACAATAGTTTGGGATTCTACGTAGTTCTGTTCCATTGTTCTTAAATCAATTTAATCCAAACGGACGTTCATTCATTAAGACAAAGGAAAGCCTGTTTTCTAAGGATTTCTAGACGTCATCAGTTAATTTTTTTTCTAAAACCATTTTGCAGAATATGTACCTACCTCCATCGATCAGATCGACAACGTTAGATACGTTGAAGAAAAGTCAGATAAAGAGTACTGGAAACCGATGACCATTTATTATGAGGTTGTTTCGGGAAAAAGGCTTGCGCGTATGTTCGTACCTAATTAAATAACTCTATGATTATACATATACAGCTTACTTTCGAAAGATTCTTGCGACATAACACTTTATTATTAATTATTAAGCTTGACTGCATTATATGAGCGACCCAAGAACTAAAACAATAACACAAACTCTTAACCCATAGCATGCAGCCGAGTATAACTAAACACGCGACCTCCTCAAATAAAAGCGGTACTTTCGGCCATGGGGATAAATAATAAATACCCCGCAGAAGGGTTGGACGAACAGTGATGGATGTTACTCCTCCGGCCCACATATTGGGCCCGGCGGTCTTGGCGATACAAATGAAAATAATAAATTCCCATTTTCCTGACTGTTGCAAAAGACTCGGTCGAATGTTTAGTTTTGTTACTGCAAAGCCAAAAGGAAGGGTTTTTGCAGGATATTAGTAGTTTGTTACTTGTGACAGCCTTAACCACTGAGCTTGGATTCGACCAATGTAGAACAAGCTATATCTCGAAAGTAAAAATAAAATAAATTATCTCACACCCTTTTATCACTGATTATTTACCAGTATGTTCTTTGGACTCCTAAACGTATCTCAAAAGTGATTGCAGGAATGTATGTATGTAATGTGCCCCAACAGCATTCTAAATAGATTGTTTTTGGTTGATTATTGGCCTTGAAACATTGGATTAATTCCCATGTATCAAGAGGGAGGTAATATTATTATCTAAATAACATCAAACATATTACTAACTTAATCTAAGTATTCTACTAATCAAATATGAGTCAATCTAGAGCAAATAGATGGATAGGTTTCTGTTTTCAGGCTTTCAGAATGTTTCAATACTATTTGCAACTGCCATTGTATTTGAATATTGCAACTTTCAGTCGATTTGTGTTTAGTCCCTCTGGGAACGTTTAGCCATATGCGAGAGGTTCTCAAATATTGACGATCGAACACCTTTATGTAGCTACAAAATTATTTATTTATGTTTAAGTACCAACTTGCACTAACGGTTACAGTTACACTTATTGAGATGATTAGCCTGTAACGCTACCCTAAACCATGACAGGGTGTGTATGTAAGTGTATAATATCTATGAACCACATGGCAAACCTAAGTTGTATACGTACAAAAACAATAAAAAAAAGTTTTTAAATGTGTAAACAAAGTAAAAATGTAAAATAACCCTTAATCCGATAGATTTAGGGATAAATAGAATATACTAAAATTTTTCATATGTCAGCAACACAGACCTCCGTTATATATAATTATGGTCACCACAACTAAATATCGAATCGATTAACACGTCAGTCACCATCCCGAATAAGTTTAGGTGCTTCGGTGGAATATACATAAACACAAACTGCTAAAAACATAACCCTTTCTTTTTACTTTGCCGTAGTCGAGTAAAAACAGAAAAGAGCTGGGCAAACGATCGTGTCAGCTCGTGTTTTGTTAGAACCTAAGCTAATGATGATATTATATAAATACACAAAAATAAATGAATAAATGATGTCATGAAAATACATAAACACACTCTAGAGAACGCAGATTGTCCTGATAAAATGTTTCTCAATGGATAGCTCTCTAAATACGCTGAAAGAGATAGATGATACAACCAGCGCGAAAGCTTTCCATTGTGATATTGAAGACTTATCTAAACATATTTCGGTGAAGAAAAGAGACCTAAAAATATTTTGCCAAAATATAAGAAGTGTGTATAACAATGTTGATGACTTGCAACTTACAATAACTAACTTGGACTTCAGCCCCGATATTCTTATACTAACTGAAAGTCATCTAAATCCAAATAAACCGATACCTATTATCCCGAATTATACTGCATTTCAAACAACAAATCATATGAACAAAAACGATGGGGTGGTAGCTTATGTCACTTATAACATCAAAATTAACGTTAAGGAAATAAAATTAAATCACGCATCCTGCTTAGAAATTAACGCTTTTAACAATGTTATTTTAGGTGTATACCGTTCTCCATCTCAATCCAATGCGGAGACATTTATCAATTCCCTTAACACATATTTAGAATCCATGAAATCTCATAAATGTATAGTGTTGGCTGGTGATATAAATATTAACCTTACGCCTACACAAAATGAACAAACAAATGAGCGCAACAACAGACAAAAATATTTTTCTATGTTAGCTCTTCATGGTCTGATGCCTGGACACACTTTCCCTACAAGACTAAATAACTGTTTGGACCATTTCATGATTAAGGTTGATAGAGAAAAAGTTTCGGCACATATTGCAGTTTTAAATACAACGGTCACAGATCATTCTTTATTATTTCTAAATCTATCAATAGTACAACTGAAAAAAATTAATTCCCAGAAAACAAAAATATTTACTGATTTCAACAAGGCATTGGTGTATATGTTGGATAAAAATATAGAAGAGTTGCTATTCTGTAATGACCCAAATACATTGATTGAATTATTTGTTACTAAAACGACACAAGCCCTGCAAGAAAGTACTTATATAATTAACATTCCTAAAAGAAATAGAATAATAAAACCTTGGATAACTTCCGGTATTTTACGATGCATTAGACATAGAAATAAACTGCAGAAAAATCTAAGAAACAACCCAGATGATGAAATTCTCAAAATTAGTTACAAGAGATATAGAAATTTTTGTAATACATTAATAAAAAAACTAAAACGTAATTATGAAAGACAACAATTGGCAAACTCTATTAAAAACAATAAAAGGCTTTGGTGCAATATAAAAAGTATAACTAACATGAAGCAACCAAAAACAGATAATACAAAACTTTTAGATATGTGTTCTACACCTATAGAATCAGTCCATCGTGTTAATGATTATTTTGCTAATATAGGCAAACAGTTATCGGAAGACATAATGTCACAAAACAACATTCATAATAATACCTCCACTGAATTAACAGATCCACAGTTAACCTCGTTTGTACTCTTTGACACAGATGAAGATGAAGTACGTAACATTCTTGTTAATCTTAAATCTAGTAGTGCGCCAGGATGGGATAATATACCGACATCATTTCTCAAACATGCTAAAGATACAGTTATACCTTTTCTAGTTCACCTCGCTAATTTGTGTTTCAAAAAAGGTATCTTTCCCACAATTCTAAAGAAATTTGTTATAACACCAGTTCATAAAACCGGGGATAGAAAGGATGTCGGTAATTACAGACCAATATCGGTTTTACCATCCATATCAAAAATTATAGAAAAACTCTTAAATAAACGACTTATAAGCTATTTGAACAAATATAAAATATTATCAGATCAACAATACGGATTTAGACAGGGTAAATCAACCGAAGATGCTGTAACTGCTTTAACCTCACTAATTACTAAACAACTTGATCAAAATAAAAAATGCCTTACAGTTTTCCTCGATTTGAAAAAGGCCTTCGATACTGTGTCTCTACCTATTCTAATTGATAAACTTGAGTATATAGGTATACGGGGTACTCCACTCGAATTACTAATGAGTTATCTTTCAGATCGTACCCAGAAGGTTAAAATTGGACAAATAATAAGTGGAGAATTAAATATTGAATTTGGAGTACCTCAAGGTAGCGTACTTGGACCGACCCTGTTTCTAATTTACATTAATCAGCTGTGTGAACTGAGGATAGGGGACGCCCAGATTTTTTCTTATGCCGACGACACGGCGATTGTGTTTACTGGAAATAGCTGGGAAACCGTAAGGAAGACTACTGAAAAGGGAATGTGTGAGGTAGCTTTATGGCTGAGATCTAATTTACTCACGCTTAACACTCAAAAGACGAATTACATATGTTTTTCCTTAAGTAAAAACACTCAACCTATCGCTAACTTTTCTATAAAGATCCACTACTGTGACAATACTGACAATCCTTGCACTTGTCCATATATCGAGAAAGTGCAGTGTACTAAATATTTAGGTGTCCTACTTGATCAGCGGTTATCATGGCATAAGCATTTAGAATTAGTAAGTGAACGGATAAGGAAATTAATCTGGATTTTCAAACACTTGAGATACGTTGCTTCTGTGGACTTACTAAAACAAATATACTTTGCCCTAGCTCAATCAATAGTGTCATACTGCATACCTATTTGGGGTGGAGCTTCTAAAACAAAATTCTTGGAAGTGGAAAGATCCCAACGGGCTCTACTGAAAACTATGTTCTTTAAACCCTATCGGTTTCAAACAGACAAATTGTATAAGGAAATTAATATATTAACAGTTCGAAAGATATACATACTGTGCGGAATTCCTAAAATGCATAAAACATTAGCATTTGACCCTACAATTCTCTCTAAAAGAAGGAACGACATAGTCCTAACTAAAGATGTTGTCAGAACATTCTTTGCAGGTCACCAATATGTTGCACAAATAACCTATCTCTATAATCTAATTAGCAAAAAAGTATCAATATATCAAAAAACAAATCACGAATGCAAGAAAATCGTTACTAACTGGCTAAATACACTCACCTACGAAGGCACAGAATCTCTTTTTCATCCGATAGTTTAACTTCCTTAACTAACTTTTCTGCTACCTTGCTATTTATAAAAATTATATCCATACCTTATATATTTACTTAATGTAATGTACCAAGAATTTTTTATAAGTATAATGCCAAAAGACTAACTTATCTACACGACCATATCTATTAAATACACAATCACACACTAAAACATACACTTTTATACATTTACACACCTACCCTCAACCACAGTCCGACACCCGCACATCTCACCCTACACTCACCCCCCCCCCCCCCCAAATACACTTACACATTCATGCACATTATTATTAATAAGTTCTAGTATACCTTGTTCTTTTATATTCTTTTATATTTTGGTAACTAAATAAAGATGGCTATGGAAGAGTGAGGTCTTCTGACACAGGTATTATTATACTTAAAAGAAGGCCTCTACAACTAGTTGTTTTATCCTGTAATTTACCGAAATAAATTATTTTGTATTTGTATTTGTATTTATGATATCATCCAAAGAAACTTTGAGAGCCTTTGTACTGGCCGATAGATACACGAGTTCATGAAGTAATATTTACGCATGGGTATTGACACAGCAACTTCAATTAATGTTTTATTTGCATCGCCGATGCAATAGTTTATTACCGAGTTCATTCCTAGTTCTAGTGATGCGTATGGAAAGATAAATCTAGCGGAACATATTGTCAGTGGCAATTCTACGAAAGGTTGATATGCTCTAGACTTCGACGGGAATTTAGTACAAATACGGATGCTTATAATACCTAATAAAATATGAAACAGGGAAAATGGTTGATCAATGAAGCCGAAGCTACTCGTACCTACTTAGAAATAAGTTTTAATACAAAACTGTTTGAAATAAAAAAAATGTCATTCGGATCACAACAAATGTTTAAAAGTCTGGTTTAGATTAAAAACATCTTCTAATATCATCCACTTTTCAACAATGAATACCTTTACTGGCATCATAAAGTGACAATACAAACATAAATGAAATTCTTTTTTCAAAGGAAACTGAATCCAGCCACTGCATTATAAAATATATGTGGTCTTTTAATATTTCCTCACAAGTGCGTCATGCATCAGCTCCTAGAGCACTCTGGGTAATGGAAACTACCATTATAAATCCACCCGCTAAGAGCTTGTCAGTGGGAAGACAAGAGGACATTGATATTTTTCCACAAAAATTTCAAGTTTATTTCTCCCTTTTGAAAACGATAAGCACCCTTTGGTCGACGACTTCCACCTACCTGAATATTTAAGATACATATCTCGTATTTCAAAATTGGTCTTTGCCTACCTACAATGATTCGGAAAACAGTAATTTTATTTATTCAATTTATAAATTATAATATTTATTAGCTGTTCGGTTATTTCATCCCCTAGGAACTGTATTTTCCAGGATAAAAAGTAGCCTAAGTGTGAATAACTGTCTGGGTGATATTAATTCAAACATGTTCAGTCGTTTTGCGTGATTGAGTAACAAATATCCAAACTTCCACATCACTATCACTACATAGTATAAAACAAAGTGGCTTTCTCTGTCCCTATATCCCTATGTCCCTTTGTATGCTTAAATCTTTAAAACTACGCAACAGATTTTGATGCGTTTTTTTTTAATAGATAGAGTGATTCAAGAGGAAGGTTTTAGTATAAGCATTGCACCCGTGCGAAGTCGGGGCAGATCGCTAGTTTATAATATATTATTAGCAGGAAGTATGTAGGTAGGTGGTATTCCTTATATTTTACTGTTGTCAGAATAAACTTTTAAAAACATCCTTCTTCTTTGCTTAGCTGAGAATATTTGTTTTATTTACTTGTAATATGTAAGGCCATATTTTAATCTCATTTTAAGGTTTTTTACACTATGTCATAATCATTATCTTGGAATTTTTATTAGGTATATATAATCACGCCTTTTTTATCCCCGAGGGGGTAGGCAGAGGTATTCCATTACTGGATATACCCACATTTCACGAGATATATTGGACCCCTAAACGTGATAGGTGGTGAGCCCATCGCCGGACCGGGTCTGTTTACATATGTCTCAGAATTAATTCCGAGACCTGCGGGTTTCCTCACGATGTTTTCCTTCACCATCGAGCTAGTGGTGGAATATGTAACCACTTTTACTTATAAACATTTGGTTGGTACATATGCCTTGCTAAATACCAATAGCGGAGCGCTCGACACTAACGCGGAGCATGTTGTTTGACGATGTTTTCCTTCACCGTCGAGCTAGTGATAAATATGTACGTAAGTTTTTGAAAAACTCATTGGTACATGCCAGGATTCGAACCCGAGCCTCACTGATTTTCGGCCGGCTCTTTAACCGTCCGGGCTATCACTGCACAATTTTTATCTTTGTATATAATATTTCATTTAGATTTTATCCATTTATTACTTTAGAAATTGGTATGATAGCACTAATGTTATTTGTTCGACACTTTGTCATCAACTTTGTTGCAGAATAAAGCACATTAATTCCGAAATTGGCAGTATCGACTCGATTCAGTCGATGTAACTTGGCCATAACACAAACTTTATCAATTTGAACGCGCAGATAACAGCTTGTTAGTTGACTCACTATTGTAAATCAAATGACAAAAAATATGTTTTTGATTTTTTCAATGAGGATCCGTAACGTTTTTAGTTGAGAATGCAGATTTATAGAGCTAAGAAATCCTTAACATACAGTACAAAAATTTTTGTTCTACGACAAAAATTTACAAAGTTATGACCGAATTCCTAGCGAAGTTCACCGAGTAGCCGCCGCGGTAGCGGTGACGTCATTGTGACGGAAGCCGCGAGTCAGCCGTAGGCAGCGATAAGGCGCGAAGTGTTTTGTTCCTTTAATTGGGACTTTTAAAAGAAATTAAGTGTCTGATTTATATCTAATTCAAGTTTTTAACTATGTGCAAATATTGTATAGTACCGAAATGTACAAACACTTCTATAAAAACGCCAGAAAAACTATTTTTAAGGTGCCGAAAGATCCAAACTTCGTAAAAAATGGTATTCCGTTGAAAAAGAGATGTTAAAACTCCACCCTCTGCCCAGGCTACAAGACATTACTTTGAAGATCATTTCGAAGTACGTACCTACCTAACTATAATATACCTATTATTTAGTTGATATTCATTTAAATAAGGTGGTACGTGTAGTGTACCTTCTCTTCTTTTAATCCTGCTGTATTTATAGAAACATACTTACCTTACTTTTCCTGAGTATTGTGGATAAACCTACGTAGGTACCTATCTATTTGCTCGTTCCCATTTCTGTGTAATATTCAAAGGATAATACGATGACACAGGGACGTACTCGGGTAAAAATCAAAAGTGAATAATATTTTAAGCGCAAATTCGTATTCTACGAAAGGGCTGTTGCCAACGAAATTTACGTGTGTATGTGTATGTATGTATGTAGGTATGTATGTGCGGTGTCTACCGGAGCAGCTAGAAAAGTTCTAAAAGCATATTATGTGAATAGCTGAATCGAAGCGAAGTGAATTTATAGGGTTCCGTACCCAAAGTGTAAAAAACCTCGACCCTATTATTAAGACTCCGCTGTCCGTCCGACTGTCACAAAGCTGTAGCTCATGTACCCTGATAGTTACACAGTTAAATTTTTCACAGATGATGTATTTCTCTGGCCGCTATAACAAAAAATACTAAAAGACAGAATAAAATAAATATTTAAGGGGGCTCCCATACAACAAATATTTTTTGCTTATGTTTGCTTGATATTGATAACGGCAACAGGTATCTACCTGCTTCAAATATTCACAGAATATTTAGTTATAATACACTTTAAATAAATAATTCATTTAAAATAAAACAAATATTTAAGGGGGTACTCCCATATATTTTTTTAAATACGATTCCTTGTACTTTTTCACAGATCTTAAATAATTGCTTCCACAAAACAAACATGTTTTTTTACCGTTTTTATAGATAAATGGTACGGAACCCTTCGTGCGTGAGTCCGCACCTAGCATCCTTTACTCAACAGGGGTGCATTCATGTTATTTCATTACTTGTGTCATATGGCCCTGCTTCTTATCAAATTTCATAGCCCTAGCTAGACCAATGGGAAGTAGATTTTCTTAACAGACAGACGGACAAGAAAACGATCCTATAAGGGTTCCGTTTTTATTTTTGAGGTAAGAAATGCTAAAAAATTGCTTTATACCAAGTCATCCTTTCTAAGTACATACTGAGCGACTGACTTGTAACAAAAAGCGAGATGGCAAAAAAACCAGCTGTTGTCAACAAATATTCAGGTTTCTGTCATACCTTGATCAACAAGTGTAGATCACTAAATAAAGTGCAAGTACATAGGTTAAAAAGCCATCCGCGTAATGATGTACCTACGTATGAATAAACAAAAAACAACTTTCGTTTATCAAGATACTGTAAACAAAATTTATAAGTTCTAAATACGTCTCTGTACCTACACTTTATATTCATTCTTTCTTACACCTACCAACCACTACCAAATTTAAGAGTACTAATAAGTACGTATGTACGTAATCGTAGATAAATAAGCAGCACCCTTACCTTTGTAGTTTCCAACGACCAACCAACTTAGAATGATTACCTAGGTAATCAAATACCATGAAAGAATCCACTTTTGGAAGGTTATAGAATTGAGTTTGCACAAAACCTGCTTCTACTTTATTAGTACTTACTCATATTATGTAAGTACTTTTGTTTTATACTTAAATATCACAAAATTACACTCTAACAACACAAATATTACGCGCCGCTTCCTCAAATCGTGAGTGCCGGCCGGCCGGCCGAGCTCGGTTCCGTCACAGTGACGTCACCATGCTCCCGCGCTCATTGAGTTTTGCGACAGGAGCGGCATATGTTTATTATTTAATATCTCCGTAAGTAATGGTCCGATTTGGATAATTCAAAAAGATATATCACTCTTATATCATAAAGAATAACGTGGATACTATTTCTAATGGATTTGCTATAACTTTACTGATCCTCATTACGAGAAAATTCTGTAGCAGAAGTAAGTAAATCTACAGGTGAATCGTGGGTATTTCTAGACATGGAATACCTCTGCCTACCCCCTCGGAGTTAAAAGGCGAGATATTGTTTAGTCTGTTTGCTATAGGTAAAAAAAAAAAATTGCTATAGGTAATTCTCCCAAGGGAACGGAACTTAGCCTAGTAAAATTGCGCGGAACAGCTGCTAGTCTATAACTAAGTATACTAATATTATAAAGAGGAAAGATTTGTACGTTTGTATCGAATAAACTCAAAGACTACTTGACCGATTTTAAAAATTCTTTCACCTATAGAAAGCTAGAAGATACTTAACATAGGCTATATTTTATTCCCGAATTCCCACGGGAACGGGAACTAAGCTGGTAAAACCGCACACGTGAACTACGCGGGTGAAACCAGAACCGCTAGTAATTTATAAAGTTTACTGTAAATAAAATAAGTCCTCAAGTTACATTTTTTCCCAGAATCAAAGAAGCCCGTCGGTTTCTTTTGTTTTATTATCAATTTCCAACAAACAAACGTGTAAAGATACCAAACATTCCGGTATAATTCTTTCATTACCCTTAACCCGTGAAGGGTATAATCAGATATGCAATTGTTTGAATCTTTTACATGGTTTATTTTGATACGATCCTCCCGATCCCTTGTTTGAGTAACGGTTGGGCCCTCATATACTTTTAATCCTTTCGGGTCGTCACATTCTCATTAAGCTCTACGTATAATTTTGAAGAAAGGTTTAACAGAACCCGCATGTGGTGTTGTAATTAATTATTTATTTCGCAAATCAATATCGCAAGGGATTTTAGAGCAATGAAGCTAAATTTTTTTTCTTATATTAAAAAAATTTGCTTAGATATTATATGTAAAATTGATGAATAATAAATAACAAGCGTTTATAATAATAATAAAAAAAATACTTACATATTTATTATTATTATTAGCTCCTCGAGCTAGAGAAACATCGTAAGGAAACCCACAAGTCCCTTAATATACGAGTACGTTGTATTTCAGGCATGTGTGCATATGTCAAAATGTAATGACCAATTAAGTTAAAACGCATAGACAAACAAGAAATTCAAAATGCTTTTTACAAAAATAAATAAACTCACCAGACATTGTATCTCACTTAAATATTCTGACATGGGCAACTGCATTCCTTTTGTTTCGCTTGGTGCACACGTATGCAGTTTTATGGGAGCTTTAGTTCATCAAAAACAATATTTTATCCCGAAAAATTCGGTTAAACTTCCATTGTAGTTGCTTTGCCGGATAAATGTGTGCTGCCGTAAAATAAATATACATAAAAAGACTTAAGGGTCTTACATCAACAATTAAGCGCTTTTAAATGCAATATTTATTTAATAGATGAAAATGTAAGTAACTCAATATTATATATTTGGGATAAGCGGATTGATCACGTTTAGGGATCAGAGAATACACTGGTAAAATGTGGGTTTTGGCGGGTAGAGAGAATACCTGATGATCCTCTAAGGCTAAGGCGTAAATGTTTTTCTGAATAGCCTGAGTGGGTGATACGACTACGTCTACTAATAATAGGCTAATATTTTTTTTTTTATAATTTTACCTAGGATTTAGAATTCAAATAACTAAGTGGAAAGTCTCTATTTACAAGTTTTAGTCAAAGACAAGTCGCACTCCTCTCCAACCCTTCAATGTAAATTTTAAAATACCTTTGATTTAGTGCACCGGTGCTAAAAAGGCTACCTATCACAATCCCAATCCATTAGTGCAAAACGAATGTAATTTTATTTAACTACTGAAATGAGAGATGTTGCAAAGGAACTGTTCGCTTTCAATTACTATTAGCTTTTTTTTATAAAAGTGCCACTAAAAGCTTCTATCTACTTATCGAGCTCGTTGCCAGCTACGGGTGGAAGAGACAATTTATTAACATCTTGATTAAGGCTATCTTCATTACAGACTCCGGTTTTCCATATCTGGACGCGTATATCGAAGGGTGAAAGTCTTATTTCCTGCGTAACGGGGTATTTTCGTAAGGGAAAGCGAAAGCTGGCTCAAATGGTAATGGCTTGATTAAGATTTTTGTCTATTTCTTGTTTTTGTGCGAGGAGAAATAGGTTGATTCAGAATGGGATATGTGATCATACATATTTAGTTTATTTGCAGTCGAATCGGAATCGTTTTCATTTTGGTATACCTTTACAATCTAATTCTGAATATCTACAGTGGTGAAATCTGGAACTAAATGTTAACACCTAGAGTGGTGGTACAGGACAATTGAAATTCTATTGCATCTAGATTTCCGTTCGTCGAGGGATTAAATTGCATATTATTAAATCTTAATATCCAGAATTTGTGATATAATTTATAAACATTTAATTTCTGTTAGGAACATTCATTAGTATCAAACAAGCAGCATTTCATTGTGACTGGAGTGCGGCGAGTATCTAAATTAATAATAATGATTTATCTATACATATAATAAAACTCTAACGGGGCCGTGTCTGTACATTAAATATTTTTTGAAAATTTTAACGGTAGTGTATATAGTTATCGATATAGATACCGAAACACCAATTTTTGGAATTTTTGTCTGTCTGTCTGTCTGTCTGTCTGGTTGTGCACGCATCACTCAAAAACTACTCTACGGATTTTGATGAAATTTGGTATGGAGATAACTGAGTACCCGGGTCAACATCTAGGGTACTTTTTATCCCAGGAAAATATCTCATTCCCACGGGAAAATAAAAAAACTGGTTAAAAAGAGAAATACGTACTACTCCGAAACGATAACACCTAGAAACTTGAAAAATGGTATGAAGGTGTCTGATATGTCATAGAAAATTGATATGAAGGGATTTTTGGAAATTCCCACGGGAACGGGAATAAACTAAATCCAAGCGGAAAAACGCCGGTGGGCACCCGATATTTGAAATATGGTATGTAGGTGTTTTAAATATGTCGTAGGCAACCAATATGAAGGGATTTTCGGAAATTCCCACGGGAACGGGAATAAACGGAATCCGCGCGGGCAACGCCGCTGGGCATCCGCTAGTCTACTAATAAAATTCTTTATTCAGATTACAAAAAACTTTTTTTTAGTACCTAGGTAAGTACCTATATGCTTCTAATTTATGATGTTACAATATAGATGATTTAGACATTGTTGTCTGCATATGGTACCTACTTTATCAGGGGCTTGTCATACTGTTATATGCGTTAAGGAGAGTCTGCCTTTCCCCCTTCCCCCCCCCCCCCCCCCCTTGAAGCAATAATTCTCATTTTATCCTCAAAGATATGGGAAAACTAAATTTTTGCAGTGAGAGTACATCGACACTACAGAAAATTAAATATAATTCCTTAGTAAACGACAGCTCTTTCCTTCGTCAAGACTGTTCTATACTTACAGTTATATTTTAGGCGTAATATCAGCTTTATAGATATCCTAGCCCTCAGCGGCAAAGTTGCATCAATACGACACTTTGTGCACATCGCAATGTCTGATACATTACCGAGATAGCTCGCGAGCGTATCAGATGCACCGTCTTCCTTTTCCTACTATTCGCTTATGGTGCCCTGGTAATTGTGGATTGCTTCAGACATACTTTCAAATGTTAGTAGTATTATTTGGTGGGGTCTGGGTGACCTTATCTGGGTTCCGTACCCAAAGTGTGACAACGGGACCCTAATATTACTCCTCTAATGTTTGTCTGTCCGTCTATCTGTATCATGTAGGTATTCATCTACTACGTCCATGGCTGCATCTCATGAACCGTAATGTAGTTGAAATGTTCACAGAATTTGCAGGTATTTAGATATATTGGCGTTATAATGACAAATAATAATAGATAATCTACTATATAAAAATAAGTCGGGTTTTCCTTCCTGACGATTGAACTCCAGAACTGACGAACCGATTTCCATGGTTTTGCATTCGTTGGAAAGGTCTAGGGCTCCGCAAGGTTTATAGCAAAGAAAATTCAGCATTGCACCCGTGCGAAGCCGGGGCGGGTCGCTAGTTTTCAAATAGAATTCTACATTGCGTAGATGACAGTAGACACATTGCTTCCGTATAAAATTATTACGTATAAAAATATGCAGTTGGTACTTTACAAATTACCTGAATTTTAGTAACAAAACGAAAGTTCAGAAATACTGAAGAAAAAAGAAACATTCTTAAACAGTTCAGTAGTTATTTTACATTTTTATCTGGCGAAAGTAAAGTTTGAAAGTAACAAAACTTTGTACTACGCAGACTCACCGACAAATGTTTCGTCTCGAACATCAAGTTTTAAGACAGGACACGAGTGTTGAACTTATGTAGCTGCATGATCTTATTACACACAGTCTAAAACGAAGAGGTATATGTAATTAGAAAAGCAACGTGCTTCGAAAAATAGGACCAACAAAAACCAGTATTCATACCACTATAATAAAGTTAGACACATACATACTTAATATTATATTTTGCTAAAATTTCGCTATGAACATCGAATACTGTAGTGAACAGAAACATCATTAATTGATTTATGTTTACGATGCATAATATGTAATGTAATATGTAGGTAAATACTGTTATAATTATTAAATTAATTAATTAATTAACAACATAGAAATTATAAAAAAAAAATTAAAATGTTTTCTCTTGTTATTTTCTGGATAAAGTTTAGGTAGAATGAGCGTTCACTGGTCTTTACCAAAGTCGCCATGGAAGGAGCGCAAACATCGAGAAAAGACGAGATTTATACAACATGTAACAGAATAAGCGCAATTTCTGAAATTAGTTTGTTCAGTATCGACTACTTAATCGATTTCAGCTATTCTTAAAATGAGTTAAATTTTTCCGAAAAATGAATTAGCTTAGCTGAATTTAGTGCTATCTATGGAAATCGTGCTATTACTGATCGATATTTAAGAAAATTAGTTAGACACAACTAAAGTTCGATTGCATCATAATATTTTTATATTAATATACTAATTGGGGTGTATGAGGAATTGCGCTTTTTCTGTTACGCGTTGTATTAAACTGTGGTAAACAATACGCACTAAATCTTGACCATACTACATAGAATTTAAAAAAAAGCCCGTGTTTCCCATTCCCATGGGAATTAGTCGACAATATAGCCTTCTTCACGACAAAACACATGTTATTGTTCAAGCTATGGCAGAGTTTATAAATCTTATATCTTCAACATCCATTTATCTACATAATATTAGGCTATATTTTTAGTCATTATACTTTTTTTTTGTGTAGGTACAATATTATCAGCGTGTATAAGTTTAGTAAAGGTTTTTAAATCTCAAATCACATCTGTCTCAGTCTATAATAGAAATGTTTGGGTCCCGTGATGTTTCACGACAAATATAGTGCAGCCTTTGACAACTGCTAAACGCGTATCATCTAAAAAATAGTACTTAATGTACGAAAATTAATGGATTGTAAAAACAGCAGAGAACGGAACAAAATGTTTATTTTTTTCAAAATATATGGCGTTCTTCTTATTACAGTTCTGTGGTCTGCAATAATCCAGGCGCTACAACTTCCGGAATCTTGCCGAGTTCACGCCCACGGAATTTTAATATGGAAATAACAAGCTGCAAGTTCCCAAGTATTCAGCGGAACATGCTTGTATTACTTTTAACTGCGGGATATTGTCTCAGTCTTAACTTCGTTGGAACATGAATTTTAAGGTTCATTGCATGAGGAAGTTTGAAGTTTGAAACAGGTATTCTATACTGGGTATATTTTGTATATGTATTTGGTCACTTTCATGTCCAGCAATATATATTTTTTTTATTTAAGAAATTCTCTAGGAATTTATGTTTTCTTACAATATTTACGAACAGTATCCAGAACCCTGGCTCCATTGCTCATTGGAAGTCGCCACCAAATGCGCTCGTACCCCATCAGATAAAATCTTGCTCTGACCAGGCCCCACGATCCCATGGCCTCATGGTCACAAATACATAGCCTTCATTGAGGCCCAGGGCCCATTGAAATGGCACTGCTTAGGGATAGAGCCAATATATTTGCATATTATATTGTATCTATCCCACACCAACGAACAGCTATGATTCCATTGACCACACTTCTGTGGTATAAATTACCTACATTTACAGATTACATTACCAGAAATTCTTCGACGGCGGTAGATAAACTAACTACAATTCTCTAGTCATCTAAAAAAATCCGATCCGAACCGAGCTGCCACATTTCGAGGTATACAACATGTAACAGAATAAGCGCAATTCCTGAAATTAGTTTGTTCAGTATCGACTCTTATTCGATTTCAGCTATTTTTAATGTATTATATTTTAAAAAAAAAATTCGTAGCTGAATTTAGTGCATTCTATGGAAATCGTGCTATTATTAATCGATATTTAAGAAAATTGGTTAGACACAATTAAAGTTCGATTGCATCATATTTTTTTTATATTACTCGTAACATACTAATTGGGGTGTATGAGGAATTGCGCTTTTTCTGTTACGCTTTGTAGATACCATAGTACAGTATAGGTTTAATAAAATGCAATACGCAGTCTCTCTCACAATTGTGATGACAAACGTCGTCATAATTATCCCACTTCCGATTCCTCAATAGGGATTGGCATTACTAAAAAAAATTACTCATCAACAAAAAGCACAAAATATTTCCAGACTAACGTAAGTAAGAGAAAGAACTTATCTCGTGTGAATTTAAAAGCTAGAGCTTTAGTACTGCTACTTTTTAGTCCCAATAATAATTCAAATATTATGGTTTATAACAGTTCCAGTCAGGTTGTTTATTCTGAAAAATTCTGACAGCTGTCATTTTAGTATTAACAACCCTTTTTGGTCTCTTTCTTTCTCTTTCCTTTTGAAAATTCCACTGAACTAAGAGTCAGACTTTAGTTAATCAATTTTTTTTTCATTATAAAATGTGCGTTATACCAATAAAAGTTTCCCCAAACTTAATTTATTGCGGAATTTAATTACTAAAAATCTTTTACGGTACCGACCGCTCCCCATGACACTACGATTTTAATTATCGTCCGTCGCCGCGTTCCGCCGCGTCACGTCATGCCGTATTCATTAGCTGTGTAAACAATTTTAATCGCTCGCAGTGTAGACACACCCTGAGCCCCGACTTGACAAGAATATAGCTATATTATGTTTAAAAATACACCATTTAATTTTGTAATAATGAGAGTCTACGTCTTGATTATGATACACTTCATAAATAAATTATGAAACAAATCAGTCGACAGTAGGTAGGGACTGATGAAAAATTTGTTTAAGTATTATCACAGAATAAGTAATAGTACTACGTACCTACAGGTATTATCACAGAATAAGTAATAGTACTGTCAAAGAGTTTGGAAGAAAATCATTCTCTCCGAAACTTTTTCTTTAAACGTCTTTGAGTACTGTATTATGCAGATTATATTATACAGCATGAGCACATTTTCCTGATCACAATGACGATACAGAATTCCGATAGTAAATACAATGAAACTGGTTATAAATTTGTAATATGATAACTTGCGTAATTAAATTTACAATTAATTTGGTCCGTATCTATGGTAGGACAGATGGGGCACATGCCTTGGATGCCCTTCAAAGGGGGCGCCTTTTAAATATTAACAAATCATCGTTGCATTTTAACGGATGCAACATTATTCTGAGTTCAGCTAAGTCAAAACATATTTATTTTCTGAAGGTATAAAAAGTACACTTAGAAAGTTAATAGTCTAATAACAAGGCACTCTAAACTCTTCCATGAAGATTGTCTAAATGTTAACAACAGCCCATCTCCACGGACGAGCTAACACTAGCTCGACGATGAAGGCGTATGAAACAGCACTCTGGTCATTGTCAAATTCCAGAAATTAAATGTCTCTGCTAACTCATTAGGGGTTAAGGCGTGTGTTTGTATTTATTTCATTATGATATTAGTTTAATTGGTGTTCCTATTAGTTGTATATTATATTTTATATATTAAATATACAACTAATTATATATAATTTATATTTAAATTATATATAATATAATTTATATATAATTATAATATTAATTATAATTATATATTAAATGTTTAAAGTGGCGCAATTTTCCTGTTTGCCCTAGGCGCCATTTCCCATAGGTACGCCCCTGCATTTACTACAACTATACCTACCGAGAATGAAAACTACGACTGAAATATCTACAGCTCAGTAACTCTCAATCAATACAATATAATTTCTGCATCCTTTCGTCATCGATATTTACGACTCTTTTAAGCTTCCTATACATTTGTTAGCGATGAAAAAAGAAAACGAAAATTTTGTTACCAACTTAATAAACACACCCATACTGTCAAACCATTCGCTAAGAATATTAATAAATAAAAATGACGACATGGCTAGTGGCTACATCCTAGAGCTTTTCACGGCAAAAAAAATGTCAATATATGATTTTTTTGGCATTAAATACAACTCAATTCATTTCTTATTTTTTTCATATTAAATTCTAAAAGGAGTAAGTACGTGTCTGAACGAAAAATATTTACAAATATAAAATTTTCTCAAATACTACACCTACTCTCTAAAACCCTTTGCAACTTTCTCATAATTGTTTTCGCATGTACCTCGCATGCAAATACCTTCATTACTTATTTATTGCTCAAATCAACCCACACGCGCATATTATAATGAACATAAACAGCACCGGGGGGCGGCGCGAGGCATGTTAGTCTAGCACGTGACGTCACATAAATCTACACAATAATATTGCAAATTGTAAGTATAAAATTGCAATGTAAGTCTAATAATATGCCCTACGACTAAGTACTGAGATACGTGTAAATACTTGCATATTTTAATAAAAACAAATTAAATATAAAGTAGGGTATAAAACTCTGAGTGTTGTTTGAAAATAACAGACACTTTCTAGTGAAACTCTATTTTTATAAATACACTAGCGGTTCTGTGCGGTTTTACCAGCTTAGTTCCCGTTCCCGTGGGCGTGGGAATACGGGAATAGGATATAGCATATGCTACTCAGGGATATTCTAATTTTCTATTGGTGTAAGAATTTTAAAAAGCGGTCCAGTAGTTTTCGAGTTTGTTCGTAACAACATACAAAAATAAAAATAAATCCTCTTTATAATATTAGTTTAGATATATATACTATAGATTATATGAATATGCCAATCACGTGGTGATATCCCATATAATTATAAAGTTAAAATTAAAAGAAAATTGAATCTCTTTAAATGTCTTTGAACTAGACTTTAATGTGCAATCTTAACCCTTCAGCAGTACATAAGGTTCATCGTATCTAACTACCAGGTACATAAATAGAACAGGTACAAGACGAACCCTAATCATTAAGACATCTACGGTAACGTACCCTCGGCGTCCGAAGATGGCAACAGCCTGTCTGGTGCACAACAAAAGTCCATTAGTGGTACTAACCATCGAACGGATTAATTAATTCACACACTTCGCCCTCCATTTGCGACCAGTGGATTAGGCCTTTTTAGGGCTGCGCCACATCAGACACGTTATAGAATGATAATAAATACTGTGAATGGCAGCTTGTTTTTCGTGCCGTAATTTTATTTCTCCGCAATTTTTTTCTTTGGTATAGTGGCAGAAATAGTAATAAGAGACGTCTGCTAACAAAAAGGTCTACATCATAATGTAAATCTTAAAGAATAATTTGTGTGCATGAACATGTCGTGGGCGTACCCATGGTAGGTACAGGCTTTTAGTAGTTCGGGACTAAATAAAATGTGTGATTTGTGTCCTACAAAAATTCAGTTTTTTTACTAAATTTGTAGATTGTTATGGTAGGTAGGTAGTACTAGGTGTACTAGTACAATAATATGATCTGTAATGTTTTCATAGATATTTGTAGGTAGTGTAAATTTGATTTTATCACTACATAGTATAAAACAAAGTAGCTTTCTCTGTCCCTATATCCCTATGTATGCTTAAATCTTTAAAACTACTCAACGGATTTTGATGCAGTTTTTTTTAAGAGATAGAGTGATTCAAGAGAAAGGTTTTAGTATTAGCATTGCATCCGTGCAAAGCCGGGGCGAGTCGCTAGTATCTAATAAAAGTAAGCGATCTTTATCTATAATAATATATATATATAATATAATCTCACGCCTTTTTTATCCCCGAGGGGGTAGGCAGAGGTATTCCATTACTGGATATACCCACATTTCACAAGATATATTGGACCCCTAAACGTGATAGGTGGTGAGCCCATCGCCGGATCTTTATCTAGCCTAACAATTATTCCTACGACTGCATACTTTCTCATTTAGTTGGATATCCTATGTTCCTCCTAAGTTAAAGTCTAATATCAATAAGGTACATATAATGCTAAAAACTACACACACCGGCACAATTAGCGGAACAGAAAAAAAAGGGAGTATTTACGCATTTTTGCGTGTTACTGGCCGGCTAAACAAGCTTTTTTTAAATTTGGGTTTTAATTTAAAAATGGAATACTAAGCGACTGCCCTTTTTTTCATTCTTTTGTTTTAATTTTCATTGATTCATTTTTTCCACCGCTTGTTCGTTTTTAGAAGGTTCGTGAATTCCATTTGAAAAGCTTTGAATTGCAGTTTTTGAGGCTTTTGAGTTTTTTCGCATATTGATAATTTACGAGCATCTAATTATGCCTGATTTAACGCCATCAGAAATCATTAGGGCAGATCAAATGAGGAGAAATGGTCAAACCTACAGATCGATTGCCAGAAGCCTTCGTCGATCGTTATCAACGATTTATCGTAGCATCCAACGATACAGATTGACGAATGCTCTAGTGAGAAGGAGAGGACAAGGCCGGAAAAGGTGTACTTCAAGGAGGGATGACCGTTTTCTCCAACTTCAAGTCCGACGGAACACGAGACTAACGGCGGTGCAGGCTCGAAATTTACTGGAAGAGGTACGAGCAGTAAGGATGAGTGAGCGGACAGTTCGTAGAAGATTCGAAGAAGTGGGTATAGGCTCGTATGTGCCCGCCAAAGCCCCAAAACTTGAGAGACATCATCGCACAAACCGTCTACACTTTGGTCGTGAACATCGTGATTGGGACTTCGACGACTGGGGACAGGTTCTTTTTACTGATGAATGCAGAGTTATGTTAAATCAAATTGATGGAAGGCAGCGAGTATGGAGACGCAAAGGAGAACGGTATATCCAGTCTAATTTTGAAAATACAGTTGCATATGGCGGCGGTTCAATTATGGTCTGGGGAGGAATATGTTTAGGAGCTCGTACGGAGTTAGTAGTGGTCGATGGCGGGAATCTGAATGCTGATCGGTATATCAGGGAGATTTTAGAAGAACATGTTGTGCCATTTGCCCCCTTTATTGGTAACAACTTCATTCTAATGCAGGATAATGCTCGGGCTCACAGTGCTCGCACAGTACAGACATACCTAAACCATGTTGGTATAACGGTGATGGAGTGGCCAGCACGGTCCCCCGATATGAACCCTATAGAACACGTCTGGGACTTGCTAAAGAGGAGTGTAAAGTCAAGAATGCCCCCTCCCAATAATCTCAACGAGTTGCGAAACGCATTACTTGAAGAATGGCAGAGGTTGCCCCAAGAAACCATTGATAACATCATCCGCAGCATGCCCAGACGGATGGAAACCCTCATCAGAGCACGAGGAGGAAACACTCGATATTGAACAGTCATTGAAATTGTTGTTAAACTTTGGAAAATCTTGAATTTTCTGCTGTTTCTCTATAATTAAAAATCGAAGAAAAATGCATTTTGTTTAATTTAATTTTTATTTTTATAAAATTTTAAGTATGGTGTTACAAATGAATGTCAAAACATGTTAATTTAATTTTTGTTTCATTTTAAATAATATATTGTTTAAAAATTACATTCATTGTTCTAAATTCCCTCTTTTTTCTCCTTTTTTTTTCTGTTCCGCTAATTGTGCCGGTGTGTGTATATGTACAATTAAGGAAAACCATTAATCGTGCCTAAACACTCCTCAACTGAAAAAAATAGGTACTAACATCCCAAACGACATAATATTATAATATTACATATTATAAGTACTTGTACGGGGAATGTTTTTATTAGAAAAAAAATATATTGTGTAAATTAAAATTGTACTTAAACAATTAGGTAGCATTTCCCCTAAAATGAAAACTTACAACTAAAATAATCATATCCCACGACATGGAAAGATATTAGGTATAGCTTTATTGTTATGGTAGGTATAGCTGGTGAAATAATTGTAAGCCGTAAGTTTCTGGCGTGCGTTTATCGCTGGTAAATCTGTTCTCAAACTACAGCCTTGTTCCTTTTGATTACAGGTAGCTAGTAATTTTCCTTTGAAGTGTTATGTTAGTAGTGGGAAATCAACATGTGATGTAATAGAAATAAATGCCTGGTGGTATTGTAAGAAAATTATACGTTGCACTAATTTCTAGTGTAATGTTTCCTCAAAAATATCAAAAGATACTGAATCGTTAAAAACATTACCCTCCTGAGGCAATCGGGTAAAAATAGCTTTATCGATGTATAATTGCAAAAGTTGTTTATTAAGCAGTTAATAGGTAATGTTGTTTTCTGTAAATATTTTACTATGGTATGCGTCGATGAGATGTCTACAACTGCTCAAAATATATTAATTTTGCCCTTAAATACTTATATTTTAAAATATATACTTAGATAGATTATGACCTATAGGTACGTCCTCATGCACGGGGAAAGACCCTTAGCTCAGCTGTGGACTGTGATAAAAATAGTCTTAACTTTAAAATCCACTTCTCAACCTTTACAAGAAATTCCCAAAAACGTTGTTTCACCCTTTCTGAGTACCCAAATTCTTACCGCAAATTGCTTCATAAACAGCTTTGAAAAGGAAATGGCAGGATATCCTACAGCGAAATACCTTCATTGTAATATTTGCTAATGTATTTTCAGTGTGCTTTGTCCAACAAAACAATGAAGTTTCAGCGGGAGCACGAAAGTTCCGGCCTCGGATAAAAGCATGCAAACAATACATACCTTTGCGTTTGCGAATTACGGGGCTTACGGGGCGCGTCAGGTCAGTTAGAATGAGTACAAAATTTTGAATTTAGAATGCGTAAAAAACCGGTAGGTTAAGTGATACAGGTTTGTATTGTTAATTAGTGATTAATGATATTAAAAAATTTTATTTATCTGTACAATTTGAATGGATCTTGCTTCTGAACAAAACTAATAATCGTGAGAGACTGGAGCTTAAACTAGGTTGATCATGTGTTACAGATCTCCAGGCTTACAGTACCTACCTAAGTTTACTCTATTGTCAACATATTTAAAATTGACTATAATAATACTCAAGAATTATCTTATTCTTGTAGACCAAGCATTTTCTGCACCTTTTTTATTATTTGACGGGCCCGTTGGCGCAGTTGGTAATGAGTGACCCTGCCTTCTGAGTCGGAGGTCGCGGGATCGATCCCCGCTCAGGGCCAACATTTGTGTGCATGAACATGTCTGTTGGCTTCGTGTCTGGGTGTTTAATATTTATTTAAGTATGTCTATCAGTTGTTTAGTACCCATAGTATAGGCTCTGCCTAGTTTGGGACTGAATAACCGTGTGTAAATTGTGTCCCACAATTTATTTATTTATTTATTTCGGGTCTCATTTAGTATTTAATACCTTTGGGCTACTTAAGTTACATAACGTATAGGAGTGTAGTATGGGGAAGTGATAACCGTTCGTACCGCAAGTATACTGCTTCTTGTATTCCGCGGGGAAAGTACCCGCGTCACAAGTATAACTTGCTTAGAACTTGTCGATTCCAATTTATTTAGAACAATATTTAGCAAATAATATTTTATGAACATAATTATTAGGAATGATCGCTATGGTGCCTATAGTGCTATAGTAACATCAGTTAAAACACTTTTTTGGGGTAGGTATTTGCTAAATATTTGCAAAAGAATACAACCTGTTTCTATTTAAATAAAATTAGTACTTCAACTACAAAGAGGCAATTTGTACATTAAGAATTTATCTTGTTTCTCTAATACTATAAAAACGTGAACCTAATGTTAATAATACGATTATTAAAATATTATTTTCAAAATAAATTAAAAACATTCATTTAAATTCACTTCAAATAAGTATAGGTAATACCGATCAGAATACTCGAAAACCATCCGAATAATAGGGAAATTAGCTTTCTACCACAATCACAAAATTTATGCTAATCGCAAGTCAATTGCCCTCGTGACAGTCTGACTAACCCCTGCCTCCCCGCGCAAACGGAATAAGTTCGAGTGGATCGGGGCCGATCGGACTATCAGCCAGGGATAGATTCAGAAAAGTAATAGAGGTTGTGACCCTCATAAGTTACCAGTTTATGCCGCATCGACTTCTTAGTAGCGTCAGTAGATCACGAATTCGCCTTAGACTTTTTAGGGGATAAAATACGCGAGTGGAGAACTTAGTGGATAAAACGCCGTATTTATCTATGGGGTTGCATGCTTCTGGTTTAGATTGATCCATCCTCATAATTCTGCTGAACTTTACACCAAGTTAGGTATCAAATGATTTATGAATTGCATTTATATTGAAAACTTTTATGAACAGATTGATGATTGGATCCATGTTTACAAAGAACAAACAGAAAATCAGTTAGAGATTTGAATTAATTGGGTATGTTGTGTTCACGACCTTTTCTATGATATTATAACTACGTGTTTCAACAAATCTAATAAGAATATTACTATTGATTTTTTTACTATTGGGTTGTCTTTTTGTTCTCCAATCGCTCAGTTGGTAGTCACGCTGCCTGTTGGGTTGGAGGTTTTAAGATGTGTTCCCGCCCTGGGTCGACATTTTTTTGCTAGAAAATGTCTGTTGGTTTTTGTTTGGAAGTATTTAATTATGTTCATCAATTGTTTAGTCTTTACCAAGTTTGGGATTAAATAGCCATAAGAAAATTGTGTGACACGATTTATCCCACTAGGTAATATTTTAAACGCAAAAGTTTGTGAGAATCGATGGATGGCTGTTTATTTCTCTTGCACGCAAAAACTACTGAAACTAAACTTTTGATGAAACTAAACCGTTATGTAGCTCAAACATCCGAATTACATATTAGCTACTTTTTATCCTGATCCTGGCATGTGCCAATGAGTTTTTCAAAACTTACGTACATATTCATCACTAGCTCGACGGTGAAGGAAAACATCGTGAGAAAACCCGCAGGTCTCAGAATTATTCTGAGGCGTGTGTAACAAACGCGGTCCTGCGATGGGCTCACCACCTATCACATTTAGGGGTTGAATATTTTGAGTTTCTAAGTTGAGAAAAGAGCTAATATATTATAACTATATTTATTATACACAGCACGTGACCCCCGTAAACATAAATCTCAATCCATCTCTGGGCCCTTGATATCGGGCCATGGAGCTATCAGCACTCGACCCATCTCCTGAGTGTCATTAGTTAATGTTGCGGGCAGTTCCTACAAAGATTTAATCTGGCGGTCTGAGATCAGCCCCCTCTTCGATCGTATCACCAGTCATTACCGTTCGGGGACGATAACGCGCCCTTTGACGTACATCGAGGCGGTAGATTGCGACTCTATTACTTCCAGCTTTTATGGTTGATACTCCGTAATTTAAATTTTCTTTATCTAAGTTTTCTTTGATTTCATTTGAGATCTGATTTGGAATTTCCAGGGGAATCGTATTGTTTATTTGTTACTTAAATTAAAACAAAAGACGGCTTACACGGTTTTACTTCCTAGTTAATATTACGTATAATTTGCAGATGGGTTTTTGTGCTTCTCTGTAGCAATGTACAAATATGTCTATGTGACGTTTTGAATACAGATTGTTGGAGGACCGGAAAGAGACACATGAAAGGCAAAATCTAATCTAATTAAATTTTGAAATCCATACATGAAACAATTTCGGCGTACAATGTTAGAAACACAATAATATGTGGCAACTAAAATAAACTAAGTAATGTTCATCATGTATTTTTATTCAAAATCATCATGTATTTTTACTTCGTTTCCTGAAAGTAATTGCACAGCTATCTCTCTGTCACGGTTATAATCAAGTTTGACGTTACCTACCTACATACTTAGTTGCTCATAACTTCGTCAATATAGATAGTCACAATTTCAGTATTACAGTAAAGAGGGGCTATTCTAAACATCCTTTCTGTTTTATGTGCTCGTAGGAAAAATAGAAACAGTCACATAATAAAACTACTCGCAATTCATCTGAAAACTTAGGCCCCACTTCATATGGTCAACCGAAAGCATATCAGCGTCAACCAACCGCAGGGAGGGAGAAACGAAACAATTAACACATTCCGACCGCAAAATCTGGGATCTCTAACCGAGCATACATTAATTTAAAGCACGGACGCTGTTTTAAATTACGACTCTGTCAGATTATGGGGCGGTCGTGAGCTACGGCACTTGAGAGGGGGAAAGAAAAAAGATGCTCTTACGAGGAAAGTGTTGAGGTGTACGCTCGTTCGATTTAATGTGTGTACTGAATTATATTATATTATGTCTACAGGTATGTTAAGTTTTTTTTATCTGGGACGAAATGATAATAATTTCTTAACTAATTTTGTTACATATTTATTATTAATTTATCTTCTTTGTGCTTTTGATTAAATTTAAGTTTGAAAACTCAATCAGATTTTAATCAAAAAAGGTTGAACTAGTACAGTCAAGAGCAAGTCAAGCTTTACACTACCAGATTAAGCTGAGCTCTGATTTATACTGCGCCCCATAGAATACAGAGCCGGTTCAAAGTCCAAAGTGTCAAGCTCAGCGTGCTCTTGACTGTACATAAAAGCTCACTGCATTTTTTTTATTATAACAAACACACTTCAAAACATTTTGTTCCAATAAGCAACAATGGTAAGAAAAAAAATCCGATTAACTCCTTCATTCGCGTGGTTCACGACAGGGCCCATCTTCGGAAAGTATTTGAGAACATTTGGAAACAAGGAGGTTTGGCGCCTTGGGGTCGAGTCCCCCCGGAATAGTTTCCGGCCCTGCAGGAATTACGAGCGGGCTCGGGTCATCCGAATGAATTTTGATTTTGCTTTTTCTATCCAAAGTCGGATTATTGTACTTCGAGTCCGCACCCTCTGGGTTTACTTATGCAAACCTACCTGGCCGGTCTTGTATAAATTTGAATATTCAACTACCCAACTGCCTCTCTAGAATTTTTATGACATTGTGAATTGGTTGTATAAAACTTTCTATATTTACCGGTTGGCAGTTAGCTAGTTAATATTTCAGGTAAACTTTCTGAAACAATGGATCCGAATCAAGCTATGAATTTGTCAAGAGTTTCGGAAAACTTAAATAATCAAAGTTTGTGACAACTGAAAATTCTAGTAATAAGAGACTTCTGTATTTCCGAATATTTTCTCCTTGTTTCGGAAGGCACGTTGATCCTGCTTTTAGTTGTCTTCATGCACTATGAAAGCTTGACAACTATTAAAAATTAGGTGGGTTCTTGCCTAGCACTATCTCTCCGCGGTGACTTAGCGTGGGAGATAATGATCCATACTTCCTTGTATGTGAGATAAGACTCATAGCTTAGCATTGGGCTGTTACAGGTTGACGACCTATTAATAATAACTTTGTTAATTAAGTATTAGTGTTTATGAATTTCTTTTTATTATGCAACATTGTTGCTCTCCTCATTTGCGATGCCCGCACGGTGTGTCAATGTGATATGTTATAGTGCTATCCGTCGAGCACCGCGCGGTTCCAATAGGCACCGTAACAATTAAAAATCAATTGTGTTTTATTTTATTGGATTGAGAGAGTAAGAAACAGTTGTAATACCTCGACCACTATGTAATTACATAACGATCAAATAAATAAATAAATGTTCTGACGATGAAGAATATTTCAGAAAAATTATTCGATTTAAACTTATCCTTAGATAATCTTTTTGTTTTGTGACGTTTTGGCGTTTTTGACGTTAGATAAAAACAAACAATCTTAACAGAAGTAGCTGTGCAAGGGTCAAATACAATAAATATGACCCCTTCAAGCTTAAATTCTCGCTGACTTTATTTATAAAATAAAAGCGCAAACATTGTTATCCTGCCGCAAGGATCTGTGACAAATCTAAGGGAGAGCTCTCAATTTAAAAAAAATATTTAGGTAAGTATCTGTCCAAAATGATTCCTGATGGGTTGTAACAAGGGTAACGAAGGCTCTTTGGAGGACATTTTTATCTGTAGGTAATTATTGTAAATGAATGTAAATTTTCTTTGTAAATAAATTTATGTTAAAATCTTTAAGTATCTGTTCTGCATGACAAACATTTTATTAAAAGTACGCTTATAACATTAAAAATCATATACTTAGGTTAACTCCATTAAGATGTTTACACCTAAAATACGAGTATATTTGATTTATGATGGAATTTCTGTAACAACAAACGTGAGCTTCCAATGTACTTACTCGTAAATAAGGAAATTATTATACAAAAATGCTTGCTGACTCTTCTCGGGGTACTGCATTTGGAACTAGCAACTCGTCGGTGTAGATGGGCTGCTGTTTACATTTAACCCATCTTCGTGGTCGATGTTAGTCTGCCTTGTTAATAGACTATTAACTATAAAGTGTAATTTTTATTACCTCACAGAATAAAATACATTTTATTTCATTCTTTCTTTCAAAAGAACATCGTACCAATAGCCGAAAAACATTTAATAATAAGAAAATTGTAGATATACCGAATCCTAAAACTGTGTTTAGTTTCTATTACTTCATCCAAGCTATATTCGGTAAAGAGTTGGCTCGTAAACAAGCTATAAATGTCCTGTATTTCATTGTTGGAGGGTGGAGGCCGCTCTATCGCAACTAACAGTAAATTCGCTTGTAAAAATTCACAACTCGGCTTGTTTATTGTTTCCGTTTAATTGTGAGTTTTTATGCTTATGCGTGCACATTTTTGACATAATGGGTAATAAAATAGTGTTTTTATTTCATAGGCTTATTTGGAGCTGTAATTTACTAAACAACACTTTATTGTTACATTATAAATATATTATAAGTGACACAATGACGAAAAGAGTGCGATGGGATTTATGTGTACAATAACACAATACAATACTAAGGTTTTATGAATTCATCATCATCATTCACCATAGTAGTCTAGCACTGTACTGGATATAGCACCCTGTCTTCGGCTTGCCGCATCCAGCATCTGCCTGAAACCTTCGCAGATCGTCATCCCATCTAGCCGGTTCGCTAGACTAGAGCAGATTGTATGAATTACGAAATATTTATTTGATGTTATTTACTTTTAGTACGAGATTCTCGAGATCTGTATTTAGTTTTTACGGATCCAAACAAAAAGCTTTCCATTATCGCCTCTGACTTGGAAATATCTCAAGAATATTTTTTGTCACGAAATGGCTATAAATCATTTAGTTTTTGTAAAGTAAATCGAAGACTTTTCTTACACAGTCTGATGAATAGTAAATTTGTGTAATCATAGCACGATTATTTTGAAACTTTGAGCATATGATTTGATATACTTTTCAGAATAGGTATGGAAGGTAAGATTTTTCGAGTGCATAATAAATTACATATTAAGTACGTACAGTTCATTCACTCCTCAGTCTGTAACCTCCCTTACATACATACATATGCTCACGCCTTTTTCCCGAAGGGGTAGGCAGAGACAACAGCCCGCCACCTGCTACGATCCTGCTAACCTCCCTTATTTGAAAGTTTTACTAGGTCTATAAATTAAATTTGTCTGTGGAGTATTATTAGGCTACATTTCAACCTTCTGCGCCAGATGGAGGATTATGATTATTTTTATGTGCCTTTTATATAACTACACTTGGATAAAAAATATGATTAGATTCAAAAACTTAAAATCACATAAAAGTAGTGCGCCAGAATAAAATAACTTTTACAGTTCATGTAAGTAATGTTTGTTACAAGAAAGACATAAAAAATAGGGTAAACATTATGAACATAGAGAACACGGTCATAAATTTCGTGAAGCATAAAAACAATAATATCATGACGTCATAAAAAAACTTTATGTTCACCACGATACGACGTTATAAGAGCAACGAGCAATTTTTATTTAACTATCAACAGAGAAAAGAGTTATAAAAGTAGTAACGGAACTATTTCATACACACTCGATAAATCTGAAACAGTAGTCGAAATATTTTTGACGTGACAACGTCTTATAATTCGATGGAGCCGGCTGTATGCACGAAAAAGTATGACGCGGACGTATGCGGCGTTACAGTGCAAGCGACAAAGAGGCACAATCCATTCCATCAGTATTTTCGAAAAACTATGACGTTGTCACGTTCAACTACCGTTAGTAAACCGACTTTAAAGACAACCGATTTTTTTTCCATATCTTTAAGAATCTTAAATATCATCTCAAACTACAACACAATATTGTATTGATTTTTAGCAATCCACGAACGTTCAAGGACAATATATTATCCTATTGTGTTGGGAACTTTCGTTTTGACGGGTAAATAACATCAGTGGTCTATTTTCATTAATTTTATCAGTCTTACAATATCTGCATAGGACACATTCAAAAAAATTATACACTATGATTTCACACCCCGTTAGCACTAAGTGGTTTCACAGCCAAAAGCTTGAAACACTCCCATCCTTATCTTTGTGTGTGAAACTAGAGCCCACTCAACACTCCGCAACTTGTTTAGTTTGCAAGAGCTTCCTAAATTTACCCAAGCGACTATCTCGACTTACGAACGTACAAATGAAAGCGATTCTAACCGCATCCCCTCACGTGTCTGTTAGGATTTATCTAGTGAAACCGGAAAGCAAACATCCTGAGAGCAGAACGCCCCCCGTAGCGAGCGAGTGATTTGAGAATAGTCCCCCAGTTTTTATGTTTCCTCGGGCAGTTATATTTCGCTCAAGTGTGGAGGTTGCTCATATTTTTATTACGCTACGTAAAATCAAGATCGAAACGTGGTCCTTTGAATGGTTTAGGGCCCCACGGTGGTTGTCAAGGGGACATGGGGCGATAGTTTCTGGGAATGTAAATGTGATGATATGTTAGATTTAGACGGGCAATATTTTACGTTTTCATGCTGTTCGATTTTATTTTTTTTTGTGCATAGGTTGGCTTAGATTACCTGAGTGTCGCTACCAGTACCTAATTTTTAAAGATAGATAACTTCTTTGTAACGTCAAGCATGATGTGTGAAGGAAAATAGACTATATAATATTAGTAATTTCATATGTACAGTAAATGGCATGAAAATACTACCTCAAGTTAGGTTTGGGACATCTAATAGAAAAGTCGATGGAAATATTTAAGTAAACTTAATAAAAGGGGTAATTATACGAGCAATAGAAGCCAAAACAATTTTTTTTAGATTTTTTTTAGTCTGTCTGTCCATAAGTTTGTACATCATGAAAAAACTACAGCACGAAATTGGATGTCGTTTTCACAGTTGTATTTTTGCATCAATCACTTCAAATCTGGGACATTTCAATTTGATACGCCATATACATATATACGAGTTAGTGTGTTTTAAGTAGGTCAGTAGGTACGGGGACGAAGTCGCAGGCAAAAGGTAGCGATTGATAATTATATTGACCTTTATATTATGATAAATGATAGATTGAAAAATTCGCTGATAATTTAGGTTGCTGTTAAATCGCTATATTGTTATTTTAATCATATAGTGATTTTCCTAGATTGCCTGTTCTGTAAGAGTACCTACGTAATTATTTGACGTGGTTATATTTCTATACTGAGTAGGTATTGGACTCGATTCTGCATTACAGCGACTAAACTTATTTTAGTTTAGTCCTGTCATTTTCTTTCTCCTATAAAAAAAAGAGACGAGAGATATTTAGTCCTGTCCAATTTAAATTATTCTTCTCATGTATGGCGTGTTTAGCAATTTTAGCGACTATGTAACAAGGTCATGGATAAAAGTGACAGATAAGCACGCGTTCATAGTTAAAGTTAGTAGGTTTTTAGATATTTGACATTAACTCTTCAATCTATGTTTTTTTTCTGTCCTTTTTCTTTCGTATTCTATGGAGAAGGATAGGTTAACTTAAAATTAGGAATTTTAGGTGGTCAGTCAGAATCGAGTCCATTGACCCACTAACTACAGAACTAAATCCCCCTCCTAAATGTTATTAAAAATAAAATCACTTTGAAAATATGTAAAAAAGCCCCAAATTGTTTCTATGGTAAGTGTAACCAATCCCGTCTAACGATGGGCTTACCACCTGTGAAGTTTAGGAAGATAAAAATATACTAATTAAAACTGGGTACATCCAGGAATGGTAGGTATAACTCTGGGACTCGCGGATAAAGGCGTAAGCATAATTTTATATTAAAACAAGTTTTTTCTTACAAATTACAGTGGTACTGGAACTGTTATAAAGAGTTACGTAACTACAAATTCTGTCGGCTCTCAAAACATTCGCCACCGGAAGTCTGTACGTGACCGGAAATGAATTTCCCGGACGCACCGATACTTTCAGCATCGACGTCGAAATTCAATTTACTTGGAGATGCCTTCTTTATTTTATTAACGTCCCAAGAGGCGGTAAACGCTGATTATGGGACAAAAGTTTATATAATCATTTTTGTTCGAAAAATAAGTAACAACTCTTTGTTAAACGCCACTAATAACTACGTGACAAATAAATCAATAATAAAAAGTGTACAAAAGAAAATATATATAACAGCTAGTTATAAACGTGGTGAGGCAATGTATACCAATATAATAAAATTTAAGTGTACCTATGTGTGTGATTAAAAAATAATTGAGAGAATTTTAGTAAAAACGGTATTTTTACGATTAATGTTTAGAATACTCCTTAAACGGCTCAATGAATTTCCATAAACAGTTTGGGGGTTATAACAGAAATCATAATTTAAATATTATGTTCCATTACGTTATTTTGTACGCTATGGAAGAAATATTATTTTATTTTAATAAAAATGTTAACCTGTTAATCCTTCTGTTAATTTTATACATCATTTACAACCTTACTATAATAACTCATACTTCCTTTAGCATAGGGAAAGACTAATAGCTAACCAAGCAGTGGGCTACAGGTTGACGAACTTTAGACCCAGCCAAAATAACTACTGAAGACTCGGTATTTATTTATTACCACGAGCATTATTTTGTATTTCAGAATCACCGATCCTGATTTACAGCGTCCATTTTCATTTCAAATTCAGTGGAATAGAGCTCCAAATTATAAGCACTATTAAGCTCAATATCACTTGGACATCGATGGCCTGATAACGACCACTTGCAATATTCCCCGTATTCACTGTGTAAAATGAAATATCATTCGCGGCTTATTCGGGCCTCACGATACACTGCCGATATCGCTGCGGTTAACGATAACCGCTCGATTCATTCGTTCAATAGCCGGACACACTGAGCTACGTTTTACAGAATTGTCTTTGAAAATCTACAGCCGTTCTTGTAATGTATTTATTTATGTATTTGTATTTCGGGTATCTCGGGAACGGCTCTAAAGATTTTGATAATTTTTTGCATGCTTACAGATACAGTTTTATAAAAAAATAATATTTTTCAATTAATACGGCCACTCACAGGCAGATGGGGTTAGCGACACTGGAACTGGAGTACGTTATTCCTTTAATCAAATAAAAAAAAAAACTCACGCCTTTCATCCCCGAGGGGGTAGGCAGAGGTATTCCATTACTGGATATACCCACATTTCACGAGATACATTGGACCCCTAAACGTGATAGGTGGTGAGCCCATCGCCGGACCGGGTCTATTTACACATGTCTCAGAATTAATTCTTCCTTTAATCAATTCTTATTTAATACTAAACTAGGTTATGTACATAATTTTTAGTCTTTTATTATTAATTTTTAGTTTAGTACAAGTGACTTGTCGCTGTCATATAGCACTGTGCTGAGAAAATATATTCCAAGTATCATGTGTGAAAGTCATTCCACGTGAAATAATAATTCTTTGGAAAGCTCCATTCAACTCCATTGAATATTCCTCTCCGCCACCAGGATTACTACCCTTATCACTTAAATGGGAATTGAAATTAGCGAATTACAGTTCGATAGGGTATACGATATTATGTATGTATGTGAATATATAACTGTTCAAATTGGTCACTGAACGTTGATATTACGCCTCAATACACGTATATGAGATGTATCTTGTATAAACCTTTGAGAAGAGAGCGTACTCCCACCTCAAAAGCCGGAAACGCACTTGTAACTCTTTAGCTGCAGGTGTCCATTTTTTTTTTTTTTTAAAGTGGGGAAATCCTTCATCGGATACACACACCACCGGGGGGATGGTGTGGTTATGCCGGACTCCTACCGGCTAAAACCCCACTGTGTTCCTCCGCTACGCCATAGGGACGTGACCACGGGGAGGCCGAGGCATTACTTCCGCAGCCACGTCGGCGGCCGCCTACCACAACAACTGCGCGGTAGGCCCTCCTCTGCGGGACGGGGGAGTGATCCCTGTCCCGGACGCTCCAAAGGCGCGTGGGAACACCACGCGCGCCTTCGCGACAAGGCCTAACCTGCCTCTCCACTGTGCCCTCTGCTAATCAGAGGGACACGCGGAGAGACCCCTGTGGTAGTCTTAGCCGCGACTGGCGAACGGACACAGCAACCCTGTGTCCATTCGCCAGCCCCGTTTCCCGGGGTGCGCCGCGAGGAGGCGACTACCTTGCACCCCGAGCTGCAGGTGTCCATGGGCGAGGGTAGTCACTTACCGTCAGGTGACCCGTCTGCTTGTTTGCCCTCTATACACTAAAAAAATTCCTTTAAGATTATTATAAGTAAGTCTTTAATACAAATAACAATCCGGTGTGCATTACAATAGCGAGTCATTTGCATCACCCCAAGCAATTCTGCGTCTCAGTATCACTTTACCCGGAACATTCTCACTTTCTCCGGCAATCAGCGAGAGACCGCTATAACAGAGTTCCGCTAACGAACTCCCCTAACTAGATAGTAACGACGCGACTCCTAAACTTCTTAATTAGACCAAACCTAATTGCGAGCCGACTTTTCGCTGCTCTTTATGCAGTTTTGCAGTTTTCTGTTGTTTGTTTCATAATATAAATATAAGTACAGCGTGTTACCGAAAGGGTATATCAAGCCGAAAGTGGGTTGTTAGAGACATCATTTGGAACAACATTCACTATGGGACCAACATGATCAGAGCAACTTTAATTTTCACTCCACCATACAAATCAGCTGAGCGCTGAACCCGAAATGTACTGAGATGAAAAAAATAAAGTTGCTCTGATCAAGTTGGTCCCACAGTGAATGTTGTTCCAAATGATGTCTCTAACAACCCACTTTTGGCTTGATATACCCTTTCGGTAACACGCTGTATATACAATACTAACAGAGCCCAGCGGTTTTGACCGCGTAGTTCCCGTTTCCGTGGAAATACGGGGATAAAATATAGCCTATGTGTTATACCGATGTATAAGGTATATAACTGTAAAGTTTCATCAAAATCCGTTCTGTAGTTTTTGCGTGAAATAGGAACAAACATCCATACATCTATCCAAACTTTCGCGTTTATAATATTAGGAGTAGGAAGTAGGATAAGTATTGAAAAAGGAACAAGCCAGTCTTGTAATTATTATATCAACAATATTTAAATATATATACATATATACTTTAAGTTTCAACTTATGTATATAATATAGATTCAGGCGGTCACTCTGCTCAATATCTTTTCGCTGCAGGTCGAGGTTGTCGACATTTTTGACAATTGTTTTGAATGTATTTAATGATAAGATTGATAAGCTTCGAATTAATTGATTAAGAAATAATTTTAGTATTTTTAGTATTGTAACACTACAATAGATGACATGTTATAATTAATGATCAAACGAACTTACCTGTACGTGAAGTTCGATCATAATTATATGATCAGCTTCATTCGACGCGATTAGTTTACATGTTGTAGTTAAGCTCCCACGCTTCAGCCTAGCACGGATGTTTATAGCAAGAGGGAAAAAGCAAAAACCCTACTGGCAACACTATTCACACTAGCAACCCTCTAATCCCCGGTCGTGTCATTTTGTTTCAAGCATTTATAATTTTTCACAATTTTGCAATGCAATTTTGGGCAGGGATAATTATGGTATATAAGGGAGGGTTACTACTAATCGCGTCGAATGAAGCTGATCATATAATTATGATCGAACTTCACGTACAGGTAAGTTCGTTTGATCATTAATTATATTTCACAGCTTCATTCTAGCGATTAGTTTACATGTTGTAGGATGTTCAGAGAATTAAAAACAAATAATTGTGAAAAATCAATTTACTTTTACATTAAGTAAAAGTTAATTAGTATTAAGTAGCTATATTACTTATTACAGTAAATCGATACAATCAACTTAATGAGAAAAAAAAAATAACTATAGTCTATGATTGACAATGTGCATTCGAGAGAATAGCCTGAGAAAACTGATTAACATTAGAAACAATTTCTCGATTGTAGAATTTTGCAAAGACAGCAGACGACTCGCTCCAACCTGCTGTTTTGCGAATCAGATCTATGTTGACACCTAGTGCATTAGCTTTGGAAGTGGCTGCATGTCGAGTACTATGCGCGGTAAAACTAGAAGTATCTATCCCGCTACTTTTTAATGTTTCTTTAATCCATTGACTGAGCCTTTGAGACGAAATTTTTGAATGGGGCTTCCTGTAACTAATCAGTAAATTATTATGATCTGATGAACGCAATGTACTTGTTTTCTGCATATAAGAAATTAGACATCTAGCTGGACATATACGAGGATCTTCGTCAAAAAATGGCAACTTCAGTACAGGTTGCTGAGCATTTAAACGCGATGTTTTTATACGATCCGGTATTGTTATAATGATTTCTTTATTTTCTATTACATTGATCTGGCTCATTTTAATAAGTCTGTACTCGATGTGCAGTCACAAGAGCTAATAAGGTTGATAGCTTCTTTGATAAATTTTCTAAATCTAGACAATCATTTGGCCATTTATTTCCTAAATATCGCAATACTGTATTTGAATCTCACGTGATATTATATTTTGGGGCAGTTGGCCTTAGATGAAAAACTCCTTTCATAAATCGTTTTACACTCTCATTGTTAAGATACGATGACCCTAACAGCAGAGATATCGCCGATTTATGGGAATTTATCGTTCCGTACTGTGCACCTTGATCGAAAATTGTAGACAAAAAATTTAATACATGTGCTACTGACGGTTCCAAGTAATTTATATTATTGGATAAGCAATAGTTTATCCAATTTCTAATACAACTGTTATACTGTTTGTAAGTATTGTCAGTTAAAGATGACAGTATAATATCGATAGCCTTATTATTTAAAGATCTCTGTAATAGCGATCGCCGGATAATTTCACGGCAATCAAGGTTAGCGTCTTGTTCAGGTTGTGTGACAATCTGAAAGGAGATTTTAGTAAATAATTATTTGGGCCAAAATGTAAATAGTCAGATACTGCAAGTTTTTGTAAAACTGGGAACCAAGGTTGGGTAGGCCAATTTGGTATAACGATTATTCCTGTAGCTTTATCTGTAATAATTTTTTGTAAAGTTTTTAGTATAAGAGCAAATGGGGGAAACGCGTAAAATAATAGTTCTGACCAGGAGATAGTAAAAGCGTCCACAGCCCAAGCGTCAGGGTCGCTTCTCCATGAAACATACAACGGACACTTAGCACTGCACCTACTTGCGAACAAGTCTATCTGAGGTTTGCCAAAGTTCTGTACTATTTTTTGATAGGCTTCGTCACATAGTTCCCATTCTGTGTCAGTAAACTTTTTGCGAGATAGCTGGTCAGCTTCCCGGTTATCTCGTGTGTTTATGTACGATGCAAACACTATTATTTTACGGTCCTCACACCATTGCCAAATTTGTTTTGCCATTTGATTCAAATGTGAGTACTGAATGCTTCCCATTCGATTAATGCATGAAATAGCAGTAACTTTGTCAATTCGAAGTAATATTTCACATCCGGACATATTTTTTGCAAAAGTTTTTAATCCAAAAAAGGCCGCCTTTAATTCCAAATTATTAATGTGCATAATCATTTCATCTTCCTTCCAAAACCCATGAACTTTCTCTCTATCACAATAGGCACCCCATCCACTAAGGGATGCGTCAGAAAAAATCTCTAACTGAAATTGATTAAACCTAAAAGGATTACAATTTACATCTATGTTATTAATCCACCAATCAAGGTCACTGTTAAAGTGTTCAGGCAATCTAATTGTTTGATCATAACTAGGATTATTGAGAAGACAAAGATATTTATATCGCTCGAATTCCTTGGTATAAAGCCATCCGTACTGGATGGCTGGACATACTGACGTTAGATGGCCGAGAAACTTAGCAAACTCACGCAACTTACATTGTGTGATTGATTTGAAATGGTTTACTAGATTTTTAATTTTAATTATTTTACAATCAGGTAATTTTAAGACCATTTCGTACGAGTCAAACACAAATCCCAAAAATTTACATTGTTGGTTTGGTATTAAACAACTTTTATCTTGATTAATTATGAATCCGAGACTTTCAAGTAATTTTTTAGTGTTTACAACATTTTGTTGACACTCAAAATAAGTTCTACCTATGCAAAATATGTCATCAAGGTATATCACCGATATAAATCCATTTGATCTCAGAAATTCCATAACAGGCTTCAAAAGCTTTGTGAATACATAGGGCGCGGTAGATAAACCAAATGGTAGACAATTAAATTCATATAGGACATTGTCATTTTTGAATCTTAGAAATTTTTTATAGTCCTTATGTACCGGAACTAAAAAATATGCATCTTTCATATCTATGGATGCCATGTAGCAATCTTTAGTTATGAATTTCGACGCCGTTCTATAATCTTCCATTTTGAAATGGCAAGTTTTTACAAATTTATTTAAACATTTTAGATTTAAAATAAATCTTTTATCGCCATTTGGTTTAGGTACCAAAAACACGCTAGAAATAAACTCGTTTTCTACGTGTTGACACTGTGAGATAGCCTGTATCTTTAACAATGAATTAATTGATTCACTGTATTCTTTATGTTCGTTATATGACTTTGGATGTATGTTGGGCGTATCGCTACGAAAAGGTGTTGATGTGAAAGGGATCTTGTATCCTCTTAACCAGGTCAAAATCGTGGGATCATTTGTTATTTCTTCCCATTTGGGGACAAAATATCTAAGTCGGCCTGAATATGGTACCTCGGAATCTATCGTCGCTTGTTGCTCGCCGCAGTCGCCGTCGTCCGCTCCGCCGTCTCCCGCTGACCCCGCTGTTGAGAGTTGCGCGTCTGTGGGCGCTGGTTCCTCGACCCAGGTCGGCCTAAGTCTGTCTTCGGAGTTATCTTCCGCGGCATAGTTTTCCAGTTTAAACGATTGTTCGCGTTTTTGTTGGATTTAACAAAATTGTTTTTGTTAAATATGTGAGACCGGTCATTTCGAGTCTGCTTCAGATCTGCTGCAGATTTCTTAATCGTTTTCGCCGATTTCAGCTTGTCCGAGATATTTTCTCCAAATAGTAAGCTGTCGCGTTTTGACTCAGTGAGTGTTTCTTTCAGCTCAGGATTAATAGATGATATCACGAATCCCCGGCGCGTTCTTGTATCAATGAAGTGGCTATCACATAAAAGTCTGCAAGCATCACTAATTGGTTTTAATATTTTTGTGTGACTTTCTTTAGCTATAATCAATTCAATTGCTTGATTAAGTGCAGCTATAGCTACCGATAACTGTTTCTGCTTCGTCACCAGCGAAGCGTCCCTTTTCACCATATTATCGGCCAATGCAACCTTTACCTCTGGATTCAGTGATGGCGCGACAAGCAGATTACAATTTTCAGGAATTAAATAGTCTGTCATCAATTTTTCCTTCAAATCCTTAGGTAATCCTTTTTCAAGGATTTTTTGCCACCTCAACGCTAAATCTTTATGTGTTGGCTTACCAAACTTGGTATCCAATTTTGGTGCTTCGCCGAGTAAAGCGAGTATCTCGCTATCTAAATCTGGGTCTGTCGTATCCTGTACATCTTGCGCAGCCGGGTCGGGCGCTTGAGATGTCGACGGCATGTCGACAGGGGTCGGCGATGAATGCCTTGAAGGGCCCTGACCCTGGTTTGTTGACCTAGTGTCGTTGTCATTATCGATTCCTAAAAATAAAAACAATTGCGTTGTTTTCATTACATATACCTAAATATGCAAGAAATGTTTGCACTATATCTATGTATATTTATGTGACAGATAGCCCAGAAGACGTATCGCATCACTTGTGCTTACTATTGTTTACGTGACAGAGATAGCCCAGTTGGCGTCTCGCATCACAATACCTATTTGAAAACCATCACATGGTAATAGGTTTATGCAGGTACTATTAAATAAAGTGAAAGAGATAGCCCAGTTGGCGTCTCGCATCACAATACCTATTTGAAAACCTTTAGATAATAATAGGTATAGGCAGGTACTATTAAATAATGTGAAAGAGATAGCCCAGATGGCGTCTCGCATCACAAATTCGTTGTAAGTAATCAGTTTAAATTGAAATATTTGAGGGTATATACAAAAAATTAATCGCGATAAAAATCGGTTGAGCTGATGTAAGATCACATTTACACTAGTTTTAATGACTAATACTGCAAATATAAGCTAATAAATTAAATACTGACCTTCATTTTCACTATCGGGTTCAATTTCACTGTCAGAATACACAATTAGCCGATTGTAGTGTTTTGATCTTTGTTCTAACTGCGATTCTAGTTTTCTAATTTTTCTTTTTATCCTGTCGCTGCTACTTTCACGTTTCCTCTTGTTCGGCATAACTTTTAGCAAATCCGGCGTATGTAACTTAGTTGAAATTATAAAAAAAAATTTTAGCACGTGCGTAGGCTTTGGCACGGAAAAAAACAATGACACGACCGGGGATTAGAGGGTTGCTAGTGTGAATAGTGTTGCCAGTAGGGTTTTTGCTTTTTCCCTCTTGCTATAAACATCCGTGCTAGGCTGAAGCGTGGGAGCTTAACTACAACATGTAAACTAATCGCTAGAATGAAGCTGTGAAATATAATAGTACATTATGATATAAGTGCGGTAGGTTGAAAATTACAGCCGAGGCGATATTGCTAGCCCGAGCCGTAGGCGATGGCTACATGTAAGCAGAGGCTGTAATTATCAAAGCGCACGTATGTCATACGACGTTTTATAACACATTTGCTAGGAAATAAAATAAAACTCCGACTATGGTAAACGAATAAAAACAATACAGCGTTAAGAAAAAGCGCGCGGCGCGCATCATCATTCTTTTTTAAGAAAAATCACAAAAAACAGCCAGTACTTATTACTTATAAAGTAAATTAATATTTTTGTGTTTTTGTTACAGATTAATTGGTTGTAATTTACTGTCAAAATTAATTAACTTAAATAATTATGTACATAAATATTTCTTTATTATATTTTATCTCCCAAAGTTATTTTAATCATAAAATGTTGACAAATTTTTTGACATAAAAACTCTTTGCTGATATTTTAAAAAGTACCGTTCGTTTTAAGACGGAGCATCTTGATAAACCGTGTGTTTTACTTTACACTTACCGCACTTGGGCGTAATGAGATAGGTAACGATATTAAAATTGGTGAAATAAGACACCTTTTACGAGCAAATGTGTTATAAATAAAATTATATAGATAAAATCTATTTTTTTGCTGTCCTCCACGAAGGAACCATGTGGGACAGTGTCCTGTAGACTAGTCGCATTATATCTGGATATAGTTTATATCTAGGCTGATCCTATGACAGATATAAATGATAGATAAAAAACATTATATTTTGCTTACCCCTTATCCCCGAGCGGGTTAGCAAAGTTATTAATAATAATAACTTATTATATTCCTAGAAATACGAACATAGCACCTGAATATTTTGGGTACCTTAAACGTTGGCTTTCGGGTTTCCTTACGAACTTTTCCTTCACTGTCAAACTTGATAAATGTAGGTACGAAAGTTTTGAAATATTCATTGACACATACCGAGATACGAACATGGGCATCACGAATGAGAAGCGAGCTCACTGGTACTCACTGCTGTTTTGATAGAGATATTTGCCTTATTTATAAGCTGTCAAACTTTGTCACGCCACTGTATCGTACTAATGGAATTACGACGTGTATGAAGAGTGACACAAATCATGACAAGTCTCGAGCCAGAAGAGAAGTCCCTGTTTTATTAGCCCAAGTTTATTCTGATCAAGGTCTCAATGAATTTGTATTGCATAAAACTCTTTCGTCATATTGCTGTGTTTAAACCTTCCTTCAGAATATAAACAAAAGTATACAGAAACTTTGATCGTTGTCAACAATAACAAAAGCTGCGTGCGCTTTGAGATTATTAACTTCCTCCTGCGTAGCATTATAAGAGGAAGTTAATGATTTGAGTAAGATGTCTGTCTGTGTATCTGTGTGTCTGTGTGTCTGTCGACAGGATATCTCCGGATCTACTGGACCGATTGACTTCAAATTCGGTCAGTAGATACCTTAGGTCAATACCTCGATCGAGTTTGAATTTCAGACCCGTGGGTCAAAAGGGACTGGGCATTTCAGACCCGTGGGTCAAAAATTTCAAAAATCTCAAAACTGTCAAAAAGGTCAAAAAATGACAAAAAGGTCAAAAAATGTCAAAAATGTCAAAATGTCAAAAATGTCAAAAATGTCAAAAATGTCAAAAATGTCAAAAATGTCAAAAATGTCAAAAATGTCAAAAAGGTCAAAAAAGGTCAAAATGTCAAAAAGGTCAAAAAATGTCAAAATGTCAAAAATGTCAAAAAGTTCAAAAATGTCAAAAAGGTCAAAAATGTCAAAAAATGTCAAAAAGGTCAAAAAATGTCAAAAATGTCAAAAACGTCAAAAATGTCAAAATGTCAAAAAGCTCAAAAATGACAAAAAGTTCAAAAATGTCAAAAAATGACAAAATGTCAAAAATGTCAAAAAGGTCAAAAATGTCAAAATGTCAAAAAGGTCAAAAAATGTCAAAAATGTCAAAATGTCAAAAAGGTCAAAAATGTCAAAAAGGTCAAAAATGTCAAAAAATGTCAAAAAGGTCAAAAAATGTCAAAAACGTCAAAAATGTCAAAATGTCAAAAAGGTCAAAAATGACAAAAAGTTCAAAAATGTCAAAAAATGACAAAATGTCAAAAATGTCAAAAAGGTCAAAAAGGTCAAAAAGGTCAAAAATCACTAAAATGTCAAAAATGTCAAAAAGTCGTGACAAAATGTCTAAAATTTCAAAAAATGTGTCAAAAATTTCAAAAATGTCAAAAGGTCAAAAAATGTCAAAAATGTCAAAATGTCAAAAAATGTCAAATAGGTCAAAAATCACTAAAATGTCAAAAATGTCAAAATATCTAATTTCAGACCCGTGGGTCAAAAATTTCAAAAATCTCAAGAATCTCAAAAATGTCAAAAAGGTCAAAATGTCAAAAATGTCAAAAAGGTCAAAAATGTCAAAAAATGTCAAAAATGTCAAAATGGCAAAAAAGTCAAAAAAATTCAAAAATGTCAAAAATGTCAAAAAAGGTCAAAATGTCAAAAAGGTCAAAAAATGTCAAAATGTCAAAAAGTTCAAAAATGTCAAAAAGGTCAAAAATGTCAAAAAATGTCAAAAATGTCAAAAACGTCAAAAATGTCAAAATGTCAAAAAGGTCAAAAATGACAAAAAGTTTATTGTTTTGGATTATATCACTACCTTAATCAAAAAACATAATAAAGAGCACCTATTATTATATTGCTATTTCTGAACAATACAAGACAGGAAAACATAATAATGATAAGTTGGTGTTTATCGCCGAAAAAAGTAGAGCTTAAAATATTGAATTAAATAAATAACTAGAATAATAATAAAATTATTCTTCATATTTGTACTTTAATATAAATTTAAGAATGATGGTATTGATGGTTAACCGCCTTTTAGTTATTGGTTTGTTTCAACAACAACAGCATTATCGAACATGGTGGGTGTTGAAAGGGTGGGTGGGTGATTGATTCATCATCAATCATCATCAAAATTATTATTATCATCATCATCAACATCATTTTCGTTGTTGGCAGTAAACAGGTGGAAGTTTGTCCATAGAATTACATTCTCTCGTTACCATAAGAAAAGGGTGACTTTAATAATCAGGAATTACTAAAGAGTAACATGAAAAATTCATTATTTAAATTGTATTTGTTATTTCTTTATCACAAGAGCCAATTACGGAGTTTCCTTAGAACGCGGTCCGATTCCGTAAATATTGTTGAATAATTTTCCAACTGAGTGGAACCGAATGGTTCTGGGTTCAAAGAAACATTATTCCTAGACCTTATAAATATTCCCCTTTATTTGCTGAGCTAATTGACGGCTTTCTTATTGAAATGTTTATTAAAAAAAGCCTTTTGGAAACCGCTTAATCATGCTCAAGAATTAGGGGAAAACTGGGCCGAACCGTGACCCTCACCTATTCAGGCGCAATTTTTTAGCGACAAAGGCATTAAGGCATCTCGCGGGAAATTATTGTTTCACAGCGAGCCCTTAACTGGGGGCTTGTCGCGTCAATTGCATTCCTCGTTATCTTGATTAGACTTCGTTAGGGAAGCTTGTTTGTTAAAACCAGACGTTTTACTAATGTTTTGGAGAAAACATTGTATTATTGCAGCACGATATTACCACCCTTGCAAAAATTAAGGCTGGTGCCGAAATGTGACGGAATGTTCTGGAACGGTGAATCTTTTACTGTCTTATTTAGGTTATAATTCTTCCATTCATTCCGTCCATAATAATCAAGATTATATTATATCATATCATATTATACTTTCATAAGGATGACAAACTATGTATGATTACCTGCTCTTTTAAAGTTTCGAGTGAGTGAGACTAGAGTGGTAGTAAAAAGTTACTTTGTAGTAGTCAACTTAAGTCTGACCTCATGAAACCAGACCTCAAGATGATGTTACTGACATTGTAGGTTACCTACTAACAAGCTATCACAGCTTTAGCGTAATTTCGGGCTATGGGGACTCAGTACATTCGAACATTTGACACCAGCAGTCACACTTTGGAACTGTGAAGTTGTTGAAATGACATCAAAGGATTTCCACGCACCTACCAATAAGTCTTATTCGGCTCAATTTAGATAAAAAAAAGCGAAGAATTCTTTTGCAGTGAGCGTCACGTCTCTCATCAGTCAAGCACCGTGCGTTTACAATGCGCGACAGAACAATTAAAAATCAATTGTGTCTCATTTTCTTGGCTTAAGAGGTAAAAGAATATCAACTCGGAAACTGACCAGCTCCGCGTCAACTCAATCCGTTTAGTATTATTTGGTGACAAAGTAAATGAAATAAACAGATTTGCTTGCGTTCTTATAAGGCAAACTAAAGTAGCCTCCCAGAATATAAGACTAAGGGTCAAAACACACTTGTGGAAATTACGCCGCGGAACTTTCCGTCAACAACATACATTGACGTTTCACTTTAAAGATAAATCTATCTGCCTCCCGCGTCAACCGTAATGTATGTTGCTCACCGAAAGTTCCGCGCGTAAGTTCCGCCAAGTGTGTTTGCTCACTATGTGCATACCATGGCTACGTTGCATCGAACCTTAGCTACGGACTTTTACTGTGGGGTAACGGTACAAATATCAAAAGAGCATTTTATAGGTCAAAAGAAATGCGTACGAGCTATATGTTGTAAAGGGTCATATGAAGCATGTAAGCCACTATTTATTTAGCTAAGGATATTAACTTTGTCTGGAATGTAAATATCATTGAAACCTTCAAATTCGTACACTATTCAGAACAGCTATGGAACTGAATCCTAGATGTCCTAGGTTCCCTTATAAAATAGTAACAGGGTTTTGTCCTAGGACGTATTGCATGGGTTTCCAGGTGTTCAATAAAATTCCTGACACATTCAAAACAGGTCCCACTAAAATTATGACCAGGAAATTAAAAGAGGGGTTAATTAATTACTGTTTTGAGTGTGATATGTCTATACTAATATTATAAAGGAAAAAGATTTGTATTTTTGTATGTATGTTACGAATAAACTCAGAAACTACGGGACCGATTTTAAAAATTCTTTCACCCATAGAAATCTAGAATATCCCTGAGTAACATAGGTTATATTTTATTTCCGTATTCCCACGGGAACGGGAAATACCAGTAAAACGGGCCTGTTGGCTCAGTTGGTTGGTAGTGACCCTGCCTGCTGAGTCGGAGGTCGCGGGTTCGATCCCCGCTCGGAGCCAACATTTGTGTGCATGAACATATCTGTTGGCTTCGTGTCTGGGTGTTCCATATTTATTTAAGTATGTTTATCAGTTGTTTAGTACCCATAGTACAGGCTCTGCCTAGTTTGGGACTGAATAACCGTGTGTAAATTGTGTCCCCCAATTTATTTATTTATTTATTTATTATTAAAACCAGGATCAGAACCGCTAGTATGATATAATCTAAGAAACGCTATATAGGCCGTTCTACTTAAATATAGCTCCATGACTTCAACACCAGCGCTCACACGTTCGCGGCGGCAAATTGGCGTGCTCACAACAAGTGGGGAGAGTAACGAGCCGCAACTTTTAATTACCCGCTCGAACCCGGCAGAGACACTTCGGTACACCATACTGAAATGCTACGGCAAATAACTTGCACCTTTTTGGAAGGAGCTGGGGTATTCTTTGGAGGTAAGAGGAGCGATGAGTTAGTTATTCGAAAGATTTAACGAGTTTGTTTTAAGATTACCGCTACTAATAGGTACCTACCTAGTACCTACTAATCGTATCCTACTAATATTATAAATGCAAAAATTTGTGAGTATGAATGTATTGATGTTTGTTGCTCTTTTTGTAGCTCTAAAACTACTAAACGGATTTTGATATTACAGCTATATAGCTTATACATCAGAATAACACATAGGCTATATTTTATCCCCACATTCCCACGGGAACGGGAATTACGCGGATGAAACCGCGGGGCGCTGCTAGCTAGTTATAAAATGTATAAAGCGGAAGTAACTCCGATTGTTTGTTACATATTTACGGCTAAACCTCTGAACCGATATTAAAGAAATCTGACAGGAAGATAACTAAGACTTGTATCTTGAGGCAGGACATAGGTTACTTTTTATAACGCAAACTAGTCGCTGGCTGAAGCTAAATCCATAAAATGTCTAAGATAAGTTTCTACTTTCGAGAGACTACGATGAAAATGTTATTTATCGAACCTAATTCGTTAACCTATTAGTATGTGGTCTGAAAAACATTGTACAAAAATATCTCCAATAAAAATACTCTTACTACGACAGAAAATTGTAGCAAAAATATTATTCTTTCACGCCATGATTAGTTTGAAACTTCTGGCGCGTGAGTCCAAGCATTTGTCCGGTTTTTCTCTCATCCACAGTTTTTATTAAGATAATAAAACTTCAACTCAACTGCAGCACTCGTCGGCGCAAAACTTCTCCCAAGTCTTGAGGCGCAGTTTTATGTACGTTCCAACATAATTTCAATTAGGTTTTTTTAAAATCTGTAGTACGGAACTTTCTGGAAGTTTGGCTAGGCATGCTGGAGTGCCGGAGTTGGCACTGAAATTAATGTTGGCCACTTAAATGAAGACCGATTGTTGATGGTTAGTTAATTATATTTTTATTATTATTTGCGAATACTTGTTTTATTTTAAAACGACGGGAACATACTCGTATAAGTAGTTACAATGGTAGCGGAAAAAAAATTGTTAACTCGACAAACTCGATGGAAAAACTGGTCGCTCTATTTACACTATAATTATACTTTTCGAAGTTCTACGATCGTGTATTACTAACTTATAATAATAATCATTTACAAAGTTTAATAAAATTAATACCTGATAATTTTCATGAAAATAGGAACCTTAATTCTCACAAAAATAAGAAATGTGACATTGTATTATGTAACTCGTAATATCCGATAAAAATATTCTATTAGCTAAATTCTGAGTACATTTTTCACCCAGTTTTATCGTCAAATCTAGAGCAAAGTTTAAACAAAGAACTCCAGCCATACAGTTAAACATCTTAACACCCGAAGTTTGGTGGAACGCATTATGGTGGAAACAGTCGCTGGTACTTTTTATAATGGCTTTTAGGAAGTTTTATTTCTTGATTTTTTGAAGCGTTACACAAGGAAAAGTCATTGGACTAAAATGGTGTCGTATTCGTCCATTTCTTTACCAGTTTTATTATTGTTACAAAACATCGTGAAGTAACCAGTTAACCCAAGTATGGGTTCTGGCATTTGTAAAGAAAGCATTCAGGGATTTGAAATCTGGTGAACAATGCGAGTACTTTATATCCACCAACACCTAGGGTATAAAAGGTGAAAGTATTCATATTTCAGTACCTACATGCGTATAGAAAGAAAGAAAGAAACTTTATTCGGCATAACACAAATAAAAAGTGAGATTAAACTAGCACATATAAAAATAATTTTATGCCGAAAGGGCCACAGCTCAGCATAATGCCACAGCCTGGGCTGAGGCGCTGATTTTCAGATGCAGCCATTAATGAGGCCAGATGAATGAGTCCTATACTATAAATAAAACTGATATTAATTCCTACATCCCTACGGTGGTATGGTTAAGTCCCACCATACCACCAGGGGTATGGCCGATGGTACAGTGGGTCTGCGATGAAAATAAACAATTAGATACAAATATTGTTTAAATAACTTATATTCTACTTATTAATCTAATATTATAGTAATATAAAGTGTAAAAAAAATGTTTGAGAACATGTATAATATGAAGCATGTGGTGTGTAATATGTAAATGATACAAATGTGTAGAACTGAGCATGGCAATAATTAAATAACGATTAAATCCCGAGAGAGTTGGAGAGTTAAAAGAGTTTGTGACCGACATTTTAAATATAATGCTAGTTGTCGAGACCGCCCAGTTGAAGGCATAAGAAATATTATTTTATTTTGAATCTAAAAGGAGTCGTCGAGAAAGAAATTATCTGTTTTACTCAAAATGTTTGTGATGTGTACAGTATGCTTTGAAAACTTGACGAAAATGCTGTATCGACGAATGAATCGTGTTTATAAACAGTAAATTCTACTTCTACGAGTATTGCAAATCAGATAGAACTAGTAACAGAATTTAGTGAGGAAATTCTTTGAATTTGAAAATAGAAACGTCGCTTTTGTGTAGTTCCATTTAAATTTAGTCCGGTTCTGACAATGGCATCCATGAGAAAACCATATAAGTACACTAGCGACCCGCCCCGGCTTCGCACGGGTGCAATGCTGAATTTTCTTTGCTATAAACCATCCCTGGACCCACTCGAACCCACACAAAAAGTTTCATCAAAATCGGTCCGGCCGTTCTCGAGTTAAATCGTCAGGAAGGAAAACCCGACTTATTTTTATATAGTAGATAAGTCTTAAATTTGTATTAAGTATATGTGCGCGACAAATGGACGAATAACTCAATATTACGCCAACCGATTTCGATGATTCTTTTTTTAACCGACTTCAAAAAGGAGAAGGTTCTCAATTTTTTTTTTTAGTAGATATTATTCGTCCGTTTTTTACTCTTTAGAGTTCTATGTACTACACACACACAGATTGATAAACAGTAAGCATAGTTCCGTATCCAAGACCGATATATATGTGCTCGAAAAGCAATATTTCTAGATAAGGCTCCGTCCATAAAATGTTTGTCTCTCGGAAGGGTTCCAGCGTGACAGATGACTAATGTTGTTTGTTGAAGCCGGGATGGTCCAGGGTGGGCGAACTGTTTACCTTCAATAGATGACTTTGACTAATAACCACTATAGAAGACTGCTAAACTTCCGTTTATCATTGCTAGAACTAGAGCAGTCTGCTATTAATAAAAACGAACTGGGTCTACGATGAATCAAATGCAGTTTCTGAGTTTGAGTTGAGTTTATAAGCGTTCAAATAGCATTTTTCTAAGTTAATGGGCAATTTTCTGTAGCTGTGAAACTTAGATACTATTTTACAATTAAACATTATTTTATTATTCGAGTATTTACATATAGCAAAATACTTTCCATTTATAAATACAATCAAGTATCTAAGAAAGACAATATAGTGTTTTAAGACATTTAGGCATTTAGACATTTCTTACTAAACGCATAAGTAACGTCATTAATTAAGAGGAAATTATCACTAAGATTTTGGAGCTGTATAATAACTTACTTACCTACTTTTTAGGGTTCCGCACCCAAAGGGTAAAACGGGACCCTATTACTAAGACTCCGCTGCCCGTACGTCTATCTGTCTGTCACCAGGCTGTATCTCATGAACCTTTACAGTTGAAATTTTCACAGACGATATATTTCTGTTTCCGCTATAACAACAAATACTAAAAACAGAATATAATACATATTTAAGGGGGCTCCCACAGAACAAACATGTTTTTTTGACATTTTTATAGATAATGGTACGAAACCCTTTGTGCGCGAGGCCGAATCGCACTTGGCTGGTTTTTAAATATTCCTAACGCATAATTGCAACAATTTTTTAAAACTAATGACACTCTAAAAAATTATAAAGAAATAAAGGCTTGTAACTCAAAGCAAACTTCTAAGAAAGCAAGAAAGTTCTTAGAACGCTTGTAGATAAATGCTAAGCACTTCACACGAGAAACATGAAGTCACGAATACCGAAACATGTTACCACTTAAAATAAATACAGGGATTAATTATAATAAAGGGCCGTAATAAAGTAGATTAACCCCTAATATTTCAGGGAGCAAGTAAATATTTTTATTGTTCCCCTAAAGAGGTGCGGGGTGTTCATCAATCATAATTTATTACCCCATTGTTATCGCGGGCCTGAATAATCGCTCATATCCGAAACACCTTCCTGAAGACGCGTTCAGAATGGAAGGAGCCAAAAATTGTTCAAGAATCCTTCCTTTAAAAAGAGCTGCCTTTGAGTTTCTTACTGCATTTGGAACCAGCAACTCGTCGGTGGAGATGGGCTGATGGTTACATTTAGCCAATCTTCATAGACGAGTTTAGAGTGCCTTTTTATTAGACTATTGACTTTTCTATGTGTATTTTATACACAAAAAATAAATTATGTTGACTTTAAGATTAACAAAACCAGCCAAGTGCAAGGCGGACTTGCACTTAAGTATTCCGTAGATACGACAGTTCAGTACCTATTTATATATATAGGTATATTATATACGTTTAAGTAGTTTAGTAAGAAACGCCGAAAAAAACACGATCGCCTTAGTGTCTATTACACTCAACGTTTAACTATTACGTTTCAAAAGAAGTCGTGACTACCGACAGCAGGGCCTCAACAGTAAGGTCCCTTGAGCATCCTTTGTGACCCGTAATTATGGAACCCCGAAAAACGGTTTACAATATTTAAAATTGGAATGTGTCTTCAAACTTAGCAACAAGCTTACAAATCTAAAAAAGAAAGAAAAAATATAGTTAAAGTTAACATTGAAGTTCTGCTCGGAATCACTCACACTCAAGTCGTTATACATGGATAAAAGGCGTTAAAAAAACTCACCAGTCACGTTTACTCTCAAAAGATGGTCCCAAATTTACTCTGTATAGTATACATAATCTCTTTTCCAACCGATTTCACTCCTTACACCTGCTTTGTACTCGTAAATACCTTTTTATTCATCTCAGACTCACGGTATGCCCAAACTATCCAGGCATGCTGACGAGTTGTCGACATTGAGTTCTGTATTAAAAAGATGTTACAATTTTTATACGATCCATTTGGTTTAGTTATCTTAACTGTTAAATAAAGCATTGCTTTTGTGTGTAGATAAATAAACAATCTCACATTTTGAGACTTTCTTGACGACCTGATATCATCACTATCACTATCACTACATAGTATAAAACAAAGTCGCTTTCTCTATCCCTATATCCCTATGTCCCTTTGTATGCTTAAATCTTTAAAACTACACAACGGATTTTGGTGCAGTTTTTTTAATAGATAGAGTGATTTAAGAGGAAGGTTTTAGTGTTAGCATTGCACCCGTGCGAAGTCGGGGCGGGTCGCTAGTAAAATATAAATGTGTTATTCTATATTATTTGAAGTCTATTTCCACTATCCTGCTAATATTATATACGCAAAGGTTGGTAAGGATGGATCAATGGATGGAAGTTTGTTACTCTTCCAGGCAAGTACTATTGAATAGATTTTGATGAAACTTTACAGTGATACAGCTTATAGATCATGATAACAGATGATAACACATAATTTATAATTTATAATCTCACGCCTTATTAATTCCCCGAGGGGGTAGGCAGAGGTATTCCATTACTGGATATACCCACATTTCACGAGATATATTGGACCCCTAAACGTGATAGGTGGTGAGCCCATCGCCGGACCGGGTCTGTTTACACATGTCTCAGAATTAATTCCGAGACCTGCTGGTTTCCTCACGATGTTTTCCTTCACCGTCACATATGATAACACATCTCTTACTTTTATCTCGGAACGCGGACAAAAGCTAGTAATACATGTATCTACATCTATCCCGAAACATACTTAGAAACGTTATCGGAATAGCATTTTAAACCCTCCTGTAAACGGTCACCAAGACGCGAACAAAACTCTTATTGGTTACCATCTCAACGTTATTGTCAACTGCAATTTACTCTAGACTAAAAGAAAAAAAGGTAATTCCCCCGACAGGCCCAGTGCCCCATTGTGGACGTAGCGTGCAGAAGCAACCTCCTCCGTCCCCTGCGTAATGCAGGCCAGGGAAATTGGTTTTTTCTTTATTCTCGGCGGTAACTTGATATAGTGTGAATTATGGAAATTGGCCCGCTAAATCGTTGATTTATTGCCGTGATCTATGTGATTGGCTGCCGGGCTGTTTAGCTAATGCTGGGGGAAATGTGGAAAGTAATATCCTTTAATTTATTTTCTGCAGTTTTGAACTTACTAAAGTTTCGATCTTGTTTTCATATGATATATCCAAAGAAGTTGGAAGAAAATCATTCTAGAGAAACTTTTTCTTTAAACGTCTTTGGATATATCATTACGAATTGTACGTATAGTGACATACGAGTAATATGCAATAATATATTTTTTTATCAATTTAATTAAGGCGGCGTTTATTAGTAATAAAATTGAGAGGTTAAATATCTTTATCTTAGGTATTGTCTATAAATAGGTGACAGACTTACAGTGAGTCTAAACAATACCAAGAAATGCAATAATAAAGATAAAATAATGACTGTTATCTGAGAATCAATAATCTTGAGAGTTTCTTATCTCGTTACCTTGTTTATCGACAGTGGATTTGAACAAATAGAGAAAGCACAAGAAACCACACTGTTGCTACTTATGTCCCTACAATAGAGTTTAAATTCGTGGAATGTTGTTACACAAATAAAGAAACTAAATTGTCATGATTGTACCTTGTTATGGGTTGATCAAATTGCATTTTATTAGAGATGTCTGCTCTACAAATTGTGTCTTGTTAGACCACGAAGGTGTGTTGTCAGTAAGGTTTACAATAATAATTATGATTAATAGCCTTACATAGCGTCGAGTAGGTTAATCCTATGCATGTTGGTCTACTATTTTTTTTTTCAATTTGTCACGAGTGAAACTTTGTAATTCAACGGGATCGTAGCGGAAAATACATTGACCCTCATATGATTTGGTAACTTTAGATAATCGGCTAACATAAGCAGCCAGTTCATTCTTATTTTTTGTGTTTATTATACAATTTGTTAACAATTTTTTTGTGAAGTTATATATTCTTTTTAACATACAATATGTTTTCGTAAATATAGGTACTGTGATGGCAGTCCCTTAGACATAGCTTAGACATCCTGGACCCATTTTATAAATTGCACGAAATATTCTCTGAACGTCATAAGCAGTAGAATGCCATATCACATCAAGCTGTGTAAGTAGCTGAAATAGACAAGTCTAGCTGTTCTACGCTTGATATTGTTACGAACGCGGGGGTTATAAAAATGCCGGTGGTGAGGTTTAGTTACACTTTATTATGCGCACTTAAAGAGAATACAAAAATAAACAATATACAGTAACCACTACAGTCACAGTACTCAAACACAGTCCGCAGAATTGCACTTGAATCGCTTCAGAGATTCCGATCGCTGTCGCTTCGAATAAACAACTGACTCCGCTCGACGAACACCGCGGTTTTTATAGCTGAGCGCAGGTATCGACGGAATTATCTAGACCTTCCAGAAATCCGGAGTACGTACCGCGTGAGAACAATAGGCGAAGATCTAAGTCGTAAACAAGGGGCTATAATAATCGTTTACTTGCTAAAGTCAACATTCAACCTTAAACACTTACACACAAGGTCTAATATTGTCTGATACTTCATTTTGTTTGTGAGCTGCTTGTTTGTTTGCTTTTATCCAGATGATTCGGAACTATTCTCACACAATGTAGGTGTATTCGAGATTGTCTAGCGTGTACGTACTCCGGGCGTAACAATATATTAATTATTAGTGACAAGCGATCGTAGCCTAGCCATCCCAAAATTGATGTTTGTAGCAATATTGGTCAGTCAATTGACGGGTGACTGCCTACCTAATCGCATTATATCGATAGCTGCCGAGCTTCCGTTAGTGCCGGTTAAATTGTGTATTGTATTTGTGCACTATCATAGCCGAGCAGCCATTTTTGAAAAGTTTACAGTATCAGCCTAAGAAACGTCTCGTTATCCGCACGGCCTTCGGTAACCGTGTAATTTTGTGTATTTTATTATTTTTATACACTCACTAACAGAACCCCGCAGTTTCAGTCGTGTAGTTCCCGTTCCCGTCTGAATATGTGGATAAAAATACCCTATGGTATTTCCCGATAATGTAGCTTTTCATTGTGATATTTTTTTTTTAGTTGTTTAGGCGCGAAAGCGTAATAAACACTAATATGATAGAAAGCGTAATAAATACTAATATAAATAGAAAAAGACAAGATTTTTATTTTTGTATCGAATAAACTTAAAAACTATTAGACCGATTTTAAAAATTCTTTCATTAATGAAAAGCTTAATTATAACTGAGTAACATTTATTTTATTCATGTATTCCCACGATAACTACGCTGGTAAAACCACGCGGAACAGCTAGTTTATAATATTTAGTATGTAATTTGGTACATATAGTACATTTACTTATTTGGACATCAAGGGTATATAATGATGTCTAACCTAACCTATAATGTCTAACCGCTGCTTGGGTACTTCTATAAACATAATTTTAATAATTGTATTTTTTAATAATTGTACCTATACCTAAATGTAAACACTAACATAGCTATAAGTACGTACTAACAATATATATGAGTGTAAAAGTCACTTGAAATAAATGATTATTATTATTATTATATAGCCTCCTTTAAAAGATAAGTAAGACATTACTTCCATACTTCTAAATCAAGGATCAATAATATAATTTTATGACCTACAAAATTTTGATATGCCCGTTATGCAGGTACCTACCTATAGCGTACCTATATTTTCTTTACAGCTGAGCTAAATACCTAATGGTAATCGTCTTATCTAATTACCACTACTTAATATCTACTACCACTTAAAACAATAATTTGATTGTTTCTACATCAGCTATTCTGAACTAATTACATAAAACGTCGAAACAACAATCCGTAAAACAATTATCAATCATGACTAAATAATTGATGGAGGCCAACTCTGGGGACAGCGAAACAAGGAAACTCTAGAACGTTCCAATTCCAAACAAGGCCTGACGCTAATGTATTACGTACGAGTACTTTCCAGAAAACTTTATTTTCAACGAAATGCTCACTTCAAGTAATAATCCCCTCGATATCGACCCTCAACTCAATCCCGGAAGACTGCGAGAGCCTCTCGGAAATACTCCACAGCCTCTGCTGTCTAATTGTTAACTCAGAGCTTTATTTTCATTTCATTTTGGCTGTTCCCGAATATTTCTTTGAATATTTGTTGCCATATTCAAACCACAGTTGTCAGTCCAATGCAGAGTTATTGTGGGAGTACTCTATGCATGCTCACTGAGGCTTTGTCACTAGCTTCCACATTATATTATAATATTGTGTGCCAAGAAACTTGGGGGAGGCCTTTGTCCAGCAGTGGACGTCAATAGGCTGAAATTATGATGCTGATTGTGTGCCGAATTTTATATGTTACTAGTGGCCCGGGCAGACGTCGTTCTGCCACCGTATAAACCATCCCTGGACCCACTCTAACCCACACAAAAAGTTTCATCAAAATCTGTCCAGCCGTTCTGGAGTTTTAATCAGACTAACGAACATCAATTCATTTTTATTTATATAGATTTCTCCAATTAGTTATTTCATCAATCTGTTTTTTTTGTAATATAAATAAAAGCAATGAACAAACATAATACAAAATTAATTAAAACTAGTGACCCGCCTTGTCTTGGTTTCGGTTTATATGATATACAAAAATCGTCTTCCATTATCTCTCTTTCTACTAGTGAAAATCGCATAAAAATCCCTTGCGAGGTTTAGGTGGAGTTAGCAGATATTCAGACAGACTGACGCGGGAAACAACATACTATGTAGCGAAGAATCTGGAATAAGTAATTCCTTTTTTTTACCTGTGAATTCTTGTTTAAAGCTATATCCAGTTCATTTGAGATTTTCTCAAAGTGATGTTTACTTTCCTTAACACCCTTAATATCTCTGAAACAAAAATACAATTTCACTAACTCTTTGTGAACTATAAGGTAAATGAATGTACAGGGGGCCAATTCCACTAAATGTCAGCCATTGTCATCGAACTATCATTCCATTATGCTGCAACTGGCAACTATGACATCTAATTTGTATTCCACTAAAATCATAGTGGCATAGCAATGGAATGACTATGGACTACGTTAGGTGTTGCCTACCATATATAACTATTACTACCATGCGTGTCATTAGTTTTATTTCGGGTTTTCGGCACTAAAATCTTTAGATGATTGATTTTATTTATGGTACATGTGACATTTCGATAAGTTTTGAAGAAACTTGTGTATTTTTGTGCATAGACTCTGAAGCAGAGCTAAAATCTGAATTTCGTGTCGTGTTTAGGGCTGATGGCTAAATTGCCAATGCCTTAAAATAAGGGGAAAAAAGCAATCACTGGACAGCGCCATTCCATGGTAGGAATAGTAGAATACCAAAAGTGGTCAACAATGATAGTTGAATGATTGTGAAAACTGACAGTTAACAGAATACGAAAAGTGTCAAAATTTGACATTATATCACCATTGAGTGACCACAGTCATACAACTATCACCGCTGTCATTTAGTAGAATTGGCCCCCAGGATGTGGTGACGGCTCCATTGTTGTTATCAATTAGAAAGTGACTCATCAATTCATAAATTGTTTTTATAACAAAAAATTAGATAATTGCTTATGTTTATTCTAATTTACAACTTTACAACTGATAAATGCCTGTAGCTAGGTGTTTTCCACTTGAGCTTTCTCATTACAGGATATATATTTGTCCAGTTTATTTTTAAACAATTTTTTTTTTGTTGCTAAAAACGACTAAGTATTGTGACGGGCCTGTTGGTTCAGTTGGTAGTGACCCTGCCTTCTGAGCCGGAGGTCGCGGGTTCGATCCCCGCTCGAGGCCAACATTTGTGTGCGTGAACATGTCTGTTGGCTTCGTGTCTGGTCGTTTAATATTTATTTAAGTATGTATATCAGTTGTTTAGTACCCATAGTACAGGCCCTGCCTAGTTTGGGACTAAATAACCGTGTGTGAATTGTGTCCCACAATTTATTTATTATTTATTTATTTATTTCTCAAATTGTAAGGATTCCGCTTGTCAAGTATCGTACTATAGTATTTTAAAAAGGAAATGTGGTTAGGCCATTTTGATTATGGTTTTAATATTGTAGCTGACTGAGTCAAATCAGTTTGTTTTTTATCTTCTCTCAAAACGAAAATGTATACCTATTGGAAAATGTACTGAATACACTGTGAGGTAAATTGCAATGTAACGACGTTGAATTGCTTAAATTTTCATAGCTTTATTATTTTAATGTACAGTGTACCTACTCTGTTTGTACTGTAGCGACTATTACAAAAGTGCTCACGAAATTCAGCTGCTTGCATCTTAATATACTCGAAATTAAATATACACCCACGCCATATCTCTGAGGGTGTAGGCAAAGACATCACCAACACCAGGAGTCACCGATGCCTTGCTGACCTTTAAGAAATTCGTTAACACATTTCAAAGCGCCCGAGGAAAACCTCGCTTATAGAGCAACGGAGTTTATATTTATAGATGGTATATTTTCTGTTTGTCTGTCGTTAAGATTTGAAGGGAATTGTATTGAGGGTTGGTTCTGTCTCCGCCAATAACTCTGGAGATGATTTGAGCCGCTTATCAATACTAGTGATGTTGCTCAAGCGAATGCCTACCGAAAGTATTTATGGGCTACTCCTATTATCACCGTTTGCATCGTTCATCTTATAGAGCCATAATTTGAGGTTTAGGGGTCCAAAAACTATATTGATGATTTTTAGGAATGGTATCAGAAACTCTACCAACCGCCTCTAGGAAGGCGTGAGCATATTTATTATATTTTTAAATAATATAAATAATCTTTAACAAAATTACTAAATAGGAATGCACTATCATAGTTGGGGCCACACCACGCGAATACGGGCGGAAGGAAGACTTATGACAACCCTCGTCAAATAGTAGGGCTGTCACTCCCCGCCGGTTACACGGAAAACGTTTTACTAGTACCAGCATTTTATTGGTTTCGATTTCACCGTTGCCTTACCGCGGATAATACGGGCCGTAGGCGCAGGATCAGGGCCAGACTCGAAACTCAAAATATTGTTTTAATTATTATTTCTTGTTGCGACTAAGTTTGTTTACATTTTAATTATATCTAAAAAAAAATTTTTTTTTTAATTAATTACATTATTTAACTGGTGGACCTGCCAGCGGCGATGGGGTTTCAACTCAGGGTTTGGGTGTACCTCTACGCAGCGGGACCCTCGGCCCTAGAGAGATATGGTTGGTATATATCTATAGTACCCTCGCCCAAACTTACTGAACGTGTATTGAAATAATTTGTACCCCGATAGTTTTAGAGTAAATTAAAAAATAAGAAAGTCTCTATCCGGCGGGGCCCTCCGTAAGTATGCATTCAATGGTTTTTTCAATTGCATTTGAGTATAGTACCCCAAGACCCCTTTTCAAAATAACAATTACTTTTCATCTAAGAGATATAGTTTTTATATAAAATCAACTGGAAGTTCTAATCGATCCAGCGGGGCTAGGGTTTCTGCTCGAGAAGTCTCGAACTCGAGACTACTCGAGAAATTTGGCTTCATTCGAGACGAGATATTTTTTCAAAGTACTCGAGAAGTCTCGAGTACCGCAACCGGTATATGCACTTAAATTTTTTGCCGTGTTATAGCACCCGCATTTCGTATTTCGGCGCTTAAAACGAAGACGACGCGAAATGCGTGGCAGCGCGGGTGACGGGGTGAAGTTAATTCCCAGCAAGTCACGGAAAATTTAATAAGACGAGAATTTAATATGTACGAATCGACTAAAAAACTAACACCCAACCTTGAGAGATTGTTCCAAGCCCTAATGACTGTCAAGCCTACTTCAACTGAAAATGAACCTGTTTTCAGCTTGGCAGCCAATATAGTGACCAAAGTACGGAACAGGCTTTCGGACAATTCTATAAAAACCTTAATATTTTTGAAAGCCTATTTCCAAAGAATAAATTAAGATTTATTATTTACAATCAGGACGATTCGTTATATTTTTACATTCATAATTTTATAGTTATAATTAAGTATATTTAGTAAATAGATCTCAAGTCAAGGTAGGTGATTGATTAATAGTTTAATAGACACTGATTATCAGCTGATTAAAATACTGTTAATTAATATAAGACTGTTACTTGAAGAAGTTTTTTTGATTTGTTTTAAGAATATTTTATTTTATGTTTTTCATCATTTTATGATGATTTGAATGATGATAACCGGCTGATTAAAATACTGTTAATTAATATAGTTAAGATTGTTACTCGAAGAAGTTCTTTTGATTTGATTTAAGAAGATTTTATTTTACGTTTTTCATCATTTAATGATGATAACCGGCTGATTAAAATACGGTTAATTAATAAAGTTTAGATTGTTATTCGAAGAAGTTCTTTTGATTTGTTTTAGGAAGATTTTATTTTATGTTTTTCATCATTTAATGATGACTTATATGACTGATATGAATACAATTAATGATGGTGCAATCAAACTTACTTTTTGATATTTAGTTTATTTTGATGATTGTATGTGTGTGTATTGTGTTGCAAATAAAATGGTTATCTATCTATCTATCTATTTTATTTGGTTACATTTTGACAATTTTTACGATTTTTTTTAAAAAGCCTCGAGACTCGAGAGTACTCGAGAAATTACCCTCGAGATTTCTCGAATCTCGAGAAAAATAAAAAGTCGAGAAACCAGAAACCCTAAGCGGGGCCCTCCCTGGAATGGCATTGAACAGCCGTTTTGTATTTTTTTTCGTTTAGTACCCTTAGTAAAAATAACTCTTAACAAATAATTTGGTTAGAAATACATACTAAAAAAATAATATGAACAAAATAAAATGACGCGCTTCTCCATACTATTTTATAGATTTTTTTAACTGTCCTACCTATGCTAAAGTGATTTTGTGGTTTCTATATTATGTTATATAGATTTAAAATAAAAGCCCATACTTAATTAGAAGCCTAACAAGAAGTCTAGTTTTATTTGATTCTAAAATCATCCCTAGATTTATTTTTCTAAATCACGCTAATCGTATAGAGAGGCGCGTCATTTTATTTTGTTCATATTATAACATATTATTTGTTAAGAGTTATTTTTACTAAGGGTACTAAACGAAAAAAAATACAAAACGGCTGTTCAATGTAAATCCTGGGAGGGCCCCGCTGGATCGATTAGAACTTCCAGTTGATTTTATATAAAAACTATATCTCTTAGATGAAAAGTATTTTTTATTTTGAAAAGGGGTCTTGGGGTACTATACTTAAATGCAATTGAAAAAACCATTGAATGCATACTTACGGAGGGCCCCGCTGGATAGAGACTTTCTTATTTTTTAATTTACTCTTAAACCATCGGGGTACAAATTATTTCAATACACGTTCAGTAAGTTTGGGCGAGGGTACTATAGATATATACCAACCATATCTCTCTAGGGCAGAGGGTCCCGCTGCGTAGAGGTACACAGGGTTTGGTACATTATATTTTTTCCAAATTCTATGTTTTACCTAATCTTATTTTTCTATTTTTTTTTTCTCCTGCACTAGAGGCAGGGTTTTCGTTTTTGGATGTATATGTTGTATTATGTGGTAACTATGTAAGCATAATGATTTATATTGTGAATTTTGAAGTTTGAAGTCATTACGTTCGCGTCCATCTCTGAAGTAATCTGAAATCATCATTTATCATCTCTGAAAAAATGAAAATGAAATGAAGTTCAATAGGTTATATTTTTACTTGGTTGCTCCGAAACTTTATAACCTTTTCAGAGCCTTTTACGAGTCAGTGTTTCAATAATTTTTTTATTAATAAAAATTACAACGACTGCAAAGCTTCACAACTCTTCTGATATCTTTTTAAGTAAGTACTATACTTACAACACTTTTAAGTACTGAGGGCTCTGACGACCCCTGAATCCGGGCTACAGTTTTTGGCTCTCACTCAGCTTTATCGACTATTAGTGCACTTTGTTGAGTCGGTATGATGAGTCATGAGTTTGTAATAATATTGGGGTTGAAATTGAATTGTTTTATTTTATTTTTCCTTAAAATAAATATACGTATTTTGATCTAGGTGAGTTTTTTTGCAAAAGACTTATTAACTAAAATGTATTATAGAGGTCAATATAATTAACCTTTACTATATAGTTAAATACATTAACTTTTTATTACTATGTTTTGTGTTTTAAATATATTATATTTTTACACAACATAATTATGTAGGTAATTGATTTTCAAAAACTTTCAGGTACAGTCTACACTACTATAACTTCTTAGTAAGTACAACTTTTTAGACATACATTTTTCTACAGCCGTACAATTGAAACTACCAACGACAAAACTTACAGAAACCCTGTTCTTCTAATCCGAGAGGTTTGTTACCATTTAAAGGTATACTTCCGTGGGTCTTGGCCGATCGTGGCCGATCGCGATCTATCGCTTGCGACTAACGCGACAAGTCAATGTATGAAAATGATAGATGTCGGCCGCACGCGTCTGTCGCAGACTTCGGAAATGGCGCCACTACATTGACTATTGTCTACCTCAAAGTGCAACTTAAAAACATGTAAAAAATACGTTTACACGCGTGCTAACCTTACTAGTATTACCCCGATAACCGTTTAGTAATCCAGCAGGAATTAGTGCTAAAGTTCAGCTCCTATCACAAGTCTGACAGTGTTCCGGGTGCGATTCCAGTCGCCTCTCCACTTGGCAACTATGTTGAACGGCGAACTTCGCCAACCGAAGACGCTGTCCGAAACTTATGAAATCCATTTCGATTTGCGATACTCGTTTACTAATGGAAGCTTAGATTCTCGTTAGATTACAGGTAATTTGATTGAATTCTGTAGGTACAAAAAATATACTTAGAAATGTCAATAGTCTAATAACAATTCCATACTATGAATTATTTTAAGGAACCTCCAGGTCTGTTGTCATCACTAAATTATTCTGTACATGTTTGTGTACGACTGTATGAGTCCTAAATAAATAAAATAAAAAAATAATGGAAAAAAACAAGGCACTCTAAACTTCCCTGAAGCTTGGGTAAATTTAAACAGCAGTCCACCTCCACCGACGAGTTGCTGGTTCCAAATGCAGTACCCACCCCGAGAAGAACCAGCAGCAGGATGAAACTGACAAATTAGAACTAGGGTAGACGTTGCATTGTTAAAGTACATATTATAAGTAGGTATTATTTAACACATCTATAGGTAAAATAGGAGTACGTAATAGTAGATTGTGTCATAAGGGAGCAAAACTATATTTTTACGGCGAGGGCGTTTTTTTAAATCACGAACATAGTGAATGATTCTAGGATAGAATCCCGAATGTAGTGAGGGATTATAATGTAGAATCATGAACGAAGTGAGGGGTTTAAAGAACGTAGCCCAAGGTAAAAATAATTTTGCGACCGAATGATACACTCTGCTTTTCATACCTCTCTATGAGAAAAATTGTTGATGACATTGTTTGCTTCTTTTTTAAATAATTTTCCGGTGTTTAACTATCACTGCAGTCACTGCTACTTGAATACATTTTAAAATATAAAATACACAAACAATTCGATGTCGGAATTCGAAAATTTGGCGTAAAATAAAATGTAAATTGTGAAAAATAAGTATGACAGCGCGCGCATTGCCACAGCAATTTTTCTGACAGTGTGGCACAACCATCGAACCCCATTCAGCCTTGTAAGCATATAAGTTACTCTATGCTTGTCAGCCCAATGCGGCGAAAAATGGAACTAATGTTTTGTTATAGTACTTAAGCTACAGTGGCGCCAACCTTAGATGCAAACTTATTTTGTTAATCTCTTTGGCTAAGAATGTTGTGGGATATTTTAAATTCCAAATTCAAAACACTTTTATTCGCACTTATTAAAATCCTATCGGAAAAGACTTACTTTGATCCCTGTTATTGAGGACCAAAACGTCACTTTTCGAATAGATGGTATGAAAAATATATTTACAATAAAACCCGAGCCTCACTAGTTTTCATCATGTGAAGCAGGCTCTTTAACCGTAAGGCTATCACTGCTCTTAGGTTGCAAACAGTGTACAAAATTACTATTATTTATTTATTATTATTGCTAAATTAATTAAAATATTTTTTTACTGTGAATAACATCTCACCGAAAAAAAACACTTAACGAACATTGTACAAAATATAACGATCTACACAATATAAGAGCACAAGCCCATTTTATAATGTTGTACAACAATTTTAGTAATTCGACACAAGCTAAACATTCCCATTTTCATAGGGGAAAAATGGAAATGAGGGTAGAAAGGCAATGGGGTAGTTTGGACAAATGAGCTCTTTACCCGGGACTTCGGAGCTCTGTGAGAAAGTTCGCAGCTACACTGGAGTTTCCAAGTTGCAACCGACAAGGGCGTGAAATGCCTAGTGCATTTGATGAAATGGTAATGAAATTTTGGAAAATATTATTAGATTTTATTACGTATAGATTTTATAGTTCGTATGTCAACTTATTTTTGGTACCCTTTGATGTAAGTTCTTAATGGGTACATTTAAAATTATTAGATTAAAAGTTATCTACCACCTTAAAAGAGAAGCAAGAGCACCAACGCATTTTATGCATAAAATAATAATATACGCAGAGCGGAGTAAGCACAATAATATTATTCTGATTTATTTGGTTTATCTGATCTTGCCTTAGCTACCTAAATTATAGTTTGTCATTAACTTATTTTATTATAGTACATTTTATGAATATAGTAGTAGTAGTATAATATAATCTCACGCCTTTTATCCCCGAGGGGGTAGGCAGAGGTATTCCATTACTGGATATACCCACATTTCATGAGATATATTGGACCCCTAAACGTGATAGGTGGTGAGCCCATCGCCGGACCGGGTCTGTTTACACATGTCTCAGAATTAATTCTGAGACCTGCGGGTTTCCTCACGATGTTTTCCTTCACCGTCGAGCTAGTGATAAATATGTATGAATATGTTAGACAAAAACCCTGTTTGTCTGTTATTTTCTACTAACAAAATCCTTATCTTGAAAATCTAAATCTTCACTGCTTCTATCAATATATTTAGTATTTCAAATATAGAATTTGCCATAAACTAGTTAGATAAATGTATCTCTTGAACTTATTTTCTTACAGCGACCTTCGATTGGTATTCCATTAATTCCGAAAACGCCTGAGGGATTGACGGCTAAAACTCCTCTGTCTATACAAAATTCAGAGATACTTTACCCAGTCAATACAGGTTTGGGCTTTTGAAAAAGTAAATATATAATATTCAAGGGCTTCTCACCTTGAAAGCAGGGACTTGCTTTTCACGTCTCGGCATCCATCATTTATACATTGTTCATCAATCAACATAAATATTTCAGTAGGAAGAGTTGTAGCTTTCCCAATATACATCTTTATTTTTCATTTACATTTGCGGAAACGAAAGATGTAGCTATCAAACGTGATATTAACACAAATTTTATACAACACATAACAGTATTGTAATACACACACCGGCACAATTAGCGGAACAGAAAAAAAAAGGAGAAAAAAGAGGTAATTTAGAACAATGAATGTAATTTTTAAACAATATATTATTTAAAATGAAACAACAATTAAATTAACATGTTTTGACATTCATTTGTAACACCATACTTAAAATTTTATAAAAATAAAAATTAAATTAAACAAAATGCATTTTTCTTCGATTTTTAATTATAGAGAAACAGCAGAAAATTCAAGATTTTCCAAAGTTTAACAACAATTTCAATGACTGTTCAATATCGAGTGTTTCCTCCTCGTGCTCTGATGAGGGTTTCCATCCGTCTGGGCATGCTGCGGATGATGTTATCAATGGTTTCTTGGGGCAACCTCTGCCATTCTTCAAGTAATGCGTTTCGCAACTCGTTGAGATTATTGGGAGGGGGCATTCTTGACTTTACACTCCTCTTTAGCAAGTCCCAGACGTGTTCTATAGGGTTCATATCGGGGGACCGTGCTGGCCACTCCATCACCGTTATACCAACATGGTTTAGGTATGTCTGTACTGTGCGAGCACTGTGAGCCCGAGCATTATCCTGCATTAGAATGAAGTTGTTACCAATAAAGGGGGCAAATGGCACAACATGTTCTTCTAAAATCTCCCTGATATACCGATCAGCATTCATCAGTAAAAAGAACCTGTCCCCAGTCGTCGAAGTCCCAATCACGATGTTCACGACCAAAGTGTAGACGGTTTGTGCGATGATGTCTCTCAAGTTTTGGGGCTTTGGCGGGCACATACGAGCCTATACCCACTTCTTCGAATCTTCTACGAACTGTCCGCTCACTCATCCTTACTGCTTGTACCTCTTCCAGTAAATTTCGAGCCTGCACCGCCGTTAGTCTCGTGTTCCGTCGGACTTGAAGTTGGAGAAAACGGTCATCCCTCCTTGAAGTACACCTTTTCCGGCCTTGTCCTCTCCTTCTCACTAGAGCATTCGTCAATCTGTATCGTTGGATGCTACGATAAATCGTTGATAACGATCGACGAAGGCTTCTGGCAATCGATCTGTAGGTTTGACCATTTCTCCTCATTTGATCTGCCCTAATGATTTCTGATGGCGTTAAATCAGGCATAATTAGATGCTCGTAAATTATCAATATGCGAAAAAACTCAAAAGCCTCAAAAACTGCAATTCAAAGCTTTTCAAATGGAATTCACGAACCTTCTAAAAACGGAAAAGCGGTGGAAAAAATGAATCAATGAAAATTAAAACAAAAGAATGAAAAAAAGGGCAGTCGCTTAGTATTCCATTTTTAAATTAAAACCCAAATTTAAAAAAAGCTTGTTTAGCCGGCCAGTAACACGCAAAAATGCGTAAATACTCCCTTTTTTTTCTGTTCCGCTAATTGTGCCGGTGTGTGTATTTTTTATAACACATTTGCTCGTAAAAGGTGTCTTATTTCACCAATTTCAATATTGTATTGTATCTCATTACGCCCAAGTGCGGTAAGTGTAATGTAAAACGCACGGTTAATGTCAAGATGCTCCGTCATAAAACGAACGGTAGGTACTTTTTAAAATCTCAGCAAAGAGTTTTTATGCCAAAAAAGTTGTCAACATTTTATGATTAAAATTAACTTTGGGAGATAAAATATAATAAAGAAATATTTATGTACATAATTATTTAATTTAATTAATTTTGACAGTAAATTACAACCAATTAATCTGTAACAAAAACACAAAAATATTAATTTACTTTATTAGTAATACTGGCTGTTTTTTGTGCCTTTGCCTAAAAAAATGCTTTTTCTTAACGCTATATTTTTTTTATTCGTTTACCATAGTCGGAGTTTTATTTTATTTCCTCGCAAATGTGTTATAAGACGTCGTATGACATACGTGCGCTTTGATAATTACAGCCTCAGTTTACTTGTAGCCCTCGCCTACGGCTCGGGCTAGCAATATCGCCTTGGCTGTAATTTTCAACCTACCGCACTTATATCATAATGTACTATTATAACACATTTGCTCGTAAAAGGTGTCTTATTTCACCAATTTTAATATCGTTACCTATCTCATTACGCCCAAGTGCGGTAAGTGTAAAGTAAAACGCACGGTTTATCAAGATGCTCCGTCTTAAAACGAACGGTACTTTTTAAAATCTCAGCAAAGAGTTTTTATGTCAAAAAAGTTGTCAACATTTTATGATTAAAATTAACTTTGGGAGATAAAATATAATAAAGAAACATTTATGTACATAATTATTTAATTTAATTAATTTTGACAGTAAATTACAACCAATTAATCTGTAACAAAAACACAAAAATATTATTTTACTTTATTAGTAATAAGTAATGGCTGTTTTTTGTCCCTTTCCTAAAAAAGAATGATGATGCGCGCCGCGCGCTTTTTCTTAACGCTGTATTGTTTTTATTCATTTACCATAGTCGGAGTTTTATTTTATTTCCTCGCAAATGTGTTATAAAACGTCGTATGACATACGTGCGCTTTGATAATTACAGCCTCTGCTTACTTGTAGCCCTCGCCTACGGCTCGGGCTAGCAATATCGCCTCGGCTGTAATTTTCAACCTACCGCACTTATATCATAATGTACTATTGTGTGAATTTAGCGTACTTAGTAAAAACATTAAAACATTTAGCATTTTTGTACCTCAATTTCGAAATGATTAATATTCCTCTCATCTGATTCTTATTGTATATTCGTTTCATTACATTCATTTTTGTTTTACATGGCTGTCGAAAGTATTTCAGACTACACCACGGAAATGACTTTCTATAAAATATACTCTAAAGAGAAATAGGTCGAACGCTTAGACTTGTGCAGCAGTGCTTATACCACACATAGCATTCTAAATTCAGCTGTAAATCCAATACTTGGAAAGGTGTTACAGAAAATGTTCCAGTCGCCAGGAGTGGTAAACTGGTAACTTTTAAATTGAACTATAACGAGACCCAGTAGTAGAATTTAAGAAGAAAACGGTACAAGACCGTCTGGATTCATTTTCTGCTTCAAGCTTTAATAAAAGAGGTGTTCTACCAAAGCGACTGAAAGCACTGAAGTTCTTTTGGGAGTCAGAGGCCAGATGTCGAAATCAAATCAGCGCAGAGCTGTACCATACAGTCAACAATGAATTTGAATGAAGAACAAATTCAGCTGCAATAGATGTATTAGCTGCATAGAGTTCTTCTGGGGCAAACCTGATCATCATCAACATCATCTTTGTGTAACACAAGACAAGATTTTAGGATTATCTTAATACCTACATTTATTTAATGATTATCAAAAGAAAGCAAATCAGTATGCAATAATATCCACAAAGGACTTACGACTACGTTCAATATCAGCGCATATAGGCTTCGTTCTCCGTTAATAATCCGCAAGTACCGCAAGCTTAGTAACTGTTTTATTATTATTTTTATTTAATTATGTAATTTAGGATTATCGAGATAATCCATACTAATATTAAAAAGAGGAAAAATTTGTATTTTTGTATGTTTGTTACGAATAAACTTAAAAACTACTTAACTGATTTTAAAAATTATTTCACATATGGAAAGCTAGAAGATCTCTGAGTAACATAGGCTATATTTTATTTCCGTATTCCCACGGGAACGGGAACTGCGCAGGTGAAACCACGCAGATCTGCTAGTATATCATAAAAAAGTAACCAAGGCAGACAAAGTTGAAAGCTGCAGCACTAAGGAAATCCCAATATTTAAAAAGGTCGTTTTCTCACTCAGGAGCGAACTCTACGGGATTAAAGTTACGGCAAAAGGTGTATCTATTTTATTAGCGTCGAACCTTTCGCTGTTTACCTCGGGGCAGTTAGTTTATTCAAGTTTCCTAGGGAAATGATGAGTAACTAATCGAAAGGAAAGGCCGATCTAATCGTTACCTTTGACAGTTCGCCTTCTAACTTTCATGACTTTGTAAACCGATACCCTATTTGGCTGTCTAGTTTGTTTGTTGTTTTGTTCATCAAATTACCGAAGCTGAATTAATAGGTCAAATCTATAACCATATCTACTCGTACTAAAGTAATATGTACGTAATATAAAGTTATTGAGGCCAAGTTTGTATAGTGAATGTTTTTGGAAAAAATGTTGTCGGCGTGGTTTGTGGTTGTGTAGATCACAAAACTGTATGTTGATAATTAGATATTTTCGATATAAGTGCAAATAGAAAATCTTATAAAGGGTTTAAAAAAATGTCTTCCTCTGCTCGTGGAAGCAGTGTTATCCGCGTCAAAGTAAGCCGCATTATTTTCAACAAAATTCTAGTGTCTTTGTATATAAAAACATCCGTTTCCTTTGTGTAGTAGAGTATTGTGTTTATAATCTGGAGTTTTTGTCGGGAAATAAAAATGTTTGCTTACTGTGTAGCGCTGAAGAGCTTAAAACTTAATACGATTACACTTTTTGTTGCAATAAGTACAGTACAAAGCTTCATAAATAGACTTGCGTTGAAGTTGGGAAAAGCTCTCGACCATTCTTTATATATTCCTTCAATATTTTTCATGTTTATTTATATACCAGCGGGTGCCAGAGGCGTTGCCGCGCGGAGTTTATTCTTGTTCCCGTAGGAATTTCCAACTTCCCTTCATAGCGTTTTTTACGACATATATCTACAAACCATATTTCAAGGTATAATTGTTTCGAAATAGTACGTATTTATCTTTTAACCAGTTTTTATATTTTTCCGCGGGAATGCGGCATTTTTTCTGAATAAAAAGTACCTTAGATGTGGACCCGGGTACTCAGTTATCTCCATACCAAATTTCATCAAAATCCGTCCAGTAGTTTTTGCGTGGTTCGTGCATCTACAGACAAAAATTTCAAAAATTGGTGTTTTGGTATCTAAATCGCAAACTATCTACCCTAACACTAAAATTTAAAAAATATATTTCATGTAGGTACAGACACGGCCTCGTTAGAGTTTTATTATATGTATAGATTATGTCATCGGTATCATACCATACCATAAATATAGTTAGGTGCTCGTAGATTATAATTATATGTAATTTTTATTATGAATAAACGAATTGAATTGAATATGTCTTAACCGTATTTCAATTAATTTTCATCATCATCTTATCTCAGCAACCACTAATGTTATTGACCTTCAGTCGTATTCACGGAGGCTTGACACTGTTTCCGTTCGATTCAGATCGAGTGAAAAATTTTCCGAAGTCGAATCTATCGACTTCGGAAACTGTATTCGAAGGCATTTCCGACAGCCACGGAAATATTTTCCGAATCCTTATATCAAATATGACATTCGTTTTCGATACCGACATCTGTGAATAGCCCAGACAGATTTTCCGATTCCGAGTCGAATATCGAATATCGAAGCTCCTTGAATACCCCTGCTGATTATTACCAAGTTATGACATTCCTATCTTTTTATGGTGAGTTTTATTTAATTTAATTAATTTGTTGAGATATGTATTATAGTTGAAGTTATAGTTGTTAGTTGAATGATATATTAATCGCAAAAAAATGTATATGTACTTTCGCATGCCAGACTACATTTAATTTGTCATCCTCATGTAATATATTTTAATTTTTTTCTTTTTAAATTATTTTATTTAATTTCCTGTAGTTTAAAATATTTTTATATACTACTCGCTCACCTTTATTTATACATATTACAAGTGAAATAGACCTGCAGACCTACTATCTAAGTCAATCTCTGAATATCAGAGTCTAACACTTGGTTAGGTACCATTTAAGGATTAGTTCGACACTTGCTATTTGAAGGGGTACCCAAAATGGCGTCCAATTATTAGTAGTAGTATTTGGTAGAGGCTCTTTTTTTTCTTTAATATTGCAGATTTGTAACTCTGCACTTTGGCTGCTGCCACAGTTCGAGAACGCCTTTATTAGCTCACTTGGCAACTTGGCATTCAGGGGTCGGACCACCTACACCTCAGCGGATTTGGCCCGTTTCAGTGTCACGTGATCCCATTACGGGGTTGGCACGACTCACGTGTGCTAACTTAGGATTACGGTGCTAAATGGTTGATATGTGGTTTTTGGGAGGTCAGATGGCGTAAAGTGACTCTCCTTGAAATATGAATGACTCAATTCACTCTTTTTTCTACAGGGTGCGCCCGATATATCAGTTAGTACTGACACTGCCTTCGTTGGAGGTCACAGGTTCGATATTAGTAGCCACATCGAGTTAAGTAGCCTCAATACAAAGTCTGCCTAGTTAGGAACTGTGTGTCAATTTTGTTCCGCTATTTCTTAATATTCTAAAACTACCCTGCCAAGGAATAAACTGTCTCTTCCACTTACCTTGGTGCCTGGAGACGTAAGTATATGTACTTCTTTCCGTCATAGTAGCACGGAATATCAATATTATTAACGTAACAGTAGCCCGTTTTGGAGGATTATTTAAATATTTAACTAGTGACTCACCCTCGCCGTGCTTCTGTTTAAGAGCACAAAAACATGTTTTTTAATAAATCTTTACAAATATTTGAAAATCTCGGAGGTTTTTATTCATAATATGCATTACCTATAAAACTTCCTCTTGAATCACTGTTTATTGATGGAAACCGCATTAAAATCCGTTGCGTAGTTTATAAGATCCAAGCGTACAAACGGCGGGAAGCGACTTTGTCTTATACTATGCAAAGAAGATGCATTTTTAGGAATAACAAAAATAATTAAGAATATCTCACGCCTTTTATCCCCGAGGGGGTAGGCAGAGGTATTTCATTACTGGATATAACCCACTTTTCAAGCGATATTTTGGACCACTAAACGTGATAGGTGGTGAGCCCATCGCCAGACCGGGTCTATTCAAACGAGTCTCAGAATGAATTCTGGGACCTGCGGGTTTCCTCACGATGTTTTCCTTCACAATCGAGCTAGTGGTAAGAATATGGAACTACTTTTATTTATAAACATTTGGTTGGTACATATGCCTTGTTAAATACCAATAGCTGAGCGCTCGACACTAACGCGGAGCAGTGCCATAAAAACCCCAAAAGTCAACTGAAAACAATAAATCCATCACAATGCACCACCCAAATCCTGTAACCAAAATTTATTCCGCATAAAAAGAACTTTTATTACAAAAATAATCAATCTACGTCATCTCCTTGTAATTTCAATTTCAAATGAGAAAATTACAGTCTGGGCCCATTCAAAATGGGGACGATTTGACTTATCTCTCAATCAAGAACTTTTGATAACGTGACAGATCACGTGATTGAGGGGTAAACTCTCAGTGTAATTTTAAATTATGCAAATTATGAAAAGACAACAAAAGTTTAAGAAAGGACTTCTTGTTTACTTCTACAGAGACGGAAAAGATTCACTATCGACGAGGTGTGATACAAACTCGAACATTACAAGAAATTATCGTCCCGGATCGCGACCGCTTTTCCGCCCTCACGCCTCTGTTCGTGTTCACATTTAGAGTTCAAACCGCTTTTTACCATACCTTACTGGTATTGTAAGAAATAATCTCACGCCTTTCATCCCCGAGGGGGTAGGCAGAGGTATTCCATTACTGGATATACCCACATTTCACGAGATACATTTGACCCCTAAACGTGATAGGTGGTGAGCCCATCGCCGGACCGGGTCTATTTACACATGTCTCAGAATTAATTCTGAGACTTGCGGGTTTCCTCACGATGTTTTCCTTCACCGTATTGTGTGTTCACTGGTATTGTGTAGATACATAATATCAAAAAATAAATAAAAAAGAATCAAAAATTATACAACCACTAGCGGCCCGCCCCGGCTTCGCACGGGTGGACATTTATTTTTTAAACATTTCGGGATAAACACAGAGTAAATGTATCCTTATGCAGGACATATTAAGTAGGTTCTGTTTATTTTTCAAATATCCGTTGTCCGCGTGGAACCAGTATATTCCCGTTCCCGTGGGAATTTATAAAAATCCCTCTATAGAGCGTTTCCGTACGACATATAAGACACCTACATAACATATCTCAAGTTTCCAGGTGTTGTCGATTCGGAGTAACACTGATACCAATGGGTATATGCACGTGCTCATGCAACAAACAAATTTCCCCAAGGAACCAATACCTAGTGAATTCTCAAAAAAAATGGACTTTGTATGGAGACTTTTAAAGAATATTTGTGATAAGTTTCAAATTGATAGACGCAAAAAACCACATTTCTTCATACCAACTTCAACCCCTACTTTTGCCCCGATGATGATGATTTTCGAAAAATCCAAAACACTGTCTCATTACTTATTTCTAAGAGTACCTATTTGTGCCAAGTATCAAGCTGATAGACGTAAAAAACAACACGTCTCCATAGAAACTCATACCCCTTGTTTCACCCCCATAGGGGTTGATTTTCGAAAAAGCCAGAAATACGTGTCTTGTTGTTTGTTTTGAGAAGTATTTTTACAAAGTTTCGAATTGATACACCCAAAAATGAAGATTTTCCATACAAAATTCAAACCACACTTTCACCCCCTTGGAAGATAATTTTCAAAAAATCCTAGAAGTAATATTTCATAGTTTGTTTAGAAGAGTATTTGTGCCAGGTTTAAAGTTGGTAGACGTAAAAAACAACACGTCTCCATAGAAACTCATACCCCTTGTTTTACCCCCATAGGGGTTGATTTTCGAAAAATCCAGAAATACGTGTCTTGTTGTTTGTTTTGAGAAGTATTTTTACAAAGTTTCGAATTGATACACCCAAAAATGAAGATTTTCCATACGAAATTCAAACCACACTTTCACCCCCTTGGAAGATAATATTCAAAAAATCCTAGAAGTAATATTTCATAGTTTGTTTAGAAGAGTATTTGTGCCAGGTTTAAAGTTGATAGACGTAAAAAACAACACGTCTCCATACAAACTCCAACCCCCGGTTTCACCCCTTTAGGGAGTGATTTTCGAAAAATCCAGAAATATATATCTTGCTATTTGTTTTGAGGAGTATTTTTACAAAGTTTCAAATAGATACACCCAAAAACTAAGGTTTTTCATGAAAAATTCAACCCGCACTTTCACCCCTTTAAAGATGATTTTCGAAAAATCCTAGAACTAATATATCATTGTTAGTTTTTAAGTGTTTGTAAAAAGTTTCATGTGGATTGACGCCAAAAAACACACTTCTCCATAGCAACTTCAACTTCTGCTTTCACCCCTTTAGGGGATGATTTTCGAAAAATCCTAAAATACGTGTCTCATGATTTATTTTTAAGAGTATTTGTGCCAAGTTTGAAGTTGATAGACGTAAAAAACAATACGTCTCCATACAAACTCCTATCCCCTGTTTCACCCCCTTAGGGGAAGATTTACGAAAAATCCAGAAATACATGTCTTGTTATTTGTTTTTAGGAGTATTTTCACAAAGTTTCGAATCGATACACCCAAAAATAAAGGTTTTCCATACAAACTTCATCCCCTACTTTCACCCCCTTGGAGGATGATTTTCAAAAAATCTTAGAACTAATATTTCATAGTGTATTTTGAAGAGTATTTGTGCCAAGCTTAAAGTTGATACACGCAGAAATCACACTATCCCATACAAACTTGAACCCCCTCTTTCACCCCCTTAAGGGTTGAATTTTGTAAAATCCTTTCTTAGCGAGCATCTACACTATAAACGTAACCTACACACAAAATTTCATGTTTCTATGTTCAGCGGTTTGGGCTGGGCCTTGATTTTTAGATTTAGCTTCTCCTTTTATATATATAGATTATTTTACTCAAAACACTTTACCCAGAAGATCTTTTTGTTACATCCTTAATCCAAACAAAAATGATACAGTATTTGGGCATACAATCCTAACGCAATAAAGGACATGTCATATTTAATATCACCTAATTTCCTCGTCCACTATAATAGAATAATAATATGGAGAGCGTGTTTTTCAGTTTCCGGCACCATCGTGTTCCGGAAATTGGCGCGAACGCCGCCTCGGACGACTTCCGGCGTTCCGGGATATAATCACTGACGACACTGGACGCATTTATTTTTATAATAACACCCGGACCTAGAGATTGTGGATGAGTTCCCTACGTCACTGCATCGAACGTTTAGTTATCGACACCTGTGCGTCGATTGGTTGCTGCATCTACGTCACTCTACATCAAAGGTTGCGGCATGTATTAAACACACAAAGAGATTAAAATATAATAGGGCATAGAGGGGACAAAGCGAGGAAAATTTGAAGCCAAAAGTTATTCCAAGTGGAATAAGTCTAGTACAATTTCGACCGAATGACAGCTCGCGTTCATACTAACTGACATGACGCTTGAGCTTCAAACATGCGTCAAAGTTTTGTATGAAAATATTGCCAATGCCCCCTTTTATGTCCTATTATATTTTAATCTCTTTGTAAAAATACTAACGCAGCGATTGTCAATAACAGGATGGTAAAAATAATCTACGATTATTATATTATAGTTCCTTTGTTTCTCTTCTGTGCGTTCCTTAACCATTGCATGTGTTTTACGTTCCAGTCCAGCTTTAGTTAATAGATCTATAACTCAAGTCGATATTTAAAACAAAAATATGGCCTTGACACAAAAGCGAAGTAAATTAACACACGATCAATCATAAAGCTAAAAAATTCAACAGCGATGGAAGAGTTACCCCGGCCGGTGTGAGTCAAACAAATTCGAATTAGATTGTCGATGTTAATCACAGCTAACGAACGACGATAACCAGATGGCTATGAGGTTCAAATTCAACTTAGCTGCATCCATTTGCTTGCTTTATATAATTTCAATAAGTAAGTATAATTTAATAATAATTGAATGTGGCTTGATCTACCAATGTCTATTTTACATTAAACTTTATTGTCACTTTTTTATTGAACTTTTTTTTGCATCATAATAAATAAAATAAAATGAAATAAGATAGGTACCTACCTCTGTTTTTGTAATAAATTCTACCGAACTAAAGCTGCGTTTTTACGATGAGTGCGCTTGGACTGAATCTGCTCCTACTGCCAACACTTGTTCCGAGTGTACTATGACGTCGGCATCCGATCAGTGGATCAGACGATGTCTTATTGACTCGTATGAGCTCACTTTGTTTAAACGCGCTCGTGAAAACAGGGCTCAACTTTTCTCGTTGGTGTGATAAAAACCGACGTCCCAATGAGGATCGATGCCAGCCACGTGGCCAGTAGTAAAAAAAACACCAATACCTGTTGCAGCACCTTGGATAGATGATAACATATAAAATAATGGTAAAGGTTGAATGATGATCTCAATAAATAAGATGATGAGAGAAGACACTCGCCTTTACTGACTTAATAGAAAAAAAATCTAGACTTTATTTGTACCTATTTCAGGACAAGTAAACCATTCAAGGCCTATTGTAAGAAATATAATAGCGACCTTGCTTGCTTGCCATGTTCTTTGAAACCAGCATGCAATTAATGTTGATTACTGCACTTATGTGTGCTAGAACGGCGTGACGACACGCCTTGCTGATGCAATTTACTACAGTTCAAGGGCGCTGAAAGGTCAAGCTAACCTGATACCTCAGATTTGAAGGAAGTTAAATCATTTTAGTTATGTTGGAAGTGAGCTCGCCTCTCATGCTTGAGGCCTGGTTTCCCGGTATCCTAAATAAATGATAATAACAATATTCTCATGCCATTTATCCCCGAGGGGGTAGGCAGAGGTATACCATTTCTGGATATACCCACTTTTCACGAGATATTCTTTGGACCCCTAAATTTCTGGGACCTGCGGGTTTTCTCACGATGTTTTCCTTCTCCGTCTATCTAATGATAAATATGTACTTTAGTTTTATTATACTAGTGATAAATATGTAAGACATGTACCAATCAGTTTAAAAAACATCTTGAGGTAGCCCGCATGCAGCAGAATTGGTTCTGAGGCAAGTGCAAGAACATCCGGTAATGGACTCACGCCTTTAAATGTCGGTACTTCTCTCTGGAAAGCCCAACGCGGGGATAAGGCGTGAGCAATATAAAATCATTTTGCCAAAAATAAAATTCTATAGAATACGTATAGGTGGAATTTGACCCTAACCCTGCCACGCGGATATCGCGATCGCACCAAATGACTAATTTCGCAAAGCTATTTCCATAATTACGAACGTAATAGGGACGCGAGCAAGAAAAATCCAATTTCCCGGCAACGGAGTGTGAGTTGTGCCTCGGCTACTTAATATCTGAACGCGCGACTAGGCGAAGTGTTATTTCACTGAAATAATTAGACTCATAATAAGCGACTCGAACATCACCTACTAAATATATAAAACTACAATAAAAAAAACTGTCACTTTTGTAAAGTGTATTTTTTAGTTTTTTTATTGTACTTACGAGTAGTTGCCGTTCGACGAAACGAATCAAATTAACCCAAACTCAAAGGGTTTGCGAGCCATTGAGGAGTTCCATTTTCCACCTCCTGGCACTATTATCAGATCAGTTCGATGATACCAAAGTATTGTATTGTCATCCAAACAACATACAGTTGCAAAGTTTCTAGCCTATAGGTAGATACTACAATTGAAATTAGGTTAAAGGGATTGGAACATTTTACTATGGCGCCTGGCCTAACTACTGGCCGCCATTTAGTTTTTTTCTCAAAATGGCGGCCACTTATAAAACCTTTATGAGTCGATAGCTAGTATCAATACAAACCTAAATTATAGATTAGTAAAATTTTCTAAAGTGTTACGTTTCCGAGATACGAGTTATCAAAGTTAGGTATACCTACGGGTGGCATCACCTGTAGGTAGACTTAAAACTGAATTCGTTTTATGGCTAATGAAGTTCAGACAATGCGTCAACGCCAAGGTTCCAACCACTTTGATCTCCATAATATGTTAGTTATGACAAGTTGAACCTAATATAAACGCAGTCGTCAGTTCTATGACAAACGGTTTTATGTGAAGCCGTTTAGTATGCTGCTCTTATTGGTGATAGTGACGACGTGAGTTATCTAACCTCGGATGACTTCAGACAACTAAACCTTTCATGTCAATGTTTCTCTTTTTATACGTATAAATATGCATATTGTATATGCTAGTCATAGTCTGTTCGTTTACATACTGTATTATATCTCATATATTTAGCATTATATCTCGTATCCACGTATCACAATAGACAACCGTGAATTTTTCTGTAGGAAATATTGTTTTTCCAGGGAGTCCCCTTATCTCAATGCCACTTGCTTTTAGGGATATCTAGGTTTGATCAAACGTGTTATAACAAATATCGTCGTACCGTCTTTTGAGCAACATTTTTTCCACAGCACAGGATAACCATTCTCTCCTAGCCCATATTTCTAAAGCCCGAACCGACCATAAATATTGGAATTTAGTATTTATTGCGCTTCCTCAGCATAGAAAATATATTTTTTGTGAACCTCATCCAATCAAATCGGCGCTGCGCTGTATCGGGCCGAGCTAGCGAAAAATGAGCAAGATTGATGGTTTGTCATCTTAGATATCGGGTATTCTCCGATGGGGAATACGGTGGCACTCGACGGAGATTATTGGCATCGCGGAAGCGTCACGTCATGACGCGCCGGGAGCAGCTGCTGTGGTGTCGTAAAAATGTAATGACAAACATACTATTTGATTAATCATAACGCATCATTCGTTTTGAAATAGATGAAGGCGTGTGAGATGTACACCATGTGGAAGCGTGGACTGTATTTATTATTATTCTGGGTCTGGATTGGTGGCGATGAAATAATAACTCAAGATTATGAAACTGCACTTGCACTATATTTCACTTGGTACAACTAAAGGGCATTCGTACAACAATATTATTATTCATTATTATTTCTACCGATATAAAATAAAATAAAAACTCCCGCCTCTAACTCCCGAGAGGGTAGGCAGAGGTATTCCATTTCTGGAAATAATAATTTCTACTGGTATATTTTAGTTTTTTTTATTTCTTTTTTCCGAACAACTTTGTTCATCAAATATAGATGTATAGGTGTTCCCACAGTGGACACAGGACGGAATAACAATAAAAATGGTCAGCGATCGGCACAATTTGTATGGGAAAATATTTTTTTTCAAATCTCATTTTGTTTACCTAGTTTACTACAAAAACTGGCCAAGTGACAGTTTTACATACGAATGATTCCGTCCGTATAACCGTATAATAAACACTCCAAAATTAACGTTTCTGTATGGCGACCCCATTTATTATTTCATTTTATTTCATTCTTACGTAAAAGTTAAATAAAAATAAAAATTAATGAGATACAGCCTACCCACAGATTGACGAACGGACAGCGGAGGCTTAGAAATAAGGTCCCGTTGTCATCCTTTGGATAGGTACGGAACCTTATAAAGAGAGACAATTTGCCTCAGGTTCCTCAGAACTACGTACTTGTATTTCTTAATCTTTGCAGTGCATTCCTATTTCCGACCGATTTATCTATTTTCAATCAAGTTTTGTGTAGTGAAGCGAAGTAAATCGCAGTGGATGAGGGATGTTAGTGAATTCAAGATAAGTCACGTACAACTTCTCCTACTACGGATCCCATGTAAGATACCCTCGAGGTAAAAAAATCTGTACCTATCCAGTACGAATGTTACGATACAAATGCAGAGGTACCTAATTATGTTCTTTGTCTGAGTTTTAAGATCATTCTAGATCCATCCGACCGTTCCAGACTGTTCAGTTGATCTTTAATAATAATAATAATATAATCTCACGCCTTTTTTATCCCCGAGGGGGTAAGTTGATCTTTACTTCTTGATTAATAAATTATTTCGAAAAGCGAGCGAAGCGTGGAACGAATATGGATATTTTTGTTTATTTATTTCTTCAATTTACTTGTTACTTTTTCACGCAAAAAATAGAAGAAAAAATATAGATTTAGAATATAGATACGCTAGTTTTTATCCCGGGGTCGTGGAGAGTTTTCAGCAAAAGCTAGTTAAAATAAAATTAAAAAATAAGGGGGTTTAATAAATGTATACAGCTCCATGCGCTGAAGTCGGGGGGGTGGCAGCGACAGACTTGAAAATTAATATTTTGTTATCTTTTATTTATTTATTTATTTTCATTTATTTTTTTTCATTTTTAATTTTAATTTGATCTGTGTTTTTGTTATATTTCATCATGTATGGACTAAATTTGAGTCTGAAATAAATGATTATTATTATTATTATTAAATCATCTTTTAAGTATACAATACTTGTGTCAGATGATTTCGCGATAAAACCAATACGCTCCCAACTCTGCGCATGTTCTGGTAAAACTAATATTGTATTTTTCGAATCTTGTAGTAAATGGTGCATTGGAAGTTGAGCTAGCATCATGCGTGTATCCTGAGTTCGGTTCTTGCTAAGGCACTTAACAACCAATGAGTTTTCACAAACTTTCCACCAATCACTAGCTCACTAGCTATCGTAGGTACCTAAAATACCAGAGTGCGGTGTTTATTCTGATAGTTGACGTGTTAATTTATTACTAGTGAACCTGAAACTATAACAATAAGTAGTTACAACAAAACCACTGGAAATAGATGAATTAAATCAGTACCTACCTAATTCTAACTAATTTCGGACTCGACAGTTAAGTAATAAAACTTTAAGTGTCGTCCCAGTTCTAAAGTTTCAGGTAGTTTCGTTAAGCTCTGCAATTTAATACAAAGCCCCGACAGTATTTCGAAGCAATATTTTAACAGCGACTATTAGGTTAGCAGTTCCACGTTTGTTTAGAAAGAGATAGGTGAGATGTTCATTAATTTGCACACTGTACTTCGTATTGGTCTAATATTTTCAAGAAGTTTTTAGTAAATCTCGACGGGCCCTTGTTATTCAAATATAATATTATGTCGAACTAACAGAAAACACTACAATATAATTTTAATCTTCATTTTTATATTACTAAATTTCGAGTAATGATTCAAAAATATTATTTTAAATACCTCCTAAATATGTTTAAATTTTCATTTTAAAATATATCTATTTTTTTTAATTTAAATATATTTAAATTATATCTAGTTTTAAAATAAATCTATAAAAATGTAGAAAAAATATATCCCAAAAACACAATAACTCAGTAAGTACATTTTCCGTAATAAATCGTTTTGACAATATGCCTATCAACTTTCCCATTATTTTGCAATTTACGGCAACGATATTATCTTTCTTTTCATCGTTAATTTATAAAATATTTCCAAAAAACTCGTGGTACGGACCCAGCGACAGTGTCTTATATCGCTAATGTACTGAATACGAACAAATCCACGATGCGACTAGTTCGATTAGGGGAGCGTGGGGTAATTGATCACTCCCATGATTTACTAACTTGACAGTCGGAGACGATATTCAATTTCGCTTTTGTATAAGAAAACAATTATCATTTGTTTGCTGAATCGTTGCTCTGGAAAGGATATATTGTTATAAATAATCGTGATATCATTTATTACGAATGTTAATGCTAAGGTACATAATAATTGGTGCGGAAATAATAACACAGTAACCATCTAACATTTTCTTCTCTTCTTAAACATGAAAATAGCCCCCGTCCGTATTAGTCTCGCAAAAACTCGAAAATGGCTGGACAAATTTAGATTTTTTTTTGGGTAAGTTCGAGTTGGAATGTTTACATGTAGAAAGGTGAATATTTATCAATTATTAGATTACTGTACCTACTAATATTATAAACGCGAAAGTTTGTACTTATATGTATGGATGTTTGTTCCTCTTTCACGCAAAAACTTCTGAACGGATTTTGATGGTAAAATAAATAATAATAATAATCTCACGCCTTTTATCCCCGAGGGGGTAGGCAGAGGTATTCCATTACTGGATATACCCACATTTCACGAGATAGGTAGGGGAAGGGGGGGCATGATGGGGTACCTAAGGAATATAACAAAAAATACAGCATAATCACTATATTTATTACTCTTATTAATTTATGGCACGTTATGTCATTAATCTATCTATGATTTGGTACAGTTTTTGGAAAATCAACTTGTCACATTTTTTAATAATAAATCGTTAAATAGGACCATTCCGAAAAACCATCTTGCCCCATACTATGGGGTATGATGGGGTTATGAAGTTGGGGCATGATGGGGAAGGCTAATTATTCTCACAAACAAACAAATGTGTATTTCCTCCAGATCGTCATTGTCCACGCCAGCACAAGCATTGTCAGTCCAACGTCCATGGAGCTGGCAGGCTACCCAAAGTTACCCTACACCCAATACCCCATATTGCCTCATAGGGTAACTTTGAGCAAAAAAAAATTTTTGCTAATAAAATGTTAATTGCATTCATACAAACAACATACAATATCAAAATAAACAACACTAGTAAACAAAGATCAAAAAGACACAAATGTAGTGATCATAATTAGATTAAAATAATGACGTTGGACCTTACACAAAATTAGATCGACGGAACGTTAAAACAGTTTTCCATTTGTAAACAAAAGACGCATGCACCCCCACTCACAGTTTTGCTCGCACTGACCGTTGGTCGACTGAGGCTTCCTATTGGCTTATTGCTTTCTATTCACAAACTTCTAGTTTCTTGTATATGTGCCCATCCCATCTTACCTCGATACCCCATCATGCCCCCCCTTCCCCTATATTGGACCCCTAAACGTGACAGGTGGTGAGCCCATCGCCGGACCGGGTCTATTTACACATGTCTCAGAATTAATTCTGAGACCTGCGGGTTTCCTCACGATGTTTTCCTTCACCGTCGAGCTAGTGATAAATATGTAAGTAAGTTTTTGAAAAACTCATTGGTACATGCCAGGATTCGAACCCGAGCCTCAACTCGATTTTGATGAAATTTTATAGTTATATAGATTATAAATTAGAATAATCCCGTATTCCCACGGGAACGGGAACTACGCGAATGAAACCTAGGGGTTATCAATTTACTTACTTATTAACAATTGGGTATACTCTTCAAAAGATAGAATCCTATAGAGGATGGACAGACGGACAGGCGTTCATAGACAGTAATAGATTTCAACAAAAAAATCTCAACAGACTAAAAAAGTCATGTCGAAAAAAGAAAAAGAATTTAAAAGCTTTTATTGCTATCACTGAAAGCAGCCAATACAGCGCTGTAAATCCTGGAAACTGCCAGCACCTAGGGTTAGGATCCAATAGTAGGGATGTGACATTGATCAAAAAAATCGATTTATTAATAATAGATTTTTCTCTTTCTAATAATAAATGTTTTTTTGAAAAATTTATTAAGTTTAATCTATTTTTTTTCTTTTAAATAATGGATTATACGAAAAAAAAAACAATTTATATGAAATGTGTTGTGTTTTTTTTGACATTCTCTATCCTTTTAACATAAAATTTCTTAGCTAACTTACTTCAATTTTATATATTCATCGCACAGACGGTGCTGTTTACAAAAATCGATTAAAATGTGTAAAAATATAATCGATTAATTAACAATCGATTATTTTATATTTTGAAAATCGATGATTTAAAATAATAATCGATTATTCTAAAAACATCCCTACCCAATAGCGGCTAATGCATCCGGCGGCACACGGTCTTTTTGCCCCTAATCCGGGGAATATGCAGCGCGCCAGTCCATATTTCAAGGTGGAAGGGTTCTGTGCACCTCGGCAGATAAGAGGCCATCAATCACACTTCGCGTTATAAACACAGCTCCCGACATTTTCCCCTCTTCTCAGGGCTGTCACATTCAGGGGACTTTTGAAATTTGTAAGATGTTAAAAGTAATGGTGGAAAAATACTTTTGTCTACCTCCGGTTCGAAGAACTCACGTGAAGTATTTTCAAAAGAAAATGTTTTTTGAGACTTATTTTTGTATCTTTTTATGTCTAAATAATCACAAAGATTTCAACTTTATTAAAAAAATATACATATTTCCAAAAAAAAAATACTTATACCTACCAGAAAGAAGGATATTGTAAACTACTAATATTCTTTGTCTCTATTAATCTATTACCACTATCTGTCATCAATATACTTAGTAGGTACCTACTTAAATAATGTGTTGGTTGATATCATGCACACTAATTTGTTTTTCATTACGGTTGGCTACGAGTACCTACGTCATCAAAGAACATATTTAAACATTAACCATAATCATCCTAGTATGCTCTTGTATCTTTGTTTACAAACAGATAATATTGTTTATCATCCTCAATCAAAACAATAATGTAAAAACATACCATGTTTCTGCATAAACCTGTAGCGGCCCTATTAAGGCCTTTAAATACCAACCCTGTTTATGGGGTGAAATTTCCATGAGGGGCAATATTTCACGTCGTGTCAAAAGTTTATAATCATTGTGCTGGGACATATTTTCACAGATGATTTGAGTAGGGTGTGGTGTGACTCGATACTGTAATAACACGTGTAGCCGTGTTATCGTTTATGTTAATTTAAATACGCGAGAGATTTCTTCTTAGAATCTTATTAATTATACGAAAACTTTGTCGGGCTTCCGTACGATTGAGGTTACTCTACCTTTAACGAGAACTCTACTTTAAATTAGAGAAGAATTTCTCGAGAATTAATAAAAATATCTAAGATAATTAAATGTATTTTGTAAATAAATATTTCCGTGTCAGATTTCTGAAAATTACGTCTAAAAATCTTACAAGTGAATTCTTACGTTTTATTGCCATATTGTCGAAAGGTAGCTCCAATGATGCTTAAAATACCATTTAATTAATTTTACTACTTGGTTTCTTTTTGTAGATCTGTCTGTCACCCTAGGGGTGTCAGTTATCTTTAGTAGACTTCTGGGCACGGTTACACATGGTTCATCTACGCGAGACATTTTTCATCTGTGAATTTTGCAACAAAAACTATTATTTATCAACAAACACTAAACGAACAAAAACGCCGATGTTGAGTTGTACAACTGTAGAGATTTATCTGAATAGGTTTTTACTCGTCAATCACTTCGGGAAACTGCAGCCCAAATGCAGTTAATCATGCGCCGCCTGACAAATTGGACAAACGAAATAAATGGTCGACAAAATTACGTTGTTTTACGTGCATCTATCACTGCATAGTATAAAACAAAGTCGCTTTCTCTGTCCGATATCCCTATGTATGCTTAAATCTTTAAAACTACGCAACGGATTTTGTTGAGGTTTTTTTTAATAGATAGAGTGATTCAAGAGGAAGGTTTTTATATACAATATAAGCCGAAGCGAAGTGAGGGCGGGTCGCTAGTCTATATATATAAAAAATGATAAACTGACTGACTGATTGGTGATGTATCAACGCACAGCCTAAACCACTGGTTCTAGAGAATTAAAATTTTGCACATAAATAGCTTATACTGTGTAGGCATCCACTAAGAAAGGATTTTGCAAAATTCAACCCCTAAGGGGGTAAAATAAACATGCGCGAGCAACATTATTAAACCAAATTTCCACTCCACTATTTAATATTGAGAGATTTAAATATATTAGTCTATTGGTTGGTTTTTTAGTCTTACATATACATAAAAAAAAAAATATAAAATTATTTTTCATTTATTCGTTGTACCTACTTAATTTAAAAAATACTGTATAACAATGTTCATTATATATTACCTACCCCTGATTTTCCCACATCTTGATAAAAGCCACAATTCACATTTTCCGTACTACAATGCCACTCTAGGTCAGAATATACGTAGGTACATAAAATACCATATACTTTAAGACTATGTACCTAAATAAGCGCACTGAAAATAGAACCTCTTCAAAATTTTACTAATATGATAAACGCGAAAGTTTTAATGTATAGATGTACTTATGGATGTCTGGATGCCGGTTCCTCTTTCACGCAAAAACTACTGAACAGATTTTGATGAAACTTTACATTTGTATAGCTTATACGTCATAATAACACTTAGGCTTTATTTTATACACGTATTCAAAACCGCGTATATAAAATTATTAACATTTGTACAAAATTTTGTGCTATGGAACAAACGATCGAAGTTCTTGAGCTGTTTTTGCCATAATATACCTACCTACTTGTTTACCCAAGTTATCCGTAAATATTATTTACTTACTATAAAGACATCCTCTTACGCTTAGCCTACGTTAACGATAAATTAAGTGATCCTTTAAAACGGAACTCGATTGTATTATAATAGCAACTATTTTAAATCGCAAATATTCCTATGTCTTTTTTGCCAGTAGGATTATTGCAAAAGCAGAAAATGTATATATTTTGAAGATAGTTATTATACTTACGTTATTAATTACTAAATTTGCGATGTAAATTAAAGGTTTGACAGTGTACTTATTATTACTTATAAGTACTTATCATGGATGCAATTGTTTCAATTTTAAATAGTACCTACCTACGTAGAGTACCTACCAACAAGTTGAGTAGTAGTTTTCATTATCATAGTACCTATTTGAGCGAAATGTCTGCTATTCAAAGCCCATTCAGGTAGGATCACGCAAATACTTCAAAGGGTAGTTCTGTTCTACTGGAACTAGTTCAGGTTGGGTATTTCATTTAGGAGGATGAGTAAACCGAGTATAGTATTTTATTAATCAAATATTACAGATCTGATATAACAGGCTTTACTTTTATATAGGTAATTAAGTAGCACCATGAGATAACTGATAGTAGTAGTAGATAAGTGATATATTTGAGAGTTGTATATTAATACACAATGATATAAGTACTTACATAGTTTTAAACCTAACTAACAACCTAATGGATCTCTATTGTCCGTATTAAAAGTTTTGAATAGAATATTTTAAAGTAGGTATAGATAATACACACACCGGCACAATTAGCGGAACAGAAAAAAAAAGGAGAAGAAAGAGGGAATTTAGAACAATGAATGTAATTTTTAAACAATATATTATTTAAAATGAAACAACAATTAAATTAACATGTTTTGACATTCATTTGTAACACCATACTTAAAATTTTATAAAAATAAAAATTAAATTAAACAAAATGCATTTTTCTTCGATTTTTAATTATAGAGAAACAGCAGAAAATTCAAGATTTTCCAAAGTTTAACAACAATTTCAATGACTGTTCAATATCGAGTGTTTCCTCCTCGTGCTCTGATGAGGGTTTCCATCCGTCTGGGCATGCTGCGGATGATGTTATCAATGGTTTCTTGGGGCAACCTCTGCCATTCTTCAAGTAATGCGTTTCGCAACTCGTTGAGATTATTGGGAGGGGGCATTCTTGACTTTACACTCCTCTTTAGCAAGTCCCAGACGTGTTCTATAGGGTTCATATCGGGGGACCGTGCTGGCCACTCCATCACCGTTATACCAACATGGTTTAGGTATGTCTGTACTGTGCGAGCACTGTGAGCCCGAGCATTATCCTGCATTAGAATGAAGTTGTTACCAATAAAGGGGGCAAATGGCACAACATGTTCTTCTAAAATCTCCCTGATATACCGATCAGCATTCAGATTCCCGCCATCGACCACTACTAACTCCGTACGAGCTCCTAAACATATTCCTCCCCAGACCATAATTGAACCGCCGCCATATGCAACTGTATTTTCAAAATTAGACTGGATATACCGTTCTCCTTTGCGTCTCCATACTCGCTGCCTTCCATCAATTTGATTTAACATAACTCTGCATTCATCAGTAAAAAGAACCTGTCCCCAGTCGTCGAAGTCCCAATCACGATGTTCACGACCAAAGTGTAGACGGTTTGTGCGATGATGTCTCTCAAGTTTTGGGGCTTTGGCGGGCACATACGAGCCTATACCCACTTCTTCGAATCTTCTACGAACTGTCCGCTCACTCATCCTTACTGCTCGTACCTCTTCCAGTAAATTTCGAGCCTGCACCGCCGTTAGTCTCGTGTTCCGTCGGACTTGAAGTTGGAGAAAACGGTCATCCCTCCTTGAAGTACACCTTTTCCGGCCTTGTCCTCTCCTTCTCACTAGAGCATTCGTCAATCTGTATCGTTGGATGCTACGATAAATCGTTGATAACGATCGACGAAGGCTTCTGGCAATCGATCTGTAGGTTTGACCATTTCTCCTCATTTGATCTGCCCTAATGATTTCTGATGGCGTTAAATCAGGCATAATTAGATGCTCGTAAATTATCAATATGCGAAAAAACTCAAAAGCCTCAAAAACTGCAATTCAAAGCTTTTCAAATGGAATTCACGAACCTTCTAAAAACGGACAAGCGGTGGAAAAAATGAATCAATGAAAATTAAAACAAAAGAATGAAAAAAAGGGCAGTCGCTTAGTATTCCATTTTTAAATTAAAACCCAAATTTAAAAAAAGCTTGTTTAGCCGGCCAGTAACACGCAAAAATGCGTAAATACTCCCTTTTTTTTCTGTTCCGCTAATTGTGCCGGTGTGTGTAATATGTCATTGTTTAGTAAAATCATCAAAACCTTATTAGTCATTACTACAAAAAATTATTACAAATATTGAATACAGTTCATTGACAGATTTCTGTAAATTATTGTTAAAAACTACAAATAGTAAATGTTATTTAAAAAATAAGTGTACTAATAATAAGTAGGTACACACTTATGATTAAAAAACATACTCTTCACAGTTCCGTTGAAATATCTGAATTAAAGTGAAAATGTAAAATCATCTATAGGATGTTCAGAAAAGTAATTCGGGCGCATTTGAATCGGAATCGGGCGCGGGCGAATGACGACGGATCTCTCAGCAGCTCGGAATTCCGCAAGATTAACGTCTGCCGCGGGAAGCTGCTGCCACCCTCTAGCACCCCCAGATCGGTTTACTCCTATCTGACGTAAATGATAAATTTACTAAAATGTATTTTTTATTTATATTTTTAGGTAGGTTTTGTAAGGCTCAGAACGACAAGCGATGAAGACTCGATATTTATAAAATAATATATCGAGGATCTCATTTTTTTTCCTTGCTTACTTACTTTTGTACAAAAATAGTGACCATCATCATCAACCAGTAACATCCCCCCCACGTGGGATAAGGCTCAGTAATGGGGTCTTTCTTCTCACATCGACCAGCTAATAATTCAAATAAAGAGTATTGGTAAAAAATAAGATTGTAGGTGCCTTGGAAGCCAAATAGGAATGTCTGGCGATTCAGTTCTCATCCGCTATTATTAGAAATGCTGATTGAGAAGCGAAATAAACCGGCGCTCGCTCATAACATTAATTTATAGCTTTCCGTATATTTATCCACCCTGTATCTTTCCATCCCAATATTAAATAAATACACATGTATATAAAGCTTGTTTATTTAACGTCATGTTTTGCAAAATAGACAAATATACATCATTTTAAATTGTCATTTTACTTAAAAAATTCGCTTCAACATTTAACAATAATAAGTATTTTACATAGGTACACACCCACTTATACATAGTTACACTATAGTTACAACTTTCATAATATACAATTTAATTTACATAGTTTAAACATTAATATTAATACTAAAAACAAATAATTTGAAGAATAATTTCATGGTACTCGAAACGAAAAATTTATTTACGAATGATAATTCTAATTATTGTCGTGGAGTCTTATTTTTTTTGAACAATTTATTCCACCAGATAAGTATGACAGTAAAAGTAATACCAATTATAAATACAAAATTGTTACTTAACCGAAATTACGAAAAACAGGAACAGCTTGATTCATTTATTTTATTAATACCTATAGGATTATCAAATTGGGTACCTACTGTTTATCTGTGTTTTGTATAAAATCGGCAATTTTTACTAAAAAATCTATAATTTTATATCAGAATAAATAAAAAATCTATCAATTAATATTATTCATTATAATACACAATATAATGACTAGTTCTCATGAAGGAATTAAAATGCACCATATTCGTTAACCTAATCACTAATATTAAATTATTATGGTATGGCACTACAAATTTTCTATAAGTAAATAATCGTGTATGTTAAGCCGAATGCTAACTTAGCTATGAAAACACTCACACGTCTTTACTTCTTGGTCATGCATATCTTTAATATAAAAATATCCTATATCCATGTATCCTTACCTAAGTATTAACAACCATAAATAGATGGGAAAAGAAAAGGTAACTATAGTCAGCGATAAGCATTTTTTTTATCTAAAATGAAGTAAAAAACCGTTTTTTTCACATTGTTACCATTTCACTCTTCGATGGATCATGGCAAACACCGTTTCCTTTAAAATAATCGTAATAAAATCTCTTATAAATAAAACTATCCTTAAAATAGTACAATGTTCACTGATATCTATACCTAATCAATATTTACCTAACATAATGCAAAGAAGTAATCGTAACTGACAATAATTCAATCAACAAAACAACTTTCTCAAAAATCACAGGAATTTAAACGAAAAAAGTTCACAGGCCTTTCTTACAGCGAAACATGACGAAATGTTTATGTTATGATCTGATACCAAATGCAATATTTATAAATAGGTCAAAAAATTGCTTTTCAAATACATACATTCTCTCGAAAAACATAAGCCTCCTTCTTTCGCAGTCGGGTAAAAAGGTTATCTACAAGTTTCTTTTTTTTTTCTAAATAACTCATAAAGTTCCTAATTCTTGAGTTGGGGAATATAAATTTTGTACTTGATCTAGAAAGTTTCACAGCTTTTGTTGTTTATTTATTCATATATTTTTTGACACTCAATATACTGCCGTTATATGCGAAATCAAATCGAACACCAGATAAAAGAAATCAACTTTTTATATTCTCGTACTTATTTTAGCAGTGACTGTTCTGTTAGAGGTAAGCCTACTACCCATTTTTTTTAATGTATGTGGCTCGAAATCGATCCAGGCAAAGAGATTAAAACATAATTAGGACATAGAGGGGACAAAGCGAGGAAAATCTGAAGCTAAAAATTATTACATAATTATATATCATAAGTCTAGTGTGATTCGACCGAATAACTAACTGACATGACGCTTGAGATCAAAGTTTTTGTATGAAAATGTTCCCAATGCCCACTCTATGCCCTATTATATTTAAATCTCTTTGGGTCCAGGTAAGGGGATATTTATATGAAGTTTTAAAACAAAACTACGTACAGTCAAGAGCACGTCAAGAGCAAGTCAAGAGCTTGACACATAGGACTTTGTAATGTTTTTATTACAATCGGCTTAGAGCTCAGACTCGCACTACAAGTGTAAAGCTTCATGTGCTCTTGACTGTACCACTGTACGTACAATTACATACATACATAAACATAAAATTTCGTACTAGTTCAACGGCGGAGAAAAACATCGAAATATGGAAACCCACATACCCTAAATCGTTATGAGACATCACCCAGATCAAGCGACGGGTGAAAGTGAATACCTACTTTTTAAAATGGAATGCCTCTGTCAACACTTCCGGGGTATATAGTTATTTGCATCATGGCATCAGACTACAACATTTGACATTTCCAACTAATAATACTGTTCCTATACATCAGTCTCGATTATTCACTTTGAATTGTCATCCTTCAATCGTATATCAACTTAGTCCTTTACACTACACGTAATCTCTCCTGCCATTCACTGTACCACAGTCTATGCTGGTCTGTTCACTCACCACAGCCGCTTCCGAACCATGATTGTTCCTTGTGCAATGCTGGAATAGTCTTGAAACCTGTTAAAACGTATTATTTATCAAGTCAAGTCTTCTAAAGGTTACCTCACAAGGATTAGACTGACTAGTCAAATGAGTTACTTTTTATGATCTGTGAAAACGAAAATTTACTATGGAAAATTATTAGTGAATACTGAGTTGTGACGACAGAATTTTTAGTACTAAATTGCATAACTTTTTTTATTGTTTTATTATTTAAAAAATTGCGAAATAAACATCGAAATACATTTTTAAAGATGTTTTGGGATAATCTTTTTAATTAATGATTATTCACAATTTAATTTTGATACAGTCAAATACCCAATTATTATAGCCGTTCACTGTGATTTTATACCCGTGTAAGTCGTTACCATAGCAAAATTATAGCCCACGTCACTCCCAGAAAAGCAAAGTTTCCATTGATGAGAATTTTTGCAATCTTTGCATTAATTTCGGAGCAGTCATTAAAAAAACATCATTTCTATAATAATAATAATAATAATCATTTATTCATTTAAATGGGTATTACAATAATCTGTCCTTCACAAAATACCATGGGTAAAATTATCAAGAAAACGCTGTCAACACTTTGGGACTCCAATCTGAACTAGGATTTAACCTGTATTCCAGGTGGCGCCACAATATCTTTATAATATTAGTGTACTGTACAGCCGTTTTAACTTGGCAGCTCTGAAGTTGCGCAAATGGCTGCGCAGTAACATTTTTTATAAACCATTTAGCAGTAAGAGGAGGTTTGCGCAGGCAAAGCCTATATTCAGAGAAGCCATGTTAAAACGGCCTTACTGTAGACAAGTTTGCTTCAAATTAAATTAATTATCACTTCTAAACCTCCAACTTTCCAGTTTAATAGATAACAAACCACAAACCTTAACATAAGACCGCACGGGCTGCTGCAGCACATATATGGCGAAGATAACGACACCCTGCAAAGCGTTGATGAGGTCGAAGATAGACCAGACAGACACGACCTCCGAGCCCGCTCCAGCGGCCCATGAGACCACCTCCAGCACCCAGGAGAGCCCCATGATGACAGACAGCATGCAGCATGTGCGGAAACTGGTGAACACAAATAAAATGGATTAGTATGGTACATAATACTAATTAAAAACATATTTTATACCAGTAGTCCGTACTACGTAGTTCTACGTTTGTTTTCGTTTAAATGTTGATAAAATTCCGTAATCAGGTATTGAGTATCTGCCTATAAAGTTGTTTTTTATAGAGAATTTCAAGAAAATAAACATTTATATTTCGAGATTGAAGTGCCCCGACACAGCCATATTGTGTGTATGATAGAGAAAATATTTAAGTTTATACAGTGTTTATAATTAAAGTCAAACTCAAAATGTTTCATTCAAAGTAGGGACTTACAAGTCCACTTGAACGTCATTTCAACTTCACCGCTTCAGCATGTATATTTAAGGAGAAGAAGCGGGGCAAGAAGAATGAAGAGCAAAGTCAAGCGCCTGACAAAGAGAATAATAATATATAGTCCTAGTGTTTTTCGTTTTTGACACTTTACGTGTTTTAAATAATAATACTAATCTGTCTCTTATCTATCGATCTCTTTTCTAGCTTATTTATCAAGCGTGAAACTCAAACAAAAATCCCCTATTGTGCATATTAAATTTTACCATAAAAGTCAAATTTTGAAGTAATTACTGTAATTGGTAACAAAAAAATTACTTAGAATATTGCGGCAATTTTAAGGGAAAAGTAAAACCTAAACAGAAGATGGGCTTCGGGAGATTGTGGCCCATACTTTCTAATTTGTGAGGATAAGCCCTGGACTCAGCAGTGGGCTGTTACGTGTTGATGACGCTAAACAGTAGACAAAAAAAAAACACATTATACTATTTTAAACTTTGAGTGATTTCTAAAAATATAACGTTAGTCTGATTAAACATTCAACCACTATAATACTAAGGTGCTACACATCTATGTCACATTTCCTAAAGCACTTCTAAATAAACCCTACTAAAATAATCTTAAGTCCTCCTCTATTTCTTCAGACTACTATTTTATCTTTTAGTACATGGATGATTTTTAACCCACCCACAATTTTACATTGTAAACATCGAAATCGTTATTGGAGGCAGTTTTGAGAACACTATTACAAGTGGTGCCTATTCGTTCTAATAGTGTAACAAGGTAGCGGATCTCATCCTCCTTCCTTCTTGTACCTTTCAAAATTACTATAACTTTCCATCTACCTGCCTAATTGACACTTCAAAAAAAACACAGTTTGACTTCAAAAAAAAACGAATTCTAATCGATCTGAATCCCAATATTACCCACATATTATATTATCACCATATATTAATATTATCACCATATCCAAAAACTGGACAAAGCACCACAAGACACGCACAAGGCACGGCCCGGTGTCTTATTTTTACAATTAATGTCATTACATCCCCAACATCCGGCATTTGGATTTCTTCCTCCATCGCTCCGCAACGTCACAATAGTATCTATAGGATTGGTTTCAACTTACATCTTCTTATACTTCTTTAGTCGCTGATGGAAGTTGATAGGTTCTTCCCGTTGCGCTGGCTCCTGTCTCCGGATTGGTGCACCGAGAAGCGTGCCCAGGCGCACCCAATCCTCATTCGTGCTCATGTCTGAATGCGTCATGTCTAGGGCTAACAGTAAATTGGATTTTAGTTAGGTGGAGCATTTTTAGGATTAGTTGGAGGATTGGGAGCATATATAACTTTAAACAAAAAAAAACGACTTCAAACAGGAAACTAAAAGAATTCAAAAGCACTAGTCGAGACAACGATTTTCGAAGGCTCCCCTCGATTTCTCTGGGATGCTAACATCAGATCCTGGTTTCCTTATCATGGTACCACCGTATCACCTTTCCAACAAAAAATAATCATCAAAATCGGTTCATAAATGACGAAGTTGTCCGCGAACACACATAAAAAAATATAATATGTATTATTATACATGATCGAATTGAGAAACCTTCTCCTTTTTTGAAGCCGGTTTAAAAAACGCGGGCATCAAATGTAGATTGAAATAAGACTACCATTGACCAGAGACTCGCAGGCGTACAAGGTTATTAAATCATCTTACTCTGTCCCATTTTTGAAGCTTTACGATTATAAAATTCAATTTCAATATTCAAGTGGGTGTTTAGACTGATCTACACAGAAAATGTATTTTAATTTTCATGTAGAATAAATATCTCTGTTTTAAAGAGCAGTTCCTGATATTTCTCTGCTGTGAAAGTAAACCAATGTAAAGCTATTGCAAATCTTAGGTCGAAGACATTGTAAGTAAAGTACAGTCAAGAGCAAGTCAAGCTTGACACTACCAGCTTAAGCTGAGCTTTAATTTGTACCTACTGCGCGCCATAGAATACAGGGCCGGGTCAAAGTCCAAAGTGTCAAGCTTAGCGTGCTCTTGACTGTACATTATTATTGGTCCCCAATGTTTTGTAATTGCCGAGAAAAATTGAAAACATTGCCGCCAACATTCTCAATTATTACAAAGTCCTAAACCTTTGTCCGGTTAGTCCGGTACTGATGATAGAAAAATAAAAAATAAAAAAATATGCTTTATTAAATAATCCGATGACTCCAAAATATCCTTGTAATATCAATAAAATACCAGCAAAATCGCAGATGATATTATAATCGCTTACAAAATATTTTTTAAATGCGGAAATAGAAATCAGGTTATCGCTATGCAAAAAATCACATTAATCACTCACGTGTGACGTCCTTCAGCTTGTCGTAATGAAGAGCGAAGGCGCGTGAGGTGAAGAAAAATATTACTACGTTGCTGAAGAGTATTACTGCCACTGGTCCGTAGAAGTAGGGCAATGCTGCCTGGTCCGCTGTGAAAACCGTAAATTCATTTATCCATAATAATATAGGGTCAAAGAGGTTGGAAGAAAATCATTCTCTTTCTTATAGAGTGCTAATCTATAGGAAAGAGAACGATTGGTGATGAAGTGGTTTTCATAGTGTCTTTAGAATATTAGCAGTCTATGGGCGAGAAACTTTTTCTTTAAAGTTTTTGAATATGGTATTTGACTGCCTAGTCAAATGAGGTCCTTTTTATGATCTGTCAAAACGAAAATTTGCTGTGAAAAATGTACTGAGTATTGAGTTGTGACGTCATCATTTTTAGTACTCAATCGTCACACTTTTGTGATTATTTTAAAATCTGCTATAGTTGTAAAATGAAAATCGATAATTATTTAAATAATTAATAACTTAGGATAATTGTTTAATTAATGGTTACTTCCAATTTCATTTCGATACAGTCAAACATCCATTAGCGCTAGTGTACATTAATGACACTCTATGCCTCCCTGTAAATTCGTTACGGACTGTTGACCCCACTAGTGGTTCATACAAAATTAAAAAAGAAAATGTTTTTATTTCTGTAGCTAATTAAACATTACACTTAGAAAGGTCAATAGTCTAATAACAAGGCACTCTAAGCTCGTCCATGAAGATTGGCTAAATGTAAACATAGCAGCCCATCTCCACCGACGAGTTGCTGGTTCAAAATGCAGTTCCCCGAGAAGAACCAGCAAGAAACTCAAGGACAGCTCTTTTTTTTATACATATAGGTACTAATATACGTTTTTGAGTATTTCAGGATAGCGGGTGATCTGTTTTGAGTTTGGTGCGAACTTTCTTAAACAAATGTAACTAATAAGTACTATTTAATGCCTATAATTAATTGAATTGTACACCTACAAATCACAACATTAAATTGAGTCGCCATTTTGATATCAGAATCGCGTAGGTCCTTGTACGTTGTAGGTCCTGGCTCTACTTTTAAGTTTTATAGCTTTTTAAATAAAATACACGATTAAAAAAATACATACACAGATTATGTCAAATAGCTTTGATTATTATGGGGTACATTCCAAAAGTGATAATCATGTCTTTAGATACCGCCCCACTCTTACCCGAGATCTAGCCACCCAGTCATATTACAATACCTAGTTCAACTCACACAATATATGATACTCTTTCACTTGCATTATATTATGACTGTCGTGGTAACGAGTTTACCTGAAATTCCTATAAAAGAAAGAAAACACTTCATTTCAACCGATGTCTTTACAAATTTTGTTGCTTAACAAAAGTGTAAGGTAATATCGATGGGTACAGAAAAAACGAAAATGTGTCTGTTCTAAAATTGTAACATATACCTATATAATGGGTAGTTATAATGTTTGTACTAATGGGTAACACATGGCGTCAGAATTGGTGTGCATCTGGATTGAGGGCCCACTTTTTAAATTATTGCGAAACGAAATGATACTTACAGGGCATTTACTTAAAATTTTGTAAAACCTAAAGCAAAGATTCTTAAATTTCTTAAACGTGAATCAAAAGAGTTATGGTCAAATAGCTTGGGCCCTCAATCCTGACGCCTGCATAAAACGGCATAGTCGAATCTCAGAAAGTACTATCCCTGGGATAATAATTTTTATTCGAGTATTTAGTTAGGAATTTCTTAAATACATTAAGAAATTGTCAAGTCTTAAGAATGCGACAATACAGATTTATGGCGGTTTAGCTTGGGCCCTCAATTCATCAATTTTGATATTGTAGAATCAGCAAAAAATATGAGTTTTTCTAAGGAAAGATATTAATACGACTATAACATATTTGAGTTCCATATCTCGGAAAATTTGTTAAAAAGAAATAACGACACAAAAGTTAATTGTTAAAAAGTTATTGAAATTCGTATTTTTTCAAAACGTCTGAACTGAGGGCCCAAGGTTTTTGTCAGTATTGACTAGGCTAAGCCTTCTACACTACCGCACTTTAGGCTAAGTATTTTAACAAATTTTTAAGTAAAAGGCTACAAAGCGTCCATTCTTCTAAATGCCGTACTTTAGGAGAAAATTGATTTTCGATGTTTTTTATGAGAAAATTCAGTAGGGTGTATATGATTTTGTTACTTTTTTGAGACAAATCAGCATGTACCCTCATATAAGATATTTCATAAGTTGTTGTCGGAAGCGATTACGTTTTGTGTGATCCAATAATTACTATAGGGTGTTATTTAAATGGTTATCATAGTATTCGTATTTTTGACGCCTGACGTACGCGCGTCCCCGTCATGTTTTTTGTTTAATTTTCATTTTGCTGTGTATTTCGGGTTTTGACTCATATTAGTGATAGTATAATATAATTATATACATACTATTTCATATGTTTTGGCAGATTATAATGTAAAAGAATAAAGATTTTGTCAGGGTTTCATATTATTTTTATTTTCTTGTTAAAAACAAATTAAGGTTACCCTTATTTGTAAGCTAAATATGTAAAAATGTTATACATAAAACAAAACTCTAACGGGGCCGTGGCTGTATATGAAATGTTTTTTGAAAATTTTAACGAGTCTATTTTATCTAGTCTATATAATTATCGATATAGATACCAAAACAACATTTTTTAAATTTGTGTCTGTCTGTCTGTCTGTCTATATCTGTCTGTCTGGTTGTGCACGCATCACGCAAAAACTACTAGACGGATTTTGATGAAATTTGGTATGGATATAACTGAATACCCGGGTCAACATCTAGGGTACTTTTTATTCCAGAAAAATATCTCATTCGCACGGGAAAATATAAAAACAGGTGAAAAAAGAAATCGTAGTCGACCGCTATGAAGAGATTTTTGGAAATTCCCACGGGAACGGGAATAAACCGCATCCGCGCAGGCAACGCCGATGGGCACCCGCAATTTCTAATATGTTATGTAGGCGTCTTCTATGTCGTAGACAACCGTTATGAAGGATTTTTTTGATATTCCCAAGGGAACTGGAATATACTGGATTGAGGAATGTTTTGATTTTTTGTATTAAAAAGGCTCCGATACTATCGGTTTTACCGATTTAAAAAAATCTTTTGCCAGTGGAAAGCGTACTTTTCTGGGAGTAACATGTGATGAGAAGTCGACCAACTGACTTATAAGAAAAAAGCGGACATTTTGGGAAGTGGTCTTTATGTACCTAAAGGCTATAATTTTCCCACGGGAACAGGCCTAGACCACGTAACCGATTTAAAAAGTTCTTTTACCAATGGAAAGATACATTATCAGGGAGTAACAAAGGCTATATTTTATTCCCGTATTTTCACGGGAACGGGAACTACGCGGATGAAACCGCAAGGCAATGCTAGTTGTTAATATACAGGGTCATAATTTTAATACGTCCAATACATAATTTCATTGATTATTGGCACTTTCTTATTTTATTTTTCCACGCATACGTAGGTGAAGGCACAGCACAGCTAATCGTATATAATTATATCGAGCTTGTTTAGGACTAGACCTACTCAACTGAAACTAGTAGGTACTGGAATTGAACTGTTCTTTATTACACTGACTGTTGAACTAAAATAACGGAGGACAATCTCCCATATATATATAAACACAAAAAACTCTCAATAGCGCCATGTAGGAATAACATACCAATCAAGTACACGCCATCTACACACATACATTAGGAACTATCTTGTGTAGTAGTTACATAAGAGATTCAACAGAGCTTTATATATTATATACAATATGTAACAGAATAAGTGCAATTCCTGAAATTAGTTTGTTCAGTATCGACTACATATTCGATTTCATCTATTTTTAATATGTGTTAAATTTTTCCGAAAAATGAATTAGCATAGCTGAATTTAATGCTATATATTGAAATCGTACTATCGTAGAACGATATTTAAGAAAATTGGACAACTAAAGTTCGATTGGATCTTTTTTTATATTAGTTTACTAACCGGGGTGTATGAGGAATTGCGCTTTTTCTGTTACGCGTTGTATAATTATATATATTGTATCTGCGCTTTACAAAATACTACTTACATGATCACAACGAATACTTGTTTATACTTACGATAAACATTATGATCACCCTACTGAATTTTCTCATATAAAATATCGAAAATCAATTTTCTCCTAAAGTACGGCATTTAGAAGAATGGACGCTTTGTAGCCTTTTAGTTAAAAATTTGTTAAAATACTTAGCCTAAAGTGCGGTAGTGTAGAAGGCTTAGCCTAGTCAATACTGACAAAAACCTTGGGCCCTCAGTTCAGACGTTTTGAAAAAATACGAATTTCAATAACTTTTTAACAATTAACTTTTGTGTCGTTATTTCTTTTTAACAAATTTTCCGAGATATGGAACTCAAATATATTATAGTCGTATTAATATCTTTCCTTAGAAAAATTCATATTTTTTGCTGATTCTACAATATCAAAATTGATGAATTGAGGGCCCAAGCTAAACCGCCATAAATCTGTATTGTCGCATTCTTAAGACTTGACAATTTCTTAATGTATTTAAGAAATTCCTAACTAAATACTCGAATAAAAATTATTATCCCAGGGATAGTACTTTCTGAGATTCGACTATGCCGTTTTATGCAGGCGTCAGGATTGAGGGCCCAAGCTATTTGACCATAACTCTTTTGATTCACGTTTAAGAAATTTAAGAATCTTTGCTTTAGGTTTTACAAAATTTTAAGTAAATGCCCTGTAAGTATCATTTCGTTTCGCAATAATTTAAAAAGTGGGCCCTCAATCCAGATGCACACCAGAATTGGACAGAATTTTATGCCAAACCGAAACGTTTGTGTAAAATTATATAGATTTTGGGTGTACACGCTATATTCAAACAAATTACGAAAGTATATTTTAACTTACTTTGAAACCAACAAGCTGTAACTCCAAAATTAGGCTTAAGATAGGTGCTAGGAACAGCCGGGTGGAGCTGCATGATGATAGTAACTATTAGCAGTATTAGAGGCAGAATAACTGCGTACGCGCAGTACCAGGCAAACCTCCGCCTCATACTGCGCCTGGTCACGGGATAGTCTATATACCTCCTGCAAGAAACACGTGCGTTCAATATACGAATACACGAACTATAGCAAAGTTATTACTATTATTACGGACGCAGCGGTAAATTGAAAAGACTAAGGCCTTTTCATAAATAGCATGAATTTCATGTTTTTCCAATATGGTGGCCGTTACAACGCCTAAGTTAATCAAACTTTACTGAAAAGAGACAAGTACGTACAAAATGAAAATTAACAACTCACCGAACATTGAGAAACGTATCGAAACACATGACGTTTAACCAGAAGAAGCATGATACGAATGAAAATTGGATGATATAAGCTGCAAAAAAGACATAAAATTAATATAAGTAGTAGTAATATTACTTATTCTGTGGTACTAGGTACCTTCTGATCAGTATTATAAATTAAAATTGTAAAGTAACCTCCGCCACGACTCAAAACAAACCAATACTACATTTAGTGTCCCATTGAAAGTCAATTTCCAAGGTTAGGAAGACACCTAACAATATATAACATATTGACGGGCACGTTTGGCTCAGTTGGTACATAAACCTGCCTTCTAAGTCGGAGGTCATGTGTTCAATTTCCGCCCGAATCCAAAACTTGTGCACCTACATGAATACATAATTATATATATAAAATAATATAATCTCACGCCTTTTTTATCCCCGAGGGGGTAGGTAGGTATTCAATTGCTGGATATACCCACATTTCACGAGATATATTGGACCCTTAAACGTAAAAAAAATAGGTGGTGAGCCCATCGCCGGACCGGGTCTGTTTACAAATGTCTCAGAATTAATCCTGAGACCTGCGGGTTTCCTCACGATGTTTTCCTTCACCCTCGAGCTAGTGATAAATATGTACGTAAGTTTTTCAAAAACTCATTGGTACATGCCAGGATTCGAACCCGAGCCTCACTGATTTTCGGCCGGCTCTTTAACCGTCCGGGCTATTACTGCTCTTATGAATACATGTGTCTGGTAATTTGTGCCCGGGTGCTCTGCCTATAAATAACTGTGAATGTTTCCCACGATTTACTATAATATAACACTTTTTAGAGGTTTATTAAATCATACCTATGATAGTACAGGCTGTTGTAGCGAATGCATGGCCAGCTAGCTGGGTGGTAGCTAAACAGGTGAATGCTACGGCCAAGGAAATCACATGACAAGCTAACGCCTTCCCATGAGTATCCCTGAGTTCCTTTATAAAGATATAGACACACGCCGTTGCCATAAGAAACGGAACTGATATTAAAAGACCTGTAAATAATATTTTGAAATTACATTAAAATAAAGTTGTACATTAAGAAAAATTAAAATAAAACAAAATTGTTTTACCTGATGCATAAAGTATAAGAGTTGTAGTAGACTTTACTTTCTCTTCTGTTTCAAAGCATACTAGAGGAAGTGTCAGTCCCGCTGGGTAAGAGTCATTCCAAAATGTCTCCATACAATAATCTTTTGTTCCAAGTAAGTAAGGCATATTGTACGGCACGAAGAGAGAACCATTCACTAAGAGATAGAATTCATCTCTGCTTTCTTTGTCTGGATTTAGACGATACCTGCAAAAGATAATAATTTTAGAAATGTTAGTATTCAGACATCGCTCCATTTTATTAGTAAACTTTGGTTTGTTGTTTCGTTTGACTGAATAATTATCATGACCATGGCTTAGAGTGTTGACAAAATAAATGTCAAGATCGTGTCAAAATACGTGATTACTTCAGATCAAAGAGATTAAAATATAATAAGGCATAGAGGGGACAAAGCGAGGAAAATTTGAAGTCAAAAGTTATTCCAAGTGGAATAAGTCTAGTACAATTTCGACCGAATGACAGCTCGCGTTCATACTAAACTGACATAACAAGGACATGACGCTTAGGCTTCAAAGTTTTGTATGAAAATATTCCCAATGCCCCCTCTATGCCCTATTATATTTAAATCTCTTTGCTTCAGATATATTGTACACCTAAGACAACAGATTTTACTTGATTTAAGAATAGTTACGTGTCCTTAAAGACCTGTCGTATTTGCAAGGATTTCCCACGATGGTCTCAAACACATTGCTGTCGAAGCTCCATATATGCGTGTCGTTGGCTTTGTGGAATATTGGTTGAAACGTCAATGTGGACCGCGAACACCTCGTCTTGATTTTACCGTCCTCGTATGTGACTGTCAGGTTCTGTCCACTGGCGCAGCATTTTGGTACGACAGGCAACTGCTTCTTCACTTCTTCTTCCTACAAAAAAGATAAACTAAACGTGAGGAAAACAGTACTTTGATGCAACATAAAATCAGGTCACCTGCTCGTATACTCATAAGACTCAATTTAAAAGAAGACGCCAAGGAAGGCCAAGTTAATTATAGCTGTCATTCAAACAATGATAAATTGGATGGATCATATAGCGAGCCTAATAAAAATTCAAGACGAGTATTTGAACTTTGACGTTAATAAAAGAAATTTGGCTGTGGCTAAACGACGCACTGCTTTGCTTGAAATTGGTCACGTAGAAAATTATTTTGATAAGATTATTCTGATTTCCACAGAACATTGTGCTAATTATAGATAATGTATTCTACAAAAAACTGATACACGCTTACCAAGAAGTGTGATAGAAAAACCTACAATGAAGAATTCAGACCACATTACCTATTCCATCGGACCCTTTTTCGTTATGAAAAAACTTGAGAAACAACAAATTACGCAATGAACGAACCTTTTATAGGATAAGATTTATGACACTTGTAGGTCAAACAGTACCTCGAGTTTCAGACAATCTTCGCATTACGAACAAGGTTTAGGGAAAGAGGCAAAAAGTTCAATATTGGAAGCGCCACATTGCGTCAGTCGGCGCTTGTTAGGGACGTGCCGGAGCAGTGTAATGAGCGCTTCTGCCACGCACTCACCATTCCCGGGAAATGTGGGAGTCCGTGGGAAATCAAACGGGATTTCATCATCATAGAAAAGTTGCCGTCGGCAAAATCAACTCGTGAGATTTAATGACTCTTTTTTTTTAAAGCTCCTACGTAGGTATCATTTTCCGGTCCAATACAATATAAGAATACTACATAATATGCGGTAGGTTTTATAATAGGTATAGTAAAATAATTCAATTTTGCGTACCTAGCTTTACGTATCATTATCTTGCATATCATACAAATTTCACTTTCTGAATAGAAAGGTAGCAATATAACGACCTTTCAAATAGACTAACAGAATGTTATAAATTTAAATTAGATTCAAAAAGACTAAAAATCGAAAGACATTATTTATGAAATGACTGCCGAAAGTTCTAGATTTTATTATAGAATATAATTATCCTTTATTGAAGATTGAATACTCTTCCAAAACATCTTTACACGAGCGTCGGCCACTGATTTGGTTAACTAAAATTAACTTAGTTGAGTTACAAATCTCTTTGGCTAAGCGTGCGATCACGTCCCGTTGTTTATAAGTCATTTATAGGGAAAGTCGTGGGCAAACAAGAAACAAGGTATCAGATTAGCCTTGTGTTTGCTGAAGCAATTTGGGATAATGGCCCCCCATACTACCGAGATCAGGGCACAACGAAAATGCTAAAGATTTTGTGAAATATTAGGGGCACGTGTGTGATTTTTGTGAAGATTATTTTATTAAAATTCACCAATATTTTTGATGATGACTCAAGTTTATTAGCAAGATTAGTGAATTCAAAAATATAAAACAGAATTTTCATTTTAATTTCCCAAGATCATACTTACTGCTAATTTTTTTTCAATGATCCTATGTTTAACTGAGATCGTTTGAGCCCTAAAATTGTATTGAGTCATTCCAAAATAAACACATGTTTGTTTTTATATACAAAATCAAATTTAACTTAAGTATCTTAAATTCTGAGTTTTTTTTTCCTTTAAGATGAAGGCCTGTTCTTTTTGATTTTACATTTTATTTCTTTTCAATTTGTCTAAACTAACGCCTATTACTTATTATATTATGTTGAAGGGTAAAAGAAAAACAACTTTCGTTTGTTGAAAAGAAAACAAACAACGTCGAAAGTACCCAAATTTCCGGCGGCATTTCAAAATGTTAAAACAATTTGAGAGGTTTCCGCTTTTTAAAAATGTCGGCAAACTCGACGGTTTGACGTCACGGGCTCTTCCGGTAGAGCCGTGGCAGAAACGTCGCAAATATTTGCCTTTGTCCAAAACTCTCGGTAGTTGCTCAATTGTGGTTTTTAAAGGGCCTACTCACACCGACGCAGCTAAAAATGGAGAAAATTGAATGAAAAAGTAGGGTTCGATTCTTCGTGTCAAAAAAGTGTTGACGAAGGTGTTTCTTATTTATAGTGTGTATTTTTTTCCTCGACAGGTACGAGTATTCTGTATTAATAGAGTAATATTGGAATGTACGACTAAATTCAATAATGTAAAATGAGAAAGAATTCTTTGTTACTTCACAGCCAGTCCGTTCACAGAATTTCAATTTAATTAAGTGTTACTTATGATCTAAAAAATATTTTTTATCTGTGACAGTATTTAAAAAGAATTCTGCGAAGTCGTAAAATTATAAAAATCATCCGTCCTTACACATTTTTACTCAATTTAACAAATTTAGCGCAGTGATAGCCCGGACGGTTAAAGAGCCGGCCGAAAATCAGTAAGGCTCGGGTTCGAATCCTGGCATGTACCAATGAGTTTTTCAAAAAACTTACGTACATATTTATCACTAGCTTGACGGTGAAGGAAAACATCGTGAGGAAACCCGCAGGTCTCAGAATTAATTCTGAGACATGTGTAAACAGACCCGGTCCGGCGATGGGCTCACCACCTATCACGTTTAGGGGTCAAATGTATCTCGTGAAATGTGGGTATATCCAGTAATGGAATACCTCTGCCTACCCCCTCGGGGATAAAAAAGGCGTGAGATTATATTATATTATTATTATTATTATTTAACAAATTACCTACTATAAATTATCTAAAATGGTTTGGAATTAAATAGTTTTCCTTTGAAAAGTAAATAGCCATTGTGAATTTTCGCATTGCGTCAATGTATCAATAATTACCTAAATAGTCAATACGATATTTAGTTTAACACCATAATAAGTCAAATCCAAGAAAACTGGCTCGTCTGATATACTGGTATCTTATGAAGTCTGTATCCTGTCACCAGAGGCGTACATGGTACAGGTAATATCGGAACGTATCCGACTCACGTCTCCCACCGACACATAAGTAGGACAAGAACGGGGTAAATACCACTGGGACCGCCTACCTCCCTGATAAATTCATATACTAATATCGCGACGTGCCATGAACTTTCGCATTCACCCCAACTCCGTTTATGACGTATCTACGTTTTGTTATTTTTTTATTATGGCGTTATTAAATTTTATGGCAGCATATGTTTTGAATTACGAAATCGGAATTGTGAGGAAAGAAAATTAGTTTGAAATTATGTTAACTCTTTTATGGCAAGATGTTCTTTTCCAAACCATGCGAGCATGGAACTTTTTATGGAGGTATAAATGAAGTAATATGTCACTTCGTAGCAAAATCAAGGCGTGAGATGATGCATGTAGGTATATATTTATTTATAGGTACTGAAGCCACAATAGAACTGATAAACGCAAAGCCAAACCAGAGAGATTGGCATTTGGGTTTGGTTGAAGTTTTATCTAAACAGAAAACTAGCAGATATTGTTCGTTTAAAGTCTCTTTTTTGTTTTTCTTCACCGTTTGTTATTGCAGCTTGTATGTATTGTACCTACAATCATAAATCAAACTAATATCTAGCGATCCAGAGAGCAAATGCAGCCAATCCCACAGATATATAATGGAAGAAATTCCGGTCTGTGACCAATCGCCCCAAGTGATATTTCTGACTTGTTCTAACAATATTTATTATTTATAAATAAAAAAAATAGAAGTAGATACGTTGTTAGTATTGTACTTTTTTTACTTATGTATCTAAAATTAAAATTTGGTTTTAACGACACAGAAAAATTCATTCAATATATACAAGCAAGAACAGCAAAACAAAAGAAAAAACAGAAGCAGCAGAGTTGTAAAGAGGTACCTACTACTTGTCAACTATTTATATCCATGGAAAGAGGTTCTCAATGACAAGATGAATACCAAAGACTACTCAGAGGGAAGGATGGCAGCATGTGGCAGGTAATAGAAAGTAAATATTTGACGACCACCGCTGTAGGCGCGGCACTCCAGCGAGTGTATGCACTGATATTGGTTGTGTAAACTACAATTTTGTAAAACCACCCTGTATTCAATAGATAGTGAAGTCCAAAAATGTTGATAACACGGATATTTAGCTCCAAACTAGTCAGAGCTTGTTTTGTGGGTGGGAGTAGGTACTAAACAAGTGCGAAACAAAATAGGTAATTTAAAATTCCAGTCACGAAACCTACAGATATTCATGCATATAAATGTTGACCCCGGGCGGAAATCGAACCCGCTCCAACTTAGAAGACTCTATACCGACAGAGCCAACTCCTCTTCTAGGTATACCTAAAATTTTTAGAAGAATTTTTTTTTATTAGTACCTACCTAATATTTCGACGCAATGATATGAACGCAAGTATGTTTATTAGTACTATATTTCATTGTCTTAACTTGATTAAACAACTCACCCCACATATTATTGATACTTCATTAAATATAAGTGAAGATTAGTAGAACTGCGCAAAAGATAAGGCTCCTATGAGCCCATGTTTAGCAGTATTTATTTGAGCGCTAGAGGTTGTTTTCTGCGAGAATGCTCATTATGAACTGAATCCTATGTTAAGCGCCGGGATGTAGTCAGACAAGAAATGGGCCCTGTTCCTAGTTACAAGCGCTACGAAAATAATACCTTTTAGTTTATTACACGATACTAATTTGAGTTTTGTTCGCAGGTTCTTAAACGATAATAATTACCAACACTTATTAAATATATTACAAAAAATATATACTTTTTTTATTGTATCAAAGTGTAATAAGTACACAATAAGAAAATGTTGATATTTTTTTGTCGGACGATTTCGGGAAAATCTTTAGTGCACAAAATTATTCATTACTCGTATTAAACAATTATTCTGAGTCAGTCAATTACGTTGTTTATCGCAAAAATTGAACAGTTTTGTATATTTTAGGAACTTCAAACTAGTTCCTGATTTCACCTCTGTGTGCTAGAATGAATGTGGTGCGTGGAGGCCTCAGGCCAATCTCTTTAAGTGGCCTCCGCCGGGCTTGGGCCTTATCGAGCTTTATTAGTTATTTATTCCCACATAGAGCCCAAGGTCTCACGCGACTGTCCTTCATGTAAATTGCATTGTTTTCTTGGCTATAGAATACAAACGACTGCAAAATCAGTTAATTTACTGTATTACATTGGAGGTAAAAGCTCGCACACGGAAAAAAAATATGGTTACCGTAACGATATTTCGGTTGTTCTCACCATTTTTTCTGGTACTATATGTGACAACTCTACAGATAGTTTACTATACACTTCTTGTAAAAAACATAATAGTATAGACAACTATGTGTGTAGTATTTACAACAATGTGTATAGTACGCATTACGACTCAAATTGTAAACTGCCTTTTGTATCCCTTAACAAAAATATTGTTATCTCTACGATAGTGTCTTGTAACGTCTACTATATAACCATGTTGTACCTACATTACTTTGTGGTATTTACTATAACGCATATAACGTATATGTATAACAGAAAAATTGTTAGAAAAACAAATTTCCATTTACTACACATTATGGTAGTATTGTAAAAAATGTTTTTTTCCGTGCACATGAAAAGGTAAAGAAATGCTCATCGAGCTTTGATGCATTCGCAATTTGTTCTGATATCATTTTAAACACGAAGTAGGTATCGTAGGTACCTAGACTATATATTTTTGCTAAACTCTATGCTAATCCTACTAATATTATAAATGAGAAAGTTTGTTTATGGATGGATATATGGATGGATGTTTGTTCCTTTTTCACGCAAAATCTACTGAACGGATTTTGATGAAACTTTACAGTTATATAGCTTATACATCAGAATAACACATAGGCTATATTTTATCCCCGTATTCCCACGGGAACGGGAACTGCGCGGGTGAAACCGGTTGGCGCTGCTAGTGTTTTATAGTGAAAGAGTCGTTTTGGAGGTTTTTACGTACCGTACCGTTACCGTACTGCTTTAGCTTATATGTATATTTACTGTGTCACTATTGAGTAGTGTGTTAGGTATAGTTAGCAAGGCCATTTTAATGGATTTTTATTTATTATTCTTCACACACACAATTTGGAAAACCCCTTCAACAAAACCTTTTTTATTCGCGGAAGGTGAGTCGCTAAAACAAAATAAGTAAATATCTACAAAAAAAATATGATGGACTTAGGTAAGTACATTGTTTCATATTACTGCTAAGTACTTAAATTTTTATCTGATACTAGAAGGCTTCCAATGGCGTTACCCTCGCGGATCCCGACTTTTTGAAATTTTGATTTTGATTAATGGAATATCCGATGGAAGATCCGATTGGATTATCCGATGCTTAGCTCATAAAATGAATCATTTGTCCATATTTAAAGTCTCTAGCTTTAGTCGTTTCGTGTGTACGCAAATGGGTCAGTCATTCAGGTTTTATCTTCATAATAGTAGTTAAAAAAGTTACGAACTTCCGTAAAAACTTTCATTCCTTATTTAACCCTTTTTACAGGAGAACTGAGGAACTCCTGTCCAAATTTTACGATTCTAAATTCAACCGGTTTAGACTGTGTGTTGTCAGTCAGTGATAGACTTTTAGTCAGTAGAGTTTTATTAACTTTAGGTAATCTATAAATCTACGCTTATTATATATGTACATCACTAGGGGTTGATAAAATATTTCTATGCATCTTGTATCACTATTGCTTAAATAAACTTGTATCGAAGACGCTAATGCATTAAGAAAACTTTATAGCGTGACTCAAGATTCTATTGTAAACACTGTCTTGCAGGTTGAAGCACCCAGTTGTGTATTTAATCTACAACTGGAATTGTATGCGAGATTAAAGGCAAACATTTCTTCCTACTCACGCCAAGTACCTTATCAAGCACACCCACTATAAAATAAACTACGACCAATAAAGTGAATTGAGAGTCGTACATACAGAACGAGACGTGAGGGTCGCGGGACGATTCACCTTAATAAAATCGTTGCGTTACGTCTTCTTGGCCATAAAACGCAGATGTTACATTATTGTTATGAGCGATAATCCTAGTGACTGACAGTTTAACTTAACTTTTAATAGGATTCCGTGTGCATTTTTTATTGTTTTAGTTTTTTGTAGATCTGATTGCCACAAATAGGAAAAATACGAAAAAGATCAAGTTCGTTTTACATGCCAATACAGATTTATTATTATTATTATTAATTCACCACAAAGAATGATTATTAAGTCCTACAAAAAATCACTCTAAATTCCCTCGTAAAGATCCATAACATCATTCACTTAATTCAGACGAAAAAACCGTCGCTGTCGTGTTTTGTAAAGCGGCCTTTCTAAGCGTCCCATAAAGCGTGTATTTAATAGCGTGTATCGGCTTATCTCGCGACATGACGAGCGAGATATCGATGCGCCGACGCCGCGCCCGGTAGCTCGCCGGTGACAGCCGTAGATAAGGTACACCTACACGCGACGACTATTGACGGTCGCTCTATAAATCACTGGCTCCGACTTTCTTTCTTAATTATGTTTTTATTTCTTGTAATCCGGACAGTTGACAGATTTAGAGGTTGACATTTGATTTATATTTGATTAAGGCGGAGGTACTTACATCTTTGTTTTTATAATTTAAGTAGATAACAAAATGAGAATGTTCGATATATCATAAAAGTTGACATGAATTTTCTATGGTAAAAAGTTCTTTTACTTACCTTACTGAACTGATTCAACTTAAGTAAGTATGTCTTGCTTGTTATAAACTGCTTTCAAAAAATACTTTTCTTTTAACTTCGCTTACGATTAGTTTGAGCAACAACTTTCCGAGGTGACGACGGACGAGGTACTTAACCTAAATTTTGAAGTAATACCTACTATCACTCATATACAGTTGATAAGTAATAACTAAATAAATAACTCTAACGAAGCATATTTATAGGCTCTTCATGACAACCCTAACAAATAAAATAAACGAATAATAAAAAGTCGAATAATAGTTGTTGGACCACGTGTTAATGAGAGGCTCGGAAGTTTACTATTTTCATACAAACAAACAATCGGAGAACAAAATACTGATTGGAATGAAAATTAAATG